>OX439475.1:21514082-22205271 GCA_949320105.2 Crepidodera aurea | reverse complement strand
AAATTAAACAAAAATGATTTAAAAAAAAATTTATTCAAAAAACAATTGAATTACCATTGAGTTTATTTTTTTTCATTTGCATTCTAAGATTGCGTTCTTTTGCTCTTCTCAGCCAATCATCAATTCTTAGCTCGGTTTCCTTGTTGTTGGAAGCATGACCTGATTTCTGTGCAGCTTCTAAAATAATTATTCATAAATTAGTGATGTGAAAAATCATGTTTTTTTACATTTAACACACTATTTAACTTCTAGTTAAATCTATAGTGTCAGAGGATAGCTTATTGAAAGGATGACTTTAAACATGAAGTGTGATAAGAATTTGTTTGAAAAAGTTACAGTGATGTACGTTATAAACAATTAGAACTTTTTTTATTTTTCATAATGTAAATCACTGTAATTTTAGAATTAGAATAATTTTAAATTACTATATTTATAAAAAGTTTTATATTTACCAATTACTGCTTTTGATTAAAGGGTCGTCCCAAAGGTATTTTTCCCAGAAAGGAAAACTGCTCTGCTATAACGAGTCCTCAATTACTGGTGCAATGCAGCGTCTAATCAATTCATAAGTAGTATTTCCACCAAGCTGGGCAAAAAACTGTACCTTCAATTTCAAAAATATAACTATTAACAACTAAAGTCACTTGATATGCAAGCCTATAACCCTCCGTGTGGTTTTTGTACATACTACAGAGACTAACATATGTAGAGATGTGAGATTATATAGGCTTCTTCACTTAGTTTTGGGTTAATTTTAGATCATTCAGCTTTGTTCATGCGTTTAAATCGTTGCTGGAACTTATTTAAAAGCTTTCTTTTTTCTCGGGACTCTATCATAAAAATAAAAATATTTTTTACTTACTTCAAACTAAAATCACAATCACCTCGAAAACAAATAAAATTGCCGAACTATGAATATGAACTACAGAACTATACGCAGCGCGCAGCCGCAGACCCACGGATATTATCGGCAATCATCGTTAATTGCAAAATGCGGGAATTTCAATAGTTTTCGTTTTTAAATAATTACATCCTTTTAAATCAACGAATAGTTGTTTATTAAATAATGACGTAAAGTACCTAGAAAATATTATTGTAAATATTCAGTAATTATTGTTTAATATAGGAAAGGTATAAGAAAATGTCTAATAAATAGTATCTGAAAAATAAAATAATTTTTATTTGCATTTGCATTTTTTAACTATCAATGTATCAAATTTTACAACTGTTTAACCAGATTAAAAATCAATTACCAAATACAGAAGTAATATGAACAAAAAATTGTTGAAAAAATAGAAAAATTAATGTTTCTAGAACATCTTGATAAAAACATTGCAGGGATGTCCCAAAAGAAACATCTCTGGCATGTCGTACTTAAGTCTGAAACATTGGGACATTCTGAGGACCTTAGCGGGACATCCCAGCAAGATCCTGGGTTATTAGGGATACCGTAACCAAAATATCCGTTATCAGGAAATACTAATGCCTTTATCAAAAATTCAAAACATTTTTTAGAAAAATTATCAAAAATCAAAATTTCAAATTCAGACATAATGGTTAGTTTTGATGTAGTTTATTTCCAAATGTTTCCTGTCGATAAAACTCTTAATCTTGTGAGAAAAAAGTTGATAATACATTAATAAATGGAACTAAATTAAGCGTCTCAGCTATTCTAGAAACTACATACTTTCAATTAATAGTGATTTTTATCAGCAAAATTTTGGTATGGCAATGGGTTCACCTTTATCACCAAAATTGTATGATATTTTCATGGAGGATTTTGAAATGGAAATTGTAAATAAACAAAATTTAAGACCTTCTATCTGGTTTAGATATGTAGATGATATTTTTGCAATTTGGCAACACGATAGGGAAAATATTGATACATTTTTATATAATATTAATAATTCGCAACCTACCTCGTAAACCGTTAAGTTTTAAGGTTAATAACAAGTATGCTTTTTTTCTACTAAAATAACATGGATTTAATATTCTTTTACAAAATAGCGCTAACTTAAAGAGCAAAAAAGTGTATCGCACATTTATGCCACAAATGTGGCCTAACTAGCGCCCTCTACAAATTACATCGAAGTAGGTACCAGATTATAATTTCTCGTGCCCAAAAAACCTCAGTTCCAAATTTTCCAAAAACGGTAAAGTTATTGCAAAAAATCTTAAAATTTAACCTTTAAAACACCCTGTAGATTTCTTATTAGCAACATTTTATTAGAGGAAGTTGGTTAAAATCGTAATATTTTAAAGTGAGGAATCTACCATACTTCTATGTACAATTACTTGGGGACCACCCTATATATTTAAAGATCAATTCCAACCTTTTGGGTGACTAAAAAAATCCGTCACCCTGAACTTTTTTCTCAATTGAGAACTGATGAAAAATACTTGAAAATTCTGTGTGGCAATAAGTCGAAAATTCTGGTTACGGTTTTATTTGCCTTACTGCAATATTAACTTAATCTTTAATTTCAGAATGGTTACGAAGATATATCGAAAATTTTGAATGGTCGTGATATAGATGGGAAAAAGTTTTTCGTAAGTGCCATTTAATGTTCGCCTAATTTTTAATTATTTAACAAAAAAAGAATAACTAGTTCAATAATTTCAAGTAAAAATAAATAGTTGTCATCATTATCAGTTTCTAAATAAATATAAAATTGATACGTATTAAAAATAGAAACAAATTTATTTTATTTTTTATTACAGGAATTGTCTGAATATCAAACTAAATTTTGGAGATTGACAGCCTTACAAAAGAGAACTCTATTCAGTTTTATAACAGAAGTGAAAGAAAACCCTTCCATAATTATAAAAAAAGAACCTGTTACCAAATTAGCTAAAATCAATAAACCTGCATTGAATTTGCATGTTTCACCAAAATCTCCACTGCCAAAGATACCACAGAAAAAAAATAGTCCTATAACAACAGGACAAAATGACTTTAAACAAAAACTTGGACTTATTTTGAGCACGAATCCTCAACCTACTATTTTATCAAACTCTACAGCTCCTTCAAATGTTTCTATACCTTTACCAAGGGAGAACAATTTGCCAAGATCACCCAAGCCACCGCCAATAAAACCTACTCCAGAGTTACCTAATAAAACAAGTCAGAAATCCAAAATTGCACCTGCACCTCCCTCGCCAAATGAATCTATACATTCCAAACCATCTGTATCTGAACAAAATAAAAAGTACAAAGGTATTCCACCTCTTCCACCCCCAATCGAATCAAATTCCAAACAGACATTCAAATCGTTTATTTCAGAACCTGATAACAAAATATCCTTACCAGAAAGTCATGGTAATAGACAAAGTTTACCTACAAGTAAACCTAAAACCAAACCCCTACCAGTGGAACCAATCGAAACTAAGGCAAAATTCAAACCTCCTTTACCAACTCCTATTAACCAACCAGAAAATAAGCCTAGTTATCATTTGAAAGATGAAAATTCTTCAACAAACTTTGAAATTATATATGAAAATATAAAACAGCCGGACCAAAGTTCAGATTATGGCTATCTAAGTCCAAACGAACTGGAATTTGGTTATGTTAACGCTAATATTGCCCAAATACACGCTGAAAGTAGTAAGGCGTTGAATAAAAATGTGCCGAAATCAACTATTAATCATGATATTGTCAAAGAGCCACATGAACCGGTACCAATTCGACAAAAAATTAGCCGAAAACTATCTCCTCATTCAATAGAAAATTCTCAGAGAAAGGTGCAACCTCAATACAATGAGAATAAACCAGAAAATGTTAAAAAATCGCCTGTTGCTGAACGGCCACGTCTACCGCTACCAAAGGGACAAAATTACAAGCAATTCACATCATTAGAAGACTTGGGACCTAAAACCGATGAAAGAAAAATGAGGACAGTAGAAGCATATTTGGTATTTATTTGTCTATTCTTTAACAGCACAAAGGATGTGAAATAAAATCACACAAGCTCCCAAGAACAAGGACATTAAAAATGTCCTACACTGCACCAACGTCTGGACTTCAACAACTAATGGCAAGCTCCTTTAATGACAAAATCGAAGTTTTTGGGTTAAAGCCCCGACTTGGTCGGGCACCAAACCACGTCTGGACTTTCGTAACTCAATACCTGGTGGGGCATATAGTCCAAGGAGTAGTTGTTGAAGTCCAGGACGTTGGTTGGTGTTCTTGGGAGCTTGTGTGATTTTATTTCACATCCTTTGTGCAGTTTTGTCACTCCCATGGTCCTTTTTTGGAATTTTTATGGTTCAAAAAATTCCACCTTCGTGTAACACTAATTTATTAGGAAATTTATTTCTTATTGGGATAGATTGAAGTAATAAATATATATCTTTTGTGCCAGCAATCCAAACCACGATAACCATTAAATTACTTTCTTGTTGATCGATATTTGTCTTTCCCTTTTGCAGTTACTTTTCTTTTTTGTAATAATTCCAGGTCTGGATATTCTTCATACAGGGTCCGGCAAACTTCTGGCCTGGTTCTATAACTCTTATTGTAAAAAACATATTTATTTGAAAAGTATCTATTAATGTTGGTTAAAAGCAAACATTTTAAAATTATTTTCATGTATTTCAAATGTATTATTTTTTTCAAATGGATACTTTTTTTAACATTTTTAGAGCCGACATAGTTAGTATTACACACCCCCAAATTTTTTTTGTAAAACTCAGATTTCCAAAAATATTTGAATTTGCACGTCCCTCTTTAAAAAATCGCAACCTTCGCAGATTTAGCGCTAAAGTTTTAAAATTACCAATGTACAAAGACAAAGGACTGAAGATTTTTTTAGACTCAGTTTGAAATTTTTATTTTATACAGGGTGGTCTAAAATAAATTATACATTGTAAAAACTTTCAATTAATTTTTTCGTTTTTCCAATGGGACACCCTGTATTCATCAATAGATACTGAATTTCATCCCCTTCAACTTTGCCATTTACTCTCAGTACCTATTTTTCGTCGTTAAAAAGTTATTTAGAAAAAACACATTTTTAGTAAAAATCTAAGTAGGCTGTTCTCGCTTAATGAGGTGTCAGAATGTTTATTGTTTCTATAGTGACAGTTCAGATTTATTTTTGGAATATAAAATTCATTTTAGACCACCCTGTACAAAATAAAATTTTCAAACTGAGTCTAAAAAAAAACTTTTCACTTTGTCTTTGTATATTGGTAATTTTAAAATTTTATCGTTAAATCTGAAAAAGTTTTTTTTAAAAAGGGATGTGCAAATTTAAATATGTTTGAAAAAAGGTTGTTTTCTCCGAGATGGCTGGGAGGTTTTTACAAAAAAAAATATGGGGGTGTGTAGTACTATCTCGGTTCTAAAATTGGCATTCCATTTGAAAAAGATTAAGTCATTTGCCTAGTTTGCTAATGGACCACCCTGTACACATGAAAATATTTTTAAGGGGTTTCATTAACGCGTCATAACTTCAATACGATATTTCCCCTTGACCCGCGCAGCAAAAGTAGGCGTGATTAAATATAAATCTTTTCCAATCTTTGGCAACACAGCAAAATACATTTACCAAAAGATATTGCCACCGAATAAAGAAATCATTTATGCATTCTTAGTAGCCAGTGCCGTGCACAACATAAAAATTAGGTGACCAAAACCATCCAATGTTTTAAATAGGTAATGAATTGAGGTATGTTTTCTTTGATTCAACCTACAAAAATGCAAGATTTTGAATCTGTTACTCACAGAAAAACCTAGGTCTAACAATTAAAGAAATTATTTTTTCTTCAATGCATTTTATAAAATCTTGCTTTTGTCAAAATATTTTTAAATATTTATTTTTATTGCACTTGTATAAAAGCTTGTTTTGTAAAGGTAGGGTTCTTGGAGATATTTCCACTCACACAATAAAATTAACGCCGTGAAAATAGGAGAAACTTTTATTAAAAGCACTTTAAAACATAAACAAAAGCAAAATGAAAAGTATTGAAATGAAACTGTAAACACAACGTGTCACGAACGTTCGCATAACCAAGCTCACTTGTTAGGTTAATCCCGCGTCTTATTCCGTCTCCTGGTGGCGAAGTCAATCAACACCGCGGTAAAGTGGGTTGCATAATTAGTAGTACGCTACAACCTCCCCCTTTGCTTCTCGATACGTCCCGGGAGATGAAGCAAGAATGATCTATATATATTTTGTTATTCACAGCACGCGCATCTCTTGGGTTTATGGACTGCTCTCTTGCTGTGAGTTCGAGTTGTTGGGGGAAATGACTCATCGGCATCCCGGTCGTCGTCAGTATGCTGAGTATCACAAGTTGACTCAGTATCCTCTTCCTGCATGGTAGGCTCTTCATCATTCTCCACGCTTTGTGATACCTTCTTCGGTCGCCCTCTTTTTTTAATTGGCCGTAGTGGACTAGGGTCGGAGTTATCTTGAGCTCGAAATGGGGTCAAAGCAGAAACATGGTACTTACCCATGACCTCTGTAGGGTTTTGAGGTAAAGCAACTTCATACGATGTTGGAGTGACCTCCTTTATTATTACGTAGGGTCCATCGCGTCTAGGAGCGAACTTACTGGTAAACTGATTCTTACTTTTACTTAGAGCATGGACATCAACTAGGACCTTATCTCCCTCTTTAAATTTCGCTACCCGGTAGCGTTTATCTGCCCCTCTTTTGGATATGTCTTGCGAGGCTTCATGCTTTTCTCTCGCTTCCTGTAGGGTTCTACTCATCAACTTTAAATAGGGTGTGATTTGTGGAACGAAATTATCTCTTTCAATAATTGATCGAATATCCCTTTGAACATCGTCAGGAGTTCGTAACTCACGTCCAAACATGAGATATGATGGGGTATAGCCCGTTGAGGAACACTGAACTGTATTTATGGCAAATCTGATAGATGATAGTTGATCTTCCCATGATGTGTGGTCGGAAGTCGATAGAATTGCCAATTGGACTTTTAAATCTCTGTTCTTGCGTTCAACTGGGTTGCTGGCCGGATGATACACAGGAATAAGGGATTGAGTAAACCCGAGACAGTGAGCAACTTGTTGCATCACGCTACCGACAAACCTGCTATCATTATCGCTAATTACTCTTCTGGGTACGCCATATCGCAATATCACCTCATCTATTAGGGTTCGGGCACAGTTTTCAGCACTGGCTTGCTTTAAGGGGAAGAGTTCAGTCCAGCGTGTACAGGTATCTTCTATCACAAAGACCCAATGGTTACCAGCAGGTGTTTCTGGTAAAGGGCCAAATAAATCAATGGTTATAACTTCAAACCGTGCAGCCATTATGGGAGTTTGGATTAAACCTGCAGGTTTCACATTGCTTGGCTTAAAACGTTGGCACTCTATGCATTGAGAAACGTGTTTTGTTATAGTAGCACGCATTCCTATCCAGTAATACCTACTTGCGATTCGTTTATATGTTCGATCTACTCCGTAATGGCCGGCCGTCTCAGAATTATGATATTCTTGTAAAATATCTGGTATTTGGGATTTAGGAACGACTTGCTGTGGTTCTTCTTCGTCTGCTTCAGGTACATATCTATATAATATTCCATTATTCATTATGTAACCTCTTTCCAGCCATCGTTTTAGGTCCACTTCATCTTTATCTGGATTCTCGAAAGACTGAATAATTTTCAGTAATCCCTCATCTTCTAGCTGTAGACGCCGCACTTCATCAGCTGACATCCGGGGCATGTCGACTGTAACAAGGTTGACCTCAGCATCCGTGATGGGTGGGCGAGATAACAGGTCTGCAACTACATTTAGCCGTCCTGGGGTATATTCAATTCGTAGGTCATACGATTGTAGTAATAGACTCCATCGAGCAAGTCGACCAGAAGGTGATTTTAAAGTCATTAGCCATTTTAACGGTTGGTGGTCACTTTGAACAATAATAGTAGCATCCTCGACGTACCCACGGAATTTATCGACAGCCCACACGACAGCGAGTGCTTCTCTCTCCGTCGTATGGTAATTTCTCTCAGCAGCTGTTAGTAGGCGGCTTGCATATTCTATTGGCCTCTCATCAGCACCCTCCCCCTGAAGGAGAACCGCTCCTAGTGCATAAGAACTTGCGTCGGTCCTTAGAATGTATGGTAGGTTCCAGTCCGCTTGTCGTAGAATAAGAGCGCTAGTTAACAATCCCTTGAGTTTGTCAAAAGCATCTTCCTGTCTAGCTGTCCATTCCCACTGAGCTCTTTTTTTGGTGAGATTACTCAGAGGCCTGGAAATTTCTGCAAAATTTTCCATGAACCTGCGAAACCATGAGCAAGTTTGAAGAAACGTCAGTAGCTGTTTAACATTTTGTGGAGGCTTCATTTCCAGTATAGCAGACACTTTGGCGGGGTCTGGCTCTATTCCCTCTTTTGTGATGACATGACCAAGGTAACGTACTGAGGTACACGCAAAAGTACATTTAATTCGATTTAGTTTCAATCGGAATAAGATTAACCGGTCAAATATGCGCTGTAAGTCTCGAAGGTGGTCTTCATAGGATGGAGATAGGATTATCAGATCATCAAGATAAGCCAATATTAATATATCTTGTAGTCCGGCCCGGAATCTATCGATTAGTCGCTGAAAGGTTGATGGAGCGTTGCGTAAGCCAAACGGCATACGATTGTAACGGAATAGTCCATATGGCGTTATAAATGCCGTTTTGTCTCGATCAGCTGGTCGAACTGAGATCTGATGGTATCCTGATTTCAGGTCTAGGGTAGACATAAATTTTGTTCTTTTGGCTGAATGTAGTAAATCATCCATTCGTGGAAGCGGATACCTATCAGCTTCCGTGATTGAGTTTAATTTCTGAAAATTGACACATAGTCTCATTCGTCCATCCTTCTTTGGGACAAGTACGACATTGGCCGAGTATGAAGATTCACATTCCTTGATTATATCATCTTCCAAAAGGCGGTCTAGTTCTTCCTTTAAAATCTTCTTTTTTGGTTCAGACATTCTGTAAGGTGGCACTGATATAGGAACATCGTCTTTCAGTTTTATTATGTGTTCGGCAAATGGCGTAGCTTCTGAATGTGGCGAGAAAACTTCGTGATTTTTAATGATCAGTTCGTTGAATTGTTCTCTCTCCCCCTGGTTCAGAGAACTACCTTCGTTTTCGCGAAGGTATAGCGGTTCAAATTGTGCACTAGCTAACGAGGTGGATGGGGTACATCTTTCTTCTTCTACGAAAGGGTAACCTACACTAGGGTTCTCCTTGAAATACCAGAGGTTCGATGAAACATCTAAAACCATTTGGGTGGCTTTAATGAAGTCTACTCCTAGTAGAGTTCTGCTGTTGGTATGCTTATCGACAGATATTAGTTTTATTGGTACTTGTTTCTTCTCAATACCAATGTGTACAGAAAAGACCGAGGCGTCCACCAAGTGCATCTTTCCATCAGCCAGTGTCATTTTCATTTTCTGAGTCTGGTAAGGAATATTCTTTTTCATAAGTATTTTCCTAAGTGAAGCGCCAGCAATACTAGATTTAGCGCCCGTGTCAATGAATGCCATTCCTGACGAGCCAGTAATCTCTACTCTGACTAACGGTCGGCTTTGCGGATCATCCGTGAATGATTGACAGTAAAATTCGCTATCTAAAGCAGAAGTCGAAGTTGACGGCTTGCATTGAGGACAATTGCTTCGAATATATCCAGGTTTACCACATCCATAACAAATTAGCTTATTAATTTCAGGATTTGCACTACTTGACTGAGATGGTTTCTCGGTGGCTCTGACCTCATAGCTATTATCGTTTTTAGCGCTTTGGTCTTGACGAGTTTTCGCCAATTTTCTACACTCTTCTCTACTGTGACCGAAGTTCTTGCAGTAGTTGCATATTAAAGACTTTGACTTTTTTTGATTGGTTTCAGTGTTTGAAGCACTGATAGAAGACATCTTTTTCTTTTCAAATAACGTCTGTTCAATTATTCGAGCAGTCTCGATTAGTTCTTTGAACGTCTTAATTTTCTCCCGTTGCATTCTTTCTCGGATTTTATAATTAAGGAGACCATACACCAGATCTAGCTGTATTTCTTCGCAGACGACAGGCTGAGCGGGTAATTGTGCGAATAGCGCGCGAGCGTTACTAATGAAGATGTCTGTCGGTTCGTCTTTGCCTTGTTCCTTCGAAAATAATTCTTTATATATTTGGTAAGCAGGTTTGGCATACCCAAATGCGTGGCGTAGTGATACAATCGCTTCATCAAACGATTGCACGGACGTCTTTATGCCAAGCCACCAAGTAGCAGCACTATCAGTAAGGAGCATCGACAATCCTTTCAGAGCATTCTCAGATGTGATATTAACACATTCTTTGTAAACTGTTATAGAATCTATGAAAGCTTCGACATTCTCGCCAGCTTTCCCAGAAAAACGAGTTGTACACTGTGAAAAGTTTGCATTTTTATCTGCAGAGGGTGCAGTGTTTGTTGTAAGACTTGCAATGAGGCCTTGTAGTATTTCAGGAGTCAGTACTAGCTGATTAACTACCGGTTCACTTTGGGCAATGGGTTTGTTTGGTGCCATAACTGTTTGATTTTAAAGTTCAATAAAACACTCGCGATAAAATAACGACTCTGACCTACTTAGTTCAGCCAGAAAAGTTCATTAAAACACTCACGGTACGATATCGGGTCTGACCTACTTAGTTCAGCCAGAAAAGTTTATATATACGCGATCACGAAATTAAATGTCCAATATTTTAAGTGTTATGGTCCAAACAACGGAAACAACAGTACCATCTACCAACACTTATGGTCCAAACAACGGAAACAACAGTTATGGAGCAAATAACGTAGAATGTCCAATAACCGAAATCTAAATATATTTTAATGTACTGAAGAAGCATAAAACAAACTGAGCACAACTAATGATGGCTAATTGAAAACATGCAAATAATTAAATAGTAGTTACTGAGACCGGCAAGTCTATTTAAACGAAATAACTACAATTTGGCATGTCTGAATCTGTTTTGCTTGTACGGGAACCTGAACAGTTTTTCCTTTTTATAATATATATGAGTACTTTTCACTGACGATTGGCAACTACAGCCAATCGTAAAACAAAGTTTATGGTTTTTAGAACTAAAGATACCTGTTAAATGTAAAATACTCTCCTTTTCATCGGCTTCACGTCGGGCCGCCAGTTGTAAAGGTAGGGTTCTTGGAGATATTTCCACTCACACAATAAAATTAACGCCGTGAAAATAGGAGAAACTTTTATTAAAAGCACTTTAAAACATAAACAAAAGCAAAATGAAAAGTATTGAAATGAAACTGTAAACACAACGTGTCACGAACGTTCGCATAACCAAGCTCACTTGTTAGGTTAATCCCGCGTCTTATTCCGTCTCCTGGTGGCGAAGTCAATCAACACCGCGGTAAAGTGGGTTGCATAATTAGTAGTACGCTACAGTTTTTAATTTTTTTAGGCAATTTTATTCATTGATTGGTACCCTTGATTTAAAATAGTAATCAATAAATTGTAACCCAAAAATAATGGAATAGAAAATGGGAAAATAAAATAAACGTGGTAGAAAAAATAGAGATTTATTGGAATTTCACTCAATAATCCTCAGGTGTTGTAGGGAATTGTTCCTTATTTCCAACCACTTGCTGTTCTTGGATCCACTAACTCCGGTAGAAAATAATTGAAGAAAAAATTTTCAACTTTATAAATCTAAAAAAAAAACATGAGAAATAAGTACATTTTGAATTTGAAAATTATATATGTCACCTCTTCAACTAGACAACCTTTGTTATAAACAAATTCTGACCAACATTTTTTTTCTGTAAGTAATTTACAGAAACAGCGATATGTAACAAATTTCTGCAGGTCACGTTTTTTAATATATTCCATAGCCTACCGACCCTCAATAACCCCACGCGGGTGGAAGACAGCACCCCCCCTTGAAAATCGGCTTTAAGATCCACATTCATACAACAATCCATTTAATTACAAAATCTCTATTTTATCAAACTAGAATTTAAAAAAAATATTATCTAGAAAGCGTTTTATGGTAATAAAGTTTAATACTTTTCATAAAACACAAAAGTTAAAACCCAATCTATTATTTTCGAAATTGATATAAATGAAATGATTGGCTAAAGTTTAATTTTACAGGATTTGGACACCATAAGCGTACCAGAAGCAACTTCATCTAAGCCCACAAGTGACTCATCTTTAATATCAAACAATAAACTAAAAGTTCAAGATTTACAAAACGTATTAATTGTTGAAGAAGAACAGTCAAAACGGCCAAATAATTTTATTGAAACGTTAAGTAGATTTTTCACAAAAAAAGAAACCAAAACGGAATATCCCATTCAAAGTTATAACTATGAAAACCATATGTTGCATAGTGAAGTTCCGTCACTGATTAAAATGAATGATCAATTACCGTATAAAAATCGTCCTTTACCAGAAATTCCAAAACCTGAAGTAGAAAATCCATTACCTAATAGATCGTTTTCCTTTAGTAAACCTGATTTAAAAGTTTATATTAGTCCTTCCGAAGAAAACCAAGAATCCGGCCTTAGTGTAAATACTCGTAGGATCAGAAATTTAAGTGACCCGCAAGGACAAGCTTACGTTGAAATGACTCAGCAATCTAGTAATAATCATCTCATATATGAAAATCTTAAAAGTAAAAGCACTGAAAATGTCACTAGAGGTAAGATTTGATTTTAATTTACTTGGACTTCGAGACCATCTCGTTTTTTATTTTGTGACGCTGTTTTTATTTGAACAGTTGTTACGAAAAATTAGACGTTGGAGGTCAATTATTCGTTACAAATTGGCGCCCAACTGATTAGAATTTAAGAAAGTAAGAAATAAGTATTTGGCGATATTTTATACAGGGTGTTTCATAGTTAAACCGACATACGTTAACTGTAAATAGAGGGTACCTAGGTGATTCCAAATAACCTTGGTTAATGGGTCTAACGCCTTTAATAACCGAGATATGGGGTGTTTCATCCAATTCGCTGGGTTAGTAGACAATTTTTTTTTTGGCATTGACCTTTAAGTCATTCAGCCCGCCGCGATTCGTAGTAGACAAATCAATCGTTTAGAAGTTAAACCAGATGAAAAACGATTATTCCAATTTAAACAGTCACTTTTCTATGGCCCATTCCAAATCATCAATTGTTCTCATTACCTCCTTTATTTTGTAGATAATTTGGAATTCAAGAAAAACAATTCGCCTTCTACAAATCGCCTGGACCGAAAAAAGTCACTTAAACTTAATTTCGATAACGAATTGGCATTGGAACTCTCAAAAGCACTCAGAGATAGAGATGCTAACAAATCGCCACACCATTCAAACATTAACCATATAAAAACTCCGCCTGGAAGTGAAGACGAAGATTTTACAGATGGTATTGAGAAACATGTTTATGGAAACATCAGTTCGAGAAGGTCACCGCGTCAGTATAATCTACAGCTAACTAAAACTACTTCACCTAGTTCAAGGACCAACAACGTTCCTGATGAGAATGATGATGATGATGATGAATTCGATGAAACTCCCCCACCATACTATGTAAATATTGATGAAGAAAATCCAATTGAAGAAGAAGATTCGGAATATGTCGGAACAATTTGTAAGTATTATTTTTGTCACGGAAAATTAGAGAAAAGAAGTTTCTTTATTCATACGTTTCTAAGTAGTCGGTCCTATTTATTCCGTCTTTGTACAGTAAAATTGAAGTGAGATGGGTTCAGGTTTCGTCCATGGTTACAATAGTCAATAAAATAAAGAGACTATCTATACTCTATCCAAATCGGAGAGGCCAATGTAAACATTGGAGACACGCAGTGATCACGCCAAGCCGCAGAGGCGTACTCATAAATTTTATTTTAAAAGTGTTGATAAAAAACATCTATGGTCACATGTCTCAGTAATGAATAATTTTTTCTACAGAGTTTTCAATTTAATATTATATATTTGTACCCGTTAACTATTTCATTATATGTCGTTATTGTTGTTAATAATAATATTCTATTTCTGGCTGGAAAAAACGACGTGAAATTTAGGGTAAATTATAAGTTAATTAAGAAAAATCAAGACGACGTTTTTTAGGGTTGGATATTGGTTTTTTACGATTCATGACTGAAATATGCATCCTATAAAAAGTTTAATATAAATTGTAGATAATTACAAAATCTAAATTTTTATATTAATCATAGTTTCTTCTCCAACATTTTATTTATTAAAACAAATTAAATCGGTATTCCCAAATCTGCTAACACAAAGTGCAATTGTAAGTTAGTTATTGGCGCCAATCTACTTAATGCGGTTCTGCATATGGTAGACCCTACTCTATAATACAAACACCTGCCTTCCACTTTGACCAATAGGAAGAATATTTCCAATTTGATCACGCGCTGATAAATAAACAAACGCTGGCCTCTCCGATTTGGATATTAGTTGGGGAAGCGTTTTAAAGATGCTCTGTACAACTCGCGAACATCCACCTAAAATCCCATGTAAAATGACCTGCCGGATTCGAATTTTTTGTTCGCCCTTTGATCCAGAATTGCGAAAATTTTCCTTAAAATAATATTTATTGCAAACTAGTGCTTAACTTTGTTAATTGGTGTCCGATCGTTATGAATTTTGGATACGATATTTTTCAGTACTTCCCTGACCTAGTTTCATAACAATAAAAAATATAGGACGTCTCATAAATGCTACGATAGTTTTACCACACACAAATAACTGACAGTTATTTCAGTGGATTTCTGTGTGTTTATTATTTAGTGCTTAAACTGTATAGTTAAAATTGTAGTTTAAAATGAATAAACACATATTATTATTATTATTATGGTTAACTAGTATAAGCGAGAAAAATGTTGCCAATAGAGCAAGGAAACTTTTTTACTTTAACTTTTTTTTATACGACGTTTAGTTTGGGTTGTGTACTTTTTTAAAACCGAAGGAAATTGAATCGGCGCTACGCATCTCTTGGCTTTACCACTGTGGATGCGAATAAAGCGATCAGTGTGTCAAAGAGAGTAAACACCACAGCCTTCTTCATACGCGCAACAAAGATGACGCGCATTACAATATTATTATGACACTATAGTGCAATTTATGAGATTGAGAAATGATAGGGATAATAATAATAATAATAATAGATTTCATGTTTTTTAGGTGGATGTTCGCGAGTTGTATAGAGGTGGTCGAATTCAGCACCTCAGATTCCCGACTAGATAGTATAGTAGCATTATAACATGGTAACCGCGTTCGATTTCGTTCAAGAAAAGTTTCAACACTAATAACCCAGTTATCAGAGACTTTGACCTCTCATAAAATGTGATATCGCTGAAACGATAAAAAATCTTTGCTGCTCTAATGTGTATGCTAAAAGTTCACAATTTCGAAAACAAAATCGAAAAACTAATAGCACCAATATGTGATTTAAAAAATCTGTTTTACTATAAAAAATTATTATAAATAAGAAAACGAATTCGAAAACTCTACGCGCGTCAGTCCGCTGAATATACAAAAATATTCGAGCGAGAGCAGCAAAGATTTTTTAAAGTGCCTAAGAGCCTAGTTTCAGCGATATCACATTTTATGAGAGCTTTTGATTTAAATATGGCTCTGGCAAATAGGCTTTTTTTGAATTATTACTAGAACAAAATTAAGTTTATGAGGAATGTTTTCGATTCTATAGTAACTTTTTAAGTTGTATCTTAAATTTAAATTATTTTTATTGTCTGAGAATGTGCTGTCCTGTTTTGGTTATAGATTTTTTAAACATTTGTGGGGGCTACTATTGAATTCTAGGTGTACTTCACTAATCATTTACTTGTTTTGTTTCAGTCAATTTAAATAATGAAAAATTCTACAGGAATACGGACCGAAAGGGAGCAAAAGAACTTCTTCACAATTTCCCTGATGGAGCATTTTTATTTAGACCGAGTCAAAAGTACTTTCTTGTATTAACTCTAAAATACAAAGGCAAATGCTATAATTTGGGAATAGAACGTACTCAAAACAACAAGATTCGACTTCATGCTGACACGAGTAGTATTTCACCGGAATTTGGAACGCTACAAGCTTTTGCTGATTATTTTACTCACGAAGCGGTTACCTTTAGAGATAATGATAATAGTCTAGTGGAAATATATTTAGATCCAATTCTTCCTGCGAATTTATTTTAACTGTTAAACTTAATCAACTTCTAATTCATTTCTGTCGCTCGTAATGACTTTCTCGTTTAAATATTCTTATTAGGCAACAAAACCATTTCGAAACATCAAATGATTAAAAAAAGATTTTTTTGAATGAGTGGTTTTATTATCCAATAAGAGGAGTATATAATAAACCATTAAGTGCATATCGGAATAAAGTTAGAGAAAAATATAAGGAAAACTGGAATAAAAATATTGCATGCTTTTGATGGTCGTCGTAATATTGAATTGTTTATAAATTAAATGTTTTTTTTAGAAAAAATCGAATAAAATATATAAGTAAAACTTTTTTTAAATTTTTCTCCATGTCATCGCCGTGAAAAATATAAACAAATCTTCCAGTAAAAAAGTTGAAAAAGGATGAGCAAGAATTTCTAGGAAAAATTTTCAGTTATAATCTCCCTAGAGCTTGAATAATTTCCGAAAATTTACGTAGAATAATTCAAGCTCATCGCGGGAGATTCGGTACGAAAAGTAACTAATATCAATACCAACATGATGTGAATATGGTCATTATGGTTGGCTTTCATCAGAAAAGAAAATTAGCTTTAGTGTTACGTTTTGACAGCTGTCACATTTTGGCAGTTGTTACATTCTGACAGGTGTCACATTTTAACAGTCGTTACATTCTGACAGGTGTCATATTTTAACAGTTGGCACATTTTGACGATTGTCCATTTTGACAGTTGTTACATTTTGACAGTTGCTACATTCTGACAGATGTCACATTTTAACAGTTGGCATATTTTGACAAGAGTCTATTTTAACGGTTGTTACATTCTGACAGGTGTCACATTTTGACAGTTGTTACATTCTGACAGGTGTCACATTCTGACAGATGTCACATTTTAACAGTTGGCACATTTTGACAAGAGTCTATTTTAACGGTTGTTACATTCTGACAGGTGTCACGTTTTGACAGTTGATACTCAACGTTCCATTAAATATTTACCTAAATCCATGATTTTTGAAATTGAATTGGCAACGCTGTATTTTCAACTTGGAATTTATGCGATGACTGTCATTTGTCAAGTAAATTATTTATGTCCGTCAAATGTACATTTTTTTTTATACTTTTCTGGATTTCTGGTTATAAATTGCTACTTGTGCATTTATAGAAAATTTATGTATGGGTTTGAATTGGAAAAATATGTTAAATAATCCTTTCAACGCACTGAATTTCTTTGAATTGGAAGTGAGTATCCCAACGTATATTTTTTTCAAAAAAAAATTGTGAAAAAAATCTTTCCGTGGCAAATTTTTTTTATTAATTTTATCATGTTTTGTAGCATCTGTGAAAATTTCATGAAAATCCCAGCTGGCCCCATATTCTTAACGTTTTCCTCACATATCACATATATTACATCCCTATTAAAGCTTTTTACAAATAAGATGGGATCTCAACAAATAAAAATTATTTCTCAAGCCCAAATAAAAATTGAACCCGAATGGGAGGATGAGAAAAATATTAAAAAATTAGAAGGGAAGTATCTCATGATAGATGAGAAACATGATGTAACAAAATCTTGTACAGTTCAATATACAGATAATGAGACAAAATTCAGTGATATCAGTTTTAAGATTGAAAAAGAAGAAATACATATTAAGGATGAAAGTGAACAATGTTTAGAAGAAGTTGATAAGAACATTAAACAACTAGAGGGGAAATATCTCAAGATAGAGGAGAAACTTGATGTTACAAAAGATTCTTGTACAGTTCAATATACAGATAATGAGACTATATTATTCAGTGCTATCAGTTTTAAGATTGAAGAAGAAGAACTACATATTAAGGATGAAAGCGAACAACGTTTAGACGAAGTTGATAAGAACAGCAAGAATTTTGAAGAGAGTGGTTGCCAACAATGTTTTGCTAATGATGAAGCAAAATATAGGTGCAATATTTGTAAACATACATTTTCTCAAGAAGGTAATCTTGAAGAGGGTTTATTAATTCACCCAAGTGAAAAAGTTTATGTATGCGTTGTTTGTAAAATATCATTTACTCAGATGTCACATCTGAAAAGACATTTACTAATTCATTCAGGCTATAAGAAATTTAAATGCGAGGTTTGTAAAAAATCATTTACTCAGAAAAGCTATTTAAATGCACATTTATTAATTCACTCAGGTGAAAAGAAATTCAAATGCGACATTTGTAAAAAATCATTTACTTCCAAGCGCAATCTAAATAATCATTTACTGGTTCATTCTGGTAATAAGATTTTTAAATGCAACGTTTGTGAAAAATCATTTACTCACAAAGGTAATTTAATTGCACATTTATTAATTCACTCAGGTGAAAAGAATTTTAAATGCGACGTTTGTGAAAAATCATTTACTCACAAAGGTAATTTAATTGCACATTTATTAATTCACTCAGATAAAAAGAATTTTAAATGCGACGTTTGTAAAAAATTATTTACCTACAAAGTCAGTCTAAATAAACATTTTCTGATTCATTCTGGTGATAAGAATTTTAAATGCAACGTTTGTGAAAAATCATTTACCCAGAAAAGTAGTTTAAGTACTCATTTATTAATTCACACAGGTGAAAGGAAATTTAAATGTGACGTTTGTAAAAAATCATTTACTTCCAAAGTCAATCTAAATAACCATTTACTAATGCATTCTGGTGATAAAAATTTTAAATGCAACGATTGTAAAAAATCATTTACTTCCAAAGTCATTCTAAATACACATTTATTGATTCATTCAAGTGAAAAAAATTTTAAATGCGACGTTTGTAAAAAATCATTTAATATTAAGTCACATCTGAAGCAACATTTATTAATTCACTCAAGTGAAAAGAAATTTAAATGCAACGTTTGTGAAAAATCATTTACTCAGAAAAACAATTTAAATGTACATTTATTAATTCACTCAGATGAAAAGAAATTTAAATGCGACGTTTGTAAAAAATCATTTACTCAGACATCACATCTGAAAAGACATTTACTAATTCATTCAGGTGATAAGAATTATAAATGCAACAATCATTTTTAACTAATTTACGAGTTCCGCAAGGCAAGTTTGTCGATTGTTACGCACTTTACAAACTGTTGTCTGTCGATGGCTCTCCCAGTGCGCAACCCTCCCTGCCCGAGCTCAGTGCGGTTGGGGTGGGTGTGGGTTGGTATTTAATAAAAAAATAATTTGATGTTACAAAAAAAAAATTGGGCGCCACTAGCTAATGTTTTCTTGAGCCGGTCCTAGCTAGAAGACCGCCGCGGCCAAATCAACCCGTAACACGATTTTTATTTAATGAAAGAAATTGTAAGAAAAAAACAAATGTAATTAAATTTTATTTTTCAGCGATTTTGTTTTTTTTATAAAATATATTTAAATCGATTTTTATTTAAAATATTTAATAAAAGAATTTGTATGAAAAACAAATGTAATTAAATTTTATTTTTCTGCAATAAAAGTTTTTTTGCGCTGTCCCGAGAGTGGGACCAATGGCGGGTAATTTTGAAGTACTTCAAGTGCCATGTTGGCAGCACGGGATTGTCAGTTTGTTTTAAGGATGGGGTGCAACAGCCGTAATTTAATAACAGGTACAGAGCGTACAATGTGTTCCAGTTTCAACCATGGGCGCCGTTACAAAAAATGTCGGGGGGGGGCACATTTTTCCAAATCAAAGTATTGCATTAAATTGAAATGCAGATCCTGTTTGTTGCGAGTCACGTGGTCAGGACGGCCGAATAGTGACCGCGAAATCTACCGAACTGTTATTTGATTCTCCAGCAAATTTAAAGGGGTTAGCGGGTTAAGATGGGTGTGGCGGCCCCCGCTCGATTTGACTTGGAAGTGTGAAAACTTTGTTTTAAATGTAAAAAAAGAGATTTACATAATCATTAATTTTAATTTTCGACTTTGGCCAAAACTGTGATACAAAATGCGTTTTTCTGAAATTATTCCACTAAATAATTTTGTGTGTTTCTATCCGGTCAGTTGTAAAAAAATTTTTTTTTCACGTTTTTCGGTTGTTTGCACCAAGTTATAGAGGTCCCAGGGTCTGAAAAAACCTGAAAAAAATCCTATGCTCCAGTTTTGAGTGTAATAGAATTAAATCAATCGAATACGATCGTACAACTGACCGGATAGAAACACACAAAATTATTTAGTGGAATAATTTCAGAAAAACGCATTTTTTATCACAGTTTTGGCCAAAGTCGAAAATTAAAATTAATGATTATAAAAATCTCATTTTTTTTACTTTTAAAACAAAGTTTTCACACTTACAAGTCAAATCGAGCGGGGCCGTCACACCCATCTTATCCCGCTACGCACTTTATCGCGTCTCGACTAATAAATCTAAAATCCAGGGGGGGCGCCCGCCCCCCTTGCCCTTATGTAACGGCGCCCTTGGTTCCAACAAACAGCTGCTCTCGTTCTGAACGGTCAAAATAGAGCGCGTATTGCATGTTGCATACCCTCAACTTCTGCTATGCATTCAGTCAACGATTATAAATTACTCTAAAGAATAGAGAACAGAACAGGGACATCAGAAACATAATCAGCGCGGCCATCGTTCAGCCAGTAACATAAAAATTCTAAATACCGATTTCTCGGTGGCTTCCAAGAAATATTAGTAAGATCCTGTTCACCCTGTTTCAAAAGTAACAGGTACTGTTCTAGTGTCACATCTTACATCCTTAGTAAAGCTTTTTATAAATAAGATGGGATCTCAACAAATAAAAATTATTTCTCAAGCCCAAATAAAAATTGAACCCGAATGGGAGGATGAGAAAAATATTAAACTAGAAGGGAAGTATCTGACGGTAGAGGAGAAACATGATGTAACAAAATCTTGTACAGTTCGATATACAGATGAGACAAAATTCAGTGATATCAGTTTTAAGATTGAAGAAGAAGAAATACATATTAATGATGAAAGTGAACAATGTTTAGAAGAAGTTGATAAGAACATTAAACAACTAGAGGGGAAGTATCTCAATATAGATGAGAAACTTGATGTTACAAAAGATTCTTGTACAATTCAATATACAGATAATGAGACAAAATTATTCGGTGATATCAGTTTTAAGATTGAAGAAGAGGAAGTACATATTAAAGATGAAAGCGAACAACGTTTAGACGAAGTTGATAAGAACAGCAAGAATTTTGAAGAGAGTGGTTGCCAACAATGTTTTACTAATGATGAAGCAAAATATAAGTGCAATATTTGTAAACATACATTTTCTCAAGAAGGTAATCTTGAAGAGGGTTTATTAGTTCACACAAGTGAAAAAATTTATGTATGCCTCGTTTGTAAAAAATCATTTACTTCCAAAGTGAATTTAAATCAACATTTGCTGATTCACTCTAATGTAAAGAATATCAAGTGCATTGTTTGTGAAAAATCATTTACTCATAAAAAGAATTTAAATGCACATTTATTAATTCACTCAGGTGAAAAGAAATTTAAATGCGACGTTTGTGAAAAATCATTTACTCAGAAAGGTAATTTAATTGCACATTTATTAATTCACTCAGGTGAAAAGAAATTTAAATGCGACTTTTGTGAAAAATCATTTACTCACAAAGGTAATTTAATTACACATTTATTAATTCACTCAGATAAAAAGAATTTTAAATGCGACGTTTGTAAAAAATCGTTTAATTACAAAGTCAGTCTAAATAAACATTTTCTGATTCATTCTGGTGATAAGAACTTTAAATGCAACGTTTGTGAAAAATCATTTACCCAGAAAAGTAGTTTAAATACTCATTTATTAATTCACTCAGGTGAAAAGAAATTTAAATGCGACGTTTGTAAAAAATCATTTACTTCCAAAGTCAATCTAAATAACCATTTACTAATGCATTCTGGTGATAAAAATTTTAAATGCAACGATTGTAAAAAATCATTTACTTCCAAAGCCATTCTAAATACACATTTATTGATTCATTCAGGTGAAAAGAATTTTAAATGCGACCTTTGTAAAAAATCATTTAATATTAAGTCACATCTGAAACAACATTTATTAATTCACTCAAGTGAAAAGAATTTTAAATGCGACGTTTGTGAAAAATCATTTACTCAGAAAAGCAATTTAAATGTTCATTTATTAATTCATTCAGGTGAAAAGAAATTTAAATGTGACATTTGTGAAAAATCATTTACTCAGAAAGGTAATTTAATTGCACATTCATTAATTCACTCGGGTGAAAAGAATTTTAAATGCGAGGTTTGTGAAAAATGATTTACTCACAAAGGTAATTTAATTGCACATTTATTAATTCACTCAGATGAAAAGAAATTTAAATGTGACGTTTGTAAAAAATCATTTATTCAGACGTCACATCTGAAAAGACATTTACTAATTCATTCAGGCGATAAGAATTATAAATGCAACAATCATTTTTAATTAAATAACGAGTTCCGCAAGGCAAGTTTGTCGATTTTTATTTAATAAAAGAAATTGTAAGAAAAAAACAAATGTAATTAAATTTTATTTTTCAGCGATTTTGTTTTTTTTATAAAATAAATTTAAATCGATTTTTATTTAAAATATTTAATAAAAGAAATTGTAAGGAAAACAAATGTAAATTTTATTTTTCTCCAATAAAAGTTTTTTTTGCGCTGTACCGAGAGTGGGGACCAATGGCGGGTAATTTTGAAGTTCTTCAAGTGCCATGTTGGCAGCACCGGATCGTCAGTTTGTTTTAAAGATGAGGTGCAACAGCCGTAATTTAATAACAGGTACAATGTGTTCCAGTTCCAACAAACAACTGTTCTCGTGCTGAACGGTCAAAATAGAGCGCGTATTGCATGTTGCATACCCTTAACTTCTGATATGCATTCAGTCAACGAATATAAATAACTAAAGAATAGAGAACAGAACAGGGACATCAGGAACATAATCAGCGCGGCCATCGTTCAGCCAGCAACATAAAAATTCTAAATACCGTTTCTCGGTGACTGTTCCAAGAAATATTAGTAAGAACGTGTTCGTCCTGTTCCAAAAGTAAGAGGTACTGTTTTAGTGTCACATCTTACATCCTTAGTAAAGCTTTTTACAAATAATAAAAATAGTATTAAAATGTTTTATTTTCATATATTTTTAGCAGCAAAAATGGTGGGTAATTTTGAAGTCCTTCAAGTGCCATGTTGACCGGTTATGTTGGCAGCACTGGATTGTAAGTTTGTTATATTCTTGTTTCTTTTCGATAATTGTTGATAGTGAGTGAACATTTTATAGTATAGCAAAATGGTAGAGCGTTTTACAAATAAGATGGGATCTCAACAAATAAAAATTATTTCTCAATCCCAAATAAAAATTGATCCCGAATGGGAAGATGAGAAAAATATTAAACAACTAGAAGGGAAGTTTCTCACAATAGAGGAGAAACATGATGTAACAAAATCTTGTACAGTTCAATATACAGATGAGACAAAATTCAGTGATATCAGTTTTAAGATTGAAAAAGAAGAAATACATATTAAGGATGAAAGTGAACAATGTTTAGAAGAAGTTGATAAGAACATTAAACAACTAGAAGGGAAGTATCTGAAGATAGAGGAGAAACTTGATGTTACAAAAGATTCTTGTACAGTTCAATATACAGATAATGAAACAAAATTATTCAGTGATATCAGTTTTAAGATTGAAGAAGAAGAAGTACATATTAAGGATGAAAGCAAACAACGTTTAGACGAAGTTGATAAGAACAGCAAGAATTTTGAAGATAGTGGTTGCCAACAATGTTTTACTAATGATGAAGAAACACATAAGTGCAATATTTGTAAACATACATTTTCTCAAGAATGTAATCTTGAAATGGGTTTATTAGTTCACACAAGTGAAAAAATTTATGTATGCATCGTTTGTAAAAAATCATTTACTTCCAAAGTCAATTTAAATCAACATTTGCTGATTCACTCTAATGTAAAGAAAATCAAATGCAATGTTTGTAAAAAATCATTTACTCAGATGTCACATCTGAAAAGACATTTACTAATTCATTCAGGCTATAAGAATTTTAAATGCAACGTTTGTGAAAAATCATTTACTCATAAAAAGCATCTAAATGCACATTTATTAATTCATTCAGGTGAAAAGAAATTTCAATGCGACATTTGTAAAAAATCATTTACTCACAAACGTAATTTAATTTCACATTTATTAATTCACTCAGGTGAAAAGAATTTTAAATGCGACGTTTGTGAAAAATCATTTACTCACAAAGGTAATTTAATTGCACATTTATTAATTCACTCTGATAAAAAGAATTTTAAATGCGACGTTTGTAAAAAATCATTTACTTACAAAGTCAGTCTAAATAAACATTTTCTGATTCATTCTGGTGATAAGAATTTTAAATGCAAGGATTGTAAAAAATCATTTACTTCCAAAGCCATTCTAAATACACATTTATTGATTCATTCAGGTGAAAAGAATTTTAAATGCGACGTTTGTGAAAAATCATTTACTCAGAAAAGCAATTTAAATGTACATTTATTAATTCACTCAAGTGAAAAGAAGTTTAAATGCGACGTTTGTGAAAAATCATTTACTCAGAAAAACAATTTAAATGTACATTTATTAATTCACTCAGATGAAAAGAAATTTAAATGCGACGTTTGTAAAAAATCATTTACTCAGACATCACATCTGAAAAGACATTTACTAATTCATTCAGGTGATAAGAATTATAAATGCAACAATCATTTTTAACTAATTTACGAGTTCCGCAAGGCAAGTTTGTCGATTGTTACGCACTTTACAAACTGTTGTCTGTCGATGGCTCTCCCAGTGCGCAACCCTCCCTGCCGGAGCTCAGTGCGGTTGGGGTGGGTGTGGGTTGGTATTTAATAAAAAAATAATTTGATGTTACAAAAAAAAAATTGGGCGCCACTAGCTAATGTTTTCTTGAGCCGGTCCTAGCTAGAAGACCGCCGCGGCCAAATCAACCCGTAACACGATTTTTATTTAATGAAAGAAATTGTAAGAAAAAAACAAATGTAATTAAATTTTATTTTTCAGCGATTTTGTTTTTTTTATAAAATATATTTAAATCGATTTTTATTTAAAATATTTAATAAAAGAATTTGTATGAAAAACAAATGTAATTAAATTTTATTTTTCTGCAATAAAAGTTTTTTTGCGCTGTCCCGAGAGTGGGACCAATGGCGGGTAATTTTGAAGTACTTCAAGTGCCATGTTGGCAGCACGGGATTGTCAGTTTGTTTTAAGGATGGGGTGCAACAGCCGTAATTTAATAACAGGTACAGAGCGTACAATGTGTTCCAGTTTCAACCATGGGCGCCGTTACAAAAAATGTCGGGGGGGAGCACATTTTTCCAAATCAAAGTATTGCATTAAATTGAAATGCAGATCCTGTTTGTTGCGAGTCACGTGGTCAGGACGGCCGAATAGTGACCGCGAAATCTACCGAACTGTTATTTGATTCTCCAGCAAATTTAAAGGGGTTAGCGGGTTAAGATGGGTGTGGCGGCCCCCGCTCGATTTGACTTGGAAGTGTGAAAACTTTGTTTTAAATGTAAAAAAAGAGATTTACATAATCATTAATTTTAATTTTCGACTTTGGCCAAAACTGTGATACAAAATGCGTTTTTCTGAAATTATTCCACTAAATAATTTTGTGTGTTTCTATCCGGTCAGTTGTAAAAAAATTTTTTTTTTCACGTTTTTCGGTTGTTTGCACCAAGTTATAGAGGTCCCAGGGTCTGAAAAAACCTGAAAAAAATCCTATGCTCCAGTTTTGAGTGTAATAGAATTAAATCAATCGAATACGATCGTACAACTGACCGGATAGAAACACACAAAATTATTTAGTGGAATAATTTCAGAAAAACGCATTTTTTATCACAGTTTTGGCCAAAGTCGAAAATTAAAATTAATGATTATAAAAATCTCATTTTTTTTACTTTTAAAACAAAGTTTTCACACTTACAAGTCAAATCGAGCGGGGCCGTCACACCCATCTTATCCCGCTACGCACTTTATCGCGTCTCGACTAATAAATCTAAAATCCAGGGGGGGCGCCCGCCCCCCTTGCCCTTATGTAACGGCGCCCTTGGTTCCAACAAACAGCTGCTCTCGTTCTGAACGGTCAAAATAGAGCGCGTATTGCATGTTGCATACCCTCAACTTCTGCTATGCATTCAGTCAACGATTATAAATTACTCTAAAGAATAGAGAACAGAACAGGGACATCAGAAACATAATCAGAGCGGCCATCGTTCAGCCAGTAACATAAAAATTCTAAATACCGATTTCTCGGTGGCTTCCAAGAAATATTAGTAAGATCCTGTTCACCCTGTTTCAAAAGTAACAGGTACTGTTCTAGTGTCACATCTTACATCCTTAGTAAAGCTTTTTATAAATAAGATGGGATCTCAACAAATAAAAATTATTTCTCAAGCCCAAATAAAAATTGAACCCGAATGGGAGGATGAGAAAAATATTAAACTAGAAGGGAAGTATCTGACGGTAGAGGAGAAACATGATGTAACAAAATCTTGTACAGTTCGATATACAGATGAGACAAAATTCAGTGATATCAGTTTTAAGATTGAAGAAGAAGAAATACATATTAATGATGAAAGTGAACAATGTTTAGAAGAAGTTGATAAGAACATTAAACAACTAGAGGGGAAGTATCTCAATATAGATGAGAAACTTGATGTTACAAAAGATTCTTGTACAATTCAATATACAGATAATGAGACAAAATTATTCGCTGATATCAGTTTTAAGATTGAAGAAGAGGAAGTACATATTAAAGATGAAAGCGAACAACGTTTAGACGAAGTTGATAAGAACAGCAAGAATTTTGAAGAGAGTGGTTGCCAACAATGTTTTACTAATGATGAAGCAAAATATAAGTGCAATATTTGTAAACATACATTTTCTCAAGAAGGTAATCTTGAAGAGGGTTTATTAGTTCACACAAGTGAAAAAATTTATGTATGCCTCGTTTGTAAAAAATCATTTACTTCCAAAGTGAATTTAAATCAACATTTGCTGATTCACTCTAATGTAAAGAATATCAAGTGCATTGTTTGTGAAAAATCATTTACTCATAAAAAGAATTTAAATGCACATTTATTAATTCACTCAGGTGAAAAGAAATTTAAATGCGACGTTTGTGAAAAATCATTTACTCAGAAAGGTAATTTAATTGCACATTTATTAATTCACTCAGGTGAAAAGAAATTTAAATGCGACTTTTGTGAAAAATCATTTACTCACAAAGGTAATTTAATTACACATTTATTAATTCACTCAGATAAAAAGAATTTTAAATGCGACGTTTGTAAAAAATCGTTTAATTACAAAGTCAGTCTAAATAAACATTTTCTGATTCATTCTGGTGATAAGAACTTTAAATGCAACGTTTGTGAAAAATCATTTACCCAGAAAAGTAGTTTAAATACTCATTTATTAATTCACTCAGGTGAAAAGAAATTTAAATGCGACGTTTGTAAAAAATCATTTACTTCCAAAGTCAATCTAAATAACCATTTACTAATGCATTCTGGTGATAAAAATTTTAAATGCAACGATTGTAAAAAATCATTTACTTCCAAAGCCATTCTAAATACACATTTATTGATTCATTCAGGTGAAAAGAATTTTAAATGCGACCTTTGTAAAAAATCATTTAATATTAAGTCACATCTGAAACAACATTTATTAATTCACTCAAATGAAAAGAATTTTAAATGCGACGTTTGTGAAAAATCATTTACTCAGAAAAGCAATTTAAATGTTCATTTATTAATTCATTCAGGTGAAAAGAAATTTAAATGTGACATTTGTGAAAAATCATTTACTCAGAAAGGTAATTTAATTGCACATTCATTAATTCACTCGGGTGAAAAGAATTTTAAATGCGAGGTTTGTGAAAAATGATTTACTCACAAAGGTAATTTAATTGCACATTTATTAATTCACTCAGATGAAAAGAAATTTAAATGTGACGTTTGTAAAAAATCATTTATTCAGACGTCACATCTGAAAAGACATTTACTAATTCATTCAGGCGATAAGAATTATAAATGCAACAATCATTTTTAATTAATTAACGAGTTCCGCAAGGCAAGTTTGTCGATTTTTATTTAATAAAAGAAATTGTAAGAAAAAAACAAATGTAATTAAATTTTATTTTTCAGCGATTTTGTTTTTTTTATAAAATAAATTTAAATCGATTTTTATTTAAAATATTTAATAAAAGAAATTGTAAGGAAAACAAATGTAAATTTTATTTTTCTCCAATAAAAGTTTTTTTTGCGCTGTACCGAGAGTGGGGACCAATGGCGGGTAATTTTGAAGTTCTTCAAGTGCCATGTTGGCAGCACCGGATCGTCAGTTTGTTTTAAAGATGAGGTGCAACAGCCGTAATTTAATAACAGGTACAATGTGTTCCAGTTCCAACAAACAACTGTTCTCGTGCTGAACGGTCAAAATAGAGCGCGTATTGCATGTTGCATACCCTTAACTTCTGATATGCATTCAGTCAACGAATATAAATAACTAAAGAATAGAGAACAGAACAGGGACATCAGGAACATAATCAGCGCGGCCATCGTTCAGCCAGCAACATAAAAATTCTAAATACCGTTTCTCGGTGACTGTTCCAAGAAATATTAGTAAGAACGTGTTCGTCCTGTTCCAAAAGTAAGAGGTACTGTTTTAGTGTCACATCTTACATCCTTAGTAAAGCTTTTTACAAATAATAAAAATAGTATTAAAATGTTTTATTTTCATATATTTTTAGCAGCAAAAATGGTGGGTAATTTTGAAGTCCTTCAAGTGCCATGTTGACCGGTTATGTTGGCAGCACTGGATTGTAAGTTTGTTATATTCTTGTTTCTTTTCGATAATTGTTGATAGTGAGTGAACATTTTATAGTATAGCAAAATGGTAGAGCGTTTTACAAATAAGATGGGATCTCAACAAATAAAAATTATTTCTCAATCCCAAATAAAAATTGAACCCGAATGGGAAGATGAGAAAAATATTAAACAACTAGAAGGGAAGTTTCTCACAATAGAGGAGAAACATGATGTAACAAAATCTTGTACAGTTCAATATACAGATGAGACAAAATTCAGTGATATCAGTTTTAAGATTGAAAAAGAAGAAATACATATTAAGGATGAAAGTGAACAATGTTTAGAAGAAGTTGATAAGAACATTAAACAACTAGAAGGGAAGTATCTGAAGATAGAGGAGAAACTTGATGTTACAAAAGATTCTTGTACAGTTCAATATACAGATAATGAAACAAAATTATTCAGTGATATCAGTTTTAAGATTGAAGAAGAAGAAGTACATATTAAGGATGAAAGCGAACAACATTTAGACGAAGTTGATAAGAACAGCAAGAATTTTGAAGATAGTGGTTGCCAACAATGTTTTACTAATGATGAAGAAACACATAAGTGCAATATTTGTAAACATACATTTTCTCAAGAATGTAATCTTGAAATGGGTTTATTAGTTCACACAAGTGAAAAAATTTATGTATGCATCGTTTGTAAAAAATCATTTACTTCCAAAGTCAATTTAAATCAACATTTGCTGATTCACTCTAATGTAAAGAAAATCAAATGCAATGTTTGTAAAAAATCATTTACTCAGATGTCACATCTGAAAAGACATTTACTAATTCATTCAGGCTATAAGAATTTTAAATGCAACGTTTGTGAAAAATCATTTACTCATAAAAAGCATCTAAATGCACATTTATTAATTCATTCAGGTGAAAAGAAATTTCAATGCGACATTTGTAAAAAACCATTTACTCACAAACGTAATTTAATTTCACATTTATTAATTCACTCAGGTGAAAAGAATTTTAAATGCGACGTTTGTGAAAAATCATTTACTCACAAAGGTAATTTAATTGCACATTTATTAATTCACTCTGATAAAAAGAATTTTAAATGCGACGTTTGTAAAAAATCATTTACTTACAAAGTCAGTCTAAATAAACATTTTCTGATTCATTCTGGTGATAAGAATTTTAAATGCAAGGATTGTAAAAAATCATTTACTTCCAAAGCCATTCTAAATACACATTTATTGATTCATTCAGGTGAAAAGAATTTTAAATGCGACGTTTGTGAAAAATCATTTACTCAGAAAAGCAATTTAAATGTACATTTATTAATTCACTCAAGTGAAAAGAAGTTTAAATGCGACGTTTGTGAAAAATCATTTACTCAGAAAAGCAATTTAAATGTACATTTATTAATTCATTCAGGTGAAAAGAAATTTAAATGCGATATTTGTGAAAAATCATTTACTCAGAAAGGTAATTTAATTGCACATTCATTAATTCACTCAGGTGAAAAGAATTTTAAATGCGAGGTTTGTGAAAAATGATTTACTCACAAAGGTAATTTAATTGCACATTTATTAATTCACTCAGATAAAAAGAATTTTAAATGCGACGTTTGTAAAAAATCGTTTACTTCCAAAGTCAATCTAAATAACCATTTACTAATGCATTCTGGTGATAAAAATTTTAAATGCAAACGATTGTAAAAGATCATTTACTTCCAAAGTGAAAAGAATTTTAAATGCGACGTTTGTAAAAAATCATTTAATATATAAGTCACATCTGAAACAACATTTATTAATTCACTCAAGTGAAAAGAATTTAAAATGCGACGTTTGTGAAAAATCATTTACTCAGAAAAGCAATTTAAATGTACATTTATTAATTCACTCAGATGAAAAGAAATTTAAATGTGACGTTTGTAAAAAATCATTACTCAGACGTCACATCTGAAATAGTATATTGTGCAACAAGTGGGAAAAGTTCAACTTTTCTCGCGAGTGTGAAAGTTTGTGGCACGAGCCTGAAGGGCGAGTGCCGCAAACACACGAGTGAGATAAGTACTTTACCCACGTGTTGCACACTATACTTTTTCTACAACTGCACAAATTTAAAGAATACAAGTAATGTAACTTGTAACTTAATATTTATTTTTATGGTTAGCAAAACTAAAATAACATGAAAGTAGCCTACCTCTTAACAGTTGAATAATTTTTTTAATTTTATTTTTGTATTTCTTCTCCATTTCATAAATTTTTTGTATGCCAATTCAATAGGTATGTCTTATTACAATAATATTTAATGGAAATTGCTATTTTTATCAAAGCACGAATGAAAACTACCTTAAGAATTTAAAAAACTTCTACAATCTGACAGTTGTGACAACTATTTAAAGCTGAACAGCAGCCTACTAAGTTTTTGTCGATTTTTGTTGATTCTCCATATAAATGTATGTGGTGTGAGGCAAAGTGCCGTGAGGAAAAGTATTCCCTCACGGTGTGGGCAATACATGGTTTTGAAATTAAGTAAGCTATGAGAAATTCGCTACTTTTCAGAGCAGTTGTAGAAAAAGACATTTACTAATTCATTAAGGCGATAAGAATTATAAATGCAACAATCGTTTTTAATTAATTAACGAGTTCCGCAAGGCAAGTTTGTCGATTTTTATTTAATAAAATTAATAAAAGAAATTGTAAGAAAAAAACAAATGTAATTAAATTTTACTTTTCAGCGATTTTGTTTTTTTTATAAAATAAATTTAAATCTATTTTTATTTAAAATATTTAGTAAAAGAAATTGTAAGAAAACAAATTTTATTTTTCTCCAATAAAATTTGTGGGGTCCAGTGGCGGGTAATTTTGAAGTAGTTCTTTAAGTGCCATGTTGGCAGCACCGGATCGTCAGTTTGTTTTAAAGATGGGGTACAACAGCCGTAATTTAATGTTTAATAACAGGTACAATGTGTTCCAGTTCCAACAAACAACTGCTTTCGTGCTGAACGGTCAAAATAGAGTGCGTATTGCATGTTGCATACCCTTAACTTCTGATATGCATTCAGTCAACGATTATAAATTACTAAAGAATAGAAAACAGAACAGGGACATCAGAAACCTAATCAGCGCGGCCATCGTTCACCCAGCAACATAAAAATTCTAAATTCCGATTCTCGGTGGCTGTTCCAAAAGAAATATTAGTAAGAACCTGTTCGTCCTGTTCCAAAAGTAAGAGGTACTCTTCTAGTGTCACATCTTACATCCTTAGTAAAGCTTTTTACAAATAATAAAAATAGTATTAAAATGTTTTATTTTTAAAATATTTTTAGCAGCAAAAGTGGTGGGTAATTTTGAAGTTTGTGGTATTCATAAATCACATAACTATTGTTGTATGCTTGTTTCTTTTCGATAGTTGTTAATAGTGAGTGAACATTTTATAGTATAGCAAAATGGTCGAGCGTTTTACAAATAAAATGGGATCTCAACAAATAAAAATTGAACCCGAATGGGAAGATGAGAAAAATATTAAACAACTAGAAAGGAAGTTTCTCACCATAGAGGAGAAACCTGATGTAACAAAATCTTGTACAGTTCAATATACAGATGAGACAAAATTCAGTGATATCAGTTTTAAGATTGAAAAAGAAGAAATACATATTAAAGATGAAAGTGAACAATGTTTAGAAGAAGTTGATAAGAACATTAAACAACTAGTCGGGAAGTATCTCAAGATAGAGGAGAAACTTGATGTTACAAAAGATTCTTCTACAGTTCAATATACAGATAATGAGACAAAATTATTCAGTGATATCAGTTTTAAGATTGAAGAAGAAGAAGTACATATTAAGGATGAAAGTGAACAATGTTTAGAGGAAGTTGATAAGAACATTAAACAACTAGAAGGGAAGTATCTCAAGATAGAGGAGAAACTTGATATTACAAAAGATTCTTGTGTTCAATATACAGATAATGAAACAAAATTATTCAGTGATATCAGTTTTAAGATTGAAGAAGAAGAAATACATATTAAGGATGAAAGCAAACAACGTTTAGACGAAGTTGATAAGAACAGCAAGAATTTTGAAAAGGATGGTTGCCAACAATGTTTTACTAATGATGAAGAAACACATAAGTGCAATATTTGTAAACATACATTTTCTCAAGAATGTAATCTTGAACTGGGTTTATTAGTTCACACAAGTGAAAAAATTTATGTATGCGTCGTTTGTAAAAAATCATTTATTTCCAAAGTCAATTTAAATCAACATTTGCTGATTCACTCTGATGTAAAGAAAATCAAGTGCAATGTTTGTAAAAAATCATTTACTCAGATGTCACATCTGAAAGGACATTTACTAATACATTCAGGCTATAAAAATTTTAAATGCAACGTTTGTGAAAAATCATTTACTCATAAAAAGAATCTAAATGCACATTTATTAATTCACTCATGTGAAACGAAATTTAAATGCCACGTTTGTAAAAAATCATTTACTCAGAAAAGCTATTTAAATGCACATTTATTAATTCACTCAGGTGAAAAGAAATTCAAATGCGACATTTGTAAAAAATTATTTACTTCCAAGTGCAATCTAAATAACCATTTACTGGTTCATTCTGGTAATAAGAATTTTAAATGCAATGTTTGTGAAAAATCATTTACTCAGAAAGGTAATTTAATTGCACATTTATTAATTCACTCAGATAAAAAGAATTTTAAATGCGACGTTTGTAAAAAAACATTTACTAAGAAAAGCTATTTAAATGCACATTTATTAATTCATTCAAGTGAAAGGAAATTTAAATGCGACATTTGTAAAAAATCATTTACTTGCAAGCGCAATCTAAATAACCATTTACTGGTTCACTCTGGTAATTAGAAATTTAAATGCGACATCTGGAAAAAATCATTTACTTGCAAGCGCAATCTAAATAACCATTTACTGGTTGACCCTGGTAATTAGAAATTTAAATGCGACATTTGTAAAAAATCATTTACCCAGAAAATCAGTTTAAATACACATTTATTAATTCACTCAGGTGAAAAGAAATTTAAATGCCACATTTGTAAAGAATCATTTACTTCCAAGCGCAATCTAAATAACCATTTACTGGTTCATTCTGGTAATAAAAATTTTAAATGCGACGTTTGTAAAAAATCATTTAATTTTAAGTCACATCTGAAACATTTATTAATTAACTCAAGTGAAAAGAATTTTAAATGCAACGTTTGTACAGAATCATTTACTCAGACATCACATCTGAAAAGTCATTTAGGCTATGGGAATTTTAAATGCGACATTTGTAAAAAATCATTTAATTCCAAAGTCAGTCTAAATAAACATTTTCTGATTCATTCTGGCGATAAGAATTTTAAATGCAACAATCATTTTTAATTAATTAAGGAGTTCCTCAAAAGTTTGTCGATTTTTATTTAATAAACGAAATTGTAAGAAAAAACAAATATAATTAAATTTTATTTTTCTCCAATAAAAGTTTGTTTTTTGCGCTGTCCCGAGAGTGGGGACCAATGGCGGGTAATTTTGAAGATCTTCAAGTGCCATGTTGGCAGCACCGGATCGTCAGTTTGTTTTAAGGTTGGGGTGGAACCAGGGACCCGGAACCGAACCGATATTTTATTAAAAAAAATTTTATGGACGGGACCGAGCGGAAATAAAAATGATTCTTGTGCCATTTTCGTATACTTTTTTGTTGGCTGGAATAGCTGATTCACGTTATTATTGCCTATAGAAAAAGTTTCAAATAAAAGTTGAGTGGTTATAACTGTTTTTTTGTTAAAATGCTATCAAATGTACAGTAGCGTGCAGATTTCAGGGGATACAAAAAATAATATTTTTTTTATATGGGATACCTTTATTGTATATTTTTACATTTTTATAATCCTCTCGACGAGCTGATTTCAACGATGTATCATACTTGATGTCTAATCTGGATAATAAAGGGGCTGTAGATCCTTTATTATCCAGATTATACATCAAGTGTAATAAATCGTTGAAATCAGCTCGCTGAGAGGATTATAAAAATGTAAAAATACACAGGGTATCCCGTTTAAAAAAATTTTTTTTTGTAACCCCGAAAATATGCACATAACTGTACATTTGATAGATAGCATTTAACAAAAAACAGTTATAACCACACAACGTTTATTTGAAACTTTTTTTCTATATGCAATAACGAGAATAAGGGGTGGGTAATTTATAATGAATAACCCTGTCCATACTATAAAAAATCAATCGAACCGAAAAAAATTTGGTAGAACCGGTCCAAACCGAATCGAAATGTTTTTTTGAGAAGGGTGGAACAGCCATATTTTAATAACAGGTACAATGTGTTCCAGTTCGAACAAACAACTGCTCTCGTACTGAACGGTCAAAATAGAGCGCGTATTGCATGTTGCATACCCTTAACTTCTGATATGCATTCAGTCAACGAATATAAATAACTAAAGAATAGAGAACAGAACGGGAACATAATCAGCGCGGCCATCGTTCAGCCAGCAACATAAAAATTCTAAATAACGATTCTCGGTGACTGTTCCAACGTACCTGTTCCTTTTTTCCGATCTGTTTCAATAGTAACAGGTACTGTTCTAGTGTCATATATTACATCTCTAGTAAAGCTTTTTACAAATAAGATGGAATCTCAACAAATAAAAATTATTTCTCAAGCCCAAATAAAAATTGAACCCGAATGGGAGGATGGGAAAAGTATTAAACAACTAGAAGTGAAGTATCTCAAGGTAGAGGAGAAACTTGATGTTTGTACAGTTCAATATACAGATAATGAGACAAAATTCAGTAATATCAGTTTTAAGATTGAAGAAGAACATATTAAGGATGAAAGTGAACAATGTTTAGAAAAAGTTGATAAGAACATCAAACAACTGGAGGGGATGTATTTCAAGATAGAGAAGAAACTTGATTTTACAAAAGATTCTTGTACAGTTCAATATACAGATAATGAGACAAAATTATTCAGTGATATCAGTTTTAAGATTGAAGAAGAAGAAGAGGTGCATATTAAGGATGAAAGTGAACAACGTTTAGACGAAGTCGATAAGAACAGCAAGAATTTTGAAAAGGATGGTTGCCAACAATGTTTTACTAATGATGAAGAAACACATAACTGCAATATTTGTAAACATACATTTTCTCAAGAAGGTAATCTTGAAATGGGTTTATTAGTTCACACAAGTGAAAAAATTTATTTATGCGTCATTTGTAAAAAATCATTTACTCACAAAGTCGATTTAAATCAACATTTACTGAATCACTCTAATGTAAAGAAAATCAAGTGCAATGTTTGTGAAAAATCATTTACTCAGACGTCATATCTGAAAAGACATTTACTAATTCATTCTGGTGAAAGGAATTTTAAATGCAACGTTTGTGAAAAATCATTTACTCAAACGTCACATCTGAAAGAACATTTACTAATTCATTCTGGTGTTAAGGATTTTAAATGCAGCATTTGTGAAAAATCATTTACTCGGAAGTCGCATCTGAAATTACATTTACTAATTCATTCTGGTGATAAGAATTTTACATGCAACGTTTGCGAAAAATCATTTACTCTGAAGTCACATCTGAAATTACATTTACTAATTCATTCTGGTGAAAAGAATTTTAGATGCAACATTTGTGAAAAATTATTTACTCAGAGGTCATCTCTGAACAAACATTTACTAATTCATTCAGGTGAAAAGTATTTTACATGTGACGTTTGTAAAAAATCTTTTACTCAGAAAGGCCATTTAAATGCACATTTATTAATTCACTCAAGTGAAAAGAATTTTAAATGCGATGTTTGTAAAAAATTATTTACTCAGAAAAGCTATTTAAATGTACATTTATTAATTCACTCAGGTGAAAAGAAATTTAAATGCGACGTTTGTAAAAAATCATTTACACAGACGTCACATCTGAAAAGACATTTACTAATTCATTCAGGCTATAAGAATTTTAAATGCGACATTTGTAATAAATCATTTACTCAGAAAAGCTATTTAAATGCACATGTATTAATTCACTCAGGTGAAAAGAAATTTAAATGCGACGTTTGTAAAAAATCATTTAATTTTAAAGTCAGTCTAAAGAAACATTTTCTGATTCATTCTGGTGATAAGAATTTAATTAATTAAGGAGTTCCCCAAGGCAAGTTTGTCGATTTTTATTTAATAAACGAAATTATAAGAAAAAACAAATGTATAAAATAAAATAAATTTAAATCGATTTTTATTTAAAATATTTAATAAAAGAAATTGTAAGAAAAACAAATTTAATTAAATTTTATTCTTCTGTAATAAAAGTTTTATTTTGCGCTGTCCCGAGAGTGGGGACCAATGGCGGGTACTTCTGAAGTTCTTCAAGTGCCATGATGGCAGCATCGGATCGTCGGTTTTTTTTGAGGATGGGGTGGAACAGTTGTAATTTGATAACAATGTGTTCCAGTTCCAACAAACTGCTCTCGTGCCGAACGGTCAAAATAGAGCGCCAGGGGCGTACCGAGGCGGGGTTGTGACACCCCCCCAAACTTTTGTACCGAGTCGGCATTTTCATTCCGTAGTCATCAAGCTCGAGAAATATGACTGGGAAGTCGGCAAATTTTCTTTGACGAGTAGGCATTTTCATCATGACTCACTCCCCTCCCAAACTTTGAGGCTCGATACGCCACTGTAGAGCGCGTATTGCATGTTGCATACCCTTAACTTTTGCTATGCATTCAGTCAACGATTATAAATTACTAAAGAATAGAGAACAGAACCGGGACATCAGAAACATAATCAGCGCGGCCATCGTTCAGCCAGGAACATCAAAATTCCAAATACCGATTTTCGGTGACTGTTCCAACGTACCTGTTCATTGTTTCTCTGATACCTGTTCCAAACGAACAGCTGATACTGTACCAGTGTCACATCCCTTATCTAGAGGGTCGTTGAAAACAGTGACAAAGAATGAAGGTACCCAAGAAGGAGAACTCAAATGTCAAACTGGTTATTTCCAATTCGCTTTTAAAACAAGTAGGTACAATTCCTAAGAAGAGCAACTATTGTTTGTCAACCTTAAGTTTAATTCCCGCCATAATAGGGAGGTTTTAAGCCACCTATTTGAACACCAATATACTTTAAACGTTATACATCGCATGCGCAATAGCACTAAAATAAGGGAAACTTTATTAACTGATATTGTTTTACGTTATTAGAGGTGAAATAAGGTTCCCTTAATAACGGATATTGTTTTCGCAATGGTGCCGCATGTAGAAAATTTATATTTAAGTTTTATCGTGAACTCCAAAGTCTATGATAAATACATGTGAAATTTAGAAGATTTGAGTAAGTCTATAGTTTTCACCATTCTTACCACTTTTTTTCTTAAATATGAAATGAAAACATTTCATAAAATTAAGTGTTATGGCAACATAGGATATGGACATTGAAGAGATGTCACAACAAGTCTTTTACCTAACCTATCTTTTGTAGTATTTGTTTCATTCTGGCTTCATTTAAAAACGATTTAAGGCAGTTAAAATAAAAAAAAATCGTAAATGATTATTTAAACTATCACAAAGTGAGGGTTATCATTTATAAGGTTATAAATGTTTCTGGCATCTGTCACGTAAATAACGGAAGAGTGGGATGGCTTAAAAACTCATTTTCGAAATACGTTATTAACGTTCTGTGTTTACTTTAATAGCGGATAAAGGGATATAACGTATGACGCTCAAGTTGTGGCTTAAAACCTCCCTAATATCAGTTAATAAAGTTTCCCTTATTTTAGCGCTATTGCGCATGCGATGTATAACGTTTAAAGTATATTGGTGTCCAAATAGGTGGCTTAAAACCTCCCTATTTTCGCTTTGAAATAATTTCAAGCAATCGTTTTGACATTTGAGTTCTTTGCTAGTTGCTGCAGGTCTGAATTAAGTATAGAATAAAGGCCACAATCGATGTACCAACTGCAAACAGCTCCGAATCCAAATTCCCAGTTATGTCAAAAATCAATTTTTGTTGATTTTGGGATTTGTGTCAATGTAAAGTGAGGATATTTCTATATAACTTTTTAAAAAACTGTTTTAAGTTTATAAAAATAGCTCTTATTTATCATTTAAACTAAGATTAACTTTGTTTCTGTTTCAATTTTAAAGTATGGCTCTGTGTTCACACCGTATGAAATATCTTAGGTTATGTTCACATATCAATAAATTTATAAGATTTTCTTCATGTGATGGATTTTCTAGGGTAAGATTTAAACAATTTAGTAAAAAATATATCTAATTGAAAGTATTTTAATAGAAAGGTTTAGTTTTGGGCGTTCATACCAGTGAAAATAACGGAGTGGAACTGACTCCAGCAGCAGAGAAATATAATGAAATTTCTGGTGGAAAGCTTTTACAACAAATCCAGCTGTAAGTACATAGCCGTAAATAGATATAGTAAACATTTATTTTATTTTAACTTGATGTTGTAGACTGGTTACATGACTAAGTACTACAAAAAAGTAGCAAAATTATTCTTTAGGTCTATATTTTATTTTAAAACATAAAACCCTTAATAATTAAAACAATAAATCATCCACAGCTCATTTTATGAAAGTAGTATAGGAAAATGCATCTCATTTTATTGTTGTTCATCTACTAGTTTAAAATTATGAACTTGTTTTTCAAATTTATTGCAAAATTTTATTATTAATGTAAATTTTCACATTTTTTATTTTTCCTTCTAAGATATCTAATAAAGAGTATGTAAAAATTTTTTGCCAGAATTAAAATGATTTTATGAACCATCCTATGTTAAAAAGTTTATTGCTCTTATTTTTTTATCACCCGACCTGAAACTTTCTTTATTTTTGTGTTTTCATTTAAACACTTTTTTAAATTGTTTTTTGATTTATGTTTCTTATATGTGTATTTGTTAAAAAATTAATTGGAAATCTAGGTTTTTAGATTTTGGACATATGTAATATTGATCAGTACATAATATTCTTTGCACCTCTAAATATTTATAATATAAAAGTGTATGGGTTGAAAAAATTACTTAGCAATGAGAATATGTTGAAATATCAACAAGAAATAGATTTTGTTTTCCTAACTTAAATTCACAAAAATAAATTAAAAATTGTTAGTTCAAAATTAAAATAGAAGTAAAATCTCAAAATGATTTTTTCTGAGGGGTCAATATAAGTTTTTAAAAAAACCGACTTTTTTCGTTTTTTATTTCAGTAAAAATACTCAAAAACAGATTGAAGGATCTCAGTCAGTTGCATTTAGTTATTTATAAAAGTTTTAATAAACTAATTTTATTATTATTATTCCAAAATATTTTTAAATTTAATCTTACCTTTTAACAATGTGTCAGTAAAATAGACACTGCTTAGGGGCAGATGCAAGAAAAATACACATGTTCTATTTTTGAATGTGCTGGGACAAACGCGCCAAAGTCTTATATGGCAACTAAAGATTTAAATGATTTTTATGAGTAATTAAATCTTATTAAAATAAATAGAAAGAAAGGAAATCACTTGTTATATTATGATGGTATTATATATAACCTTTTTAGTTGAATATTATTATTATAATTCTCCAATATTATCAACTAAGGTGAAACTAAATAAATTATTATTTTCCGACGTTCGTCTAGATATTTTGCTATAAGTATACCAGTCTTATTTTTAAAACTTTTAACATATAATAAATAGATGCATTACATTAGGAATATAAAGTTTATGTAATAGTACATGAGACTGACTTGTTTCTTTCTAGTTTTAGGGTAACAAAAAATCCTATAAAACCAAATACCAATATTTAATAATAAATTTAATTGTCATAATTGCCATGCATGCCGTTTTAAAGTGAATGAAATCAGTAATTTTCTATTAATAAAAGTGAATTCAAGCACCAAAGCGGCGCAAAGATTGAAGGGCTAAGTTTTGATGTATTACAATTTTTTTTCTAATTGCTTTATTCTTGAAGCGAAATAAATTAAGTTTAGCTACGTCATTAAGATTTTTATTATCACAACAGATGGGTAAAACGCGAGGTCCATTTTGCTGTACAGACCTCGTCCATTAGTAGCCATTACTAACCATTACTCGGCCATTAGTAGCCATTACTAGCTCTTAGTGAGCCATTACTAGCCAATAGTGAGGAGCCATTACTAGCCATTAGTGCACAAAAATTTAACTCGCAGTTTACCCCTCGATCACAACTGAAATATGAAAACACATGCAAATAGTAACTAAAAAATGATATACAGATTATTCAGTCTCTAGTCCTATTATGTAGACTATACGAACTATGGTTGTGCAAATTACTTTTAATTTATTTTCTCTTTTAGTAATTACATATAATTTTTTTTGTGTTCCCGGTGCAACGAGTATATCTAATCTTTATTTTTTGAGTAGTTATGTGTCAATGTCCGCACAAGTAGCATTTATAAGTTTGTTCATAGAGTAATGGTATAAAAACCATTTGATTGTTTCAGGTCGGTAGTGATTTAATAACTGTACCTGCTTATACAACATACGACAATGGCATCAAGCCGTGACGGCAGGAGCAGTTCTGCTTCCTCTCACAGTGGTTCCAATATACCCCCAAATCGTTCATCAATTCGTACCCCTAAAAGACCACGTCCCACTGCAAGTGGAACTTTTGATGAGAAAAACTCTGATTTTCTGTGTCCAGTTTGCTTCAATGTTATTGAAGAAGCGCACATAACTAAATGCGGCCATACTTATTGTTACAACTGCATTATTAAGTCGATAGAAGTGCAGAAAAGATGTCCCAAATGTAATTCAACGCTTACAGTAGACGAAATTTTTCCGAATTTTTTGCTAAACGATCTGATTAAGAAACATAAATTGCGCATGAATGGTTACGAAGCACTTGGCTTGCCTCGAGACAGTTCCGGTGAATTTAGTACCTCTGTTGATGGTTTACGTGACTTTGTAGCTACAGAATCGCAAAACCTTACTTTACCAGATGTAAATGTTATGTTGGAGGTTCTCACGCAACGTAAGCAGCTATTAGAAGCAGAGTCTTGTGCAGCCCAAAATAAACTGCTTCTCGAATTTCTCAAACACTTACTCATTCAAAAAAGAGAACGTCAAACCCAAATTGCTAAAGAAATAACCATTATCGAAAAGGATATAGAAGAAGTTAGTAACAAATTGAAAGAAGTACACAGCAAATGCCCTACATTAGAAGACGTCGAGCGTACGGCAGCCGGAGCATCTGAAACCGACGCTTCCACTGTAAACGCCATGAAGAAAGAGATGATCGAGATCATTGACAACATTGGTAGAAAGGAAGAAGACACTCCCTCGCGTTCAAATGCGTCTTTATCCATGCGACGCAGGCGTATGCATGCGTATTTTGATGATTTTGTTGAATGTTACTTCTCTCATCGCTCCAAAGAGGTATTCTTTGGCAAAGATGCGACTGACAAAACTGCCAAACCCGCTACAGAAATAAATGTTGGATTGGACCAATTCCGAGAAAGCCTAATCAAATTCTCTACTTATAACTCCCTACGTGTTCTAGCGACACTTAATTACTCCAGTGACCTGTTTAATAATTCAACAATAGTATCCAGCATAGAGTTTGATAAAGATAATGAATTTTTTGCTATTGCTGGTGTTACAAAACGAATTAAGGTATGTAATTGTAATTTTTATATTTGTAAAGTTGCATGTTGCTCATAAATGTACAACTTTAATCATATTAATGAAAAATAATTTGATATGAATAGTTACTTTCTATGAATCAATATTTGGCTCTTTAAATAAGAGGTGTCCTCTCTCGAATTAGGTAAGTCATGATGTTTTGTACATTATTTGCCATTGAAAACAAACATTTTTATTTGCTACTATCTCAATTTTAGTCTGGCTTTATATCGATGTATTTCGATCTGAAAGTAACAAATATGAATTACAAAATTAAGATCAAGTATCACATTTTCGAGAAAATCTGAATTTCCAAACAGAAATTTTAACACGTCTTCAAAAAATTGTCCATAACGTTCTTAAAAGAAATACTAATTTTTGAGAACAGTCTCATTCGATTTCTCGTTATATTAAATATACAGGGTGGCCCACCTACCCTCGCTAGGACCCTAGCTGATAGGCTGATGAAGATTGAGAAAAAAATATTATTGTATTTTATTGGAGGCTAGATTTGCTACTTCTTAAAATAAAATAAAAAACTCTTCTTTGAACCCTCTCCAACATCTCAATATCCTTGGCAAAATTATTGATGGTCTATTTGCCTTACGGTTGTGGGAAAACCCGGAAAAGCCTGACAACAAAGGACTCTCTCATGATTGCATGACAAAGGCATAGTCCTCGGTTTAAGGTGATTGAGGACCGTGGTTCGGAGCCCACGATAAGCTGTAGGTCCCGTCCAGATTAGCCTTAGTTGCAGAAAGGAGACGTTAAAATTAACCAAACATTAAAATTATCGTGCCCTTCTGCATACCAAAACTTTTTGATTGTTTAGTAAATAATTATTTAGTATTGTAGGAATTTAATAAATGATCATCAACATGGTTTTTCAAAAGGGAAGTCTACATCTACCAACTTAATACTCTATAATAATTTCATTACTAATGCTATGGAATCTAGATTTCAGGTTGACTCTATCTATACAGACTTTTCTAAAGCCTTCAGTAGAGTCAACCATGAATTACTTATTGCTAAATTGAATGGTTATGGATTTGGTGAGAAAGTGCTTAATTATTTGTCGGATAGGTATCAGTATGTGAAATGTGGTAACTGTGCATCTCAGCAAATAAAAGTTACCTCAGGTGTGCCACAGGGGTCACATATGAGGCCTCTTTTGTTTAACCTATTTTAAATGATGACCAATTACTACGTTATTACGTGAGGCAAATGAACACTTACATGATCTTGAGATATTTGGAACCTGCCTCAGTATTTAAACGTGCAGAAAAAAAGTTGTAAATGTGACTGATTTGTAAATGTTAATTATTTTATTATTCTAAGCTTCTTCTTTTTTCTTTATTTTTTCTTTTAGTGTTATATCGCACTTGCTCTGTATATGATGGTAATTTAAGATTGTAAAAATGGTCAATCCGTTAAAATAAATAAATAAATATTGAACAACTTGAGTACAAAATGATGGCACTGCTATAATAAAGAGAGACGGGCACTTCTTACTATACAAACCCTGTTCTAGAATCTTTTTACCTGTTCAAATAATTCTAGAAGTTTAAGATTTTTTGACACCAAATTATAATTTCGGGAATTAAAAAGAGTTAAGAAAGAATACAAATTTGATTGATTGAATTTTTGTTTAGTAAATTTCAGAATCATTTAAATGGGAATACTTTGAATATTAATAGAAATTCACTTTCTTATCCGAACTAAAATGTACATCTTTAAAAAAATATTTAATTTTAAGGTGTTTGATTATGGAGCTGTCATCAAAGATGTAGTAAGTGTACACTACCCTTGCATCGAGATGGTATCCAGATCAAAAATATCTTGTGTTAGTTGGCACACCTATCACAAAAGTACCCTTGCGTCAAGCGACTATGAAGGTACAGTTACCATATGGGATGCATCTACGGGCCAAAGAACGAAAACATACCAAGAACACGAAAAACGTTGTTGGAGTGTAGATTTTAATTGTGTCGATACTCGTTTGATAGCATCCGGTTCTGATGATGCCAGAGTCAAGTTATATTCTCTAAATGAAGAACACTCAGTAGCAACTTTAGAGGCTAAAGCGAATGTTTGTTGCGTCAAGTTTAATCCCAGGAGCTCCTCACACTTGGCTTTCGGTAGTGCCGATCATTGTGTTCATTACTATGACTTAAGAAATATGAAAGAAGCCGTTAGCGTGTTTAAGGGACACAAAAAAGCAGTGAGCTACGTTAAGTTCTTAAATAACGAAGAAATAGTTAGTGCTTCTACGGATTCTCAATTGAAAATGTGGAGTATTAACAGCCCGTACTGTTTAAGATCGTTCGTTGGTCATGTGAACGAGAAGAATTTCGTAGGTTTAGCCACCGACGGTGACTATGTAGCGTGCGGTTCTGAAAACAACGCCCTTTACGTATATTACAAGGGTTTGAGTAAAAAATTGTTTAGCTACAAATTCGAGGCCATAGAGGGCGTGTTAGAACAAGAACGAAGAGAGGATGATATGAATGAGTTTGTGTCTGCGGTGTGCTGGAAGCAAACTTCAAATGTCGTAGTGGCAGCTAACAGCAAAGGAATTATTAATATTCTAGAACTGGTTTAGTTGGTTTTTTATGTGTTTATAAGTATTTGTAAAAAAAAACTCTTGAGGTAAGTAGTAGGACAATCATTTTTGGTTAATATTTGTTTTAATAAAACTTAAGAGATTTTTAGAGATTTATATGTTATGAAAGGTAAAGTTTTTTTTTCTGAACAAATGTACAGCACAGTCGTCAGAGACTTTGACCTCTCATAAAATGTGGTATCGCTGAAACTAGGCTCTTAGGTACTTTTTTTGGGTGTAGAAATCGACAAAAATATATTTGCTGCTCTAAAGTGTATGGTAAGTTCACAATTTCGAAAATTTGATTTTTGGGTTATATCTCGAAAAAAATCGAAAAACTAATAGCACCACGTAAAAGATCGGAAAATTTGACTAAAATTTATATTGTTATTTAAAAAATAAAATTTGTATTACTTTATAGAATTATTAAAAATATGAAAGCCAAGCCGCTGAATACAAATATTCAAGCGAGGCGTTCGGGAAAAAACTAAAGTATCTTTGCCTAAAATGTACGCAAAAAAACAAAAAAAAAGCATTTTAAAGAAGAGACTTTGTCAGGAAACCATTAGTTTTTAATTTTTTTTTGTTTTCCCACCAGTAGCGTAACTAGGATTTTTTCCAGGGGGAAGCACAATGGGCCAAAGTTTTAAAGGTTTTAAAATCAATGCCCATATTAATTTTCAAATCATATATTTGGTTTCAGCATCATTCTCACATATCAAACATACGTAGAATATACTTAGGCAAATAAAATTTTTCTATTCTTATCGGCACTTGCAAATCTGTCTACCACTAAATCCAAGTCTATATTTTTCGCATTTTTTTTCTCCACGTACAAGATAGCAAGATCATGTAGCCTGTCATCACTCATAGAATTCCGCAAATAATTTTTGACTCTCTTCATAAAAGAGAAGGTCAGGTCACACCCTGCACTCGAAACCAGTATCGTAATTGATATATTAGCGAGATTAAATCTATCAATAGTGGCGTCTGTGAGTCGGAAAAAACCATGAAAAATGGATCAAACTTTAGACGGTAGTTTTTGGCTGTTTTACGGGGGTTCGGCTGGCGAAAAGAGAAATTCTGATACCGCCACCGTGCTCAGCATCCTCGAAAACAGGGAGAAAGACGTTTTTTTAAAGGGAAATGATGCGCTGCCCGTTTAACCCCTTTAAGGGGTAGTTTTTTGGCCGTTTTAGGGGGTTCAGCAATTGAAAACAGTAATTCTGATACCGCCATCGTGTTCAGCATCCTCGAAAACGGGGAGGGGGGGGGAGGTACTCTCAATCCTCATAAATTTTGGTCCATGCCCTTCCGACTCACAGACGCCACTACAATGAAAGAATTTTTGTAAACACTCAAAACGTCAATAACTTTCATAAAAGTGTCAATTTTTGTATTTTTTCACTTTCCAATATCTGGATGATTTTCGGAAAAATTTTAAGCTCACTTTTCAATGATTCTATATCAATATCATAGTGGATTGCCAAAGGTTGAAGTTTTTCAAAACTCAAGAAATCAGGATTCTTCGGATCCAAATAACTTATTGAACTGATTATTTCACCGTTAGCGCTAAATCTGGCCGTCAATAAACCTTCCTTGGAGAAAACTTCCTCGCTCTCAAGGTGAGGTAAATGTTTTTTAATATTTTGTCTAAATTTGTCGTATCGGAAAAATATCGATATCATCATTGGGGTGGGACCATGAGAACTGAGGGGGGATTTTGTTTTCGAAATTGTGAACTTAGCATACACTTTAGAGCAGCAAAGACTTTTTTATCGTTTTCTAAACCCAAAAAAAGTACCTAAGAGCCTAGTGTCACCCATATCACATTTTATGAGACATTTTGGTCTAAATGTGGCTTTGGCAACTGGGCTAATAGGGCTAATAAGCTTATTTGTATTTTACTTATAGTTTTTCTATAAAGTATTTTTTAAACGGTACTTAAAATGGCTATTAATAACTAATGGCATATTTTGAGTTATTTGACTTGTTATCGCTAATATTTGCGCAAATATAGGATGATGTACCTGCCATAAAAACAGATTCTTCAGTAATTCATTCATAATTTGATTTGTAATTAATAATATTAATATGAAAGTTTAATCTATGTAAAATTGCAAATATCTTCCGGGAGAGATACAGCCTTTAAAATAAAAAAAAACGTACCAAATACACACACAAAACGTGTATTTCCTGAGATCAGTTTATGTATGTTTCAAAATAATTTAATAGTTTACGAAATTTTGGACTATTTCATCTTCAGTTATAACTATTTCTAAGTAGTCAGTCGTCATTACCCTTTCTAATTGATTTCCCTTACATTTTAGCATCGTTTTTATCTTTTCATTATAATAATTTTAAGTGATAAAGTTCATCCATATCTCAAAGTGGTTTAAGGAATACAACCCAAAAGGCAATCTCAATCAGTCAACCACATAATTTACTTACAGTCACCATCTTCAGGCAATATAAACAAATCGTCACACAGAGGTGTTAGAAATAAATTTGGGCTTCGAAAATATAAATATTCGATTTTTTGTTGATAAAAAATTTTACTCGGGGGTTTTCGGGGTCGTTGATTACAAATTTTGTTCTGCTTCATGGGTTTCATGTTTCCGCTCTGTATATCATTGCTGGCTTCACAACTTGTTTGTGTATCCTTCTTTTATTTCTCGAACAGTTTTCCGATCACAAAGTACTACAGAATATTTCTTTCAATTTCCCCTATCCTATGTGTTACTTCTCGATCTAGATTGATTGGCGTTTTCTGATACAGTGGAGGCTAAGTATCTGAAGCTACTCACCCTGTTGATGTCGCATTCTTGCATTACAGCTCGCCAACGAAATCTAGGTATAGTTCTGTCAATACATATAGTATCCCCAATATAACACCTTTAAAACGCGGCGCCTTTGATGCTACCAAAAAACCTGACCCTTTAAACGTAAGCGGCATCCTTTGTCTCAGTCAACTTGGACTGTCGTGGACTCGGCTCCAATAGTGGTCGCAGATTAGTTCAAACATCATGTGCTCGGGTAGCCGACCCATTAGTAGATTGCAACTTAGCGACTGTACATGTTTTTATTTTTTAATTTATACTCTTTCCACCCTCTGGCTCCCGAGCTATATATTAGTAAACACTCTATAGCGACTTGAGAGATGGCTGCTCTTTTAGTAATAAATTACTGAAGAATGTGTTTTTTCTATTTTTAAATGTTTTTTTAACTTATTAATTACATCACGACTAAGTTACATTTCAGTACAATATAGAAAACGTTGTATTATGCTGTCATATAACAAATATAATTATTCTGGCCACGTTTTAGAAAGGTCCACAAAATGAAAACTATTAGTTTATCAAAAATTTTATCTTTAAGGTACTAAATTTCACCACAATTCAACATACTGTAATTATTTATTGAGTTATTCAAACAAAAAGAAAGTAAATCTGTTGAGCAGCTTTTTTAATTCGTTAATGCATAATTTAAAAATAAGAAACAATTCTTAAACTATTATATTTATAATACTTTCGCAAATGAAAGACTAATAGGGTTACGAAGAAAGTGACATCTTAACCAGAATCGGTTAAAAACTTTGCAACTGTCAATGCAAATTGGGATTTTTTGCTTTGTAAAGTTGTCAAAACTCACTTATGGGATTCATTTATCAGTTTAACTGATAGATGGTAGCAGATTTGCGAATTTTAAAGAGACTCATATTCAGATGTGTTAATGTGCAGCTCTTAAATATAAACTAAACTTGTATAAATTTTAAATGGCTATTTTTTGCAAGAATTTCATTTATACTTTTCTATACAGTAGGAATCAGAAAGTGGGATTGAAAAATTGTGTTGATAGATAAGGAACAAGAAAGGTTGTGACATTTTTATCTTATTGATGTTTTTAAATGGTTGGTTAAATTGATGGTTAGGATTTTTTTTTGTAAAATTTTTAGTAGAAACCATTTTGATATTTTAAATGTTTTACATATTTCAAGAGTTAATTGTAACTATTGTATGTTACAAGTCTGAGATAATTTGTAAAGCATTGCTGTCACCTGAAGTTCCCATTGTGCCAGAATACTAACAAATAAAAACACAATGCGCACAAAATTAGTATAATAGATTTGAAAATATATAAGGAATATATTAGTATTGGACTAATTTGTAGATAAGATAAGTTAAGAGAAGTATTTGCATATGTATAGTTTTTTTATGGTGAATTATGCAAATACTTTTTAATGACTCATTTTCGCATTTCAGATGTTAAAAAGTGGTGCTAAAAAAAATTTAATTTTTTGTGTGGTAAATCTAAATTTTTGAAAAAATCGTGGAAAAAATTACTTTCTTATAAGTGTATAGACACAATATTTAGGGTTGGTATTGAAATCTGTTACAGAAGTTTGATTACGGGAAAAAACGGTGCGAAGTTAGTTTAAATGGATTATAATCTTACCCAGACTGTTCTTAGTTTTTGTTTAAACCTGACATTTAGGTCATCTGTATAGTTGAGATCAACATACAACGGAAATTTATGGTTTTTTGATACAACTTATAACCGGCAACATTGCCAAGTAATAGTGCAGGTAAAGTAGCGAAAAGCCAAATTATTTTATTATTTATTTTTTGGGTAAAAATTACAATGAAGAATATCAGCAATTTTTGATTTTTACCTTACAATACACTCTATTAAAAATAAAAAATTTTTTTTGATACGTCTTATAGTTTTCGAGATATTTAATTTTTTAGCTAGGGTGCGAAGAAGCGGAGTCATCGCCCGCTGTGACGTCACTGTACAACGGTCGGCCAGTGCGTATATACTCTGATTCCGACCTGTGTGCATTAAAATTGATAAAAATGTCGAATCCAGAAACTAGAAAATCGTGTGTTGTGCCAAAGTGTTTAAATACAACTACTAATCCACCCGAAAAGTTGTTTTTTAAGGTTTCTTTCGAACCTAAAAGTCGAAAGAAATTGATGAAAACATTACCTACATTTAAAAAAAAAATACCAAATGTAATGATCTCAGGAAGTTCATAGTAGCAATATGACATATACTTCATATCAATATGATATGTACTTATAGGGATCAAAAGATTTATGATAAAAAGTAAAATATTAAGTAATACTTACTTTTGCATTTTTACTCCTCGCATCTGGGTGGTCAAGAAATCGGAGTTATTTGAAAAATAGTGGGCAACCATTAACCCGTCTATTTCAGGCAAGTTATCAGATTGTTCTTTTTCAAAACCGTCATCCATATCTAATATTATACTTATAACACTAATGTAATACTGATTCACATAAAAACTTAAGTTAAAAACGTTATTGAGGTCAAACAGAGAACATCCCACAGAAAAAGCAATGAATGAGTGTACGGTGAGAACGTTGCGTTGTACAATGACGTCACGCGAGAATACCTTTAAAACATCATCTAGTCTCTTTTTTCTTGTTCACCTCAAGTTTTATTTGACTAAATCTAAGATTAAGGGAAGATTTGAACTATACAAAAATATTAGATCGCAAAATTCGAAACAAAATTGTTATTCCTTCCAAATGCCAGAAATTCCTGCCAAAAGACAAGAGTGTTGTTGATCTAGGGACAATTAAAGTGTCTCGTCGATACCTAGAAAAACACTCAAAATTCTAGAATAATATCAAATAAATTTGAATGCTATCTGAAATGAAAAAATGAAAATTTTCTCAAAATATGATGAGAACTCTGCCATTCTACGAATATGTCCACTACAGTGCCTAGAACATTGATATAGTAATGGATGTTCTAACTTTTAGGTAAATATGTAATTGACCCCATTTTGCTGTAAATTAAAGAAAATATTGCTCATTATTATAATTGTAGGTATAGCAATACATGTGCCAAGTTTTATTATACTAGATGTCCCTTTAACATTGTGTTCTATCAGCAGTAAAATCTAAAAGAAAGTAGTAATTCTAGATGGGACGTCCTCTGATATAAAAATGTACAATTTTTACTTATACAGATGTGGAAAAATTTTAACGGAACATAGGATTATCAGTGTGAACGTGAACATTTTATATTCAATCGTTACCGGCTTACTACTACTGCGATTGACTTTCAGTTGACTGAGTGGCACGTGTCATGTGTCAGTTGCTCGAGGCAGACAGTGCAGGAAGGGGAACAGTTGTTCAATTGAATAGTTGATCGACTGGTGCTGGTCGACTTTTACATGAAATTTCGTCCAAAACACACTGTTCTATGTTCCGTTAAAATTTTTCCACATTTATATAATGAATTTCTGCCAAAAGAAAAAGATTTTATTGGGATGATATAACAATGTTTAATTCCTAGTCAAACTTTTGAATGTAATTTTCGTTTTAAGTATTTTTTTAGATGGTCAAAATATCTAAATATTCTTAAGAACTTTTAAAATTTTACTTATTTAAACTGAATTTTTTATATGTCGTTTATTTATTATCTCATTTTTGACCATTGTATTCGAAATGTTTAAAATAATTGTTATTGCAAATTTGAAAAAGTTCATTCCATATTTTGTATAGTGTTGACCCTTAATTATTTTGAAAATTATACATATATATATATATATATGGTAGAAATGTTATGAGCTTATAAAGAAAATATTAGTTTTTTAAAAATTTTGTATGTATATAAAAATGCAAATTAAAAAGAAAATATTTTAAAAATGATTTACAAAACTAATAGATGAAAGTTAAAAACTGGGGCTCTATTTTAAAGAAGTTTTATTGGAAACGTATTAATTCTTTTTAATTTAATATTAAAATTAAAAAGGTTCTGTCTTTCGGTATGTACTGCAAAATTTAATAGTAGAGTTATTCTGATCATTTGGGGCAAGTTTTGTGGTTTAATATTAAAAGTTGAATTTTCTTTTACATTAATGGAAAAAACATTCCAGTACAAAAGGCAGAAAATAAAGTATATCCAGAATATTAGCATAAAACCACTTTCTTCCCATTATAGATCAGGGCCAATCATTTTTGAAACAAAAAAAAATCAATTGGACAAATTAAAACTTCCGGAAGGTGGGTGGGGGTAGCTAAATATACAATTTGAGGGTTGGATATTGGTTGTTTACTACTTGTGGCTGCAATATGCATTGAAAATTTCTATGGGAACTTTTTCGTATGAAAATTAGGCTTATTTTTAATTTAAATTCGTATAAAATCGAAAAATAAATATTTTGCTTTGAAAAAATTACAGTTTATTTAAAACACAAAGAACCTTTTCACCAAGTTTCATAAAAAAAATTATTTTTGGGGGAGATAAAAATTAAAAACGAAAAAACTGTTTTTATCGATAATTTTGAGGATATGTTGAAAAATAATGAATACAAAAGTTTAACATTTTATAATTATCTACAACTTTTACATTAAACTTTTTTCGATAGGATGTATATTTTAGCCACAAATCGTAAAAAAACAATATCCAATACTCAAATTGTATATTTAGCTACCCCCAGTCCCCTTCTGGAACTTTTAATTTGTCCAATTGATTTTTTATAATTTACACTAAATTTTCCGACCATCCACATACTACTGCTAAGAATTTTTTATGAATTGAAATGGGTTTGGCCCTGGTCTACATTCAAATTAAATTAATTTTGAACAGTACAATAAATTTTAATTACTCTTAAAACAAATTCTTTTTTGGTAATTAAAATATGAACAACACCAGCTAAAGGCAAAAAGTGAAATTTATGTTAGAAGCCCAAAAACATAAAAAAATTGTGATTAAAATCTCCAGTATATGTTGATTGTTTAGATATACACACATGTAGTTCGCACCATCATAATATAAATGTTCATTTTTCAATTTGTGTCTCTAGAATGACCAATTATGAAAAAAAATATGTTAAAAAATAAAATATATTTGGTGTGAAGTAGCTGTACAAATATAGCAATAAATATTACCCTTGTCCATATGTTTGTATTATTTATTATATAATGAAAATACGGAGAAATTAACTGTTTTACTTCTATGTATACAGTGTGCGCCACATATCTTGGAACAACATTGCTATCTTGTAAACTGTATTAGATACGAAAGAGGTTAAATGGAAAAAAAATTAACGAAACTGCAAAAAAAATATAAAATATCTCATGTTATCCAGAGGCAATCAAGACTTGACGTTTTTTATTTTTGTCTCTAGAAAGTGATTTTCAAAATTAACAAAAATAATAAACTTTTGGTTTAAAATGATATTGTCTATGCCACAGTATTTTCAAATCTCTCCTATAACTTTTCGTCAACCTTTTTTTTTAAAATACGGACCTGGATATTTTTTTTTCAAATTTTCGTTAGCAGTCGAACTTATAAATTCAATGATATACAAAATTTGACATATTTACAATGTTGCGCAAAAAAATAGTACCTATACCATCGCTCTGACTCACTAAGGAGCCGTGAAATTAGATGCCTCTTCTCTCTTACAAATACTATTTCGGCATCTAATTTCACGACCGCTGAGCTAGCGAACTCGCTTTTATAAATATATCACACGCACCTGCAGGCCCTAATGCAGTTATAGCTTCGGGGTAAAAAAATGTTGAAATAGAATTGAGTGCCCTTGAAAATGAGTCCGGCCCGAAGTCCCTAACCGTATCCCTTGTCCTTCTAAAGGAAAAAACGCTTTCACCCCACTCCTTCCCTTAGTGATTGTCGGATCGAGTTCTTGTAGGGTTCAAATCAAAAAGAAAAAAATTCCGCATACGATGGCGAAAAAAATGTTTCCCTACTTTACTCTTTCGTCGCGAAAATAGAAAAATAAGATTTGCAAAATACGAAATTCGCTCGCCATTTGTCCGTTTTCGCGAAAATCATGGCCTCCTTAATACATCCTGTAGCAGGGTCCTCAATGAAGAGTTCGCCATTTTGCTGACCCGGATTGGTCGAAAATTAAAAAAGTTACGGCGGATCAAAAATTAATCAGTGTTTGCCCTCCCCCTCCTCCCCTAATCAACCTAGCGACTTGGAATTTGGGAACACTACTTGGGCCGTGATTGTCTATCGGATGGAAAAAAATCAAGTATCTAAGTCACTTTCTTCCCCGTAAAAAACGCGAACACATCTCTAGGTGCGTTCTCGCGCTGCGAAATTATTCCGTATACATTCAAATCGCAATATCTCAAGAACTGCTTGACTGACTTCTACGGGTCAAAATTTAGTTTATGAGTATTCGCAAGCCCTTCATTTTATCCCTATAAATTGTTTCGATCCGAATAAAATTCAGCGAGTTAAGTGCGAAAAACCGATTTCCCATATCGTTATATGTTAATTTCCCCGCTCCACACCTCCCTTAGCATCCAGATCTATTATCCAAGACGATTATATAAGCCACTATGAGCTACAGAAATGTTGCCTTTGGTATGTTTTTAATAAAAGCTTTTTTAATGTTTTTTTTTTTTTTGTTTTAGAGCTGGAAATAATATTAAAGCTGGAAAATGCATTTTATTTTGGGGTTTAGACAAAGAATATAACTCTGTCGCCGTTACCGGTCTCGGTAAAAAGTCGGAAGATTTTAAAGACATAGAATTAATTTGTCAACAGACCGAAGCTGTAAGGATAGCTGCTTCGGGTAATTACAATGTTTTTAATTCTAGAACTATAAGTATTAACAATCAATATTACAATGCGTACCTATATATCTACTTTTCTTGACAACACCTATCTTTGAGAATGTTTGTAAAAGAAAATTGAAACAGTAACTAATTCTGACAGAAATGAACTGCATAATCTTTTAAAAACTAATCAAATGTATAGTCGGCACAGACATCGGTCAGAAAATCTACTTCAAAACGTTGGAGCATATCTATGTAAAATGGCAACATCGTCAAATTGATGGGGTACATTTATTCATGATATTCTCGGATCACCTGGAAATTCATGACTCACTCAGTTTACGCATTCTGGCGGATTCCCGTGCCGACTATACAGACTGAATTCCTTCCCATTACAAATAATTGAATACAAAATGTACACACTGAAAACTTATATCCTTTTCAGTTGGATGTAGAGCTTTAGATTCAGTAGGAATAAAAACCATTCAAGTAGAAGACTTCGACAACGGAGATGCAGCTGCTCAAGGAAGCTTCTTAGGAACATGGAGTTTCCAAGAATACAAAACCAAAAAGAAACCGCTACCAAACGTCGAACTCTTCCAACACAGTAAAGATGCGGATGGTTGGGGCAGAGGTGTTATTAAAGCCGAAGCACAAAATCTGGCAAGAAAACTAACCGATACTCCAGCGAATCTTTTGAATCCTACGATTTTTTCCGAAGAAGCCAAAAGTTTGCTTACCCCTTTAGGAGTTGATGTAAAAATTTATGACAAAAAATGGGCGGAGGATCAAAAAATGTTTTCTTTTCTAGCTGTAACGCAAGGTTCGGTACAACCACCAAAATTTTTGGAAATAACCTTTAATCCAAGTAAAAGTAAAGAGAGTCCTTATGTACTCATTGGTAAGGGAGTAACGTTTGACGCTGGAGGCATTAGTTTAAAACCGTCTGCATCTATGGATGAAATGCGAGGCGATATGGGAGGAGCTGCTGTTGTACTAAGTAAGTGTTATATTTGGTATCTTTAAGTGGGGATACAAATATTATCTAACCAATTGTCCACGTAGACCGCACGTCATATGCACGCTATCGTCATTTCATTTGACGATTGCTTGCATTTGAGGTATAAACAAGCGAAACTGTGTCCACGGCGCAGCAACGTCGCGTCTGCCTTTCGTCATGCAGCTCGTGCTGTAGCATGTTACTACCCACGCGTTTCCCAACCCAAGACGAACGCATGACGAAAGGCAGACGCGACGTTGCTGCACCGTGGACACAGTTTCGCTTGTTTATACCTAAAATGCAAGCAATCGTCAAATGAAATAACAATGGCGTGCGTATGACGTGGACAGTACGCCTTAGAAATCAGCGTACTGTCTGATATGAGCGCTGATTTTGCTTTCACCTTTTTTACTTCCCGTAATACATTGGAATTCGATGCAGAAGTGAGTTGTAACTGCGCATTTAACTTTCTAGCTATGGCTTGAAGAATTTAGTAATTTTATTTTATTATATATTAGCCACTAGTAAGGATAGTAATAATTGAAGGAAACAACTCATTTTTAACTTACTGTTTAACAGGTACCGTATTTGGTCTAGCCAAACTAGGCGTACCGGCAAACTTAAAAATTCTCATACCTCTGGTAGAAAATCTTCCATCGGGATCGGCAATCAAACCTGGAGACGTGGTGAAAGCAAGAAATGGAAAATCGATATGTATAGATAACACAGATGCAGAAGGAAGACTAATTTTGGCAGACGCTTTATCCTACAGTTCAGAATTTAATCCAAAATGGATTTTGGATATTGCTACATTGACTGGTGCTATGAGAGTTGCATTGGGCAATGCAGCTACAGGTAAAATTAAATTTTCAACTTGATTGAAATATAGCTCATTGTAAACTCAATTTACTGCTGACTACAAAAATAAAATCCACATTTTTAACGTATAATCTATAAATGTAATAAAATATAGGGTCTTCCATAAGAAATAATATAACTTTGATATGCCACACTTTTTTGGGACAACCTGTATAATTCAAAATAATTTTAAAATGTAGCATTTATCAATCCACATATCCATGAATAAACAAAATTTTCAAAATATGAACCGTTCAGCCACAATGGACCGTCGCGTCTACCGTGACTCACCCTGTATGTAAGATATTAAAAATTATTTGTGAAAACGGAAATCGTATGTACCTTATTCAACAAACAACGAAGTTTTTATTTGTGACTATTTTTTTAATTTTCACGTTCATCGATGTACTTTAATAAAAAAAACGAGAAATTTTTCAAAAAATCACTCAAAATCAATTTTCAAAAATGAAAATTTCACGGGGCCATTTTTAAGCCAATCGGAATCTATTTTTTTGTTTGGTTACCATGGAAATCCAAAATCTTTCCGTAAATTTTTATCCTCTAGGGTACCCTGGACGAAATTAATAAGTGGAAATTTTTATGTTAAAATAGCACATAAATGTCGATAAATGCGCATATATCGAGTTCGCTCTAATCACAGGTTAAATTCGCGCTAGCTCGGTATAGATGGACTTGGCCCATGGACACTTTTGATCGGGATGAAATGACGTATAAAGTCGCGTAGTTTGATCCTTCATTTCATTCAACTTCTTTCAATCCTTGAACGATATTTTTATTTATAAAAAATATCTAATTTTAGGTGTTTTCACCAACAGCAACGACCTGTACAAAACCTTAGAAAACGCAGGAACTGTAACCGGTGACAGAGTTTGGCGTATGCCTCTATGGAATCATTACACCAAACTGATATCTGAACATGCTGCATATGATCTCAACAATATTGGAAAAGGCAAAGGAGGAGGAAGTTGCACAGCAGCCGCATTTCTAAGAGAATTTGTACCCAAAGAAACCGATTGGTTGCATTTAGACATTGCTGGTGTTATGGGACCCGATACTTCTCCTTATTTACAAAAAGGCATGACCGGTAGACCTACTAGGACGATAATGGAATTTATTGAAAGCTTAACGAAATAGATGTGCTATATTTTTTTACTTATTGATTGATTTATTAAATGTATACTCCTCAGAGCATTATTATTAATCCAAAAACGTGAAATTTTGCACATATGTTATAAAAGATTAGTGAGAACTTAACGGAGCCAAATATTCCTCCCGGTACCTTTTTTGGGTTCTATTATTATGTCGATAATATTCACTTCCAGTAGAAAATCCGTTTTTTGCAGACAACAGCGTATAAGCGGTGTGGACTCCGACTCGCACTTTAAAGATTCAAAGTTAGCTATTTCGGTTCGATTTTTTTATTATACTTCCATATTCCATTTTACTCCGATGCTGGGCCTATCACCAGCTACACTTCAGCTTCATTCCACCTTTCTCTGTGTTTTCGTTTGACCCAGTCCCGTATGCATCCTCGGATGTTGAAATAGACTATACTATATCCAAAACGAAGAGGCCAGCGTTTGTTTATTTATCAGCGCGTGATCAAATTGGAAATATTCTTCCTATTGGTCAAAGTGGGAGGCAGGCCATATTTGTATTATAGAGTAGGGTGTGTTGTCTGCAGAACCGCATTAATTAGTTTGGCGCCGATAACAGACACGTCGAGTTACGATTGCACCAATCCACTTAACAGAGAATTAGAGGATTATACAAGATTATTAATATCTTAAATATTCTATATTTATTTATTTAGTTTATAATTGTGTTAGCAGATTTGGGAACACCGATTTAATTTATTTTTGAGTACCTCGAGCTCTTATTGGCTGAAACCACAAATTCTTGACTATTTTGACAGATGAAAAAGTAATCGTTAATATAAAATTAAAAGGAAGTGTTCTTTTTTTATTAATTTCTACGTAAATGGGATTTAAAGACACAGCTTTCAACCTACAAAAATACAGTCCACTACGAAACTAGTAAACAAGGCTACGTTAAGATTTTGGAAGCCAAACAACCTAAAGCCTACTGAAATTCAACAATTATGACATATTGTCTTCGTGAATGCGTAAGAACTACTGCAATGGCGCCAAGAAAGGCACGTTTATTTTTACTCGCTTTGGAAATATCGTGCTAAAAATTAATTTTTATTTGTTCCGACCTCGCGGTCTATTCAAATTGCAGGTTTTTATTGGTTCAGACCTCGCGCTCCGTTCGAATTACCTAAACTCTTTGTATTGAACAATTCCGAATAATACCGGACCGATCTTGATCTCAATGTCACTGTGAATTGTTCGTTTAATTTACAAATGATCATGAGCGTGCGTAATGTTTTTATCTTTATTAGAAATTTAATTATTTTATTTTAATTTGTTCGATTTGATTTTTATTTAGTGTACAGGATTGGCTTTTATTATTTAGATTAGTTAAATATGTTGGACATTTTCCAATAGGTGTTTGTTTTTAAAAATGGAATTATCATAGAAAATACTATAAAAAAAACAAACTGAATTACGAGTATGCTATGTGTCTTTATTTATTTTAATTCATTATATCACAATTTTGAAATTCGGTAACGTTACACTAAAAAATCAGCACAATACAGAACCATTCAAATATACTTGGTAACTAAAAATATTTATTAACATGTGCCCTAAGTAATAATCACAGAAATAATTTTTTAAGTTATTATGTGTATTGCCAAAAAGTAATAACGTGAAAAACAAAATCAGTGCTAGTGAAAGAGAACAGTGATGACACTCTGTATGTGATAAAAAATGCATGAAACACGCTAAAAATAATATAACATACATACACTTGCATTAATAATAGTTATATTTGTATCGGTGGCGTAAAACAGGCGTTTGCTGCCAGCAATGTGAAGATATTACACAAGGCCGTTTACGCTGAGATACATTCAAAATTTTATCTACGACATCTTAAAATCTTTGAAGTTTGTTTTTTATTCAGTGACACCAGCACTGACAGTTCCCATTAAATATAACCGTCAATTGTCAACCGCAAAAGCAGTGACAGGTGACAGTAACGGTAAGTACTAAAAAGAGTGTAAATTTAATTAAGTTTTCTGACAAATCTTTTTAAGAAAAATTGTACCTGATGCTCATTCGCTTGATCGTAGATAAAATTATGTGATATCAAATTCATCAAAAAACTAGCTCCTAAAATAACAATTAATTAAAATTAATATACCCTGCAAATGGTTTATCTAAAGTATTACAAATATCTAGAAGATAAAATAGGAATATCAAAGTACATGGGTGTTTCAAGACAAACTTGCATGACTTTTATGTATAGCGAAAGCCCATAGTACCATCTTTAAATTCAAAAACCTCTTTAGACCTATAATTTGAAATGTATTCCACGGACTTCGGTCAGAAGGTGCAAAATAAGTTACTCATTTTGCAGGTAGAGCCCGAGAAACTCATGAATAAATTTCCGGGTTGATGAATAGCAACTTTACATAGATATGCTCTAATGTTTTGAAGTAAATGTTCTAACCGAAGTCCGTGCCGACTATACTAAAACGGATAGGTAAACAAAGTGTTGAGATGTTAACAGATATATTCAACAAACCTTGAAGTACAGATGAGATTCCTGATGATTGAAAAATTAGGTTAATTTTTTCAATGTACACACTACCAGTACAGTTTCAAAATTATATGAACGCATATTAGAGAAACGACTTAAAAACATCGAAAGCAATTAGGAGAGACTCAAGCTGGTTTTAGAAGTGAACAAAACCTCAATACTGGCTTCAAATTGAAGCAATACAAATATTGCATTTTAGATTTAGAGAAGAAGATATGGGAAAGTCTATTGGGATCTGACATCCAGCGATATGCCATCTGGTGCTTTGTTTTCGAACACAAAGTAGGGTGAAGATTCCATAAGAAGCAAAAATCGATTTTTCAGATAAATAATGGCCCAAATTGTAGTAAAACACCGTGAAAATCGAAAAATAAAGTGATAAAGTGTACATAAGCAAAACCATTTCGGAGTGCGAGAAAAAATCATTGAACAGAATATTGAAACAAAGAAAATCAAACTTGATGAATCCAGTGAGCAAGGAAGAAGTACCTGCAGAAAAAGCAGAATTTAAGGACGATCAGCCCATTATTGACATAGAAGCCTTGCAGGAACAAACAACACTCGTCACTTGTACATCTCCTGCAATTTTCCCATTCATTTGATTGGGATGACCTCGCAAATTCGACGTTGATAAACAGAAAGCCACTACGTCCACACAGCCACTGCCACTTTCATTATTTTTTTTCCGCATTTAACCAAGTGTCCAGTGTATAAAATGCGTTCTGCTTCTTCTTACTATGAAGAAATATTAAAGACGATTATTATTATTGTTATTATTCAGTAATAGGGAAACGACGATAAATAGCAGCAAAACAAAAGTACCGGTGATAGGAAAATATAACTGATATTAATATAGAAATCAACAATAAAACATGATGATAAGTTATAAATATCTAGGAGTTAGGGATGGGGAAACGTGGAAATTGCAATTATTTTAAATCTTGTATGACTTTTATGTGCAAATACCTAATTTATCAACGTTTATGAAAATTTCTGACAGAATTCGGGCATGCGCTTTAAGGTTTTCAAGATAACCGTCGATATTCTCTCCTCCCTGACTGTCATTATCTGCCAATCAAGATTGGTCAACTACATAAATAACAATTGACAAAGTTACGGATTGTAAAAAATATCAGATCAAAGGCTACTCGATAAATATCGATAATCTTTTAGGTCCTTCGTAAATGGTACTAGGATTGTGTATCGAAACAAAGTAACAGTGTTATTAATAATGAAACACCATGTACAAATAAAACAGTATAAAGAATATAATACGAAAAGATAAAAACGCAAGTTTAGAACTATGCACATATTAAGAATCAACAAATAAATATAACAAAAGTACTGACCAATAACAACTTTCATTTAAATACTAGAAATTATTTTAACCTAAGAGTAAATCATATTCACTCTTATATTGCCCTGATAATTTGTAAATCAAAACGTTTTTCGGATTTTAAACGTTGAATTTTAAATAGTTATGTTCATATGAGTACGTTCATTAAAAATTCGTTCAAAATGTGTTGATTTACAAATATTAAATAACTATGAAGAATAAGAATTAAACTACGGTTTAAAATAATATTGTTCTTTTGTACTGTTTGTATTTAACATCGGTATTATACAATATTGGACTCCCTTTTAAAATTATTGCTACGTTTTGAAAAAACATTCCGTTATATTAATAAATTTTCCGAAATTTTTGTTATTTTTGGCACATCTTTGAATAAGTACTATTTAAGGTAGAAACATTTTATGATGGTTTAACAGACCTGTTAAATGTTACACTGTTACAAACTCACCAAATTTTGTTTAGTTTTTCATACTTAAGTAAAAATACCCCCTTAATTTTGTAATAAAAATTAAGTGATACTGAGTGTGTCTCACATAAAGCGTAAAGTGTTTCTACCTAAAGTAAAAATACAATTATTGCAGTGTTGTACGTTCGGTTATCCAATATTTAGTATTCCACCAAAATTCGACATGTCTCTATCATTTTTGAGATGAAATTTATTCGCAAGTACAAAAGAACTACCATGAAACTATTAGGAAACAATTTTAATTGGTTACTGATAAAATACAGTTTATAAATCATTGTTTTTGTAATATTTAATAAAAATACTAGAATCATTTCCTGAAAAGTGGCTAAAGTATACTAATATATTTGTCAAAAATATTTTACTGTGAGAGCCATTGAAAGTCAATTATTTTAGAATGAACATTGAAGAAAATCAAACAGATTTGATGCATACACATTTTAATTCAATTTTCCAGATTTTTTATAGAATAATTAAAATTAAAATGCAACAAATTGTATTTCATTAGCATTTCTATAAAATTGTTTCATCAATTGTTTTGTACAGTCAAATTACCACAAAACTTCAATTCACTTAATTATATAATTTTCTCAAATATACTTAAAAACCAACAGTTTTAGATTACAACTTAATCTATATTTCCTAATATCAAAATTTAATACTGTTGGTTGATAACAAATAATAAAGTTTATTCGTTAGTTTTCCAATTATTCTTAATTTAAAATTACCTAACATTATATCGATTCAAATATTTCCTCTTACAGATATTACAAAACCTTTATTATTTTCATACATAAATTTAAGAAAAATTAAATATTCTAAAAGCAAGAAGAGACCTTTTTGAAATTAGGTATTTTTGCTTATAGAATCAAACTTAAATTGTGTTAAAGTGAAAAATTTAACTGTACAAATCCTGTCAATTAAGCATACATCTCGGAGAAGAAAGTTCCTCCCATTGTTGCTGCTAAAATTTCCTCCTCCAAGATCATTGTATTAAAAGCAGCAACTTCGTCGCCGAGCATCGCTGATGCTCGGTCGGGGAGGGGGTATTAGGGAGAGACGTAATCGGGCAAAGTTCCGCCACCGCGGCCACGCCCTCTGCCTCTGCCCCTGCCTCTTCCACGCCCCCTCCCGCGCCCGCGTCACCTTCGACCATCTGTTATACCTGCGAAATCAGATTTTCCTTAAAAAGTAAAGCTGTTCCGAAAAAATTTAACAGCAAATCAATTTCAAAGTACAAGTAAGTAACATGTTTATAAAAATTTAGATATAAAGTAAGGAAAACGAGTTTAGAACTAATCTGTTCGATTCGACATTCCCAAACTGGTTTCTGTCTTTTGGCTTTTTCTTTATAAAAATAAAACGTATTTTAGAAACTGGAATGAATCTATTTAGATTAAGATAAATATTTATCCGTGGCTTGGTACAAGATGTGATTAAGTCACCCTAGGGTAACTTACTCGGTTCTTGCATCAAACCACAAGTATAATGAAAGTTTTAAGAAAATAAGTTCTTTGAAATATGTACCTATATTACTTGTAGTTTTCTCAAGGTATGCTAAAGGACCTTGTAAAACTCCGCCAGGAGCTTGTTGTCCAAAAGGTCCTCTGGATGATCCCATTCCTTGTTGCATAAATAATGCTTGTTGTGGAGACAGCATTCCCGGACCTACACCACCGCCACCACTTAAGCCAGGACCAACCTGTAAATAAATATTAATTGTTTGATTTTTACCTTTTACGTTGGAATGAAATCCTGCTCAAGCGTCAAGGTAAAAAGATGCAATATTTGAGATCTAAAAAAAGGTACCCAACTAATCGAAATAGTAAAAGAGAAAAAAGTACTCAGACAGATGCTGTGTAAATTTAGAAAATCATTATTAAATTTTAACTCTGCTTTAAGATTTTAATTCTATATACTTATCGTCTTTAAAAAAGTTACTGTATTCCAAAGTAACAAAACTGCAATATATGCGATTAGAGTTAACAGCTTTTTAACTTTGGCTCAGACTAACAATAATTTGTCTTACTTATTACAAGTATTCTTTCAGTTTCAGTAACAATATACTGTATCCCTTATTATTGGTTTTTCACGATATTTACTATCAAAAAAAGCTACTGGTTAAAACAAAAACAAACTGTTTTGGTACTTACCGTATTTCCTCTTTATATTTATTTTATATTTATCACCCTGTATATTTATTCTGAGAGTACCAACTAAGCTACCCAGTGAAAATATGGCCACAGAGAAAAGTTCTGGGGTCAGAAATTAAATATTTGGGTCATTTTGTGTAAATAAAGCTAAACAAATGTTACCAAAACATAAACGTGGGATAAAATGACAACAATAATTTCTTGTCCTTTCTGGACTCACACTAATTATTAGCAAGTGAAAAATTAAATTATAAATAAGAATGTTACAAAAAACAACTTTGTATAGTTCGTGTAATACATATAGTAGCCCCAATTTAACAGCTTTACAGCGGCGCCTTTGTAGCTTCCAAAAAAAATTCTAACGTAGGGCATCCTTTGAGACTGCCGCAAACGATGCCGCTACGTTGCAGTTAAACTATGATTTGGTCGGGTGGCCGAGCGATTAGTCGCTTCGATTACACTTAGTGAATGCATGTTTCTATTTTATCAACTCGAGAAATATTCTCTGGCTCCCGAGCTATATATTAAAGTAGAACACTCGACAACGACTTTAAAGAAATTTTTTAGAAGGTTGGACTATAGGGATTACTTAAACTATACTTCAGGATTTACAGCACTTAAATGTAGAGATTCAATTTAATCGTATTTAGCTTAATCCTTTGAATAAAACTTATTTTGACAAGTTTTTAGTACCAAATTTTCTTGTGCTTTAAGAATATTTGTTATTTAACATTATTTATTATTATTTAACATACATCTGAATTGGAAATATTATGGTGATATACCCTACAATATTTTTAGTGAAAAGGATCAAAATATCGGAAAGCCAGGTCCGTATTTAAAAAAAAATAGTTGAGGGTGGCACTTCAAAGACGAAACTTTGTTTTAAAAAATTGAATACGCTATGTTAAGTTGTATTTGTCATTCAATAAAACGAAAATCGTCAATTTCGGTTTTCCCCAAATATCTCTAAAACCGGACCTGATATTTTAATTTTGAAAAACCAATCAATTTGTTTTGAAAATACGCATCTTTTTTCCTATTTAACCAAAAGTATTCAATTAAATTTGCGCCACCCTGTAAATAAAGAAAACTATTTAAAACGGACGTACACAAAGTAAAGTATGATGTATGTCATATTCAAATTTATAGAATATCAGTTTTATACATTTCTGGAATACTTTGTTTTCAAAGTAAAGATACAGAAGGGGGAGTTTCAACCCCCAAAACCTCCCCTTGGGCACGGGCCTGACACTTTGGACCAGCGATTCTCAACCACTGTGCCGCGGCACTTTTGTGTTCCGCCAAATTTTAAAAATGTATATAGTAAAAATTATAATGCCTGTTTTATTACGAGTAAAATTTAATTAAAGAAAAGTGCCGTCAAATTTTAAAATCGTTAAAAGTGCGCCGCGACAAAAAAAAGGTTGAGAACCACTGCTTTGGACATATGAGCATTGTCATGGCAAAAAAACCTCTGAATATTTTTTAACCGTTTTTACGTTTTAAATATTTTTACACAAGTACCACGATTTTACTCTAATAAAAAAATAGTTTATTACAAACGACTACAGATAGCAGACGTGTTCTGCTGTTGTTGGTACCGTAAACTAACAGATAATTATTAGGGCTTAAATAATTATAGAATTATTGCTAGTTTAAACTTAATGTTATCGATCATTTGATTTTAGAAAAAATCAAAGTGTCATTATCAAAGCTGTGGAGCACAGGCAAAGTGACCCCCTCATTTATTGGTACTCAAGCAACCCTTTACCAATAAAGGTCTGAAAAAAAGCCTATATATTTCTTAAAAACATCTTCCTGTATAGACGAATTAAATAACAATAATCTATCAGTGCCCAGTAACAGGCATAAAATGCTCGGTATCTTTATATTTTTACAACTGAAAATGTTTATAGAAAAATTATCACAGGATTAACTGAATCCAAAACTATTTAACATGAAAAAATAAATTTGGAACAATAACATTATAAATGGACACACTGTATAGTCCAGAGGGTTTTTCATGGTTACCTACATTGAAAAAACTATTAATTGTTTAATTGAGTGGGCAACATTTTCACCATTTCATGAACGGTAAGTTCATAAAATAATTAAGTACATTTTTGTAAATACCAACCCTCTGGTTTTTAGACAGTGAGCAGCAACAATTAAATAAAACAAAGAAAATTTTGGAAAATTTTATTATCATATTTTTCACACCATACACATTAAATTTTTAATGTTAAATTACCCTCAAAAGGGTATGTTATCAAACAAAAAATTCAAATGATATTATAGATTGGCAACATTCTTCAAAGATAATCATAATCTTTACATTTATTTAAGATAAAACTAAAAAATAAAAGTATCTAATGAAGGCACATCTGAGCAAGGAGACATTTGTATACATTTAGTACAACTTTTTCAAGCTACCTCGTACATATCACATTTATTTGATCATTTAAAAAAATCATTAAATCATATTGCCACTTTCTAAAAAACCCTGAGAGTTAGTAGTATACAAAAATATACAATAATGACATAGAGCAGCACTTAAGTTTTCTCTCAAGTCTTGCCAAAAAATACACAACAAAGATGCTTGCTTGCACTATAAAAAGGTGCACCATTAATTTTTTTAAAATCGAAAAACGAACTTTTTCTAAACCCTGTATCGGGATTATACGGCGTAATAAAAGCATACATTTCCATATAAGAGGATCTGCAATTATGGGTAAAAAAAAATGTTCTTCTAATTTTCATGTAACTAATCCTGCAAACTTTGCTTTAATTTACTTCTAAATTAAAGTTGAGATTATACACGATAAAACTAATCATAGTTTAGCTTATAGCTTATATATGAATTTTTTTAATAAAGCTATTTATTTTTAGATGTGCTACCATCTATGGTTTGAAGAGAGTATTGACACTAATACTCTCTTCTAACCATAGATGGTAGCACATCTAAAAATGTTATCTTATAGCGGATATAGCTATTGACTTGTATGAGTTTGGAATTTTATTTATTGGATTCGAAAAGCCTAACGGCAGAAACCGGTCTTGGGATGTCGAATCTGATAAATTAAAATTCTTTACTGGTTTAGTAAAGCTATTTATTGTCTAAAATATCTTTTATAATTGGTTATTAAATATGGTTTGAATTTTGCCTAGTAGCATCATATAAACTTAGCATAAAACTCGCACTTTTAGTGTAAAAGTCAATGCTAAAAATTATTTTTAAAGTAATTTTCACTTCTCAATAAAATCAAAAACTCTTCAAATCGTGAGCATCGTAAATAGATTGCTTAATTAATTGATTAATTTGAGTTCTTACAAAATTTCAAAGGTACATTTGACCTAAAATCAGTAAAAGGTAAAAAATAAATTGATCAAGAATATAATACAAGTACTACAGCTTCCAATATAATTAATAGAAATACTTTCATACACCTATGCAACTGTAGTATATTTTTTGACAAGAAAAGTGTTAAAAAAACCTAAAAAAAACGAGAGATCCATTTTAACAATCACAATAAAATCTAGAATGATTTGACGATATTTACAAAAATGAGATTACCTTAGGAAAGAAAAAATCACGAGATTTTGAGAAAAAGTCAAATAAACTTTGTCAGTTAAACCTTTATGGATTTAGACTTAATCAGAAAAATTCATAAACTTTAACTTGATATTGTCCAAACCCATGAACTAGTCCAAATATAGGCCATTATCCACATCACATAATTAGGGTAGGGGGGGCACCAGTTATTTTCCAAGACAGTGAATTAGTAATTAGCCATATATAATATACATCAATCAACTCCTCTTTCTGTCAATGCAAATTGTATAAAATTTTACTATAGTTTGTCCACGTAATAAGTCAGAAAGAAAGGAACACACCGTCAAAGGTAACGCTGAGACTGAAGCGCTCGGCTTTCCTTTGAAGAAAGGAGCCATGGGATTTGTGACTATATTTCTCTTTAAGGTCGCCGGCGCTGCGGCGTCACACTCAAATAGGTAGCGAGGTTTATATGAGGAAGTAATCCTTTTTTGTCAATTTTTTTAACTCGGCAGCATCTCCTTTCTTGTTGTCTTAAAGTTCGAATAGACTATACCATTTATAATAAAGGGACAACTACATTGCTGATAGCTGATAGCAGTATTTGTTGGGAGTGCTCTTAATTTAGCCCAGTATTGGCCCAGAACCCGCACTTGGTGTTACTAAATCTAACATCCGAGGATGCATATGGGACTGGGTCAAACAAAAACAAAGAAAAAGGTGGAAGGAAGCCCCTCTCATGCACCATGGGAAAACATTTATTAAAGAACCGTCCAAACACAAAGCTGACACAGTCCAATGAGAGGACACCTGCACAAGATGGGACTGTATAACGGAGACCTTTCCTGCAGACAATGTGGTAAAGGGACAGAAAGAGCCAAACATATACTGGATCGCAAAAGACAGACAATTTACGGACAGCCCAGGCTAACTCCCGAAGAATACAGTAGCCAACCGGTGAAGAACCTGTACAGAATGGTACAGGAGACAAGAGTTACGGAGTGGGTGCTGTAAAACTAACCCGGAAGGCACAAAAAGCCCAAGAGGCTGAGGTGTAGCTGGCGATGGGACAGCATCAGAGTTAAACAAAAAAATTAGCCCAGAGCTGATACCAGATATGAAAATAAACATGATAAATTCTCATTTTTTTTTTTTGCAATTATGATAATTTCCAGAAAAATAACTACTGGTGTTCCTACCCTACTATTTTTTTTCATTTCATTCAATTATTTACTGTTTAATAAAAGTTGAAATTTAAAGAAATAAATGTGGTAAATATGAAAGTATTTTAAGCATAAAACACAAGTATTGTAGGAACAAAATTCACCGGGTACTATTTTATTAACCTATCTCTATATTGGACATGCTAATTTCTTAAAACTTACAAAACGAAGTAGGAAACCTCAAATATATGACTCATATTCAGACTAGCTCCTCTACTATATTAGAGTTAGGCCATGAAAGGCTTAATAGTAAACTAAAGTTAATGTTAACGCCGATCTACCTGCATTTGTTGTAATTGTTGCTGCTGCATCTGCTGCATTTGTTGTTGCATCTGCAACTGCTGTTGTTGTTGTTGTAATTGCTGCTGCTGTAACTGCTGCTGCATAGTGGCTGATATATTTGGCATTATCTGATTGGGAGTTTGGTTTCCAGGGATACTGGGTAGAGGGGATGGTGGTATTGACCCTCCACCTACAATAAAAATAAATTATTTAGTTTTGACCAGGGATCTAGGACTCCAATAAGCATTCATTAAATAAAAATGAATGATCTATAGAATAAATAATTGCTGGATACCTGGTGTAGCACTGCCTTGCGCAGGGCTTTTTGAATAACTTTGGATATCTGCTAGCAAATTCTGCCACACTTGAATTTTATCATAATGTCTCTTAAGTAGCTCTTCTTTTCTACCTAATTCTAGTCTAAGTTCACTAATATCCTCCTTAACGTTCATCTCTGGTTTCAAGGCAGATAAAAGAAATCTTTTCTGAAGAAAAAAAGCTTCCATTTGTCTCGCTAAGTCTATAAAACGGAGTGTGGTTTGCTCTACTTCTACTTTGATTTCATCTTTATCGGAAGTTGGTAATGCTTCTTCTTTAGTAAGAACATTTAAACAATGCTAAAATTCAATATTTAAGGATTTATTTTGAAAAAAAAATTAAGAAACCTTACTTGAAAAGCCTCTTCAAATTCATCGACCAGATTTCCACTACTGTTTGTTGGGGTGGCCATCGCCGATACTGGAGGCGATGCCTCTTTCATTGGAGTCATTGAATCAATTTTTATATTTTTTACAGCGCTTTAACAAAAAATCCAAAGCGATTAAACCGGTACGAAAAAACACAACTACCTTCTACTACGCCATTTTCTTGTACCCTTTTGACTTGACTTGTTTTTTCTTTGTTCGGAATAACGATAAATTACAGATTATACGGGTTTAAAATGAGAAAAGACAATATTTTAAATGAATTAAACAGAGATACACAATTAGCGGTTGAAGGCTCAGAACTATAGTTTAGAAGTGTTTCTGCTTTTGGAAGTTCCAGCAAATTTTTTTTTTATCATTTTCGCGTTTATAAATCAATAATTACGCGCAAGACATTTAATAAGATGTTTTATACATGCATGGTCATTTGAACTATTTTCTAGGTCATTAACCTCCTCGTACCATGTTGCCAAAAGTTTCATTCTTCTAATTTCTTTACATCGAAATCATATGAGGTAAATCGGATAGGTCTAAAAATCGAATGCAACTTTCTACTTGTCAACTTGTCATCAAAATTACAAAAGGTGACGTGTGTAGAAATATACATTTTGCAAAATGTTTAAAAATTCTGTATACTTTTCGTTAATAACATTTTTTGTTCTATTCAATATATCGTCTGCCTTATATTTTCATATTGGAGAGACAGAACGGAAATGTTTTATTGAAGAAATTCCAGATGAAACTAATGTTGTAGGTTAGTTAGTTGCCATTTTACTCGATTTACAATTTTATTCGTAAAATTACTTAAATTAACACGACAATCTAAATATTTTAGTAAATTACAAAGTAGAGCTATATGATCCCAGAAGTGGAGGTTTTATGCCATCATCGAGTGGAATTGGTATGCATGTGGAAGTCCGAGATCCAGATGATAAAGTAATTCTATCTCGTGTATACAGTGCTGACGGAAAAATATTTTTCACCTCCCATTTGCCTGGTGAACATGTTATCTGCATGTATTCTAATAGCACTGCTTGGTTCAGTGGGTCTCAATTAAGAGTTCATTTGGACATACAAGTAGGAGAACATGCCATTAACTATGGAGAAATTGTTCAAAAGGAAAAACTTTCTGAATTGCAATTGAGAGTCCGGCAATTGATTGATCAAGTGGACCAGATAACAAAAGAACAAAATTATCAAAGGGTAAGATTATTCTGAAACACTTAGACAAAATATAATATTAAACTTTTTTTTAGTTCCGAGAAGAACGTTTTAGACAGACTAGTGAAAGCACTAACTCCAGGGTACTTTGGTGGTCAGTTACCCAAACAGCTGTACTGCTTATAATGGGAACTTGGCAAATTAGGCACTTAAAAACATTCTTTGAAGCAAAGAAATTAGTATAAATAAAGTGTTTGTTAATCTTTTTTTGTTTCTGTATATAGTGTGAAAAATCGAATTATTCATTATTTTGGTACTATTATTCTCCATGATTACTAATGTGTTGATTTCAAAATAAATGATGGGATTTTTGGATACTAGTTTTATCAAAATTTTTACACAAGATTGGTCTTTTTTATAAAATAAAATTTTTTTAAAAACTATTTCATTTATTTTTTATTCTGATAAATTAACTTGAAAATTACTCAAAATACTAAATTCCATTTTACATTATCTGTAGAAACATATTCAGATCTAAAAAAGTTAATCTTAAAATATAATTAATGCAAATTGAAAAAATACTTGATATATTTATAGTAGAAATAATTGTCAAACAATGATGAACATGTTTAATTTCTGGAACAAATATTCAGATCGATGTAAGTGCAAGTGAAGGATTTGGTTTTCTAGTTAGTTGGGACCTTCTCTCCCAATATTACTCTTAAGTCATATCAATTTGTGTGTATTCTAAAATAAAACACTGATGACGACAAGGTAAAGATTAATTGTGTAGATTTAGTCTCATTGATTTTATTTTTTATTTCCTAATCAGATCGTTTAACAGGTTCAGGTGGTGTTGAAGAGGGGTAAATAAAAATATAAATTTAATTGTTAACACTAAATTTCGAAATAATTTTTGAATGTTTTATTTTACACAAGGAAGGAATGTATATAGCTTACTTAAACTTTGACAAGAACATACAAATGTATATTTAACATTAGGTGAATCCCATGCACTTATCCAAATATCCAGAAAATACACCTTTTTCAGATTCTGGATATTTTTTTAATTTGGAAAAATCTTTCTTTAAAACTTGACTAAGAGTGTCACATGTACTATAATATAAATAACCATTGTTCTGAAGTTCTTCTGCTAATTCTATTTGATGGTTATCCATCAAGTCTTCATTTATCACAACTAATAAGGGTTTTCCCTTCCGAAGCACTTCTAAACATGTACCGGCTCCTGCATGGCTTATTATCAAATCACTGGAGATAATTTCCTCTTCAAAGTTTTCAAAATATGCGTTATATTTTAAAACTAGACTCTGTTCAAATTCTATTACAGTCGGATCATTGTTTTTTGTTTTATTTGATAACGACGTATCTGTAATGTGCATTTTGGAGAAATCCTTTCCGGTCTGGATTTGTATAAATTCATATCCTAAGGATATAAATGTGCGTAACACCTCGTCTGTAGTAATTTTATTAATAAGTTTTGGAAATTTTGTTGTTCCAACTGTAATAAAAACCTTTTTTGATTGTGGACCCATTATTCTTCGGTAGATAATCTATTTTTTGAGGACATCCGAACTAAAAATCTTATAGTTTTTATTTGGCCTTGCGCCTTTTTTTATTGTAGAACATTAGGGTTGCAACATACAATATCAAAGGCCACTCTTAGAATGACTGCATGCATAAAAGAAACTGACCATCCAGTGCTGCCAACATAACGGGTCAACATGGCACTTGAAGAACTTCAAAATTACCCGCCACTCTCGAGACATAGCGGAACAATTACTTTTGCAACTAAAAATATTTTTTAAATAAAACATTAATACTATTCTTAGTGAATCAATTTAATTTAATTTCATAAAATAAAACAAAATAGAAAGATAAAATTTAATTACATTCGTTTATTAAACAAAAATCGACAAACTTGCTTTGAGGAACTCTTTAATTAATTGAAAATGTTTATAAACAAACACCATTCATTCCAACTGAATATTTTCCGTTTAATAAATATTCTTTAATGAATTAGTAAATGTCGTCTCAGATGTAACTTCTGAGTAAATGATTTTTTACAAACGTCGCACTTAAAATTCTTTTCACCTGAATGAATTAGTAAATGTTGTTTCAGATGTGACTTATGAGTAAATAATTTGTCACAAACTTCGCATTTAAAATTCTTATTACCAGAATGAATTAGTAAATGTCTTTTCAGATGCGAGTTCAGAGTAAATGATTTTTCACAAACTTCGCATTTAAAATTCTTTTCAGCTGAATGAATTAGTAAATGTTCTTTCAGTTGTGACTTATGAGTAAATGATTTTTCACAAACGTCGCATTTAAAATTCTTATCACCAGAATGAATTAGTAAATGTTGTTTCAGATGTGACTTATGAGTAAATAATTTTTCACAAACGTCGCATTTAAAATTCTTCTCACCTGAATGAATTAGTAAATGATCTTTCACTTGTGACTTACGAGTCAATGATTTCTTACAAATGTCACATTTAAAATTCTTTTCATCTGAATGAACTAGTAAATGTTGTTTCAGATGTGAATTATCAGTAAATAATTTTTCACAAACGTCGCATTTAAAATTCTTATCACCAGAATGAATTAGTAAATGTCGTCTCAGATGTGATCTCTGAGTAAATAATTTTTCACAAATGTCGCATTTAAAATTCTTCTCACCTGAATGAATTAGTAAATGGTCTTTCAGTTGTGACTTATGAGTAAATAATTTTTCACAAACGTCGCATTTAAAATTTTTTTCACCTGAATGAATTAGTAAATGTTGTTTCAGATGTGACTTATGAGTAAATGATTTTTCACAAACGTCGCATTTAAAATTCTTATCACCAGAATGAATTAGTAAATGTCGTCTCAGACGTGACTTCTGAGTAAATAATTTTTCACAAACGTTGCACTGATTCTTGCTGTTTTTATCAACTTCTAAATGTTGTTCACTTTCATCCTTAATATGTATGTCTTCTTCTTCAATCTTAAAACTGTTATCACTGAATAATTTTTGAACTGTACAAAAATCTTTTGTAACATCAAGTTTCTCTTCTATCTTGAAATACTTCTGCTCTAGTTTAATGTTCTTATCAGCTTCATCTAAACATTGTTTAGCTTCCTCCTTAATAAGTATTTCTTCTTCTTCAATCTTAAAACTGATATCACTGAATTTTGTCTCATCTGTATATTGAATTGTACAAGATTTTGTTACATCATGTTTCTCCTCTATCCTCAGATACTTCCCTTCTAGTTGTTTAATATTTTTCTCATCCTCCCATTCGGGTTCAATTTTTATTTGGGCTTGAGAAATAATTTTTATTTGTTGAGATCCCATCTTATTTGTAAAAAGCTTTACTAAGGATGTCTCAATAGCTGCATATTGAACTGTGTAAGAATCTTTTGTAACATCAAGTTTCTCCTCTATCTTGAGATACTGCCCCTTTAGTTCCTTAATGTTTATCTTATCCTCCCATTCGGGTTCAATTTTGCTTGAGAAGGAATTTCTATTTCTTGAGATCCCATCTTATTTGTAAAACGCTCTACCATTTTGCTATACTATAAAAGGTTCACTCACTATCAACTACCGAAAAGAAACAAGAATACAAGAAACTGACAATAGTGACAATCCAGTGCTGCCAACATAACCGGTCAACGTGGCACTTGAAGAACTTCAAAATTACCCACCATTTTTGCTGCTAAAAATATTTTAATACTATTTTTAATGAATGAATAAATTTAATTTTATTTCATAAAATACAACAAAATCGCAGAAAAATAAAATTTTATTACATTCGTTTTTTCTTTCAATTTCTGCGCTGGACTGTCGCTACTGGATATGTCTAAATCAGCCTTAATATCCTATATAATGCTGGTTGTAGTAGATATGTTCGAAATAAACCATGGTATTCGAAAATCTTACAGTGAAAAATTGGTATAAGAGTCTTTTACGTTTGTGATGTAATACTCAAGGGTTTGTAGTTAAGAGGGGCCTTGCCACTGCCGACCTCGTTTTCAGTTGGCAATACTGAATATGCATAAAAATTTGACGATGTTTTGGAGAGTTAATCTCGAGAACGGAATTTTTGTTTGTGGAAATATTTATACCCGTTATAGCTTATACCTTGGAATAGGACATCTCCTTTTTTGAGTCAATTTTAAGGATTAATAAAAAAGATATCAGCCATTTAGTGGAGGTGTGTTTTTGACAGTTTTGACAATTTGTGATCACCAATTTTAACGTGAAAAGGAGATGTCCTAAATGAAGGATACAGAATTAATTTCCGAGAATACCAATTCGCAAAACTTTATAATTTTTGAGATTAACTCTCCAGAAAAAAAAAATTTATGTAAGTTGCCTATATCCCAGTAAGATTTTCTCTTTCCATAGTTCAGGCGTTTTCCGCCTGACACTTTGAGACAGTGGCGCTTTTTGGTTTTATTTTGAACGATGTATGCAACCAGTTTTACGAATACGAAGAAAGTTTTTAGATGTTTAGAACTGACGTTTTAGGTTATGTGGGCTAATTTATTCGTGTGTTTTGCAATTTTTTTAATGAGTAAATTAGTATTAACTAAAACCAGTTCTTCAGTTTAAAGTATTTCAATTAATGCCGTATACCTCATTTAGGACATGTTTCACAAATTGTCAAAAGTACACCTTCCACTAAATGATTAATATGTTTATTATTCCTTAAAATTTGTTGAAAAATGGAGATGTCCTATTCCAAGGTGTAAGCTATAACGGGTAAAAATATTTCCACAAACAAAAATTCCATTCTCGAGAGGCTGTTCAAAAAATCTTCAATTTTTATGCATATTCAATGTAAAAAATTAGTGATTAGTAATATGGAGAATGTGCAATTCAACAGTTTTTTGTGATTTTTATTCGTGCATTCAAAATAGTGTCTGCATAGTTGGGAATCACAGACATTTGCAGAAATTAATATTTACAGTATGTCTCACATATTAACCCATCCATGGGACTCTTGATGTAGGTTTGTTACACATTTTATTTGCTATTATGTCTTTTGTCCATTGCTAAAAAGCAATGCAGTTTTTTCATAGTGTATTGTTTTGTTTTTGTTTTAGTGAATAACTGTAATTAGGTACTTTTAAATAAAGAAATAATTATTAATTATTCAATTTATTTTCTTACAAAAATGATTTTATAATATTTAATGATTTACAATAAAGTTAACATTAAAGAAATGAGTTTATGATTAATACATGCAAGTATATTAGAACTAAGAATCTGAAATAAATTTATGATTAATAAATGCAAGTACTAGCACTTATTTATTTATTTATCGTATCACTGCATATGGTTGGATGGTTGGATTAAATGTCGCGTCAGGCATCATGTGCTTTAGCCGGGAGATCAAGGGTGCACCACGTGGAGGCGAGCTAACTTTACACCCCTGAATCTGAAATAAATTTATGATTAATAAATGCAAGTACTAGAAATAAGAATCTGAAATAAATTTATGATTAATAAATGCAAGTACTCGAACTGAAAATCTGAAATAAATTTATGATTAATAAATGCAAGTACTAGAACTAAGAATCTGAAATAAATTTATGATTAATAAATGCAAGTAGTCGAACTGAAAATCTGAAATAAATTTATGATTAATAAATGCAAGTACTAGAACTAAGAATCTGAAATAAATTTATGATTAATAAATGCAAGTAGTCGAACTGAAAATCTGAAATAAATTTATGATTAATAAATGCAAGTACTCGAACTGAAAATCTGAAATAAATTTATGATTAATAAATGCAAGTACTAGAACTAAGAATCTGAAATAAATTTATGATTAATAAATGCAAGTAGTCGAACTGAAAATCTGAAATAAATTTATGATTAATAAATGCAAGTATTCTATTTGAATGTACTTACTAAGGGTCACAATTACTATTAATATTTAATGGGCTTCAACTTCCAATTTTATAGACTGCATTCTAAAATAAAAGAATAAAAAAAAAACTAATTTCTATTTGAATGTACTTACTTAGGTATGTAAGGGTCACAATTACTATTAATATTTAATGGGCTTCAACTTCAATTTTATAGACTGCATTCTAAAAGATAAAAGAATAAAAAAAACTATTTTCTATTTGAATGTACTTACTTAGGTATGTAAGGGTCACAATTACTATTAATATTTAATGGGCTTCAACTTCAATTTTATAGACTGCATTCTAAAAGATAAAAGAATAAAAAAAACTATTTTCTATTTGAATGTACTTACTTTGCGACAGTTCTTATTTTTGTTAATGTCTGCTTGTTGTGCTAAAAATTTTTTGAAATGTTTTCCTGGTGAGCACTTGTAAGGACTTGTATAAAGTTTAGAATGGATACTAAATACGTGTCACTGGTTTTTTGGGTAAAATTTTAAAGTAGGTTTATTGTTGTATATTATTCTTATATGAAAAATCACACTGAATACAATGGTGACATTAAAAAATTTATAAATAGCCGTCTTCATTGTTAAAAGCGATCGTTTGTGAGCATTTTAATTTTTCAACCCTATTTTTTGGGCTTTTTAACGAAAATGGTGACACGGACAAAACAAATTTCAAGGGATGAAACATGAACAATTTATCATAACCCATGGTTTAAGACTTGCAGCGATTTTTTATCTGTAACCGTTCAATTGTTATATACAAATTAATGCTCCAACATTAACAATTTTTTTTTATAAAAGGACTTGCAGATAATTTATTGTGGTTACAATGTTGCATTTTGTTCATAGAACGCAGTTTTTTGTGTCGATAACTCATGTATTCTGCAATTGTTTAAACAAATAGATATTGATAAAAACATTTTGCGTTTGGGGCCGCCAATTATTTATTAATTCATTTTTTAAAAAAATTCTTGCTTCACCTTAAAGATTATACATTTATATAATTCTCAATTTTCGTATGAATCCATTGATGTTTAAATATTTTTTTTATGTTAGAAATATTATTTTCCGAGCTCCATTCCTATCTGATGTATTTAGAGAGATTAGTCGCGTGGCAGCGCTATTCATATTAAAATAAACGGATTTATTCGAAAATAATTGAAAATTAATTAAATTATAAAATATAAACTCTATTTTGATGCTAGAAAAAAAATAGTAAACAAAAAAAATGACATTTCCTAAAAATAAAAAATAATATTTCTGTCGTGGCTGAAGCCGGTATCGAACTCATGACAAATGGATTATTAGCGCTCTCTGCGATAAGACCAATCGTGAAAATAAAGAAAATTTATTCTCTCAGATTCCTTAGATATCCCAAATAATATATTATATTTTAATACTAGCAGCGCCACCTAGGATACAGGAGATTCACTGAAGTCTTAAGATATCTATCTCTCTTCATTATTGCAGAAAGACAGTGATAAAAGATAAAGATAAAAATGGGGATTTTTGGTGTTTGTAGTTTGGCATACCTGTCGCGATGCCCCTCTTAGGTCATGTTCCGAAATTCCTGAACAGTACTGCCCAGTAAACTTGGTCCTTCCGATTTTACTGAAATTCACTGGCAATGATTTCGCGCCACTTTTCAAGAAACCCTGTTAGAGGCTAAAAACTTCCGATATTCCTGAACAGTACTGCCCAGTAAACTTAGTCGTTCCGATTTTACTGAAATTTACTGGCAATGATTTCGCGCCACTTGTCAAGAAACCCTGTTGGAGGCTAAAAACTTACTGATACTACTGTTACAGAAGTGGTCAGGTAGTTCCAGTATCCCTTCCCCAAATTGAAATAAGTTAAGTTATGTCAAGAGATGTGTTGGTCCTGGCTGCACGATTGTGCACTTTGACGCCGTTTTTCAACTAAGTGCGCACTATGGCACCATTTTCCTTATTTCCTCCAAAAAGTGCACCTTTTCTTTGAAATTGGCTACCAAATTTGAATTTCACAGATTTCCATTCGGATACTCGAATGCGAAAATCGGAAGAATTCGAATGACCGATTATTTTTCATTCGAATGATCCCATTACTGAAATAACAAGTTTTGTGACTGGAAATTTCCTATTCCTAGTGAAAAATGTTTAGTTATATTGGAAATTTGTAAAGGTAAACAACAAACATATAAATGAGTAACATCTTTTTCAGGACTTGGTAAAATAAAGTTTCTTTGTTTAACTGCAGTACCTCTAGTGTAAAACTACCAAAGTCTAGTCATCAAGTATGATCCCGAAAACAAAAACGTCCTAAGCATAGAACATCTAAGCTGCTGAAATAAGTGTCTCAAAGTTTGAAGTGGATGAAATTTCTTTCTGAAATATTTTATACATTGGTTTTAAACTATTGATAGAATCTTTTTATTTTGTATAATACTTGAATATAATGTTTCTTCTGTTAATCTATCTAATTATTTGTATTAATTGAAAATGTGTTTTTGTATTATTATTTGTAATTGAACTGTAACAAAAAATGAACAGTTAAATTAAGTTAATTTAATGAGTGAATTAAATAATATATTCAATGATTAAAATTTCACTTCTTGGATTGTTTTTTTTTGTTTTTAGGAGATAAAAAAATTATTTGTTATACCTCCAGTTCATCAGTGCTTTGAATTTTATACTATGCTCTAATGATTCTTCAAGTGAGATTTAAACAAAAACCTCTATCTGACTGTGTATTCAATTTTTTATCAGTTTATCCTATGTCTGGAAAAGTATCTATTTACTAAGATGTGTATATATATATATATATTTCAAGTTTCATTTGTTATTGAGTTACTAATGTAAACTTTTATAGAAATTATATAAACTGAAACCCTCGATGAAAGCCTTTAAGCCATGGTTCGTAGAATATCTTCTATATAAATCGTTTATTAAGTCAAAAAACTAATTACAGTATATATAACAATATAAATGTTAAAAAATTACATATAACAGTTAGCAGTATTAAAAATAGTCATTAAATGATTACAATTAAAACTTGACCTTGGTAAAAAAAGTTATTATACAACATATAAAAATGCCACAAATAATACAATAATAACAGGTAATTAAAATGATAAATATAAAGAATCACAAAATATAGTACCACAATAAAAACCTTTTTAATTTTGCTTTAAATATATCTAACGTAGCACTGTTTTTTATTTCACAAGGTAACTCTCTGTACTCACTAAATTCTTTAAAAACATTGTGGGTTGATATGTCCAGCTTTTAAAACTGCTTGACCCTCATTTATGCATCTAGAAGAAGGCCTGATTCAAATAAAACTGAAATATAAACTCTGAATGGTTATTGTAAACTCCATAAAACTAAACAGTTATTTTATGTTTGTTCGACTTTTCACAAATATCACCCATACTTATTTTCTAAAAATATAAATATTAGGTGTGAAAATAGAGTTTTATAACACAAAATATTTAAGCACAATCAAATAAAAAGCATAAGTTTTACAAAATCACACACCAAAAACAACTAAAACAGTAAAATAACACCACAAAAATAGCAAAGGGCTTATATGGACGATGGTTTATTTTACCCAATCCGCTAATGACATTGACATTTTGCAGCGCCAATCGGTTATGTTTTATTTGGTTCCCTTTTCACTGTTACTGCCCGAACGTTCCGAAAATCATCAGCAGTTTAAAATTACTGTTACTGTAAAGCGTTCCGAAATTACTTACTGTGGCCAGTAATACCAGGAATATCGGAACATGAAATTAATCAACAAATTATTCTTTGATCACTTGGAGCGCGTTCAGGAAACACGCTTCGACAAATTTACTCTTGGATCGTTCAAGAACAGCAAAGCGTTTAATTTTGACATTTAGCCCCTCTCGTTCAGAAACTTGAGTCAAATTAATCAGAGTGCGCTCTTTTTTACTCAGTTTGGACTGGGTAAAAGAGTAAACTTGACAGAACGCAAAGTTCTCACAACTCACAAGTCGTTTGCATATTGTTTTTTTTATTGCAGAAAGGCGTACAATTTACAATTTATAAAACATGGTAATTCTGTTAAAAAATACTATACAGTATAAGTACTCGCAGTGCTTGAGTAGGCATCCTACCCCACTAGAATAAAAATCTGATGTGTCCACATGAATTTTCTATAAAGTTATCAAATATATCGTTTGTGTTTACAATACGAATTAAAGACAGGGCCGTCGAGAGAAAATCTAGGCCCGGGCGGAACCACAGAAAATTTTTTTTATAGATAAAGCCAAGTAAATTAATAGCTAAACATAATATAAAAATAACTAAACAAAATGTAGGATTAACAATTGCATTGGAGCAGCAATTGGGCGGAGTAGAATTCGATGAGACCTCTGGCTTTTGTATTATACGCAAGTCAGCGAATTGTATTGTAAATTTTATTTTATTTGGTTTTGTGTCAGTGAAAAACTTAAAACTGTGTGTTTCCATTAGTAAACCAGTATAAATTCTTCTGTTATTGGTTTTGAGGTAATACTGTTATATTCACCAAGACGTTATGTGACATCTGAGAATTCTTATATTGAGGCTGCTGAAATAAGTGTCTCAAATTTGTTTGAAGTGGATGAAATTTCTTTCTGAAATATTTTATACATTGGTTTTAAACTATTGATAGAATCTTTTTATTTTGTATGCTACTTTCTTCTGTTAATCTACATAATTCTTTGTATTTTTTTTTCTTCAGTGTCAACGGCATCGACTACTCTGGTCATTAGCCTCGTGTTCTGTGTAGGCTTTGTTACTGTTTCCCAGCGCCACTTTAGGAACAGCACTGTTAATTATCAATCACACCTGGTATATGAAAATGAATTTCTAAATTTTTAATTAATTAAAAATCAATTTCTGCCGTCGGTGGGATTCGAACCCACAACCCTTGGATTATGAGTCCAGTGCTCTACCACTGAGCCACCCACTCCCTTAATTATTTGTATTAATTGAAAATGTGTTTTTGTATTATTATTTTAGTTTTATAACACAAAATATTTAAGCACAATCAAATAAAAAGCATAATTTTTACAAAATCACACACCAAAAACAACTGAAACAGTAAAATAACACCACAAAAATAGCAAAGGGCTTATATGGAGGATGTTTTGTTTTACCCACTCGGCTAATGACATTTTGCAGCGCCACCTTCTACAACAGTGCTACCAACTCATTTTTTTTAAAGCAAACTTCTCTATAATATGCAAAGTATAAATTTATTAAAAAATTAATAAAATGGCAAAATATAAAAAGTATTATAAGCAATTTATTTCATATGGTTGTTATGACACTCGTCCTTTAAACTTGGACTCGTGTCATAACAGAATGCCATATGAAATGCATTGCTTAATGTACTATTAATGAATTAGTAAATGTCGCCTCAGATGTAAGTTCTGTGTAAATGATTTTTTACAAACGTCGCACTTAAAATTCTTTTCACCTGAATGAATTAGTAAATGCCGTCTCAGATGTGATCTCTGAGTAAATAATTTTTCACAAACGTCGCATTTAAAATTCTTATTACCAGAATGAATTAGTAAATGGCTTTTCAGATGCGAGTTCAGAGTAAATGATTTTTCACAAACTTCACATTTAAAATTCTTTTCACCTGAATGAATTAGTAAATGTTCTTTCAGTGCTGACTTATAAGTAAATGATTTTTCACAAACGTCGCATTTAAAATTCTTATCACCAGAATGAATTACTAAATGTTGTTTCAGATGTGACTTCCGAGTAAATAATTTTTCACAAACGTCGCATTTAAAATTCTTCTCACCTGAATGAATTAGTAAATGATCTTTCACTTGTGACTTACGAGTCAATGATTTCTTACAAATGTCACATTTAAAATTCTTTTCACCTGAATGAACTAGTAAATGTTGTTTCAGATGTGAATTATCAGTAAATAATTTTTCACAAACGTCGCATTTAAAATTCTTATCACCCGAATGAATTAGTAAATGTTGTCTCAAATGTGACCTCTGAGTAAATAATTTTTCACAAATGTCGCATTTAAAATTCTTCTCACCCGAATGAATTAGTAAATGGTCTTTTAGTTGTGACTTATGAGTAAATGATTTTTCACAAACGTCGCATTTAAAATTTTTTTCACCTGAATGAATTAGTAAATGTTGTTTCAGATGTGACTTATAAGTAAATGATTTTTCACAAACGTCGCATTTAAAATTCTTATCACCAGAATGAATTAGTAAATGTCGTCTCAGGTTTGACTTCTGAGAAAATAATTTTTCACAAACATTGCACTGATTCTTGCTCTTTTTATCAACTTCTTCTAAATGTTGTTCACTTTCATCCTTAATATGTATGTCTTCTTCTTCAATCTTAAAACTGTTATCACTGAATAATTTTCTCTCAATATCTGTATATTGAACTGTACAAGAATCTTTTGTAACATCAAGTTTCTTTTCCATCTTCCGCTCTAGTTGTTTAATGTTCTTATCAACTTCCTCTAAACGTTGTTCGCTTTCATCCTTAATATGTATTTCTTTTTCTTCAATCTTAAAACTAATATCACTGAATTTTGTCTCATCTGTATATTGAACTGTACAAGATTTTGTTACATCATGTTTCTCCTTTATCGTGAGAAACTTACCTTCTAGTTGTTTAATATTTTTCTCATCTTCCCATTCGGGTTCAATTTTTATTTGGGCTTGAGAAGTAATTTCTATTTCTTGGGATCCCATCTTATTTGTAAAACGCTCAACCATTTTGCTATACTATAAAAGGTTCACTCACTATCAAAAAGAAACTGACAATAGTGACAATCCAGTCCTGCCACAGTAGATACAGTAGTTCCACTTAGCGTCGGCACCTTTGATATTGGTGTCCAGCAGTTTCATTTTTTATATTCGCACTGGTATTGACAGTAATGACATTTCTCCCCGCCACGATCCCTAACAATGCTCATATATACACTGCTCGATATATCAATTATTGATATAAACTGCTCGCTAAAATTCAGGCTAATTAGGTTGGAAACATGGAAAAGTAGTAAAAATTAATTATGCAGTTTTCAATGAGGTAAAATTCATTTAATCGGATGCACCCGAGATAAAAAAAAATGTTTGGTGATTCTTACGTATTTTTGTCTCCTGAACACGAATTTGAAGTCAAAAAGCGGAGGTCTCGAATGCTTTTTGAGATATAGGCCCGAAAAGTATGAAAACTTGTTTCTAATCTCACGATTATCTTTATTGCCACACTTATATTAACTTCATATGTACGTTTATTAGTACAAATTTGAACCATTTCTAGTCGAGTTGAGATTTGGCAACAAAAAATGAGTTTTATGATTATGGGTCGATGTTATTCAAACGTGGTTTAAAGGAGTTTTTGGGAATGGAGTTTCTGCCAAAATTCAATATGGCAAATACAAAATTGTGGTTGAGTTGCGTGCTTATATAGTTTGATTCTGTTTAAAAAAGTTAATACAGCCATTCAATATTCGTTGTTAAAAAAAAATGCAAGAGATTATTACGAAAATATTTATTTTTCCCATTTCAGTTGACATTTCACATTCCTAATATATAAGAAAGAAATTTATTGCATACAATGTACATAGTCAATACAATTTTTTTTTAAGAAAACAAGAACCAAGAATGCATGACACCTAATAAAAACATAGATAGATAGATAGATAGATATTTATTAATATAAAATTACAAGAATTTTACACTCGTCACAAAACATTACAATTATTACAAGCTTAAAACTATAATTTACAATAACTATAACAGACAGACACCCACACAGCAAAGGATATTCCCAGAATATCCTCACAAGATTCCTATGTTCTTTTTGCAGAATATTCCTAAGCAAATATTCTGAGAACGATCATAGAATGTATTGGATATATTAAAATATTTAGCATATCTATAAAAAATATCTTCAGTTAGTAAAGAAGTTCAATATTGTTTCAGAAATTACTCACCTTGCATCATCTTTGGGAAACCTAAAAAAACTTAATTGGGGATTTTCCCTCGAATTGCTTCGACATACTACACAAATTGTACATGGTTTTTTAAGCACAACATCACCAACAACTGTAGACATTTCTCTTTTACTATTTCGCACAAAACAAACAGAAAACACCACCAAATAATACAAACGAAAACGAATGAAATAATAAATTGAGCAACACAATTAAAAATGTTTTCATATTGCAATGTTGCCAATGCTATTGTAGAATTGTCACAAAAATGATCACTTTTCAATGAAATAAGTGGAACATACATAGGGATTGACGCCTCATTGATAAAATATCCTAAAACCAGAATTTGATGAAATAAGAGACTACTTTATGAAATGTTTATAACACTTCTAATATATTACACAGTAGATTGGATGAAACTTTTTAAATCCCGCAACTATGGAAGAGTGCCGGTCGTTCTTAAACTCGTCGTTTGCGCATTAGCCAGGAGTCGCAACTCCTGGCTAATGCGCGTTGAAAACTTACAACCAGAAATTGGCCGAAGTGGAATTACTGTATCTACTGTGGTCCTGCCAACATAACCGGTCAACGTGGCACTTGAAGAACTTCAAAATTACCCACCATTTTTGCTGCTAAAAATATTTTAATACTATTTTTAATGAATGAATAAATTTAATTTTATTTCATAAAATACAACAAAATCGCAGAAAAATAAAATTTTATTACATTCGTTTTCTCTTTCAATTTCTGCGCTGGACTGTCGCCAGCTACTGGATATATCTAAATCAGCCTTAATATCCTCTGGTTGTAGTAGATATGTTCGAAATAAACCATGGTATTCGAAAATCTTACAGTGAAAAATTGGTATAAGAGTATTTTACGTTTGTGATGTAATACTCAAGGGTTTGTAGTTATTACAAAATCAACAAATTATTCTTTGATCACTTGTATGTCAATTTGGTCAAAATATGAAGTTATTGTAGATCAGCTTTTTTGTGTTGGATAGCTTATATAGGTAAAGTACTAAATAATATAGATAACTTAAGCGTATGTGTATTTGTTTCTTTTTCAAAGTTTGTCCCGCGATTTAGGCTGCACTGCTTATAGAGTAAATGTGTAATTGTGAAGAAAAATTGAGTTAGTTTAGGTAATTGACGATAGATGGCGGTATAAAAATGAGGTCTACCTTTCTTTAATACAGACTATTAAGGCAAGTGCTTGAAATTTCAGATAGTGATAAATCATTTACTCAAATCGACAATTTACAAAAACAAGATGTATTAGTAAATGTTTTTGTAAATTGTCTTTCTGAGTAAATGATTTTTGATTTTTACAAAACAAAAATAAAAGTTTACTAATACATAGAGGATAGGGGTGAAAAAATTTTTTTTCTACAAACGTCAGTAAAAGTATAATTTTTAACGCATGCTGTCAGTGTCTAAAATGCCATTTTATGACACTAGTGCTAAAAGTGACGTTAATTTGGACTTTTAATGGTTTGTATTTGCCACTGACATTTTTCTGATCACACCATTTCAAGAAACGATCGTATGAAATTCATTTTCTTAATAACTTTCCATCGAGGAACGAAAAAACGAGAATTCGTGATTCATTGACGTTAGTTGTCAACAAAGACAAATCAATCAACAAATTCGGTTTTTGTTTACCTTGGCAACTTGTTTCATAAATAGATTAGATGAAATTGGATTCAAACTGATACTCTCGAGGCTATTATTTTATCAATTAATTAAAGTAAAATAGGTATGCGTTAATCTGGACTTTTAATGGTGTTTGTAGAAAAAATAGTGTATGGTATAAGTGCTAAGTGATTTTATTTTGTAACAAAATAAAATATCACTTTTAGCACTTATATCATAAATAACTATTTTACTATATTAGTAATGTTTTTGTAAATTGTCCTTCAGAAATGATTTACAAAAAAATAAAAATTTACTAATACATAGAGGTGAAATTTTTTTTTTCATCTGTATTAGTAAATGTTTTTGTAAATTGTCCTTCTGAGTAAATGATTTATCACAATTTTCAAATGCAGCATATGGATGGTATATTAAACCCACCTTTCTGTGAAAAATATTATGGATGGCGTCTTAGGCGTCGCGCCCGTTGACTTTTATCAGCATCAATATTTGGATAATATCCCAGAGCATCAAAGATTTTAACCGACGGTCAATTTCCGTGGGGGGTCATTTAAGTCAGAATTTTATACTTTTGCAACTTGCTACCTGCCAAGGCCACCATGAACCAAAGTTTTTAGTAAAATTTTCCGCTCCTCCACGTGGTGCTATTAGTTTTTGGATTTTTTTTTCTCAGCCTTTTATGAAAAGACCAAATTTTCGAAATTGTGAAGTTAGCATACACTTTAGAGCAGCAAGGTTTTTTATTGTTTCCTACACCCTTTCAAGTACCTAAGCGCCAAGTTTCAGCATTATCACATTTTGTGCGAGCTCAAAGTCTCCGATAACTGGGCTAATTTATAAATCGTGCAAACAGCAGTTCTAATTTACTTTAAGGATTTTTTATAACCAACAAGAGGAATAAAACTAAGAAAAAAATACAACATAATCGTGCAATTTATTAAGTTACACAATACCAACTTACAATACAAAAGTATGATTTTAAGCTTCTTGTTCTTGGAGCTTGGCCAAGTAAGATTTCTTTTTCTGTGTAACACGGTCTTTGCGTTCGGCCAAAGTAAGCTTCCTGCGGGTCCATCTCTTTTGGGCGGCGGGTGGAGCCTTTTCTGGCGCCTTCTCGGTATCTGGATTGGAACGAATAGCAGCGTGGGCATTCTTATAGATATTTTCGATCTTAAAAAAAAAATTCAAATGCATATTTAATTTCCAACAAATCAGTTTTTGCTCATATTTTATTGTTAAATGGACTCCCAAAATTCTCGAACTTAATAGTGTCTCATATTCCTGCAAACCCTAACCATATGTAGTTAGAATTAAAAATTAGAACATGAATTCCTGTAGTCCAATTGCGACACGACAGTGAAATTTTTTAACCACTGCAGTAATTTAAATTGGACATTATTTTTTTTCTTTTTTAAACAGTAAAGTTATTACTTTAAAAACAGTGCAAACCAATGGCAATTTTGCAAATACGAATTTTTTTTCCAAAAAATAGTATGCTACAATTATATTTTATTTTCCAGATTTATTTAACATTTAGAGCAAAAATATGAAAATTATCTTAACAAATCTTACCTGATCAGCATTAATTCCCAACTTAATGTACTGGCTGAACTGTCTCTTAAAAGCCTCAGGATCTTCTTCTTCCAAAGACTTCATATAATCAGAAACATGAATACCAAAGATATGATTACGATGGACTTCAGCGTTAAAAGATTTAGACTCGCTGTCAAAACCTGGGAAACGTTTGGTGGAGTGTGGAATGTTCAAACCTCCATCGACCGCCCCTTTCATGGCCCCAAAGACACGAGCACCAGTGCTGGTACGGTTCAAACCAGTGTCCAAGTAACATCTAGTAGAAGAAAAACACAATTGCAGAAGGGAAAAAGGCTCGTTTTATTTAATTAATGAAAATAGGCAAAGTCAGAGACACTTTATAATCAAATCGTTTGGAGCCCCGAAGCAAAATAAAGGATTCCCTTAACATAAAACATGCCAAAGGTCCTTCGTAGAGCCGCAGGTCAGCCAAATCAGATGACGCGCATGTGTCTAAATTTCATCACAACAAATAAATAACCAATATTTATTTGGCAAAAACTCAGTTGCTTGCATTCATATTTTTACACTTTTACTGAACATAGCAAAATAATTATTTTGAGTTCAAATCAAAGTTTGTGTGGGATGCTGTAAGAGAATTACTGAAATGTCTCCAGTAGGTTTAGTTTTAATTCTGAAATAGACGCGAAGTGAGTGAATAGATACATTTACAATTTTCAAAGCAACTTACTGGTATTTATGGATAAATGTTTAACTAAAAACATATTTGATATTATTTGTGTTATTTTATTCAACGTAGCCAGACTTGAATGTTGACCCATTAAGCAACAGCACGCGTTTTACCCAAGCAGTCAACCATCCAAGATCTGACCGCGCCCTCAGTGGCTTAACTTCGGAGATCTTACGGGATCCGGTGTTACTCACTGAGGTAAGCCGTTGCCTTTATAAAAAAAAATGGGCATAAATGATCACAAAACCTAAAAATGAAGATGATACTAAAAGTATTGGATTTGATTTAAGAAATTTGAACTATGTCACATAAACATAAATTATGACTTACCTGAAAGCTCCTGGTCCATTGTCAACACCTTCAACATTGTATTCATCCCCAGTAACTTCAGTAGTTCCATTATACAAACTGTCAAGTCCCAATTTCTTGAGAAGCCGACGTGCCAATAACAAACCAGTTGCATAAGCAGCAGCATAGTTGGTTAATCCAGTTTTGATTCCATATCTAGGCAACTCGTGGGCATATGCTGCACAGAGGATCTTGTCTCCCTCAATGCGAGAATAAGCAATTTGACAAGTTATGTCGCGATTGGAAATACGGACAATTAAACGGTACTTGGGGGTGTTGTACTTATTCTTGTCTTGAACAATAAGACGTTTACGAGCGTAGTAGTCAGTTTTTCCTTGACGACGCCTCTTGAATTTCACTTGGAATCTCTTGAAGTACTGTTTATTCTTAACAACTTTTACGAAAGCCTAAGAATAAAAGATATTATTAAACCTAAAATTATTACGTTATGCCATGAAAGCAAAATGTTAATAGTCAATACTCTCAATATAACAAAAAACCGACATCAGTTTGCCGAAAGCATGAATATAAAAATCATGAAGCATCCAAAAAACTGAAAAATTAAAATGAAAACAAACCTAAATAATGAAATATTTTGTCATCTAAGAATCGAATAAAACTAATATTTTTTTTAATTTCACTTACCATTTTCGTAAATTTGTAATATATTTATTACTATCAAACTAACGAGACACAGCCAACCGCAGCTGTCTCTCAACCAAAAAAGACCACAGCTGCGTTTGCGCGGAAATGATGTCAAGAATTGCAAATGTCAATTTCTTCTATTCATACCCCTATTATATACTAGAACAAACACTCAATTCCAGGAATTAGTGTCTATAAATAATTATTACTTATAACGCAATAATCACTTTGTTGTATTCTAAAAATGTCTGTTAAATAATTTATCTTTCCAATCACTATTTATAATAATAGTAATATAAGCGAGAACACTACTGTTGAGGCTAATAAACATAGTGGTTGAGGCCGTTGCCACAGAACTACTGTTAGTTAAAATGTATTGACAACTGACACTGACATTACACCACGTGCGGTGTTAACCTAAATAAAAAGTTTATGTTTAAAAATATTTAATACCTAGTAACATGGTTGATATTCCAGGATTTTCAGATCCAAATGATTCTGTTAAAAATGGAGACGATGCAGTTAAAAAGAAAGGAAACAAAAAGGGAGGTTTTCAATCCATGCATTTAAATTATAGTGTTCTTAAAGGGATACTAAAAAGGGGGTACAAACAGCCAACACCTATTCAAAGAAAAGTAATATATTGGTTTAAAAAATGTTCAGATATTTAGTTTAATTTTTTAGACAATTCCTCTAATAATGGATGGGAAAGATGTTGTGGCTATGGCAAGAACTGGTAGTGGTAAAACAGCTGCTTTTTTGATTCCTTTATTTGAAAAATTAAAGGTTCGTACTGCTAAGAGTGGAGCTAGAGCTCTAATATTTTCACCTACCAGAGAACTCGCCCTACAGGTAAAAATCATTTATAACATTGAGTTTTTATTATTATTTAATCCTCCTATGCTGTTAACTTGAAAGCTAATTTATATTGACTTTCTTTTCCAGACATTAAAGTTCATTAAAGATATAGGTCGTTTTGTGGGTTTAAAAGCTGCTGTTATACTTGGAGGAGATTCAATGGAAGATCAATTTTCAGTAATTCATGGTAACCCAGACATTATTGTTGCCACTCCTGGTAGATTTTTGCATGTATGCATTGAAATGGAACTAAAATTAAACAACATTGAATATGTAGTTTTTGATGAGGCTGATAGATTATTTGAAATGGGTCTTGGAGATCAATTAACAGAGATTATAAGGAGACTACCTGATACAAGACAAACTGTGTTGTTCTCAGCTACTCTTCCAAAAGTTTTAGTCGATTTTGCCAAAGCAGGGTTAAGCGATCCAGTTTTAATGAGGTTTGTGCTAATCTATGATAATCTTATGATAAAAAACATAATTATTATATTTTTACTCATTACTAATTTTGCTATATTTAATAATATGGGTTCTATTATATTTTAGATTGGATGTTGAATCGAAATTACCTACAGAATTAGTATGTTGGTATTTTTGTGTTAGAGCAGAAGAAAAATTAGCTGCATTATTGGTACTTCTCAAGTCTCATATAGACCTAAATCAACAAACTGTTGTTTTTGCTGCAACAAAACATCATGTGGAATATTTACATATGGTAAAGTATATTGGAAATATTGCAATTTTAGGGATATAGACTAATTAGTCTTTTGTAGGTACTGGACAAAGTAGGGATTACCAACACCTACATATATTCAAATTTAGATCCATCTGCTAGAAAAATCCATGCTGCCAAATTTAGTCTGGGCAAAGTAAAAGTGTTAATAGTAACAGATGTAGCAGCTAGAGGTATTGATATACCTCAGCTAGATAATGTAATAAATTATAATTTTCCTGCCAAGTCTAAGTTATTTGTACACCGTGTAGGTAAGAGATACCAAAAAAATATTTCGTTAATGTGTAATGTATTAATATGAAGTGTACTTATGAATAAATATATTTTAGGTCGTTGTGCAAGAGCTGGTAGAAGCGGTACTGCTTATTCTTTGGTAGGTCCAGATGAATTTGCATATCTTCTAGATTTACACTTATTTTTGGGACGTCCTCTTTCAATAGCTACTTCAGCTAATAAAAATGGAGCTGTTGGACGAATACCACAAGCTTTACTCGAAGAACAACATAGTTCCATACTGACTTTACATGATAATCATACGGATTTGGTAATAACATTTTAAATTTATTTAATCGAAGTTTAATCTAAAAGAGCGAATGAATGAATATTGAACTCTTCTTTATAGGTTGCTGCAAGAAAAGTATCTACAAATGCATACGAACAATATATAAGATCAAGGCCTAACGCTTCAGCTGATAGTAATAGACGAATAAAGGAGTTGCCCCTGACGTCTTGCTGGGTACATCCAGTTTTTCAGCATCTTAAGGAAGAAATTCAAGAAGAAAGAGAAAACCTTTTAGATAAAATGAAGAACTACAGACCACAAGGGGTAAATTTTTATTTTTTTAGTAAAAAAAAACACTTTGACAATTATGTAAATTTTAGACAATATTTGAAATTTGTGGAAAAAATAAATCGGAAGAATATCAAACAATGAAGAAGAAGCGGGCCTTCCATAAAGAGAAAATTAGCGCACATCATCAACTTTTAGAACGGAAGGAGGCAGAGATACAAAATATTAAAAATAATGATGAAGTTACACTAGAAAATAGTAATAACGATGATATAAATGAAACATTTTCAAAGGTTGTGTTACCTAAAAAAAGAAAAATGGACTCTCTGTACAAGAAAAGTAAAAAACAAAAAGTTAAGGATGACAATTATATTCCATACATGCCTACAGATCAACATACTGAGCAGGGGTAAGTTGTTTTTATTATTCGAGTAATTTAAATCAATTAAATATTCAAGTTCAATGTAATCCTTAAAGATTTTACTTTTGAATGTTTCTACAAGGCTGAAAAAGTGCACTATTAAAAAAAACCTAGAAATTGAGTTAATATATTCCAAAAATTTGAATTTATAACATCAAAAAACAGATTAAATTAACAATGTATTAATTAGGGAACTAATATTGAAATATTAAGTCTAGAAATATTTAATTTTCTTCTCTATTTTCTTGATAATTTGATAGAAATACTCATAAATGTTATTAAATTAAATAAACAGGGTGACCCAGGGTTAAACCATCAAACTTTCAGGATCTATTTTCTGGAAAAAAATAAGATTTTTTTATTCCCATAATCATTTGTCCTAACTTGCTTCGTTTTCGAGATATAGGGTGTCAATGTTTTTAGAACAAAAGAGTTTTTATGAATTGCTCAAAAATACTTTGGCTTTTAGTATCATTAGAATTAAATTATTAATTCCAGTGGCGTCCCATAAGGCAATCTAATTGATGTTAGGACACTGTTTTTTTGGTATGTTTTATTACTTTTCTTGGATTAAGCAATTGAAAACACAAATTTTTTGCCTCTTCAATTTTATTTGTATCTCGCGTCGTCTAATTGATATTAGGAAAAAATTGTTTATTTTATTAGAAAACTTGTAACTTTCAGAAATTAATAATTTCACTCTTACATCAAAAGGAGGCTCTCAATGAGTATGCCAAGTTATATCAAAATCAACCAAAAGGTTTTTGAGGAATTAATAAAAAACTGAGTTTGTCTAAGAACTATGACACCCGGTTTCTTGAAAATGAAGCATGTTAAGACACATGTGGCGCAAATTTAATTGAACACTATTGGGATTTAGTAAACCGTCATAGAAATAAAGTTGATTAAGTGGGGAAAAAGAGGTGTATTTTCAAGACGAATTTATTGGATTTTTCAAAATTAAAATATCAGGTCCGGTTTCTGAGATACTTTGGAAAACCCGAAATTGACGATTTTCGTTTTATGTAATAACCACCCTATTTTTTTAAGATAGAAAAAAATTTATAAAGCTTTTTTATTGAAGGCAAAACATCGCTTAACATAGCGTATCCAATTTTTTAAAACAACGTTTCGTCTTTGAAGGGCTACTCTCAACTATTTTTTTTTAAATACGGACCTGTACTTTTTATTTCATTTCATCAAAGACGAAACGTTGTTTTAAAAAATTGGATACGCCATGTTAAGTTTTATTTGTCCTTCAATAAAAAAGATCTATAACTTTGTATCTATAACGGTTTCCAAATTCCCAAAAAATGCGCCACCCAGTATAGTTTTAAAGTTAAATTTAGACATTTGAATTTTAAAATATTTCAGATTAGCAGTTAGCTTCCAAAAAGAGGCTCTAAGTGCCCAACTAGACTTAGTAGGTGACTCAGAGGAAACTTTAAGGATGGGTAAACAGTTAAAAGTTTGGGATAGAAAGAAAAAGAAAATGGTTGTTGCACCAGTAAGTACAATTTTCGCAAAAATCATAATTCAAAAAAAGAACTTAGGAATTGTACAAAATTTATTTGATGTGTGTGTGTTATGTTTTGGCATCAGGAAACAAAGTCCTCAGCCACATCTATTTGGTACATAATCTTTAATTAAAAGAAAAAACACTATATCCTGATATAAAATTGTTTTTTTTCGAAATTATCTATTATGATATTAAATAAATCATTTCATTTCACAAGTAAAAACTAAAACCAACAATATTACAGTTTTGTGGTAAGTACCCAAGTTGTAATAGGAGAGAAACAATTTTTATTTTTGAAAAAAAAAACACTGGAAAATACTTTATAGAAAATTAAAGTTTCGAAAATGGTTGTAATTAATAAAAAAATATATTTTCAAGGATCCCAGAGCAGGAAAAATTAAGACAGAATCGGGTGTATGGATTCCAGCTACATATAAAAGTAATAGATATGAACAGTGGAAAGAAAAAACTAAAGTTGATCAAGAAAATGACGATAACGATGAGGATGACGAAGAGGCGCCTCCTCAAAAAGGTATAATATTTTAATTAGTAAGAAATTCGTAAAATAAGGGAATTGTTCGATATTTATTTAAGCCCCTGCCTGATATTAATGCATGTTACTAAATAGTTTCTTTTTATTCTGATGGTGTACAAAAAGTATCTAGTCGTCACATAAACAGAGAATAATTGATAATTTCCATTTCTGGGTCCAAAAAAAATCCCAAAAATAGTTTGCATTGTTCATAACTTTTTTTAGGTCCTCTTAAGAAAATTCATACACACTGGGCTAAGCACAATGAAAAAATAAAATCAAAACAACGGAAATCAGAATTGAAATCAACTGATCAAATTGTAAAATCGAGGTTAATAGCCGATAAAAAGAAGCAGAGACAGAAGAAAGGGAAAGGGAAAGGAAAAGGCAAGGGGAAAAGCAAGGGAAAAAGAGGAAGAAAATAAAGTATTGCGTTTTTAAAATATTGTTATTTTAATATTTAGTGATATTTTTTTAAATATAGAATTTGTTCTAAATTTTTTGATTTAATCATATTCCATCCTACTTATAAATTGCAGATCGACTGAATTAAATGTAGTGACCTATGTCGACTTCCTGTGAGATTGATTCTGTGTATACTGACTTTTCTAAGGGGGAAACCGGGGGGAAAGACGTTTTTTTACAGGGAAATAATGCGCTGCCTGTTTAACCCCTTTAGGGGGTAGTTTTTGGCCGTTTTAGGGGGTTCAGCAATCGAAAACAGTAATTCTGATACCGCCATCGTGTTCACCATCCTCGAAAACGGTGGGTGGAGGTACTCTCAATCCTGATGAATTTTGGTCCATGTACTTCTGACTCACAGACGCCACTACATACTAGATAAGATATAACAAGAACATCGAAAAAGTGCAACATAATTTTCTCCGATATGCGATTATGAATTGGTACAGCATTTTCTGAACATCCCCTCCTAGCTTTTCAATATTATCAATGGCAGATGCAGTTGTACTGAACTTCTAGTAAAAATAAATCTTCTCAGTTCTAACTCGCTCAACTCGGCAGCAACAAACATTTTATATATCTTTTTATCGTTTAAACCAAGCATTTAACAGCTGTATGTGATAATCTTGATATGTTTAACACCCTCCTTCATCAATTAAAACTCATTTACTCAATACCGAGCTTTAATGTTTAATGTAATATGTTTTATTGAACCTTTATTGTCTTTTGTCCTTTAAATTTCTTTACTTATTTTTAGTTTGTATGACATGTATGCCACTTTTATATGTGATTTTCTAAAGTATACCGTCGCCAAACACCTGCTAAAAAGATGTTTTAATACCGTATTTTCTCTTTCTGTCAAAGAAGGGCATTCAACGAAACCGTTATTATATTAAACAACTTTTAATTATTAATTATTTATACAATTTGTAAATAATTTGTTAGACAAATGACAAAATAAGCTGTTATTCAATGAAAAAGTGAAAGCCATTCAAATCGACACATTACTTGTCGTCAATATGTCGACCAATCAGAAGAGAATAGTTGTGGTCAGGGATTCAAAACAGCAGGTAAGTTAAAATAAATTAAACTTACAAGGTTTGGAAAGAGTTAGGAAATTATAGTATAATAAAGACATTATTATTAATTTATTCGATTCGACATCATAAGACCGGTTTCTACCTTTTGGCTTCGTCAGTTAGGATTTCGAATCAAACAAATTAAATTCCAAACACGAGTAAGTCAACAGCTATATTGGCTATAAGATAAAATTCGCAAATGTGCTACAAATGAAGCTTAGAAGTGAGTTTTGACAACTTGTATTGGGGTTACAAAGTTTTTATACCAATTCTGATCAAGATGTCACTCTCTTTCTCGCAACCCTTTAAAAATATTAAACAATACTTGCGAACTGATATATTTTATTCAATTAAAAACTTATTGCTAATATAAAAAATGCTTGCAAAATATTTTTATAATAAATTTGACTAGTAAGTTACTTTTGTAAAGGGCCTTACAGGAGAAATTAGATTGTCATCAGCAATTATCTGATTGATTATATTTAGCCCAGTTGCCAGAGAAGGATATTGACCAAAAGCTCGCACAAAATGTGATATCGATGAAACTTGGCATTTAAATACTTAAAAGGGTGCAGAAAACGTTAAAAAAAATCTTAGCTGCTCTAAAGTGTATGCTAACTTCACAATTACGAAAATAAAATCGAAAATTTGGTTTTTCCATTATATCTCGAAAAAAAAAATTCCGAAAAACTAATAGCACCAGGTGAAAGTGCGGAAAATTTTACTAAAAATTATATTATAAATTATTTAAAAAAAAAATTGTATTACTATAAAAAAAATATTGAGCCGTTGAATACAAATATTCACGCGAGGCGTTCGGAAAAAATAAAGTTTCTTTGCCTAAAATGTACGCAAAGAAAAAAGAGGAGAATCTAAGCTTTCTCAGGAAGCCATTAGTTTTTAATTTTTTTTTTTGTTTTCTCATAGAAAATTTGACCGGAAGTTATAATTTCTAAAATTCTCACTGATTTTTATAAAACTGAAGATATCTATTAATAGAGGCATGATAAAAAAAATCATAGATTTATCATCATTATACTTTTACTTTTCATTTAAATATAATTTAAATGATGAACATTATCTTTGTTTAATAAAACTTGTTTGAAAAAAATATTAATTTCTGATTTATATAAACACTATTTTGAAATAAAAATTGTGTTGAATGTACATTGTAAAAAAAATGATAATTTTTAATAAACAGAGGTAATGTTCATCATATTAATTATATTTAAATCAAAATTAAAAGTATAATGATGATAAATCTACAAGGATGTTTTTTGTTATGCCTCTATTAAAAGATATCTTCAGTTTTATAAAAATCAGTGAGAGTTTTAGAAATTATAACTTCCGGTCAAATTTTCTATGAGAAAACAAAAAAAAATTAAAAACTAATGGCTTCCTGAGAAAGCTTAGAATCTCCTCTTTAAAACGCTTTCTTTTTTTTTCTTTGCATATATTTTAGGCAAAGATCCATTAGTTTTTCCGAACGCCTCGCCTGAATATTTGTATTTAACGGCTCGGCGCGCTTAGTTTTCGAATTTGCTTTCTTATTTTTAAAAATTTTTATTTTTTTTCGAGATATAATGGAAAAACCAAATTTTCGAAATTGTGGAGTTAGCATACACTTTATAGCAGCAAAGATTTTTTTTATCGGTTTCTACACCCATTCAAGTACTTAAAAGCCAATTTTCATTGATATCACATTTTGTGGGAGGTTAAACTCTCTGACAACTAGGCTAATATAGGGAACCTGTAATTTTATTACATATGGTTAAACTTAAACTGAAAAAATAAACTATATAATTTTTATAGTGTATATCACACCTGAAAAAATATCATTAATGGTAGTAGTTTAAAGGTAAAGAAAAATATAAACAGAAAAACGTAATTTCCAATATCTCTTAGAGAGTAATTATACAAATCATTTTTTTAATTTCATTTTGATCATATCCTTCCAGCTAGCACAATCCACAGCCACAGTTCCTTTTAAACAATTAACAGACACAGTGTGTTCGTTTATATCAGGATTTATTCTAACACAGCCATTTGAATCTTTTTGTACATGTTTGAAATCTTCAGCATAATCGCAATTTTTTGCTTCTACTACATATTTAACATGCTTTTGACATATTTCCGCTAGTGTCAAATGTAGAGATCCTTCAGATATTGTTATATCTGAGTTTTCCAAAATCCGGGATAAATATATATGTGCACCTCCTTTTTTTATGAAAGAAGAAAGTTTTCCATCTAATCCATCTAAAATTTTTTTTTCAATCAGTTATTTTTATTCATTAAAAATTTGATGTAAGACTGGAAATAAAAATGCTTACTTAGTTTTAATTGGCCTTCATTTAATATTATTCTGCATGCTTTATGTATATTTGCTAATTCCATATTACCTTTTTGAACTTCAAAAATACTTTCATTACAATATGAAGACTCAACAAACATATTTCCTTTGTTTGTTTTTAGATTCAGCTGAAGACCTTGTATTCTTCCAGTACTGATTGACTGTAATTTGAAATAAATTCCATATTTAGATGAGAAACATTTTATATCATAAAAATTTGCACTCCTCTTTAGATTTGGACAATATGAGATTTACTTACACCATTTTCAGTGACAACTGCCTCAATGCTAGATGCTTGAACAACATTTTTAAATTTGATATCTCCATTTTTAGTCATAACTTTGACACATTCTCCATGGAACTTATCTAAAGTTATATTACCTTCTTCAGATTTAAGACTAATTTTATCTCCATCAAGTTGACCTACTGTAATATCTTTTTTACAATCAACAAATAAATCTGAAAATATATAAACATTTTTCAAAAAAGGTTTACTATGTTATGTAGTTAGTACTTGAAAAAATCTTAATGTTTATTACCCACAATAATTAAAAATAAAACTAAAATAATGGTGATAGCCAGATAAATCAGAAGTGTAAATATACAAATTAATGGTATCAACTTTGAGCAAGTATAGGCAGTCAGAAACAAGACATTAATGAACATATAAATATTGAACTATGGATCAGAAACGGGTGTTTTAATAAAAATGTAACGGAATTGAACTTTCAGAAAAGGATAATAGGCGTTACGAGAATGGAAAGGAATTGGAGTCATCTGGGAAGAATTGTGTGTGAAGTCAATTTTAAGACTTATTCAGCAGAAGTAATTAGGATGGTTTTGGCACACATTAGCATGATGAATGAGCAACATGGAAAGGAAGACCAAAAACAAAATGGAATTATGTAATAATAGAAACTTTAAAAAGGAAAGCATACAAAATTGAAGCAACAATATAACAAAAAAGAATTTTACATATATTTCCATTTAGTTTTAATGGTTAATTGTTTTAAAGAAATATTTTTCTTAAATACCGTTGTAGAAATATTATACTGTAATAATAGTTCATCTTACTTGCTTTAAGTGGGACTTTAACCTTACAATTAATATTTGTACTCTCAGTTGTATCTATTATTGTTACATGATTGCCATTAACGTTACATTCTAATTCTTTTCCACATTCTCCATCATGCTCTATTATTAGTTTGTCTAAATTATGATATTTATGTATATTTAAAGGATTTATCTTCAGATTATAAGGAACAGAAATATATACATCGCAAAAGCTAGGTACTTCAAGTTCTGTTTCTACAGATTTGGAATACTTCCTTGAAAAATAACTAAATCGTTTTGAGCCCATGAATAATTTTGTTCGTATCGTCCTAAAACAGAGACGTTACTTAACATCAAAAATACATTATTATAATACTTACATTGTTTCTTTTATAATAAGAACCTTTGAAGCGAAAAAAATGTGATATAATCGGCTCAAAAATATTTTGTAGGTTAAGTTTTCAAATTTCCAATATGTCAATATATTCGAACTACTGCTAACTTCAGACAGGACCATGTTGCCAATATGCCAATGTCCAACAAATATCAGGAAAGTAGTGACATGGATGTTTTAAGTTTTAACCTACAAAAATTATTGAAAAACATTCAAATATTTAAATTTAATAATGCGTATGAATACTTATTTAACAATTATATTTTATAACTTGTAAAGAAATTAACAACAAGAAATAACATTAACATATCAAAAACTCTTTAACCTTACAAAGTTCTCATTAAACTCATTAAAGTTAGTTAAAGAACTAAAGACCAAACACTGCATTCTGAGAGATCTCCATGAGCAAGACATTGTTAAGAAGCAAATCGAAGTACGAGCCGAATATACAAATTGCAAAATGTATAATAAAGGAGAACTTCCAAACGTTTATAAATCATTAAAAGCTTGGACAAGAAAACAACTAATTACCTGACAGTCCGAGAAATATTCTCAGTAGTTCAGGAAGCAGGACTACATGAATGTATTAATATCTGATGTACTAGTGAAACTAGTTTCCTGAAATCTCAAGAGAATTGAGCACAAAGTAGAGAGCGACATCTTAACCAGAATCGGTAAAAAAACTTTGCAACCCTGAATGCAAATTGGGTTTGAAACCCCCAAATGCAACTTCGGAATTTGTTGCTTTATAAGTTGTCAAGACTCACTTCTTAGCTTCATTTATTAATTTTACTGATAGATGGTAGCACATTTGCGAATTTTATCTTCTTATATAGCGATTTACTCATGTGTGTTTGGAATTTGATTCATTGGATCCAAAAGCCTAACTGACGAAGCCGAAAGGCAGAAATCGGTCTTAGGTTGTCGAATCGTTTGCTTAGATTACGGCTGGAAGTGGAAATGACCCAATTTACAATCAACAAACGTTAGTTGATTAGTAAAACATACAATTTTAAAATGATTACACTTGTTGGAAAATGGTTGATGAAAGAAAATCAAACAAATTTAATTACTAAAGGTATATTTACAAAAAAACTATCATAATATAAAATATTGGCAACCTTCTTAACAATTGGTTAATATTTGTGTAAATTACTTTAACCATATAATGGGAAAATTATAACATTTTTGCCCCCCTTGGCCAAAAAATAAATACCGCAGTTTTAAATGAATAAAATTGGGTAGCTATTTTTAAATCATTCAGCAAACAAATTTAAGGAAGTTCAGTATTTTAATCTAACTAAATAGAGCACAATATATTATTTTATATATATAAAATTGCAGTGGCACAAAAAATATCAAACTGACTTAATACTACTAATACAAACTTCTAAATATTACTGGTATTGTTTGGCGACAGTTCAAGAGATGTTTAAAACTATTAAACTTTTGAAAAACGTTATATTTTTAACATTCTAAAAGTTTATCGCAAGTTTGATGTTAGGAACTATTAAAACGGCAAAAAATGAAGGGTACTTGGTGACTCAATATGTTCTTGTATACAGTAAAATAGGCTCGTTTAAGGCTCATTTACACTTTCCACTCATCTGGGAGGAATCATCAAAAGTGATGTGTAAATTGTTTTTCATTTGTGTCTCATCCAAAGTGAACACTAAAAATGAATGATGAAACTTTCAAACTTCAAACTTTTGATGAAGGAGTCGTGAAGATACAGTGAAAAATCTAAAGAAGTTTATTCAGTCCCGTTCACTACATTCGACAATCGGATTTCTGTCCTAGTGCAAAAATTCCTTGTTTTTTTTTTATATTAAACTATTTTCGTGACAATGTCATTCAAGTGGCAATACAGGATTTTCTCTCTTTGAAATCCACGGTTTCACTCTCCAACGTCTTTGCGTATGGCTAGTTGTCGATGTAATTAAGTCAATGCCTGTAATAATCCTTCCATTCCTTCTCGAACGAGACATCCTTGCCACCACATTGATGCAGCTCACAGACACGAAATGAGTAGTGAACAGTATGGATGAAAGTGAATCCACAAAACTGGATGAAAAAAATGTAAAAAAGGATTACTAGTTTGGATGATTTCACTCTGGATGATTCACTTTTTACCACCATTTAATATTATACTCAAACAACTTCAAAATTACCTGCCATTAGTCCCCAATCTCAGAACTGACAAAATTCCATTAAATAGTTTTTTTTTTCAAATTTAACCACTGGGGATAAATCACAAATAGATGTAAAAAAATGTTACCGAGGAGGGTACATTTATATTTATTCAGTGCTAGACATATTAAAACAAACATTCCCTAAAATAATGTCAGAATAAAATATTCTAATAAACAAATAGCATAATAGTTTAAATTATATAATATTTTTTTTTACTAAAACTATGTGATGAAATGACACAAAAATGGCCAACATTACAATTAAAAGGGTCAAAATCGCTGCATAACAATGCAAAAATATAATTGTTCAGTTATAGAATTCTCAATACAAATTTCAGTAAAATATTCAGTTCCACCATGTTGTGATAAGTATAGGATTAAATCAAGAGCTGTTATTGATTTCTTAAGTTTGTCTTTCCACTGTAAATGGGTAGTCATAGTCTTTTAGGATTTGCTGCATTGTTCTTGCTTTTATTCTAGGAAACTGAAACTAGATAAAAAAGAAAACTTAATATTCGTTTGTGTTTATTTATAGACTTCTTTTTAATTGTTGTGATAAAATTTTTTTTTTTTGAAATTCGGGTTTATTCAGTTACCCTACAAAAAGAACTTTTTGGGAGTGGTCTCAAATAAGATTTTAGCAACTGTTCACTTAAATCCGCAAGAGTATGCCGTCCCAACAACGACGGTCCAGATATTGAAATAGAAAAAAATGTAAACAACATTCCAGCGAACATACCAGTAATCAAACTACTAACCAAAAGCGAAGTTCAATAAGAAATTCAACATTTAACCACCAGAAAAACTCCTGTGCTGGATAAATTAACTCCTACAATGATAATGAAACTACCAGAGAAAGGAATTGTGCTCATTACTCTTATCTTCAATGCCATTCTACACTTAAACTACTGGCCAAAGCTCTTCAAAACTGCTGAAATAATATGAATCCCAAAAGAGGACAAAATGCAAATGAAGTTTCTTCATATAGGCCAATAAACCTATTACCAATCGTATCCAAAATACTTGAAAAACTACTGCTACAAAGAATTAACTCAGACCCTGAAACAGAGGAATGGATACCTCACCACCAATTTGGTTTTGAAAAGAACACTCTACGGTCTAGCAGGTTCATAAAATAGTACACAACATAAATACGGAATGGAAAATAAACAATACTGTACAGATGCTTTCTTGAATGTTAGCCAAGCATTTGACAAGGTTTGGCATGCAGGTTTGGTTTTTAAAATCAAGAAGTATCTTCCCATCACATACCTGAAATTGTTAAGGTCCTATCTGAGCGATAGAGAATTTCGAACAAGAGTAAATGAAAGTCTTTCCAATAAAACCTGGTATCCCGAAGGGCAGCGTTCTTGGACCGCTGTTGTATGTGCTTCATACAGCAGATCTACCAACAAATAATGAAACCATCACTGGTACCGTTGCCGATGATACCGTCATCAGTGCAGCCCATGAAAAGCCAGTTACAGCGTCTACCATTCACAACTAAATGATGTTCAGACGTGGTTAAAAGACAAAAGACTAGAATCACACAGTAACCTGTTACTCCATCCCCTATTAGAACCTCAAGCCGATAGGAGGCTCAAAAGGAACTGGCCAGCTGATCTGAAAAATTACTAAATGGGTCGTATCGCTATAGAAGACCTCACCACGCCAATAAGAGCCCACCTGCTCCTGAGCCAACCAATTAGATTTTCTTGTTTTGATTGCTAATAAATATGATATAATAAAAAAAAGAGTATGGCGAAAACAGTCTTGATATTGCAGCTCATGTATTTAAAATGAGAAATCGTTTCATTTACCAAATGAACAACATTTTTGAATACAGAAAATAAACGATTTCCAGACAGACGGCTCAATAGTTCTCACATTTGATGCTACGTTGGCTGTTAAAGATTTATTTCGATGGACCGACCATTTATGATGTATTTTAACGCACTCAAAATCGTTGATTAATGACCCCTATTAATGAATGATTTTCTATTAATCAACGATTTTATTACATACAACCAAACATACATATACATTTGAAATCAAGAAGGTGTGTTAATACTATCTGTCATTATTTAATTTCTTAAAATTCAAAAACTCTATGTATAGTTTAAAATCAAAAGATGGATATTGACGAAGATATCTTTATTTTTGAAAAGTACGGTCGACGGAAAGTTCTGTAACGAACTAGTGAATTAAAATGGCGATAAACAAACGAGATAATTTAACGCGCGCGCAGAGCGAGCGCGTTAATGTTCGAGATTGTTAATCGCTCTTATTAATACACTTGTTCGTTAAATAACCATTATGGGGAGCTCAAATAAGAATTAATTAACTCTAATTTAAACCCCCAAAATTAGAGTTCAGTTTATACATTGGGTTTGCAGGATCCATAATTGTAATTAACTAACAAAACTTACCCTATCTGAATTACTACCAGTCAAAAATTTGGGATTGACAATAAACGGAACGCCATCTAAGCCGTTATGATAAGAAGACCCAATGGTGTTAGTAGAATTTTGTTGCTGCACTGGATTTGCTGGAGGCTTAGGAGCAGGTCGAATTGGTGCTCCAGGACCAGCAGGCACTGAAGGATAGGCACCTGGTCGCAGAATTTCATAATCGTGATCGGAGTCTAATACGGGGTATGTGGGATTTCCCCCTCCTGGAGACATCGAGTTTGGTTTTGGGGGACGTCCTGGAGGTGAATCGATAGGTTGTGATTGGGAGTCTTGGACGTTGCCCATTTTGTAACAAAGAGTAACTCCGTTTAATTCTCTGTAAATTATTGTTAAAATTAAATTTTATTATTTATATAAAATAGTCGTTAAAAATGGATAGGCGATGCAAAATAAATTTTAAACAATAAGTCAATTTAAAATTGGGTATTTAAAGACCTTAAAAATTGGAATATTAAAAAAATTAATTGCAAAAAATAGGCTAAAAAAATAACCATTTTTTAAAATGATCTGTAATTAATTTGTTTCTATTAGCCGAGGTGCTAAATTAGACTTTATGATATAATAAATACCAAGAAAAAAATAATTAAATATTTTACAGATTGCAATCTTAAAGTTACCTACAAAAATCGAGTATACATTATCCACAATATCGACGTAAAATTAAACAAATTTGATCTCAAAATTTAAATCAGATGTCGTATTTCTGAGACAATCGAGAAAAGCTGAATTTCCAATGATACATTTTAATATGACTTCATAAAATAGTCCATAATTTAAGAAAAAAAAACACGTGCGACTTTGGGACCATTCTCATTTGGTTCCTCATAAAAATTTTCGCCTAAGAAAGCATCTATTAGGCTTCAAGAATTGCTTGCTAAAGTATCCCTAATTCACCACCGAAGACAAACTTTTTTATTGTGTCTATTTCAATTTTAATTTCACTTAAATTGGTGCTATCTGACAATAACTTCGATAAAGCGTCATATTTTCCAGAAAATCGAGGAATTTCAAAGATAAAATAAATGTGGCTTTAGAGAATCATGTCCAGCTTGCTAAGTTTATGAAAATACCTTTCGCCCCAAAACCCATCCTTCAATCATTTAAAACTACTAAAAACTAACATTAAGCAGTCATGTTCTTTGATCCTCGAGGTTTAGATGATTTAAGGAAGGCTTCGAAGAGGGTATGAGACGAGTATGCTTGATGAATTTTAGAAAAAAAAATAAAGTGAACAGACCCATTTCAATACATTTTTTAGAAACGTATTTTTGTGTTAATTTGTCCCAATGGAGAATATCTAAATAAGTGAACTGGCGATTCAGCAATAGACAGAATTGGGAACTATTGCTATGTAAAGTTGTCAAAACTCTCTTCTAGGCTTTATTTATCAGTAATAACCTATAAAACACAACCTGTAAAAAATATACAGAGTGTTCCATTTAAAATAAAGCAAGTTTGGCTCACCGAGCCATTATGGGTGATCCTGTTTATTCGTAAATAAGGACCTCTTCAATTTTTATCTTAACATTTTTTCCTGTCTCTTACTATAAAGAAGTGATTGGACTTCCTAGCACTAATGCGACACCCTGTAACCTTCTTGAATTGGTTATACCATTTAGATATAAACAAGATCCAATTATGTCAATTCAGCAAAAATTGTCACTCAATATTTATTTTGATTATATAATTAATAAAACCAATTTTTATTAAAGTGGTTATTATCCATTTAGCCGAGTATTTAGACGAGCATGCCACTATGCGAATCACAGAAATGAATTTATTTTGATATCGATGGATTTAAAAACATTCAAATAAATTAATGATACTAAATGTAAGTCGTCAATATTGCACCTTACAGGATCAACAAATATCATAATCGAATATCGCAATAAATATTTAGCGTTCAGCTGTTGTCTTACATTCCAAAATCAAATAGGAAAGAATGATATATAAATTATTAACTGATGAAAACTTAGAAGCGTATCATGTCATCCTGGAATGTTTATGATGGCTTATAAATAAATAAATTAAAATGCCATGGCAAGAAAGCCATACAATTTTTAAATAAATGACTAAGCATATTCATGAACATAAAAATTAAAAAAATACTAAAGTAATATCACTTACTGTTAATCCAATTCATTTTTACATTTTTAAAAAACTAATATCAACGTAGATGTTGTAAACAATTTAATTACAATATAAGTTCAAGGTAATCAGAGGTAGTGAATGTAATAACAATCTATTTGTATAAGGTTATGCACGACTGCATATTTGGATATTTAAAATATTTCTTCCGAGTAAAAATTTCGTTTATAATAATAATTTATCGAAAAATATTCAGTTTTTATTATTTTTTATTTATAGGTCAGTTTTAGATGACGGATACACAACAAATCAATATCGTAAAAGCATTACATGTACTAGTTCTGCTAATCAATATTAGGTATCTAACTGTTTTCTTAAAATTTTAAACTATTAGAATTTTTGATGGAATACAATTTTTTTTAGGAAAGAGTTCATCACCCTCCAAAAAAAATCTTCTATATGGATAAATAATCAAACCACTTTTTATTAAAATGTTTTTATTGATGTTTCGACTTACCGTCCGTAGTCTTTTTGAAAAAATTGACTTTACTATAGAAACCGATCTCTGGACAATTTCACAAAATATGATTACGACAAAGAAATAGGTTTTGAAATTTAAGATGTCAAAATCTGTTGCCAACATATTTTTTGTTACGTTCCTGGGAACGATTTATAATGAATGGTCGTCAATAAAAACATTCTAATAAAAAGTTATCGATTATTCCAATATGTGTAGGTTATCGTTTTTTTAAAATACACATATTGGAAGCAACTTCATGAAAAATTTAATGCCTGTATTACTTGATGTCATTTGTCAAAGATTAATTAAAATTTAATGGAATATAATAAAACAAAAAACTATTAATTGCATTGAAAATAATAACATTATAAAAATATTAAATTAATATTCATGAATATTTCTTTGTTAGCTATTTATATTCCCTAAAAGGCACATTTTGAAGTTTAAGAGATTAAGAAAACTTTGTCGAACATGAAGCATATAACACAAATAATTAAAATAAAATAATAAAACGTACTTATTTTTTCTTTTGCAGCAAAATATCATTGTACATGTATTAGTCTTTCCGAATACTTCATATTAATCAGGAATAATTCCATCCAAACTCATATATTTCATATCTGATAAAGTTAAAATGCAATATTCTGATAAATAGATAAAAAATAAACCATATCTTTATCGAATACTATTCTATGAATTGTAGTTTTAAGTGCTCAATTAGTTTAAGAAACAATTTAGTTAGCAGAATTTAGAATCAAATTGAATAATGATATAAGATGTGCACATTGTTATTTTGCTCCTTTACTATTACAAAAATCTAAGTAAAATTTAAATACAAAAAATTTACAATTTTTGATTTTATTTTAATAGCCACAAAACTCAGCCAGGCCTAGACAGGATATGCCTGTTTTGCAGTGTGCTAAGCTTGGGGATATTTTATATTTAATTTTTTATATTTTATAATTAATTTAAAATTCAGGTTAGTGTGCTCGCATTAGGATAAAACTAAGAAGTGAAAACAGTCAATAGGAGAGCTGCACTGAGTGGCCGCTAACGAAGAATGGTATTGTTGTAATTTATGTGGAGGTGTTGATATTCTGATAATAAATAAATGCTATATTTTTAGGACAATATTTCCATAAACAACTGTAAGTGATTAGTTATATAGTTTCTTAGATATTTTTTAAATTTAAACAGTTTAGGTTCTTTTTTAATATTTATGGGGATTATAAAATTTAAAGAAAAATAGCGATCTTTGGATTACAGTTTTTATAGTATCATGAGTTTTATTTTTTATATTAACCAATATTATCAACAAAAAGGCTTGTATAACAATGTATCTGTAATTAAAAGTATAGTCCAGTAAATTAACGCCAGAAAAACCCAAAACCTGGACATCAAGGTTCAAAATATCGAGCAAAAACAAAATTTGGCCCGGTTATTCAATAATCCAGGGAAATAGATAAAAAGAAAAGGTAACATAATTAGCAAACCAGTAAGGAATTTTAATTTATCAGATTCGACATCTTAAGACCGGTTTCTGTCCTTCGGCTTCGTCAGTTAGGCTTTTCGAATCCAATAAATAAAAATTCCAAACTCGTTCAATAGTTATATCTGCTATAAGATAACATTTTTAGATGTGCTACCATCTATGGTTAGAAGAGAGTATTGACACTAAAATTTGACTGATTCTAGTCAAAATGTCACTCTCTTCTTTGTATCCCTTTTAGGGACTAATACAAAGTTAGCCGAAAGACAGAAACTGGTCTTAGGATGTCGAATCTGATAAATTAAAATTCCTTACTGGTTTGCTAACTTTCTGTTAATCCCTAAAAGGGGTACGAAGAAGAGAGTGACATTTTGACTAGAATCAGTCAAATTTTAGTGTCAATACTCTCTTCTAACCATAGATGCTAGCACATCTAAAAAAGTAACATGATATTATAGCTACAGGTTCATTCTTTCAATGCAGGACAAGAGCTAAAAATGGGGGTGCGTTTTGGAGCCGGTTATGTCGAAAAGTATCAAATTTTTGACAAAAATGAAGAGGGTCATTTTTGTAGGTAATGAAATGATCTTCGTTTTCGTCCAAACAAAAATTCTCTAAGTGTCATATTTTCTGAAATATCGGCGAAAATAGGGGAAAAACATTTTTGAGACCAATGGGCCATTTTCCCGCCCTTCCACAAATTTCAGACACCTGAGATTTTCGGGTGTGAATGTACCCATGAATACCTGCAAATTAAAAAAAAAATGGTGCCGGACAGACCTGATGCCTGGGTTGGCACCTTCGTTTATTGGACTAGTAGGCAACTTATAGCAAGTAAATAATAATTAAGATGATTTGTATTATTAAATAAAATACTATTTAATTATTACCAAATATTGGAATTTTGGTGAAGTAAAATTATCGAATTTAGGAGTTTAAAATGTGAGTACAAATTTCAAATTTCGCAATGTTCTAGTAACTGAAAACATTACCAAATGGTAAGAAGTCACCTCCAAGTATGAGCCTACTTTAATATTTAGATTAGATTGCTACAATTATGCCAAATTTTAAATATCTATTTCATACATTTAAAATCCGTAATTTTACCAAAATTACAGCTACAGCAACAGTTACAGGAACCAGTGTTTGTTTAATTTGTTAAGTTCTCCTTGCTTGAAACAAAAGTTTTCCCACTCGCCAAATATACATTACTGTATTATCATGAATTTACATTTAAATTTTAAATATTTCAAAAAATTACCATTATATATTCATAATGTTGATAATAGTTACGTTTTCTTTAATGTGTACAACAAATAATAATATTATCTACAGTCACGAGTGATTATATGTTCGGTGTTCTTCATCATACAAGTGTAACAATACCCAATATAGTTCTAATTAACTGTGCTTGTTTGGAAAAAAACTAAAATTCGGGTGCCAATTTTGATAAAAAAAATCCTTTTAAAAAATAAAAAAGCGTTTTTTACTGCAGTATATAAACAATTGAAGGCAAGTATAAAAGGATTAGTGACTATCAAACATTAAATTCTGATAAAGTTAATGAATTGAATTAAAAATATGGTTTTAATCCTCTTCATAACTGATATAAATAATTAGTCATAAGAATATTAATTACAACAATTATGAGAAAAGTTTGTTTACTTTGAATTAGTCACTTATTTCATTATGTATTCAGGTTAAACTGTCCAAAAGTTTTACCCATTTCATTAAATAAATAGAACTTACAGTTATATTCAACTTGACAATGAACTGGTAATGTTATGTAAGAATAAGTGCAAATTTTAAACACAATAAAGAAAATACGGTATTTTTAACAGTCATCTTTTGATGAATGAATCTATTGTTCTTTTTGTTCTTTACCTGCATACTACTCAAGTTGTAGTGGTTTCATTACTAGTGACCGAATTTTCGTTCAATCAATGTCTCAGGAATATATGCGATCATGTTCTGCTTATAAATGGATTTTAGAGATACAAAGAAATATATTGACACATTTAGAAAAACTTTTGCTTGGGTATATGATAAACACTATGACAATACTCTGCAATCTCCTAGTCATGTGACTAAATTTTATCAAAAGAGACACCATGTATAGGACCAGAACTCTTGAATGGTGTAGTAAAACGCCACATTTTAGGAAGTTCATAAAGAGGAAAATTAACAAAAAATCATCTACAGGAAAAACTTTCTTAAATTTTAAGAGATCTTGACAATATTTTTTGTTCATATTTTCAAGGTATATCCAAATGACTTAAAAATAATGTTATGGTATAAAAAATGGGACAAAATTATGAAAAATGTGTAAGTTAAACGAATTAAAAAAATATATATGAAATGGAGTTAAAAAAAAGATTGGTGATGGTTGTTTTATAGAGATTAGTGGTTGTTAATTTAAAAAAATGTCAGATATGAATTTTAAAAAATAAAGATTTTTAAAAGTAAAAAAATCTTAGAATTTACAATAATCAGCTCAATTGGCGCAACAATGTGGGCTCGAAATTGAGTGAACCCAAAAGATGAAGGAAGATAATGATGGAATAAGGATGGTCTTAATGGAATTAAGAAGGAAGACAACAAGACAAAGAAGATTTGGGGAAAATGATGAAAAATGTGGAAGAAAATAGAAAACAAATTTGAAGAAATAAATAGAAGACAGGAGATATTAGAACAGAAGTAACAGTAAAAGGAAATTAAAAGAATAGAAAGAAGCGTAATAACAAATAATAATAATATAATATTGTTGGAGAAAAATATGGAAGAAAACTAAAAGAAAATAGTTGAAGAAGAAAACTTGAGGACACGAGATTTAAATAAAAATATACAAATAAAAGAAAGATTTTACAAGAAAATTCAAATCAATTTTATAATATCTAAACAAGAAGATAGGAGCAAAGAAAAAGAAGTAGATGGTGATATACAGAATATTACAAGTCAAATAGAACAAGGAAGAAGACAAATAACAGAAAACACAGAATAAATAAGAATAAAGGCATGTAGTGAGAAAGATCACAAATTAACGGATATTAAAAGATTACAACCAAAAATATTGACACAAATGATAAATAATAAAATGAAACTAAACTTCCACAAATGTAAAATAAAATTAAAGAAAATAACATTTAAAATATTTTTGGTACAATGAATACAAATTTGGGGAAAATTGTTATGGTATAAAAAAATGGGACAAAATTATGAAAAATGTGTATGTTAAACGAATTAAAAAAAATATGCGAAAAGGACTTAAAAAAAAAAGATTGGTGATGGTTGTTAGCGGAGGTTTATCTTAGAGATTAGTGGTTGTTGATTTAAAAAAATGTCAGATATGAATTTAAAAAAATAAAGATTATTAAAAGTATAAAATCTTGAGAATGAATCATTATCATCTCAATAAGAATGATCCAATAACCTATTGGTTTTTAATCAGCGCCATTTACTTAATTAAAAAATGTGAATTTGCAATTGTTTAATGTAAGAATTAGACAAAAAATTATATATTTTTAGTATATTTTAAATAAAAGGTATCAACTCACCCAGCAAACGAAAATCCAGAAGGTGCTTTTTTAAGTCTACTACAAATTATGATATCAGTAACGGCAGTTCTTATATCTTTCCTATTTACTAATCTATAACAAATTTGTTTTTTCTTCCAAGCCTTCTGTTCACTATCAGCAGTTCTGTTTAATAAACTAAATCCTCGAGGAGGATTAGCCTTATCACCGAGCACTAATATTTCTTGTACCACAAAATTTGGCAGTCCTGTAAACATTACTGGGTTATATCTATATGTCACTTTATATTTTCTAACTCACCCTCAGTTTTTGATAAGCAGAGATATCTAGCAGAGCTACTTTTAAAAATTGAGCTTTCTCTCAGATCAGCATCAGAATCTTGGTCGTAGGTTTTATTAATAGCAAAAAATCCTCTAGGACACTTCTCTAAATTTTCTACAATCTAAAATTGAAATCAACCTTAACTTTTGAATTCAATACCTAATAAATATGTACTTACTTGAATAGCGGTAATGGGTCTATCATCAGGCAAAGAATTTAGAATCTTATGCTGGACAGACGATTTTAACATCGTAGTCAGTCTTATCGGTCGTCTAAAAATATAAAAATAAACATTGACAGATCTCATATAAAAGTGAAATGTCTATTATACCTTCCACAGCATCGCAGTTAATTCATTTACTAACTATAAATAAACTATTAGTCAGGTTTTACAAGAATTGCACCACTACTTTGTTAGAAGACGAATTTTACACTTACTGAGAATGTGGGAATCTACAACAAACAGACGACCTACCTTCACGCAGAACGTTGACCTTCGGCGAGTTTCCGTAATTAGGGAAAAATTAAAAAAAAACTTTAATCTAACATTGCGTTTAAACAGATATGTGGATTGAGATAATAGTTTATCACTTGTACGACAGTTATCTCATTATTTGAAGTTGTAGCCCAAAGCTAAACAAAAGGCTTGTGGAGAATGTACAAAAATTAGTCATTCAAATGCAACCAATCATAGGCTTCTTAGTAATTAAGATTAAAGAAACCTCGCCCTGGTTTATATTAAGGATTTCAACATGCATATCAAATCATATTTATTTTTTTAAGTTCATATATATACATTTATTGAAGAATTGTAAATAAATAATTTGAAATTTAGATTTTCAATTCAAATCATTCATCCGCTCTCTTAGTTCGATTTTTGATTCGATCAAATTCATTCGATTGCAAATGTCAGCTTTCCTTCGTTGACTAATCAATTGTGTTTACTTTTATTTGAACTACTATAGTTTTTTAGTTTATTTTACGAATAGATAAAAAGTTCAAAATGGTGTTTAGTAATTTTTATGGTAGATTTTGTTGGATAAATAAATAAATCACTCAACTCAACAACACGAAAATTAAAATACTGGTAACCTAAAAAGTATCTATAATTGAAACCAAAATATTCATTGTATATTTTTTATATATTCATATTAAAGTATTCAAGATTTGGCAGCATTGCATTATTTACACGTGTTTTTCCATAATAAGATTTGAATTCTTTTTCATTAGTATAAAAACTTGATTCGGTTTCTGTAATTCTTTATATTACTCGAGAGGTATAAACAGTATTTTTTTAAATTAGAAAAATGGATGTCAGAACGCATAGAGTCATTATAAATTCAGAACCGGGTACTAGTTCTGGTTCAGGTGCATTACCATCATCAAAGTAAGTAATACATTTTTTCTCTCAGATGCTGTTCCTGAAATGATAATAATTACATTACAGACTAGGACTTTGCGAAGTGTGCGCTTTCCGCAATGCTAAATATACCTGTCCAAGATGTGAAGTAAAAACTTGCTCTTTAAAATGCAATAAAATTCATAAATTAGAAGTAGAGTGCAATGGTGAAAGGGACCGTACAAAATTCGTTGCAATGAATAAATTTACAAACTTAGATTTAACTAGCGATTATCGGCTATTAGAAGAGATATCTAGATCATTAGAAACTTCTAGAAAAAGTTTTGGGACCCGTTGGAATAATATACCACATGTAAATATTTAAAAAAATTTAGTTGGAACAATACTACAAATTGGGAACTATAGTACATTTATGTTAACTTGATAGTAATAAAAACAAAAATGATTACTAATATTTCCGCTACAAATATCAATAATAATTCTGTTTCCTCACTCTGACTATGTTAGATTTCGGGTATTTTAAATTATATTGTCTATTTCATACATTTTCTTCTACTTTAATCAAATGATCAACTAACTTTTTTGTTTTGGAATATAAGGTTTTTATAATTTTATTACTATCAACAGAACGAGAATGGACTATAGAAATGAAAAATTATTTGCTAAATTTTATTGGAGAATGATGAAATGTTTGGCTTTTAGGGACTTATAAAATTAAGAAATGCTGCAAAATCACGAAAAATCAACTTAAAATTCTTACCATTCAAATTTGCTAGGCGTAAAAATAACACAACACATTTCCAATCAAAATCAAATCAAATTTTCTGGCATATTGAATGGGTTTTTGTAAATGCGGATAATCTTAAATACTACGATTCAAAAGTACTCGAGACTGATAAACTGAATTCTATTTTGGATAAATATTTTGGTGTAAAAGATGAATCTCAAGATGAAAGTCTTCAATTTTATCAGGCAGCTGGTCTGTCTGGAATAAGACTTTTGTTAAAAGCAGAACAGAAGGCCGGAAAAAAATTTTATGAGATAGATGGAGACATGCAGCTGAAGGAGTGTCTACAAAAGAAATTAATTATAGAATACCCTACTATTCATGTAGTCTTAAAGGATCATGGATGTGGCTACAACATAATTGATTCTGGTAATATTTACTTACTATATCAATCCCATTTTAAAATTAAATCATCGTGGATGTAAATCGCCCCTTTCCAAAAGTACATTTATATAGTTTTCATCATCAAAAACGAAATTACCCCGGTCATATGAAACACCGTGTACATATGAAAATAAATTAAAATATGAAGATTACAGCTGCCTACAATTTTCATTTCAATAATAACGGATATATCGAACTTTTGCATACCAATGCATATATGTATATATGTATTAAACTAAAAATATATATTGTCAAGGTTAAGCTGCGTCCACACCAAGGAAACATTTTGTTTCCAACTTTGTTGCACACATTGTCGCCCTCAAAATTTTGTTTCGAGACTAGTGGCGGTAAACATCAAAGGATGTATATCGACATTGTCAGAAACAATGTATCTGGACGTCCAGACCTGTGAAACTTCGTCTCCTATAAATTATGGCCGGTAATAATAATTATGAACCGGGCAGAGTGCCAGTCGTGTTGTGTTTGTCTCTGCAGATCAGTTATTATTATTTTACGTGAATATTAAAATATGAATTAAATACTAATACGAATATTATGGAGTGGTCTAAAGAAATGGTCTCTCAGTTAATAGATTTGTACCACGAGAGACCGGTGTTATGGGATACAACATCATCTAATTATAAAAATAATCAGTACCACTATATATCTTTTATGCCTTTAAACTTAGATGAACCAAATATCATCTCCTTTTTAGGATATTTCACACAAAATCAAACACGCATGTATTTTGCTGTGAACGTGCGCCTTTTTAAACATTGTTGGATACATTTCTAAAAATTTGTATCTGATAATGTATGCAACAATGTTTCTTTGGTGTGGACGCGGCTTTATATCTGATAATGTATGTAACAATGTTTCTTTGGTGTGGACGCGGCTTTACATCTGACAATGTATGTAACAATGTTTCGTTGGTGTGGACCCGACTTTATATCTTACAATGTATGCAACAATGTTTCTTTGGTGTGGACGAGGCTTTAGAATCACTAAATTTGGGTGTACATACATTGTTTTACTTAATTGGAAGAGCTCAAGTTAAAAAGTAATTGAGAAAGGATTGGTATTAATTATTTATGTTTATAAATTTAATAGCAGGGTTGGTATTTAAAGTTGTATTTTTACCTTGACATCACATTACTGAGAGGAACTATTCAGTAGGTTACCACATCCCATCAATAGTGTTTATACAAATTATAACTTAAGTTAAAAATAATTTAGAAATTGATTTATATAAATAAATAAACACTATTTTGATAATAAAAATTGCGTCGAATGAATGTTGTAAAAAAATGATCCTTTTAAGTTTAAGTTTTATTAAACAGAGATAATGCTCATCATTTTAATTATATTTCAATCAAAAGTGAAAGTATAATGATGATAAATCTACAAGGATTTTTTTTGTTATGCCTCTATTGATAGATATCTTCAGTTTTATAAAAATCAGCGAGAATTTTAGAAATTATAACTTCAGGTCAAATTTTCTATGAGAAAACAGAAAAAAAATTAAAATCTAATGGCTTCCTGAAAAAGCTTGGAGTCTCCTCTTTAAAATGCTTTCTTTTTTTTAGACATTTAGACAAAGATACTTTGTTTTCCCGAACGCCTCGCCTGAATATTCAACGGCTCACCGCGCGTAGAGTTTTCGAATTTGCTTTCTTATTTTTAATAATTTTTTATAGTAATACAATTTTTTTTTTAAAATAACTTATAATATAATTTTTAGTAAAATTTTCCGTTCTTTCGCGTGGTGCTATTAGTTTTTCGAATATTTTTTTTTTTGAGATATAATGGAAAAACCAAATTTTCGAAATTGTGAAGTTAGCATACACTTTAGGGCAGCAAAGATTTTTTTTATCGTTTTATCGTTAGTACTTAAATGCAAAATTTCATCGATATCACATTTTGTGCGAGCTTTTGGTCAATATCCTTCTCTGGGAACTGGGCTATTATAAAAATTATCATCTCTAGATAGTTGTTAAAAAAAATAATTTATTTAAAAATCGTAATTATACCATCAATTAGTTTATTGAATTTCTCGATTTAACAAACACAGAAGTTTTGAAAACTGGATGCAAACTAATGGAATTGTTAGTTGAAAAAAAATTACCGAATTAAACATTTTTTTGGAAACTGCAGATTATGATTTACTTGATAACTTGCACCATTTACAAGATTTGTGATAGATTTTTTTGATAAAAGGTTTATATATAAATGTAAATCTCAAACCAAAGTATAGCTAGTGCATATAAAACAAAAATATTAACATAAACACATTAGAAAACATTAATGTATTGTCAGAACTGATTTTCAAAATGGCAAACAAAAATTATATGGATTTAGTCGTTCTTTAACTATAGCGGTAAGAGAAATCCTAAATTATTGCTGAATTATTAAACGATCCATCTTCTAATCGTAGCCTGGAAGGCTTGCACACATCTGAGATTATAGCGAATTAATTGTTTTATTAAAGAAATGCAGATATGCGGTTTAAGCTGCTATAAAAAAACTTTCGTCATCACTTGGGTAAAAAATCGTCTTTGTCCTTTTTTGGTGACGCGTAAGGAACTTTTCCGGAAAAACTTTCAACGTGGTAATCATTCCCACCGGATAAAATATTGTCCTTATTTTTATCATCAATTCGTTTACATTGACCTAAATCTTCTGCTGCTGTACTAGAAGAAGTTTCTTTCTTTACTTCTCCAGCATCGCAATAACCCTCGTTGTTTTTGTTTTCAATTATATTTTCTTTAGATTTTATTGTTTCTGCTTTTGCAGGATCTCTTTCTGCATTGTACATGGAAGCGAGTGTAGCAAGGTCTCTTTCGGAAGACCTTTTGTTTTCTTCAGCAATCTTCTTGTCTCTTTCTTTTTTACATGATTCTTTCTGTTCCTTTTCCTTCTCTGCAATGCCTTTAATATTACGCAGCTTGCTAGCTCCATAGATGATTCCCGAAATTAAAAAAGCATATCGAGCTAGTTTTATTAGAGGCGAAACTTTAACAGGCTCTGGTAATGTCATAATTCGGTATTTTTTGTACTATGAAAATGGAGATTTTTAACTTAATGATACATTTTATACGTTAAATTTGACATTATTTCTCATCTAGTAGACTTTGAAGTCAATTTCATATTGGATGTTAAGGTACGTTTATAGGCCTGGTGTAGATGCGAAAATTTTTTCAAAAAATAAATAAAATGTTAAAATAACTTTGTTGAAAGTTGAATGAAGTGATTTGCCATAATATTCATGCATAAAAGTAGTAAGTTTACATCATAATATTTTCGTCATTTTTAGTTTTTAATAACATAACTTCATTTCAGTTGTATTTTTAGAGAAATACTATAATATTCACGTAATATTATTAAAAAAAAATATGTGAATAGAACAATATTAAATTCACTATTTGATATAGATATTTTAACAGTCAATGGTTATTCTAAATCCGTTTAAAATGATTTTAAAACATAAGTTTTATTAAACAGAGACAATTAATGTTCATGATTTTAATTAGTTTTACATCAAAAGTAAATGATAAATGTACAAGGATTTTTTTTGTTATGCCTTTATTAATAGATATATTCAGTTTTATAAAAATCAGTGAGAATTTTAGAAATTATAACTGCCGGCCAAATTTTCTATGAGAAAAAAATTAAAAACTAATGGCTTCCTGAGAAATTTTAGAGTCTCCCCTTTTTTTAAATAAATTTTAGTAACATTTTCCGCTCTTTCACGTGGTGCTATTAGTTTTTAGAATTTTTTTTATTTTTCGATTTTGTTTTCAAAATTGTGAACTTATCATACCTACACTTTAGAGGAACAAAGATTTTTTTATTGTTTTCTACACGCAAAAAAGTACCTAAGAGCCTAGTTTCGGCGATATCACATTTTATGAGAGATTTTGGTCTAAATGTGGCTCTGGCAACTGGGCTATACGTAAATATAGAATTGTTTATCTGAATTTTTAAATAATTTCTATTATTCTGATAAACCCTGCAAAAAATAACTAGTATTTCGAAAAGTTTAATGTTAAAGATATTAAAAATTTTGATTATCAATGTAGAGAACAACTAAATGAAGTTTCAGTTAAAAATTTCGTTACAGTTTTAGCTTCAATATTATTTCGACAAAAATGTGCAGTAGCATTGTGGCTATTGAAAATAATATTAATAAAGTTAATAAGAACTAACAAAATATTTTCATTTCTTGACAGTTTAACGAAATGTTTTTTAGACATTAGTCCAAACTCAAAAATAGAAAATCAAATTGTTTTATCACTTTGTAAGTTGCGACTACGTTTAGGTTTTTTTATTTTAATTCAAAATGTTTAACTCTCCTTGAACAAGTACCATCACCCATGGGGCTGGCTTGTATGGTTGCGATTATGCCATTATTGCAAACTTTGTTTTTGTCATTTTATGAGGATCAAAAGAAATGTTTTTGGGTTAATGCATATGCCTCAATTGACGCAAAATTTCATGAAAAACCGATTGAGCCTTATTTTTTTTCAAGTTAATTTCAATTTTGGTTGGTAATGTTTTGCATCCAAATTTAAATTTTTCTTATAAACAGATAATTTACAAATTCCAAGAGTTTCTGAAATTGTTGATAATTGTTGTAAATAGTTCATTTATTTGCTGGGCTTTTTACTTATATAATTTTTAGATGATGAAGACGAACCTTCGCAAATAGAAAGACAATTGAAATCTGGAAATGAAATTGTTAACAGTATTATAAACAAATCAGAGGAAGATGAGAGTTTATATAAATCACTTAAAAATTTGTTGTTTATATCTGAGTATTCCGATGAAGAGATTTCTGATGATGAATAAGTGCCATACTGATCTATTGTTATTTGGATTGTTGATGAATATTTAATTTTGTTTTTGGGTTGCTGTATTTTTATAAATAAAATTTTATTTTCAAATAATACATATTTATTGAAAAATATTTCGTATATAACAAATTGGTTACAAAATAAATATTAAAACATGGAAATTCAAAGACAATACGTTTTTTGTATAATGGTGCTTTACATTTGCAACACAGTTTGATTCCTTAGGAGGATTTTTTACAATTACAGGCACCTTATTTAAAGTAAAATATTACCAATGTTTTAAGATGTTCATTGAACAAAAAATGTTAAACCCTATACTCTATCCATATCGGAGAGGCCAGCGTTTGTTTATTTACCACTGTGTGATCAAATTGGAAATATTCTTCCTATTGGTCAAAGTGGTAGGCAGGTCGTGTTTGTAGTAGGCAGGCCCGGATTCAGAGCCGTGATTTGGGGGGGGGGGGGGGGGGGGCGAACCTTCCGGGAGGTACGGAAAATTTTTGAAATAATGTCTTTATTACCTTTTAGTTATTTATTTGTATACGTGTTTTATTTCGTCCCCCCATCTTTAGTTTATAATTGTGTTAGCAGATTTAATTTATTTTTGAGTACCTCGTGCGTATACCCTAATGTTATATTTCTATAGTAGTTTCGTTTGTAAATTAAATATTAAAAATTACAGCTTATTTAAAATAAAAAAGAACGTTTTCACCAAGATTCATATTAAAATTATTTTTGTAGCAGATAAAAAATTAAAAAGAAAAAAACAGTTTTTAACGTTTATCTCGATAATTTTGAGGTTATGTTGAAAAATGATTAACATAAAAGATTTTGTAATTATAGAAATAGAATATTATTATTAAAAACAATAACGACTTAATGAAATAGTTAACTGGTAAAAATATATAATATTAAATTGAAAAAAATTATTCATTACTGAGACCACAGATATTTTTTATAACACTTTTAAAATAAAATTTATGAGTACGTCTCTGCGCGTCGGCGTGGTAACTGCATGTCTCCAATGTTTACGTTGGCCTCTCCGATTTGGATAGAGTATAGACAACAATTTTATTATACTCTAAAGCGTTTTTTTATTCTTTACAAAAATGGAATAAGGGGATATTTAATTTTTTATCAGCTTTGACATTATTTCAGTTTGTTCAAAGGTTTCCTGAATTTGGTTTTTAATTGATTTAAATCCAGCGAAGTCATTAACAACTATTATTATTAATAAATTATTATTTGTTGTGCATTTTTAATATCCTCTGTATTAACTTAACAAGAAATTTGGCAGATTTAAGAATTGCTTCAGCGACTTGGGACAGAAAACTTATATTAAAAATTTTAAAACAATTTTTTTTGCGCTAAGCAGAAATAAAAAGTTGATCTGAGTGTATTTTGGGGTTTTAAAAATTCGGTAGACTAAATGGACTGATCACGCACGCATTTGAAATAAATTAATTAAAAATACAGGAAATAAAACAAAAATTTGCAAACTTTAATATGATGACAGAAATATATAACAAATAAAACTGTTATATGTAGATAAATAACATCATACTAGTAGCTGACACCGACATAAAAATGATTAGACCTTTGGGCAGAAGAAATTTGAAAACAAAAATGTAAATATATGGATAGTCAAAACTCAGATTCTCTAAGACTGAAATACAATCTAACCTGCATAGAACAAGTAAAACAGACTATAATCACAAATGACCTAAAATGGGACAAACTGAACAAAAATAGATTGTTTAAAGATGATGAATTTTAAATCAATTATATTCCAAACTTGCATTGGGAGTGACTGTTTGGAATTTAATTTATTGGATTAGAAAGCTGAAGAAGCCGAAAGGCAAAAACCGGGTTTAGGATGTCGAATCAAATAAATTAAATTCATCACTCGTTTGCTTATTTAAATTGGGATAGTAAGAAAAGCATTGGTAGCAACAAGAGGTGTAAGCTAAGAACCAATAAAGACATGGCTCAATAAAATAGTGGATAGGAAAGAAAAATGCAAAACACTAAATAATAAAAGAGGTAATAAGTGACCGGAAGGCATATGGTGATACACGAGTTATTTTTTATTCAGTTCTTATTAATTATTTTTAATGGTGCTACAGATTCAGAAAGTCAAAAAAACAAGCTCTTATTCAAAGAACTATTTTATTAGTCAAATAAAATGGTTCTTGGTGTAGTCCTCCCAGGGCCGGCGCACTCATTAGGCGACCACCTGTGGCGGCACTTTCCCAGGCAAAAAATGGAAAAAATAAAAAAAATTATCTACGCCAAAATAAATATTTTTAAAATCTAACAAAACACAAGTGAAAAAATTTTTATAACAAACTAATTGTTGATATTTATTTTTTAGTTCATTATATTGCATTCTATTAAAATGCTGTTAATTTGATTAATTCAATAATATTATCTCACGCAAAGCGACGTGTCACGATCTGCCGCCGAATGTAAATTAATTTTTGTAGATGTTTTAGGTAGGGTAGGGGTGGGAGGGGGTTAAGGGGGCGGCAAATGTACCCTTTGCCTAGGGCGGCAAAAGTGCTAGCGCCGGCTCTGAGTCTTCCTCAACATTTTTGTGGTAGAATAGGATAGTTAAGTATTTTACTATATTCACTATAAAAAAATCTCATAAAATAACAGTTTCACTTTAGAACAATTCCGTTTAACTTATTTTCTTTAAACATATATTACTGAACTTGAATGAAAGTAAGTAACGCTAATTGTCAGCCTAAATTTATTTCAAATAAAACTGAAAATGCAGTCATTTTTCATTCACCTTTTTGAAGTAAATTGTTAATTTATATCACTGAAATTATTAGTGTACATATTGTCATTATTTTAATTTAAATGTTTCTACCCTAAACCCTCCCAACACTCATCTTTTAATAAATAAAACAATGTACAAGGGCAGTGGAAGACTAATTTATAATTTAAAAATGAACAATTCAAAAATACCATCTTCCTTTCCAAAAACAATACCTATGATAATTTTTTAGGTATGTAGTATTTTTTTTCTTTTGGAATTTCTTTTTTACAAGTTATATTCATTGAAAACATTTTAACAATATGTAACAACCATTTTGAACCCTAAATTTTATCATATAATGAGTCCTCCACTGCATAGATTTAAAAATGTACAGAGATTGTTCTTGGTTCTTGTTTAACATCTTACAAAACCCAGAAATATAAAATAAATACAAGAAAAACAATTCCCCCTACTGCCGCCTTTACATACATAGACTTTGTATTCAAATATGTTGAATCCTTTTTATATTTCTCGGTTAACATTGACAAGTTCTGTGTTTTTGTATCCAACTCTGAAAGAAAAACATGATAAAATTTTTAGTCAGAATTAAGTACTGCTTTTTCCAAGCCACTATTGATTGATTGATATGTTAACAACTATTTAATTTGCCACTCAATCAGAAGATTAAATAAAATAAAAAATCAAACAAAATCAAATTGACTGCTGTATTTTATGTACAAAACAGACAAATTGGGTCTGAACTCTTTGGGCAATAGTTGTAGATTATATTAAATTTACCTGATAAAACAGTTCCTCTTTGTAAAACATCATCAATATTTTGTACCATTATTCTTTGCACATCCTGTAACTGGTTGTTAATTACATTTAAATTTCTTCTGGATCTTGAATCTGCAAACTGTTTTTTTGCTTTTTGTATGTAGTTATCAAACTCTATAAAAGTGTAAGGCCTAGTTACAGTGTTCACTCTTTTGCCATATTGTATGTGAAATTCTTGTGCAATATCTTCTAGATATGAATAAGCCAGTCGCTTTGAATAAGTTTTCTCACACAACACTAAATAACATACTTCATACTCTATTAAATAGCTAAAAAAAATTCAATTATCTTTGAAACATGTTTAAACAGCTTTCTTACTGAAATAAATATGGTCCAGTTTCAATAGTGCACCTAGGAGGGGACTGAGGTCCTAGTTTTCGGAATAACATTTTTGCTTGATTTTGATAATCCAAAATACTTCTGCCAGACTGAAAGTACAAAATTATAAATAAGGAACTTTTAAGTATTTGTTTATATGAACCTGTTCATCTTCTTGCATAGTAGCTGCCAGGGGCAGACCATCTGCCACACGGGCAATCATTGTCATTAAAACCATTATTTTAAATTTTAAAAAACACTGAAACCTGGAACACTTTTTCTCTTTCCTATAATATAGGTTATTATTTACACGTCATTACTACACGTCAGTTTGTCAAAGACAGACGTCAGAACATCGATACTACTTTCGATTTTAATTAGTTCTACTTTCGATTTTAATTAGTTCCTTCATGATCACAATTTGAGTCCCGTATACGCTGATTATTGAGATAAAAATACACAGTATCAAAATATTAAAGTTTGTGGTCCAGAGGCCATAACATCCTGATCGCCCCCAATTTTGTCGTTTTGGAAATTTTCAGGTGGCTGCGTATTCATATAAGATCAAGGCACCATAAACATTTCTGGGAGGGGGGTTTTAGGTGGGATGCATAATTTATATTTCTAACCTTACCTATTCCTTAAAAAACCTGTGATATTTATTTAATGTTTTAATTTAAAAGTACCTAAATATAAAATTTCAACATGTCTGAACCAACAACTAGGTCAAATTTGCCTTTCAGTAAAAGTAATGATGTAGAGCAGGATAAGGTAAGATAAGAGATAGTTATTTTAAATTGTAAAACTATAATAAAAAAAGGAATTATTAGCCTATTAATATCTTTTTGCATTTGTGACCTAGACTTCTTTTATCGGTATCTACTGGTTCTTTCTTGATATATTTATAAATATGCCTATATAATGAAAAAATTGTATACATTATATTAATTAAAAGTGTTAAGATTGATGATTTTTTCAGAAGTATCATCTATTTTTTGCATAAATCTAGATAAGCTTTTTTCACCAATCATAATGTACACATTAAGGTACAAAATTAACTTGTAATTTACTTTAGATTAACAGGATTTTGAAAAGAATCAGGTATTTCTTAATTTTTTGCTAGTTCTAAACAAGTAAGCAGAAATTGCAGGGACGCACCTTGGTGGAATTGTAATCTGGCAAAATTAAGATCCGAAACTCGAAAGCTTTTCAATAGGGCAAAGAGTAGCGGAGATTGGCAGAGCTACACCGAGAAACTAACCACCTACAACAAAGAACTAAGAAAAGCAAAACGAAATAGTTTCAGAAAATTTTGTGAGGATATTGACTCCACACCTGCTGCCGCTAGACTATATAGAGTCATGGCAAAAGGTAGAGTCGATAACGCAATGGCTCTAAAGAAGCCAGATGGTAGCTACACCGAAAGTGAAAATGAAAGAGCCCAGCTCTTACTGGATACTCACTTCCCTGGGAATGAACCTATCTCTATAGGGCACACTCCAGAACGGTATAGTAGACCTACCAGAGAAGATACGGCAATGGCCAGACATATCTGCAGCAATAGACGCATAAGATGGGCCTTGAACACCTTCCAACCGTTTAAATCAGCAGGAGCTGATGGAATATTCCCCGCCTTACTCCAGCGCGGGCAAGAAGAAATTCTACCACACCTAGTGAGTATGTGTCGTAGCAGTCTAGAACTGGGATATATACCGGAAGTATGGAGAAGGGCCAGAGTCACCTTCATTCCTAAAACAGGGAAAAGGGATACAACCAATCCTAAATCCCTTCGACCAATTAGTCTCACATCGTTCGTTCTGAAAACGGTGGAGAAAGCAACTGATAACTATATCAGAACAGAAATCCTGGAACGGGTGCCTCTGCACCCTCATCAGCATGCGTACCAAACGGGCAAATCCACGGAGACCGCACTGGTGCAATTGACAGATGAAATCCAGGATGCACTAGAGAACAAAGAATCTGTAGTGTGTGCCTTTCTAGACATAGAAGGGGCTTTTGACAACACACCACACGAAGCCGTTAAAAGAGCACTAGAAGAAAGAGGGGTAGACAACACGACAACCAGATGGATGTCGCGACTTTTGTCTACCAGAATAGCAGAGACTAAAATGGGACAAGACACTGTTTCCATCTGCACAACCAGAGGATGTCCACAAGGAGGAGTTGCCTCCCCTCTTATGTGGAGCCTAACAGTGGATCGACTCCTCTGCGATTTGACCGAGATTGGTATATCGTGTCAAGGCTATGCAGATGACATAGTCATAATCGCAAGAGGAAAATTCGAGAATACCCTCTGCGATATAGTTCAAAGAGGGCTGGACTATACCAAAGAATGGTGTCAATCGATGGGACTTAGCGTGAACCCCACCAAGACTACCTTAGTTGCCTTTACACGGAAAAGAAACATTAACCTCAAAACCATCGAATTGGACGGGAAAGTTATTGAATGGAAGCCAGATGTTAAATATCTGGGACTAATACTAGATAATAAACTCATCTGGAATAAGCACGAAAAAGAAGTAACCAGCAAAGCCACGAAAGCTCTAATGGTGTGCAGAAATTTTGCGGGAAAAAACTGGGGATGTAACCCAAAGATCCTGCAGTGGATGTACACGTCAATAGTGAGACCGGCCATCACTTATGGAGCAGTGGTCTGGGGCAGCAGAACCAAGCTGGCCAGTACAAAGGCAAATCTAGCGAAAATCCAAAGACTAGCCTGCGTATGCATAACAGGTGCAATGAGAACGTGCCCAACGGCCGCCATGGAGGTAATTCTAAGCCTTACACCCCTCCATATAGTAGTGGAGAGTATAGCGATAAGAACAACCTACAGAATGACCAGAGAAGGATCAACTAAACGCAAGTTTCGACTCCTTCCTGGAAATCATCAAACCTGGGACATGCCCCAAGATGAGATGACAAAGAAGTTTAGCTTTGTGAAAGAATTCAACACAAAGCTAAGTAACAAAAGCGAATGGGACAAAGATACCATCCCAAAACTCAAGAGAAGTGCCATTAAATGGTACACAGATGGTTCTAGAACAACAGAAGGAACAGGAATAGGAGTATATGGGCCTGGAACCAAATATTCTGAAAGTTTAGGCAAATCTCCGAGCATTTTCCAAGCTGAAATATACGCCATCGGAAAATGTGTCCAGTTCAACATAGAAAGAAATTTTCGCAGACAAGAGATCATCATCATGTCAGACAGCCAAGCAGCCATTAATGCTTTGAACTCCCACGAAATCAACTCCCAGATGGTTTGGGAGTGCCTAGAGAATCTAAACGAACTGGGCAAGAATAACACTGTTACCCTCCTATGGGTTCCGGGACACACTGGAGTGGAGGGTAATGAAATAGCAGACATACTCGCAAAAAAAGGGGCTGAAACACCATTTCTGGGACCTGAACCCTTCTGCGGAATAAGCACCAGTACAATACTTGATGAACTTGGAAAAGAAGTAAATAACAAAAGATGCCAATACTGGATAGGACTACAAGGAATGAGGCAGGCCAAGACACTACTGGGAAACTACAACCAGAAGAGATCTGACGACTGCGTCAGTAAAAGTAAAAATAAGCTCAGAATACTAACGGGTATCCTAACAGGGCACTGCCGGCTGAGAGGCCACCTAAAGAAACTCGGATTAGTAGACAAAGAAGAATGCAGATTCTGCGAGGAAGAGGAGGAAACCTCCATCCACATTCTCTCAGAATGCTTTACCCTGCAAAATCCAAGGGTACGATACCTCGGAGAATATCAAATAGAAGAGGAAGATTTACCTAACCTGAAGCCTACCGACATCCTGAACTTTTTGAAAGCAATAGGACTGGAGGAACTGCTCTAATCGTTGAGACATCCTTAACGATTGGGCAGCAGTAGGGGGCACAATAGATCTTATAGGTCGCAGTGTATCGACACCCCCATCACAGATAGATAGATAGAAGGTACAAAATTAACTTGTAAATTTACTTTAGATTAACAGGATTTTGAAAAGAATCAGGTATTTCTTAATTTTTTGCTAGTTCTAAATAATAAAATTTATTTTTGAGAGGATAGCAAAATTGTTATAAATCTGAACAAATATTAAATAAATGTAAACACTTTGTATACCCCAGATGAAGAAAAAATAAAAAAATCGTTTTTTCTTGTTTAAGTGTCCAAAAATAAAATAAAGACTATACATATAACTATATAACTGAATTATTGTTTTATTAGTTGTATTTATTTATGTTCTTTTGCAGAAATTATTGGAACCCTTTAGTTATATTCTTCAAGTTCCGGGCAAAAATATAAGATCTAAACTTGCAGGTGCTTTTAATTATTGGTTACATATTCCAGATGAGAAATTAATTCAGATATCGGATATTGTTCAAATATTACACAATTCTAGTCTATTGTAAGTTGTTGAATTTGATTTATTTTTTAATAAAAAGGTATTTTTTGAGTTTCAAGAAATAATTCACGTTTTGACGCATCTACCTTAATAATAATAATAATAATAATTTAGAACAACACCCACAATACACATATTCCAGTTCTATGAGCAAGTTATGTACCTTTTTTAAACTCCTCATATTCGAAAATATCCCAAATAAAACCAGATATACGGGTGTTATTTGAGGGCGGTTCCCAAGTTATGAGTAAGGAAATAGAAGTCTTGTAATCCTTGTGTTGAAGGTCAGAGGTCATTGCGGATTCAGAACTCACCAATTGCTCTTGAAAACTATGTGTACTTTCTTCTGCATCACCTGGTAGATGCAGACTAAATTTTCACCTTTTTCTACTCAATTATTAGATTGTGTAATGTGACTTTTATATAGAATGTATTAAATTAGATCGTATTTGATTTTAGAATTGATGATATTCAGGATAACTCAATATTAAGGAGAGGGATTCCCGTAGCACATTCTATTTATGGCGTTGCTAGTACTATAAATAGTGCAAACTATACATCTTTTATTGCCTTAGATCGTGTAAATGATCTTAACCATCCACAAGTAAGTTCCTTTTTTTTTTAAATAAAACAAAAAATTTGTCAGTAAGTGTTAATAATCACTAGAAGACCCAAAGCTTTGTTAGTACCTCTAAACTCTTTGGTAAAGATTTAAGTCAAAACATTTGTTAAATATTACACAAAAAAATTAGAAAAAAGTAGAAACACTTTTATAATTTTTAGGCAATTCCAATAGCTTTAGAGCAAATTTTAGAACTTTATAGGGGTCAAGGAATGGAAATATATTGGCGAGACAATTTTGATTGTCCAACTGAAGAGGAATATAAACAAATGGTGATAAGAAGTAAATATTGTTTTAATTCCAATTGCATATATTTTTTTAGAGAATTCCATTGATATACATTTTATTTAAATTAAATACCAGACAAATTACACAGAAAAGTTTTAACTTCTAATATTTTTAAAATATGCCTCATCCCACATAAGTGAATTTAAACTAACATCATTTGATTAAAATTTAAATAATTAATTAATTATAAATACAAATTGTTCTTCTCATAGCAGTGAATCAATTGAGGATCTAAAATATTTTTTTTCCTGGTGACCAGTGACATCTAAATTTTTACAAACGACGGAAATGAATTTTTATTTAAATCCGAATTGTTCTTGAGTTTGCTTTACATTAGAAAATAAATCTCTATTTCAAGAAGAGGCAATATTAACATAACTTTTTTATTTTTAGAAACTGGTGGTCTTTTTATGTTAGCTATAAGATTAATGCAGCTTTTCAGTGATAACAAACAAGACTTTACTAAAATTACTGGAATTCTAGGTCTTATATTTCAAATTAGAGATGATTATATTAATTTAATATCCAAAGATGTAAGTAACTAAATTTTTAATAAGCGTTATATTGCTCATAATTGAAACCGATCTATCTGCAATTTTATTTTTACCCATATTATCTAAAAATTCTTTCTGTCAAGCCAATTCAATTTAAAAATCTTTATTTACTTATCGGTTTCTGTCTTTCGTCTTCCTAAGTTAGGCTTTCGAATTCAACACCATCTATCAGCAAAACTGATAAATGATGCCTAGAAGTAAGTTTTGACAACTTTACAAAGCAAAAATTCCCAATTTGCTTACTTTGTATTTTTAGAATCGGTCAAAAACTTTGCAACCCACAATGCAAATTGGGAATTTTTGCTTTGTAAAGTTGTCAAAACTCACTTCTAAAAACTTTGGTAAAGATTTTCAGGTAATTCATTTAACGTAGTACTCTCGATACCAGAATAGTCAAATGTGCTATCAAATTCACTAGTATGCATATGGGTTTGACATTAGGTTATAAATAACTCAAGCACTCCGGAAAATAGGAATTGGGGCGAAGCATTAATGATAAAATGTGGAAGTATCATTAATAATTATTTTTATTAAAAACTTTAAATACGATACCGAGCATTTTTAATACGACAAAAAATACTATATATTACTAGAATCACCGATTTTATACAAGGTGTTTCATAAGGAATGGTCAATATTTTAATCGTAGGTTCAGGACCTCCAAATATTAATATTCTACTAAATAACTCTGGGTCACATGTTATCTACTACTCAGATACAGGGTGTTGAAGATAAAATTTATTTTTCGTTTTTTTTGCAATAATTTCTTCATTATTTAACATATTGACTTGAAATTTGGTATGGTTATATTTTTAAGTTAGTAAATCATAAGTGTGTTATCAATTTTGAGATTAGATAAAGAGGGTGCAAAAAAAACGAAAAATAAATTTTATCTTCAACACCCTGTATCTGAGTAGTAGATAACATTTGCCCAGAGTTATTTAATATTTGGAGGTCCTGAACCTATGATTAAAATATTGACCATTTCATATGAAACACACTGTATAACTTATCCTAATAGATAAGGGGTTTCTTCAACTGGGGAAGGAACTATTGGTTCAGAAAACTATTTATCTGGTATCTTCTTGTGCAGCTCAGGGAAGTCATGTTTTGGTAATTCACATTAGGCCTCTGGCTGGGACATCAGCCACGTAAAAACGCGATTAGAGATGGGTGAAAAATAACGGTATCAAAGATATACGTTACAATTTCGCGCGCGTCAAAACCTTTTTGACTGCGTTGCCAGATCTTATTAACATAGTAAATTTTTCCTAATTATTTGCTACTTACTCTTATCACAGGTTCTGAAGCTCGATTTGTGATAAATATGCCGCTGTTTAAAGCAGATTCATTATCGATAGCTTGGGAAAGGAGTAAAAATAATAAGGATAGAGGATAGAATCAGATTCAGGATTACTGGTATCTATTGAAAATCGTTTATTATTTTTACACCTTTCCCAAGCTATCAATAATGAGTCTGGTAAAGCAGATTCCACTAAAGGATATAACACAACGGTATATTTATCTATAGTTACCCCTAAAGGTAAAAATGAGAAAGCACTCTATAATTGTATTATTTTTCAGTACATGCAACATAAAAGTTACTGTGAGGATTTAACGGAAGGAAAATTTAGTTTTCCAATAATTCATGCTATTAGAAGTCAAACAAATGACCAGCAAGTAATTCGTATCCTTTAGTCATTAGTAGTATCATATTATAAAAGTTATTAAGATTGAACTACTTTGTAACCAGCGACTAATTTAAATGATTCGTTATTTTTGAAATTTTACAGTATTTTAGTAGTAGAATATTTACAGTAATTCCTTAATCAAAATTTAGACATTCTTCGTCAAAGAACCAAAGATACAGAAGTTAAAAAGTATTGTGTGTCTTTGCTGGAAAAATATGGAAGTTTCGAATATACTAGGCAAACTCTGTTAGAATTACAAAAAGACGCCAAAGAAGAAATTGAGAAATTGGGCGGTAATCCATTTATGGAAGAATTTCTGATTTCTCTTTCTAAAATATAATTGGCTTGTAGTTAAAGCAAAATTTTTAATTTTATTTATTTTTATATAAACTATTTTTTCATTGTTAAAACAGTATTTTGAGGTTTAAAATAAATATATCTAATATTATGATTATTTTATTTAAATCCTTTATATAAAAATGCAGCCAAAAATCAATCAAAAATTACAACGACATGCTTTTTACTTTTGCGCCATCCACTGTATCATAGGAAAAAGTCAATTTTTTTTTTGCGTTCATTCATCGCTATTTGGCCTGAAAATCACGAAAAAAAGGTTTTTACGGAATTTTTTCTGTGAGTGTGTCGTCGGCAAATTTCTTGTTAGCAGGATAACTCGATTAATACATATGGAACTGATCAGGTCGAGACAGATCCTGATTGGGGCTGATACAAGGATTTATTTTGAGGCAGGTCGGGTATCATACATCAAAATAAAAAAAATTTGAAAAAATTTTTGATTTTTTTTTGCTCCAAACGCATAAAAACACGTGATTCGTGTAGAAAACAAAAAAAATTACTGGACACCTTGTTTTTATAATTTTTATAAAAATTAAAAGAGTTAAAAGTAAGACAGACATGATGTAAAATAAAAAATGTATTAGTATTTTGAGCGCAAAAGTTCGTTCACTAACCCCAATTTCGGAAAAAGTGGCGCTTGCTTGGTTTTTCCTTAGAACAGCCGATATGTTTCAGTTGATTTTTAACACTGCCATATGTTATCAGAATTATCAGATATCCTTTTACATTAGTTCTACCGTTTTCACCAGGTGGCGATTTTTAGCGAAAACTGTGATTTTTTTGTGGTTGGTCATTCTGATCGGTCAATATGTCAATTGTCATAATTTTGAGATTTTTTGTACGACGTTCGTTATTTCATTAAACAGAAAGTCTTAAAAATAGTATTAAATTAAAATGAGTAGAAGAACCAGAAGGACTAAAATAACAGTTGCTAGATATGTGTCGCCTGCTGCGGAATCAGAAGACGATAGTGATATTGATTCTTCATTTGTTCAGCTAATGCAGGCCGCTTTTGCAAAGTCTAGGAGACATTCAAAAAAAAATTGTAAATGTAATAAAAAGAAAACACCGAAAAAAAGTCCAGCACCTAAAAGAACCAGAGCTAAAAGTCCTCAACCAACAGCAGCAACAGATATTGTTAATTTGGTAGGTTCAGATTATCCTGAAAATTATGTCTCTGAATCAATTACAACTACTTATCAGAAAAATATTCAAAGTAAAGTAGACTCATTTTTTAAATCCGGTAACTTATTATCTGACGAAGAAGATGAATTACCGATCAAAAAGGGTGTCGCAGCTAAAAATCCAAGCACAGTATCAAAAGAGTTTTATGTCCTCTCAGATTCAGACGAAGAATTGCCATCCACATCAGTTACAAAAACTAAAACTTCATTTTCATATAGTACTACTACAGTAGAAGAATGTAAAGCTTCCAAGGCCGACAATGATGAACTTATGGAAATTGTAGATAAAATTTTGGAATCAAATGACACCCCTGTAGAAACAAACCCAGAACCAGATAATTGGAATGAATTTAAAAGCAAAACCGATGAAATTTTGGGAAGTGTGAATGCACTTTTGGGTATGTAAGAACAAATACATTTACTGTTTGACTTAATATCTTTCTATTTAAATTTTTCCATCATCCAAGTTTGAGTGATTTGACAGTTTTCATTATTAAATAGGTTTTAATAATCTGTAAAATTGCAAGGTATTAGGTAATGGTTGCTCACATTTGAAATTATGTACCATGGATGTATGTAAAAATATGATGCATTGTTCTATATTAACCCTATTTGATTCTGTTAATTTTTTTGCCCCTGCATTGGTATTGAAAGCCTGATGTGTGGATAGGTCTAATGTTTTTTCAGTAGTTTTTTATCTCTGTCAAAAGTTACACATGTTTACTGTTATTTATTTGTTATTTAACATTTTTAAGTTTTGGTTTAGTACAAATCAATTATGTTCTATACTGTGGTGTTCTTACATAATATTTTACAGCTCTGCAACATTATGTAATTTTATCAATTTATGTTCTATTTTAATTTTGTAGTCTTGATTGGTTAACATAAATCTTATAATATTTTTGACATAAAGTTGATGAATATTAAGTAGTTGGCTTTCATGGAAGAGTAGATTGCTAGGGTATGTTTTATTTTTAAACTTCATTACTTTAATGATGTATTTTTGAGCTACAGTAAGAGTTGACATATTAGTTCTGCATGCACTCCCCCACATAATTTAATATTGATTCTACCAACGAATAGTAAACCGTTTTACATACATTATAAGTTAGAATGTTTCTCAGTTCATAAAACTTGTAAATTACCTTCCTTATTTTTGTTGTAGTATATTCTATATGTTTTCCCTAAATCCCTAAATACTTTATACTCTGTACCCTTTCTATCTCACAACAGTCACAGTTTCCTGTTCCTTCGGTATTTGCACAATCCGATTTGTGAATTTTTATGGTTTGGCATTCTGGCAAGGCCTTCTTGGTTAGAGCAATAAACTTGGTTTTGTTGATGTTTAATGAAAGTAGGCTACAATCCGGCCAAGCCTTTATTTTAGAAATAGAGGCTTCTGCCTTCATGATAGCTGATCTCCATGAATTACTAACAGAGACTACCACAGTATCGTCTGCAAAGCAGAAGACACTATCCTCAGCATCCAGAATGGATAAAATACCATTGACATAAACATTAAACAAAAAAGGACCAAGTACTGTGCCCTGTGGCACTCGATACTCTGCTTCAAGCGCCTTACTTAAGTTATTTCCTATTCTAACTTTTTGGTTTCTCCCATTTAAGAAGGATTTTATTAATTGGTTGGCAATTCCTCTAATACCCATTTCGTCAAGCCTCTCAAACAGAATGTGGTGTGCCACGGAGTCAAACGCCTTAGCCAAATCCAAAAAAAATCCTATTACTTTTTTCCTTCATTTAAATTTTTCACTTTGCACAACACACGCTCTGTACTGGAGTTAGCTCTAAAAGCAAACGTTTTAAATTTAATGCATTTTTTCTATTACCTTGCTAATGGTGCTTGTTAAGGCTATTGGCCTGCAATTTTTAGTTAGTTTACTGTTACCTTGTTTGTATAGTGGTACTATAATTGTGTTTTTGAGTATAGATGTGTAGACTCCAGAAGCAAAAACAAGATTTATTATATGCAACAAAGGTTTTAAAAGATATTTATGATTCTGTTTAATCATCTCTGAAGTGATCAGATCTTCCCCACTTTTTACATTGTTTTTTTAAGAACTTGATTTGTTCAATCAGGTCATTTTCAGTAAGAGGTGTGAGATAGAAGGATTTCAGACTGGATTTTAATTTTTTCCTGGCGATAATGTTTTTTGGCTGTTTAATTTTTGTAACTAATTTTTTCCCAATACACCACTAAAATATTGATTAAACTCATCTGAGATCAAACCAGTTTCTGTTTAGAATATTAAGATTAATGTCGCCAGTAAAAATTTACATTTTTTTAGTATCTTTTATACTTCTGTTCAAGATGGTACTTAAATTACTTACAAAATGATCCTGATTTATAGAAGGTGATGGATAGAGTCCTACAATATCTAAATTTTCATTGCACTTTTGTAAAGAAACCTTGATACACTTAATGTTATTTAAAGTTAAAGTGTAAACAACGCAACAAATAAATGTATGATGTCATGTCTTTTTAAACATATAAAATGAAAACCAAAAGGAATAGCATTACTAAGTGTAATTTTACTGAGTACCATTACCTAACATTTAATTTTTTTCTAAGCAAAAGCAATAAATACTAAATTCTTTTAGGTACTTTCAAAGACAAACCAAAGGAACAAACAGTGGATTTAGTAGTCAAAGAAAAATCACCTACAAAGTCAAAACCGACATGTCCTATTTGTTTGGAAGTTTTAGGAGGAGCGATTGTTCCAGGAGCAACTGTGTGCGGGCACATGTTTTGTTGGGAGTGTATTAGGCAGGTAGTTAAAACTTCAAGATCATGTCCAACTTGTAGAAAACGAATCACCCTCAAACAAATTCATCGTCTCTATTTTTGAATATATAGTTTTATTTTAATTTTAATTTTTTCGAATATGAACATAAATCAAATTATACCTGAAATAAAAATACAACATTCCAATTTCAATTTTATCAAAAATGGTTACCGCACTTAGATTAGTATGACACTATTGTTGTCAAATATGTTATAGTTTCACTCTTCTAAATACTTATAATAAATCTTTTGTTGTTTGTTTAACCAACAAAATAAAAGGTACATCACAAGTGAATCTTAAAAAAACAGTTGCTGCTGGAAATGTAAAATATATTGTTCGTCCAGACTGGAGATGGGCTTAACAGCTATTTTTAGTTAGCAGCAATGGCAATCAGCAATTATGCTTAAAAGAAACTAAAAGTATTTAAGTATTTAAAAGTTCTAGGTAACGAGGTGGCGAAACAAAATGTGAAATCTGTTATGTATATAAGTACACGATGTTCTGTTGTGATCTGGACGTACACTTGATCTGTTTATAAATTAAGATTAGTTTTAATAAAGTTTTTTGTATTTAATTGGTTTTTTATTTTCAATATCCAAATGATGTGGTTGTATTTGTTCGTTAAATTGCACATCTTATTTTGACGCACTGCTTCAGGAATAATTTTTTTTCGTTAAGGTAAGTGTAAAATAAGTGGGGGGTCCAGGAGAGTCATGAATCCTTAGGGGGAAGTGATACTTTACAAACTGAAACACCTGCGAAGCAACGGATGAGCCAGAGGTATTGTATAATTCGGTACTGGTGGGTGGAGCCTAAATACTATGCAAATATTTCTCGATATCGAACACTTGCGAGAGGGAGTCTAAATTTTGCACACCCCAATGCAAATTGGGTTTGCAACTCCCAATACAAGTTGGGACTTGATTGCTTTGTAAAGTTGTCAAAACTCACTTCTAAAGCTTCATTTATCATCAGTTTTTACTGATTTACAAAAAAAATGTTTTGTGATAAAAAAGTACAAGTAGTGAAGTCGATCTGGCTTTCGAAAACAGACTGATGAAATCGAGTAATTTTTTTTCCAATCGATGAAATCAGTTCCCACCATCATTCCTGCATGAAATGTTCGACCCAGGCGGCAGTGGAGGAGGGGGAAATCCTATATCTAAAGAACTTGAAAACGGTTTTTCCGACAAATCTCGGCCGGGTTTGATCCTACAAAAAAATGCTCTTACCAAAATTGAAGAGCTTGACAAAACACGTAACCTAGTTTCAACCAGAACCCGATAACTCAATCAGTTTGAAATTGCAAAAATGAAAAAAATTATTTCTCGAGAGGCAGGGGGCGTCAATTTTTTGTGAATAAAATGGAAATAACGAGTACTTTTATGTGCCGGAGGGTGGGGATGGAGGGACAAGTAGGCGGGAGATACGGGGGAAAACAAATATTATTGAAACGCTTGTAACTTCCGTACTAATTCAGCTGACGCAACCAGCCAGGGCTCAAATTGTTCACTTTTTCATCCGCTAAAAGATAGCACTACCGAAAAATTTTCTCAAAATAAAAAATAGATAATTTTTTGCTCGCGATTTTAGGCATGGGCTGGGGTTTTTTTTCATCTCTCGCCGGCATTTCTTTTTAATTTTCATTTGAGCCCCGCTGTAACTCGATCCGATAATTAGGAAGGGCACTCCTGGCCGGAAAAGTTTTTGCCATATAGCGGGAGAATGGAGAGGAGTAGGGGGTACTAACCGGGCTCATAGTGGAGTGAAATTAGAATTTTATATGGATGTAAGAGCTAAGTCAATTTTTTTTTAATTTTTTCGATTTTATACATAAAGAGAAGCTTGTAGAAAAATTTTCAATGACTTTGGGCTGGATTTTTACGAGATATGTGCTAAAAACGGCATTTTTGGTATTTTTCGAGTGGATTGCTTCACTATTTTTTAAATATCTCCGGTTCTAAGAGTGGAAAGATAAAAAAAATTAAAATGACCGTGATGAAGTAGAGTATCGATCCGTATATTAGGGTTTTTTTAAAAATGCATCCTAACCTCAAAAAAACGCATTCGCGCACATTATTTTTTTTACTGAATTGGCAATAAATAACCAAAGAATCCTAGAATTTTCTTAAAAATTGCAGATAATATGTATTTTTATGTCGGGAAGACATGGTAAAAATTTAAAAAAAAACTATTTGTCCAGTCAAAATCGGCATTTTTCGAAAAAAAAAAATTGAATTGGCCGCCATTTTTGGAAAAACAATAGTAGAGAAAAAATTTTTATCTTATCAAGAAGGATTTTGTTGTATTTTTGTCTAAGAAAATCCAACATTTTATTTCTTTATTTAAAGTGCCCAATTTAGGGAATAATAAAAAAATAATTCGATTTTCATTTATTATATTGATTCGTTCCCTGACAAAAATCTTACTTTAGAACCTGAAATATTTTTTTATTTTTTTAAACATTTTTTGTACTGAAATACAGTTTTTCTAAGAGAATCAAGCATAAATATCGCAATAAAAAAATTGGAAAAAAATGAAAATCGAATTTTTATTTTTTTATTATTCCCTAAATTGGGCACTTTAAATAAAGAAACAAAATGTTGGATTTTCTTAGACAAAAGTACACACAAAATCCTTCTTTTTAAGATAAAAAAAAATTTATCTACTATTGTTTTTCCAAAAATGGCGGCAAATTCAATTTTTTTTCGAAAAATGCCGATTTTGGCTGGACAAATACATTTCTTTTTTAAATTTTTACCATGTCTTCTCGACATAAAAATACATATTTTCTCCAATTTTTAAGAAAATTCGAGGATTCTTTGGTTATTTATTGCCAATTCAGTAAAAAAAATAATGTGCGCGAATTCGTTTTTTAAGGTTAGGATGTATTTTTAAAAAACCGTGCTATACGGATCGATACTCTACTTCATCACGGTAATTTTAATTTTTTTTTTATTTTTCCACGACTCTTATAGCCAGAGATATTTAAAAAATAGTGAAGCAATCCACTGGAAAAAGACCAAAAATCCCGTTTTTGGCACATATCTCGCGAAGCTCCAGCCCAAATTTATTGAAATTTTTTTACAAGCTTCTCTTTATGTATAAAATCGAAAAAATTAAAAAAAATTTGAGTTAGCTCTTATCATTTTCAGAATATTTTCGTCTATTTTCACTCCACTATCAAAAGAAAGACGAGAAAATTTTCTAACAATTTATTCATTTTATTATTTTACTATATTAGTATTTTGCCCGCCCGCGCGAGTTACAAATGGAAAAACGGAAAGAAACATAACGAAAACCACAGAAAAGCATCCGCTCTCCACTTCTCTCTTTCTCTCTCCGGGCACAAGTTCCGCCCCCGGTTGCTTTTCTGTGGTTTTCGCCCTGTTTTCCATTTGTAACTCGCGCGGGCGGGCAAGATACTAATATGGTAAAATAATAAAATGAATAAATTGTTAGAAAAATTTTCTCGTCTTTCTTTTGAGCCCGGTTAGTACCCCCTACTCCTCTCCATTCTCCCGCTATATGGCAAAGCCTTTTCCGGCCAGGAGAGCCCTTCCTAATTATCGGATCGAGTTACTGCGGGGCTCAAATGAAAGATAAAAAAATTCCGTCGAGAGATCAAAAAAAAATTTTCTTCTGCACTTTTCTTCATGCTTAAAATCTCGAGCAAAAAATTATCTATTTTTTATTTTGCGCGCATTTGTGAAAATAAAAAATTTTCGGTAGTGCTATCTTTTAGCGGATGAAAAATTGAACAATTTGAACCCTGGCTGGTTGCGTCAGCTCAATTAGTACGGAAGTTACAAGCGTTTCAACAATATTTGTGTCCCCTCTCCCATATCTCCCCCCTACTTGTCCCACCACCTCCTTCCGGCACATAAAAGTACTCGTTATTTCCCTTTTATTCACAAAAAATTGACGCCCCATCTGCACTGCCTCTCGAGAAATAATTAAAATTTATTTTTTTATTTTTGCAATTTCAAATCGCGATATTTCGCAAACTAATCGAGTTATCGGGTTCTGGTTGGAACTAGGTTACGTGTTTTGTCAATCTCTTCAACTTTGTTAAGAACATTTTTTTTGTGGGATCAAACCCGGCTGAGATTTGTCGGAAAAACCGTGTTCAATTTCTTTAGATAGAGGATTTCCCCCTCCTCCACCGCCGCCTGGGTCGAACATATCATGCAGGAATGATGGGGGGATCTGACTTCATCGATTGGGAAAAAAAAATTTCTTGATTTCATCAGTCTGTTTTCGAGCCGTTTTTTTTCGCCAGATCTACTCCATTAAAGTAACAGTCATATGCTTTATTGTTTCTTTGATACATTTTATTAAATAAAATAGCATTGGATAGTTGATAGGTCGTCACTCTTCAGGAGCCAAGGAGTAGTTTAAGGATGATGGTGATTAAATTCAAGAATAGAATACTATCTAAAATAATAATTTTTGTAATTATGGATAGGTACATTTCCAAATCAAAGTAAATCAGACGTATATAGTATTTTTAATACAAAAATAGTTGCACGTTACCATTACTTCACAATAATTAAAAAGTAGGTACTTACCACCTACAGAATATTTAACAATAAAACTAATCATTAGCAAATGCAAGTATTATTCTTAACATTTGGCAACGCTGTGCATCTAACGCGGAATAAAATTTATGACGTAATTGATGACGTGCAACTATTTTTGATGTGAAAAGACTATACAGGGTGGCGCAAATTTAATTGAACACTATTGTGATTTCGGAAACCGTTATAGATACAAAGTTGGTTAAATGGGAAACAAGGTGCGTATTTTCAAGACAAATTGATTGGTTTTTAAAAAATTAAAATATTAGGCATCAGATAGGCTTACCTTATTATCAATATTGTAGTTAATATATATATGAAACGTTTTTTAATTATAGTAGAACCCACTGCTTTATAAAAGGATATCGCCAATAGAAGAAATGCTGATGGATCTGGACATTTTTGAGTACTTTCATGTACACTGTCCATATACATAAAAATAAAATTAGGACCACTGTGCAAAGATTAAATAACCAACTTAGCTGGAGATCGTAATAGGGGTAAATGGCGTAAAATTCTTTATTATGAATTTACTTTTTAATTTCTATAACGCATATTAGATTTGAATAGAGGTTGACCACTCCACCTGGCCCATAGCTTCATTTGCTGATCTCTTATGAGATTCACAAACGTTACTAATTAAAATTTTGTCTTAAATTTTAATTTAACTAAACTGTGGTGTCTCATAAGAGGCGACAAAGTGTCCATTTTCGATTGCAGAAAGAAAATTCTCAGATGTGCCGACAGGTCACTTTGATCGCCTTTGGCGGCTTGTAGATGTGCCGACAAGTGGCTTTGTCGGTATTAGCGACTTGTATAAAGAGGGATCATTTTGTTCTGCAATTGAAGTAGGAAGTAGGAGTTAGACAAATATTGTATTCAGTAGTGGGGGCTAGGAAAATATTCATACACTGATACACTGTGCTTGTTTGTATTCGCACTTGATTTTTGATTTAGGTGGTAGGTGATTCGTGGCGTTACTTTATTTCAATTAATAGTATTCTTGGCTTCCGTGTATTACATACTATTTTCTATTTTGAATCATTGTTACAGTATACTTCTTATTATATTTATTCAAAGATACCTGTAGCTCCGATGAGGAAAAGAACATTTTTGGTGAAAGAACTTCAGAGTATCAAGAAATATCCACATCGAAAAAACAATAACAATATCTATGTAAAGATGCTCAAACGATATGTATAAATGTTTATAACAATATTGTTAATTCCGAAGGTGAAAGGAGTGCCATTGAAAAAACATCTTTTTTAACAAATGTTCCCATTAGCACGTTCCAAAAAATCTTAAAGAGAGGTATGATAAAGGATGTGTTAAAACTTTAGATCCATCAAAATCAAAATTAATTGGTAGTATTATTTATGAATCTTACCAACAGTGGATAGTATATTTTCTTTACTAAAAAGTAAAAGGCCAGATTTAAGAATTTCTAAAAGCCCAACACAGCGTTGGATATCGAAAATTGGATTTAAATACTAAACTATCAACAAGAGGACTGTAATAATGGAAAGCCAGAGGATCATAAAATGGAGGATACAATATTTGGAAAAAATTAACAGAAAAATATACTATTTAGATGAAACGTGGTTCGATACCCACGATACGTCAAAGAAAGGATGGTCTGACGGCACAAGAAGATGTTCAGTATTTCAGTAAATGTTCCTTGTAACAAAGGAACTCGACTTACAATTCTTCACTGTGGATCGGACTCAGGGTGGGTACAAAATTGCTTCAAACTCTTTGGAAAAAATTTGGAAGATTGTAATTTAGATTACCACAAAAATATGTCTGGAGAAAGTTTTGAAGATTGGTTTGAAAATCAGCCGTTAAACAATATTGGAGAGAATAGCATCATAGTGATGGATAATGCTTCATATCGTTCCCGCTTAATAGAAAAAGTTCCCAATACAAACTCAAATAAGTCGGAGATTCAGGAATTTTTAAGAAATCATGATCTTTATTTCGAAGAAAATTATACAAAAAAACAATTGTTTGAAGTATTACGCACACAATCATTTGAAAAAAAATCTTTATTGATGAAATGGCATCAAAAAGGGGTCACGAGGTATTGCACCTTCCGCCCTATTTTTGTGTATTTAACCCCATAGAATTAATTTGGGGACAACTTAAAAAAAGAATAAGGCGTCATAATGTGTTTTCCAAATTTGACGAGTTGGTTGCAAAATTGGTAAAAGAAGAAATTAACAAAATTTCTGCTGATGAAATCTCACAAGAGATCAGAAAATGAAGCTACCAACCTCTATTCAAATCTAATATGCGTTATAGAAATTAAAATGTAAATTCATAATAAAGAATTTTACGCCATTTACCCCTATTACGATCTCCAGCTAAGTTGGTTATTGAATCTTTGCACAGTGGTCCTAATAGCCAAAATAATATTTTATTTTTATGTATATGGACAGTGTACGGTGTTTTAGACATTAAAGTACTCCAAAAGTCCAGATCCATCAGTATTTCTTCTATTGGTGGTATCCTTTGTGTTTTTATAACGTTTTTTCATTCTCGTAAAGCAGTGGGTTCTACTATACCATTGAAGACTAATTTTTTTGTGAAATAGTGACTTTATTCCTTTCATATGTGAAAAACCCTATTTGCGACTTCACATTTCAGCCAACTGTAACGTCAAATTTCACTTTTTCCTGATATATTATTTATTACGCTACTGTGCTATTGATTCAAAAAAAACCCAACATGCCTTCAAAAAAGTCTAACAATTAATTTGAGTCATCGTTCGACTTTTCTACTGAAATAGATTGAGTTGAAAATATGGTGGCTGCTCTTTGTTCATTCGCCAAATTTTTAAATGACAAGATTGTAATTTGCCGATTGAGTATTAAATTAGGGAACGAGTATTTTGGGATAGTTCTTAAATTCAGTCTAGTTTTTATTACAGTTTCGTTTGAACAAATGCTTTGAATATGCTTACATATAAATAATTTTTAATTCAAATTTATTTAGAAATGTCATACTTATTAGATTCCTACTTACGTTTTGATACTGCAGTCATTGAATGAATTAAGTTGTACAAAGAAATTTTTGTGCCACATTTTTCAAAATCCATATCATCTGATTCAAATACTTTTTCAGCATTTTCTAGAACAAGAAAAAATAAATTCATAAAATTTAGCTTAATACTCACTTACGTGTTTTAAAAACTCGTTCTTCGTTTATTATCGTAAAAGCATTTAAACATAATATGGATGTTTCAAAGAGATTCCACAATGACAATGTAAAAGCCATTTTGCTTTTACTAGTTAAAATATATCAGATTTGGATAAAAAAATTCATAAAAAATTCGGAAGAATAAGTTTTGTCAATTATCTGTCATGCAGGTGAAACATCTGTTTTCTAGACTACCGGGGCAAAGAGTACTCTATCTAACAAGAGGCGAAAGAAAGCTGCTTTCCTGATAACAAATTTGTATGCGCATGCGCGATTAAACTAGTTTAACTGTCAATGTCATTTCCGTTATTCCGATTGTCGCTCAAAATGTCCATGGCTGCATCCATTTACTTGGTGATAATTTTAAAGACTTGCCCTTCTACAGAGCAAAACGCTTTCACGCCCCTCCCTCCCTTCCTGATTATCGTATCCAGTTCTTGTAGGGCTCAAATCAAATAGAATAAAAAAATTCCCCATATTTACTCTTTCATTGCGAAAATTGAAAAATAAAATTTACAAAATCCGAAATTCGGTCGCCATTTATCCGTTTTCCGATTTCGCGAAAATCATCATCTCCTTAATGCATCCTGTAGAAGTGTCCTCAAGAAAGAGTTTGCCAATTTGCTGACCCGGATTGGTCAAAAATTAAAAAAGTTACCTCGAGTCAAAAATTAATCAGTGTTTGCCCTCCTCCTCCCCTCCAAATTAAACAAGCGAGTTGAAATTTGGACAAAATGCACAATTGGAGGAAAAAAATTAAGTCTCGAAGTCATAGGCGTATTCTTGCCGCGGTGAAAATCCCTATACTTTCAAATCGCAATATCTCGAGAACCGCTAGACCGATTTGGACGAGTTGTAATTCAGTTTATGCATTTTCGCGAGCCCTTTATTTTATATCTAGAAGTCGTTTCGATCCGAATAAAACCCAGCGAGTTACATGCGAAAAACCGATTTCCCATATCTTTACATGTTAATTTACCCCCTTCTATAACTCCCTTAGCTGTCATATAGTGATCACGTGAAAGAGGGACCTCCAATCTATGAAATCGCAAAAAAAAATTAGAAAAGAGCGACTTCGTTTATCGGGTCTTTTCCCGCCAGATCGACTCCACTAAACGGGGAGGTATATTCATCAACACTATTATTTTTCTTAGTGTAGTTCGGTTTGTAAGAATTTAAATAAGTACATGTTACTTTTATCAGTGTATCTCAAATAGTTTATGATTCAATGCTGTGACGTATTTCCTCTCAATATTGTGTCTCCAACATCAAAGGAACCGATCAAGCTTTCGCCTCTTGTTAGATGGTGTACTCTTTGTACTGGGGTCAGTTTTTCTGACTGGGTTGCGAAATCTTAGCAACCTAAGTAAATCTGCGGTTAGCGATGCGTTAAATCAAACTAGTTTGGGTGGCTCAGCGATAGAGCACCAAAGGGTTGTGGGTTCGAATCCCACCGACGACGGCAGAAATTACTTTCTGATTTTTAATTAAAATTGATTTTACAGGTAGCAGGTGTGATTTCTCAATCGACCGTTCACTGTTGGGTTCTAATTAACAGTGGTATTCCTAAAGTAGCGCTGGGAAATGGTAACAAAGCCTACATATAACACGAGGCTAATCATTATAGTAGTTGATACGGAAGTAAAAAAAAAAATAAAAACTTGCAGTTATTTAAAACCATTCATTATCTACACTGTTAGAAGGCGATCAGTAATGTACTCTCCCAATGGCCGTTATAGGGATAAATATGTTGCTGGGTAAACTAGAACAATGGGCCTTAGATAGATGTTAAAGAAGATAGGAATGCAATTGAAGATCCTCACGCGACAAAATTGTCAAACATTATAAGCGCATCAATTGGATGTATTGTGTTCTGCTAATATTAGATCCACGTCATAAACTAGAAACATTTTCTTCAAGTTTATAGGGCAAAGATTTGCAAGAAGAAGCTTGTTAAAGTTTGAAAATGTTTACAAAATCCAATATTATGATAATTTTTCACAGCACTACTAGGCTTAATTTGAGTTTCATTTGATTTCAAATCAAACTAAAGTCAAATCAAACTCGTGAATTTCTAGTTAGAGTATTTAGAACTCAGATAAAGAATGAGAACTGAATTAAGTATTTCAGCATGCTTAAAAATGAGTATAAGGACTCCTAGACGCTCAATATTTATCGCGATATTTTCGTGCTCCAGACCTACATTAATGGATCACACAATAAGACTACAACCGTCGCCTTGAGAAGGTTAAAAAATGAATAACGAAGATTATTTATCTTACAATGCCACAATAAACTAATATTTAACTAAATAATATATTTTTATTTTGTGGGGCTGCTTTAAGAGAATTTTCTATGATCACAGAATATGCATTAAGAACCTTTTCCAAATCGTAAGATTCCAGGGTAAACACCTAATTTTGTGCACATAAAAATTGAAACTGAATAATAGCCCGGGAGACACTGATGATTTTCGGTACTTATTTTCACAGTCAGCAAAGTTGGATAGAATTGAAGGGTTAGTAATTCTAAGCAAAATTCATATATATTTAAGGGGGAAGGATTTCCAATGGGTTGAGGCGGAAAATGCGGCGGAAACACGTCCCTTTTTTTCCATTGATAAAAATAGTTCTAGTAGTAAGAGGTATATTGAAGTTAAGTAAGAAAATAGTCTGGAAATATAATTTTAAAACTTAAAATAGTATATTCTCTAACTTTATTTAAATATTTAGTTATGGTTACCTATCAAAAAAACTCAGTTTAATTGGTTAGAAAGTAGTGCTGTGAAATTTTCACTTATAATATCACAAGATCTTTAATTATTTTCAGGAATAATTTAAGCTTGCGTGGTATTCGGTAAGAAAATTTCACACCATAATTTGAAAAAAAATTATTAATCCAACCTGGTATATCTACATTATTTAATGGTTGTAGATCGTATGTTTACTTTTTCAACTGTCAAAAAATTTCCACTTAAATATCGTGGCGCCACGAAAAAATTTCCGTAAATTTTTTTAGTTGCCATGGTAACTAGTCAAAATTAAGGCATCGTATTGGTTGAAAAGTAGAGGTGTAACATTTTCTATAAAATTGTAGTATAATCTATCATGTGACAAATTTTCAAACCCGGGAAATCCGGGATCCGGGATCCGCAAAATCAGTAAAATTTTTTAATCCGAAAATTTTCAGCCAGACTCACTTTCCACTATCTGAGATAAGCCAGACTGATATTTTTATAAACCTTATGTTCTACTTTAGTAAATGTAAAATATTTATGACCGCGAAAATAACTGGATTAGTATTGCCTTTTTTATTTTTTCAATCCGAATTGGCCATCGACCGAGGTCTTTCAGTGGTTTAAAAAATAATGCAATTAATTGCATCTGGTAGGGAACCGGTTTTTGTGTATAAGTATGTACGGATATTTGTTAAAATCAGTTGTAATAAAATGTCAGCTAAAGTGAGTAGTTTTTCTGATATTGAAATCCCTAAAACTCCTTTTGAAGATGACTTGGTGAGTATTTTTATTATATTTTGACGTTTTTTACATATATTATATTAAATACTCATCTTTATGGATATTAAAACGACTTATTTTATCGAAAAAGTTTTTAATTTTAACGTTTCGACTTGTATTTAAGAATGACAAAAACTTGTTTTGAAAAAAGGCCTGAGGAAGGCCTAATATAAGGCTGAAACGTCGACAATTTTTAATTAAGGAGTTTGATTTATCGGCCTAAACCTCACAAAAAACCATCCAGTTAACGAATTATATATTATATTGTTTTTTATAAATTAATTTTTTCTATACAGGATCTTTCTAATACGTCGGATGACCTGAGTTTTCCGTCAACACAGGACGCATCATCAGAACCAGCATCCGAACCTTCTTCGATGACAAACAATATTATATCGACCCCTCCATCACCGGCGCCGTCTACTTTGACACCAAAATCGATGGATGAATCTATTAAAATACAACTTATTGATGGTGAAGAATATGCAACTTTTGTAAAATATCATATAGAAAATTTAGAATTTCACATTAATTATAAAAAAGATTTTCAAAAATTAGAGCAAAATTTAATAAACAATAATAATGAAATTAAGGATAATGTCAACAAAATAAAAGAAATAATGAATTCGATAGAAGAGAAGCTAAATCAAATTAATCGTTTAAAAATTCAGGAAAAAGAGTTAAAAGCTGGATTAACTCTTTTAAGTAATAAAAGAAAAATAATTATATCATCAAAAATGGACTGTTTGAATAAAATAGCAAAAATTGAAGAAAATGCATACGCCAAAATTTTTAAATAAAATTCTATCAATTATATTGTTTTTTCTTTGTTTACCTTCTTCTTTATTTGATTGCAATATAGCGGTTGAATTTGTTTCTATATAATTATACAGGATGTTTCATAGTTAAACCGACATGCGTTAACTGTAAATAGAGTACACTTGGTTGATTCCAAAAAACCTTAGTTACTGGGTCTAACACTTTTAATAACCATTTCGACTAATATTTTCATAAGCCGTAACTTTAAAACCACCCTGTAGAGCTCTCTCATAGTTGGTACAGGTATATTGTGTTAATAGCCCAATCCTATAGTGTAAGAACTACAGTTAAAATCCAGATCCGGATTAGAAAGAATTTGTAAAATTTGAAAATCCTCAAAACAACACCCTGTATATCAGATTTTTTAAAATTGGTATGAATATTTGAAAAGAACGGAAAAAATGTGTTGAAGTGAAAACATTTTTAAGTTCACATCCCATTCTACTGGAGTTTTAACGTCAAATTACATCAAATGCATTATTTTCGTTTTCACAAGCGGTAACTTTAGAAATACCTGGTAGATTTCTTTCATATTTGGTACAGGTATCATTTTTTAGTAGCCCAATCGTATAATGTAAGGACTACACTACAGTTAAAATCCAGATACGGATTAAGAACAATTTGTAAAATTTGAAAATCCCCAAATCAACACCCTGTTAAATTGGTTCTCATTCGAAAAGAATGAAAAAACTGAGATATACTGACATATTTTTATAAATGCACATCTCATTCTACATATTACTAAACTTTTAAAGTTAAAATATAACTTTGGAAACACCCTGTAGATTTCTTTCATATTTGGTAGAGGTAGATTGTTTAAATAGCCCAATCGTACAATATAAGAACTACAGTTAAAATCCTCCAAAACAGCATCCTGTATATCAGATATTTTAAATGTAAATATGTTATTAATTCCCTTTAGTTTTAGATGTTGTTAGTTGTGAATATTTAAATGTCGATCCTAATAAGTACGCAGCCAGTTAGTAATGTTAAGACATAATACATGAAATGAATTTTTAAAACCTAATGTACACTTATAAAAATATTTCAGAATAACACATCTTTAGTAAGTAAGCTAACTTCGTTATTATTAGTCCGATTTGAACCGGGAAAACGTCATTGTTGTATATAACGCTTACAGATTAAATACATAAACAAAAATCATGCGCAGTAGCGATACCAAAAGGACCTTAGCTAATAATTTGGTTATTATTGGCCCGATTTAAAATGGGAAAACCGCCAAAGTAATGTATTGGGTATACGTAAACAAAAATTATGCGCAGAGCCAGAAGGGCGTTAGCCAATTATCTTGGTTATTATTCTGATATATAGGGTGCTATTTTAGAGTTTATCAACTTTTACAAATTTTTCTTAATCCGAATCTGGATTTTAACTGTGGTGTAGTCCCTACATTATACGATTGGGCTACTAAAAAAATATCTCTGTACCAAATGTGAAAGAAATCTACCAGGTGGTTCGAAAATTAAAATAATGCATTTGATGTAATTTGACGCTAACTCCAGTAGTAGAATGGGATTTTTTCACTTTACCTCATGTTTTTCCGTTGTTTTCAAATATCCATACCAATTTTATTGAGGGCAGCTAATGTTTACTGATAGATGATAGCACAGTTGCAAATTACTTCGATGTATTTCGATCAGAAAATGCTTAATTTTATCTCAAAATCTAGATCAGGTATCATATATTTGATAAAATTGAACAGAACTGAAATTCTAATGCAAATTTTTTATACATGATTTTAGAATTCCTTGTTTCAAAAGGATTAGACGTCTTTGGTATTATCGCAGATTTACGTTATGCAGCATTTAAAAAAAATAATTTCTTGTACATAAATTGAAGACTTTATTACTATCTTTGTATTATAATATCTTCAGACATTTTCCCACAGTCAGGATAAATAGATATTGTTCATATATTTACTTTATAAACTCCCAGACGTATAATTTACGATTTTAATTGAAGCCACTTTATTAAGTTAATATTTATACCTACTTACTTTCTCTAAGCTAGAGAGATATCCAGGGCCGGTTTCAGAACTTCTACGGGATTAGAGCGGTTGATTTATGTTATATAATGTTAATTTCGCCAATAGAATAAAATAGAATAACATTTTATTGATCATTACATCCATTTCTATTATTATTTATTATGAGGCATTGTTGTGAGTCATCGGTAGAATCTCTAAATCAAGCTGGAGATGATCGCTTTCTATTTAAAATTGTATTTAAACTTTACGGAAAGATTCGATACAAAACAAAGTTGTTTAAAATATTTGGAAGAATAGCCCCCTATCAAACATGTTCTCTGCTGAATATTTCCAGAAAATTAGGTTATGTATGAATCGAATCAACAGTAGGCCAATTTCAGCATATCCCAAGGCACAGTTTGCCTAAGTTGTCTGATCACCAAATCAATGCTTATCTGTACCTCACTCTCCTGCAATCTTTTCATTTAGGCGAGAAAATATAGCAGAAAAATGTGGAATTTTGTTACAATCAGTCGGATTGAGATGGGGTTTCATTGCATTCGCTTCGTTAGCTCGTCTAGAAATTTTGTGCTATATTTTGATCATGTACTTTTTTGAAATGGCACCTCTGCATCAAGAAGTGCATTCTTCTTTCCAAGCGTTGAAGAAAAAATTCATATCTTGCACAGAAAACATCCGAACCATACGAATTTCAGTACCTGGAGGTGTTTTGGGTTGCTTAACGTGAATATGATGGCCAAATGAGCCCCCGGTGTGCCTGGAGGTCAGGACGGCGCCAGGAACGTCATCACCTGGAGTTCCCTGTAAACTCATCAAAAATCGATCGAAACTATTTACCCCGGGGGTTTTTCGGGTCTCTGGTCCCAGATCTGACATCGACATTATCCTCTGGAGGTCCAGGTACCCGCGACCTCTCTAAAAACGTCATCTCCTGGAGTTTTACTGAAAGTACTTACCAAATCGATCGATTCTGGAGAACTTGCTTTATTAATAATGCATTGACTAGCATTCATTAAAGCAATGTTAGACAGTTTGACGACAAAATTTATCCAGGTCGCGTGCACCAAGTCCTCCGGAAGTCGATGTCGATGTCAGATCTGGGACGAGAGACACGAAAAACCTTCGGGTGAGGTGTTTCGATCGATTTGGTAAGTAATTTCAGTAAAACTCTAGGAGATGACGCTTTTAGCCAGGTTGCGTGCACCAGGTCCTCCGGAGGATATTGTCGATGTCAGATCTGGGACGTGCGAGCCAAAAAACCTTCGGGTGAGGTGTTTCGATCGGTTTAGTAAGTAATTTCAGTAAAACTCCATGTTTAGTCAGGTAGCACGCACCAGGTCCTCCGGATGACGACTTCGATGTCAGAACTGGGACGAGCGACACGAAAAACCCCCCGGGTAAAGAGATTCGATCCCTTTTTGATGAGTTTATGGAGAACTCCAGTTGATGACGTTCCTGGCACTGTCCTGACCTCCCGGTACACCGGGGGCTCATTTGACTGAAATTGGTGTGGTTTGAATGTTTTCTGTGCAAGATATGAATTTTATCCTCAACACTTCTTGATGTAGCGCCAGCGGTGCAATTTCAAAAAAGTACATGATCAAAATATGGCTCAAAATTTATACCCCATCTCAATCCAACTTACTGCACCAAAATACCATATTTTGGGCTATTTTTGTGTTAAATTTTCTCGACTACTTGTAGTTTAAGTAACATAAGTACTATTTTATTTTTAGTTGATGAATCATATGATGGTATATGATTAGGAGGTATTCAGTAAGTCATAAGTGATGTTCAGACTTATCGTAAATTATGGTTTATTATAACCAGGAAAAACAGAGCTTGTCTTGGCTCGCTCTTGGTCGGTAGTCTGTAGTATTTGGTTTTTTCTACAGTTAATCAGGACCTGATAGAGCTGCCCGACATCGCATAGATGAAAAACCGCGGATCGTAATTCCTGAACATGCACAAATCCACAGTATTTGTTTCTTTTTAAGCAAGTATGTCCTCTCTTAAATTAGGAGAGACGCTTCGCTATTGAAAATTGTTTGAGCCTTTCAAGGTATTGTCCTGGATTGTTAGTATACTCTTTAATACGCGTTAATCTGCCCTTATTATGTTTTATGTACTGTATGCAACTGAACCCTGAAGCACACTTGCCTCTATATGGACCTATTACAGAGTTATTAATTTAGACACAACATTCCCTACTGTTTAGGTAAAAACTAATTGTCGTCATCTAGAGTGCAAAGTCGTTTGCCAGTAGGTTATACATACTTGTCGAAGGCTTTCTGAAAGTGCAGGTCATTAGTACTGTGTTTTATTTTTCTTCTGAGTTGTTGTACAAGGAAGGGTACTATAATTATAGCCTAGTCAAATGGTATTCAAAAGTGCCTGTTTCGTAACATGAGTCCGGTAGAAAATTTTTCAATGGAATTATGTGTTTTTGGGGTGCTGAACACGAATCTGAAGTTTGCTGCCTCGTAGCAGGACCGGCTCATGTCGAAAAAAGCAAAACACCGCAAAATTTTCGGAGTTTTTCCGGTTTTCCGCTCATGTCGCATCGTACGGAAAATGTCGCAGCATTCAAAGTTGAAGAGCATAAAATTCTGCGTCGAATGACCTGCTTAACATCTCAACCTCAAAATTTATAAGGTCGCCATCGTCATTCGAAAAATGCCAATTTTTATCAAATTTTTTGAAAACTGCAATATACTCACAGTTAGACGACTGATTTAAAAACAGCCACAATATGTGAAAAACTGGTAAAATAAAAGTTGTAAAACATAAAATTTTGAGTTCATTGAGCACCGAAATTTTAAATGCGGATCAATATATACGCAATATACTGATCGTTTCTCCATTGTCCCCCTAAACACGTATTTGACCAATATGAAGGGGTCCAATAATAATAAGTGTGCGCCTGTCTATATGAACCCCCTACCTCTCAAACTCCTCTTCTCAACCCTTAATTGAAGTACCAACCTCCCTCCCCCTCTCAAAACCCCTCCCCAACTATAAGTTACTTCCCCTCCTTTTTTGTAAGCCTGACTTGAGGACGTATTATGTAGATCTAATAAGAATTAGTACCCATTTACAAAAAAATATTATTTATTACATTTAGATTTACAAGATAAGCAATTATTCAATATATACAGCTGAAAAAAAATAGCAAGTAAGTTGTAGTATGGAAAATACCTGATAACAATGTCCATTTTATTTTACTCTCCTGGTCCTGGTCCAGGCTCAGGCTCTTCAGCACTCGTAGTGGCAGGCTGTGATGGCTGTTCTTCAACTGAAAGCAATGTGGTCAAGTTAATATGGTGTAAAATAACGCATGCCTGCCTCTGACAGTGGTAGAGCAAACGGAAAATCGTCTTCTTGTTAAGCGAGGTCGGTTCGTTCGTCTACGTTGGTGCAATGTACGTGGGAGCGATGGATGCTATGTTGCTGGAGAACTTGAAGGTAGATATCTCGTACTGCTTGTATCGCACCGCATTCAAGCTATTTGTTAGGGGTTAGCCTCGCACCGATGCTGCAGCTTACCAGCATAGCTTGCGTCCCACGTACATTGCACCAACGTAGACGAAGGAACCGACCTCGATGAGCAAGAAGACGACTTTCCGTTTGCTCCACCACTGTCAGAGACAGGTGAGACTTCAGAAGGTAATTTTATTTATGCTCCGAAAATTTTGAGGTTTTTCGACCTGCTACGAGGCAGCAAACTTCAGATTCGTGTTCAGCACCCAAAAAAGATAATTCCATTGAAAAATTTCTACCGGACTCTTGTTTTCGAAAAAATACCATTTGACTAGGCTATTATTGGTAATTACTTTTGTCTGTTCGGTTTTGGTATGTTAGTTTCTGGGGTCTAGTGTTTTTTTTTGAAACTCGATAACTTCAATTTTTAGTTTTTGTTTGTGTTATTGTTTATTTGTATTTTTTTTCGGTCTGTTACTTTTTTTTCAGGTAGTTGCCAAATCGGAGCGATATAACCTTTGCCCCAGTCTGTTAACTGTTTAAATATTATTTTTTTTAACAAATTATCACTTTGTTTATGCCAAACTTGTAGCATAATTTACCAATCTCATCAATTTAAGTATCTATGTAAATAAAAATGTAGAATGACATAACTATTTGTGAATGCACAAATCAACAATATCGTATTACGAGTAAGTAGTTGGAATAATTATACGGTAGGTACTGTGCAATTATTTTTGTCACACGTAAGTACTAAAACATTGAGGAAGAACAGTCCGCTTGAATTATGTATGAAGTATTATGTAAAGATGAAAAGTTAAACTGCATACAAATTATTTGAGATGAGAATAAGCGCGATTTTACACGGATATCATAGATGAATGAGATCAATATTTTATAAAATGCATGTTTCTGTCATGTAATTATTTCTATTTTATAGGACTTAGTCCTTAAGCTCTTTATATTCAAATTGAAATAAATAAATCTAAATTCCAATGTAATGAGTAATAAACAATACAATATTTTTAATTAGCGGAAAATTATCAGTAGTAATACCACAAGTGATTGAATTTTCGCGGTAAGATAAGAGACAGACTTATGAGATAAATTTAATCAAGAGTGGAATTTTATTAGACTATTTCACAAACAAAATAAAAGGTAAAAAATCTAAAATTCGGTTGAATTAGAGGAAATTAGCAAAAAAGGTAAGAAGTTGATCAGAGAAATTAATAAAGTTTAATAAACACGAAACAGTGACATCGAACGAAATCCCAAATCTGCTCATTTTTAAATGCGTGCACAACGTGATTATTTATATTTGACGTTTAACTGTCACATACACAAATCACCGAACTTGACAGGCCAATCAGAGTCAAGAGTCAAGTTTGGTGACTGATGTTCCTGATTACTGCATTTACAAGTTTAGGCAAGAAATATTTTTGATAAAATAGGAAAAAAAATTAACAACCCATTAATAATAGCAGATATCATTATTTTTAATTACAATTTATCAATCCTGATTAATGATGATGTTTTGACGAAAATTCAATCTAGGGAGTGACCGAGAATTTATAAAATGTTTAGCATAAGATCATCCGGTATCTAAACAAAGGGCAAGTGACAAGTACTGACAACTATTTCTGAGCTCACTTTAATAAATTTACGAACAAATTTAAAAAAAGTTATTTAATTTGTATTATTCGACGTTTTTTTCAATCAATGGAAATCCAGTGCATAAATAAAGTGGTAAATATCACCCAAAATGCATATTTGATCAATTAAGATTTAAAAAATGTCTGGGAAAGTAATTTTTGGTATTATATACAGAAGTGCAGAAATATGTGATCCTTTTAACCATTAGGCTTCATTGAAATAATGTAGGTCTGTTTATACTTAAAAAAAAATATTCTAAAAACTAAAAATAAAATTTTTAAATTTCAATTTCTCAGGCAAATGAGGAACTATATTACAAAAACTTTATATGCTGTGCTAACATTATTTTGTCTCTATCAAGTATCGAGACATCCCTTATGAAGTAAATAATAATAATAGTAACTCATATTATAACATTTCTGTTTCATAAAACCAACTCATATGGCTTCATAAACTTAAAATTACGTACCACAATCACACGTATAGTTTACCTATTTTCAATTGCAGAACCAAATAATTCCTCTTTATACAAGCCTCCAATGCCGACAAGGCGACTTGTCGGCATATCTACAAGCCGCCAAAGCCGATCAAAGCAACTTATTGGCACATCTGGGAAATTTGTTTCTGCATTTGAAAATGGAGTCGCAAATATACTTAATGGGGCAATGGAAGAAGAAGCAACCAGTTATAACAATGCGCGTTCTTTAATGCTGCAATTCCTGTGATATTACATAACTCATGAAGACACTAGGAGGATTATGGAACTCTGAAGAAATTGTTGGTGGTGGTCGGAAGCGATATCCAACATCACCACCGTGCTCAGCATCCTCGAAAATGGGGGGAAAGTGTGTTTTTCTACAGGGATACCTTGTATATAGCGTTTAACCCCTCCAGGTAGTGGTTTTTGGCCGATTTGAAGGAGACGCCGAGGGTAAAAACTTTTTTGAACCTCAGATTCGGTTTCAGCGACCTCTAAATTGGCCCTGTCCGAAAAAAAAGGTGTCACTCCGACTCCTGACCTTTACTAGTTGTACAAATAAGTTTCTTTATCTAGATAAAATTAGTGGGAAGCAGTCAAGAGTAAATAAATTAGTACGATTTCTTCGTTTTAAGTCGAGCTTTCGAAAATGTTTATTTTCTTTAACAAGACAAATAACATGAAATTCAGAAAAATTATATACAAAAAGAAACATCAGTGTTAAAATTTAAAATGACAATTTCTAAAAAATCAGAGTTGAGAAATTTTCTTTATGTTTTTTAATAGGTGTTTATTGTACTGATGTCTTTGATATCTGTTCTTTTATTCATTGATTTTTCATTGTTATTTATATGAAGCATTTCAAGAAAGAGACGCTTATTGAGATTTCGTTCATTATCGAGAATTTTGGCATTATTATAGTCAATTACATGATCTTTATCTATTACATGTTCAGCAAGGGGACAAGATCTCACATTCCTTCTGCAGTCACTTTTATGAGAGGTTATGCTAACTTTAAGCATTCTACTTGTTTGACCAATGTATACTTGATCACAGCTGCTGCATGGGATTTCATAGATTATATTTGATTTATTTTTGACGGTATAGGTGTTTTCATTTTAGAATTTATTTGTGAAATAGTTTTCAAATTGGTTTTAGCTATTTTAATATTGTCTTCATTTTTGAACAAATATAATATTCAATAAATACAATGAATGATAAGCGATAAGTGCTACTGCACTTGTTTCGCATGAAAGGCATCATAAAACATCATCATCTACATTATAAATAGGATTATACCCAAAGACCAGACATCTGTAAGAACCTTGACCGATCTTCTTTCCAATTAAGTATTTGCTTTTTTCCAGAGCTTTACTTCAGAATTTCGAGGACTCAAAAGGGTCGCCATGTGTTAATTAAGCAAGTTTTTTCTTTACCTATGATTTTCCAAAAATATCCCGCATATACACCTACTTGAATTTTCGTTCCAGTCTTTTGGTATTGCTCAACATAGATTTATATTACAAAAATTTGGGGAAAAAGACATGTCACACTTTTATTAGTTTGACAGTTAAAAAAATGTATGGGTTTTGATATCAAACCATTTATAAAATTAATAATAATAATATATACGCCCTGCAATTCACTCCCTTACGAGTGAACCCCAGAAGCTCTGCAGCTTGTGCGGGGGAGGTAAAGATTTAAAAATTGAAATTTGGTCAGTTGTTGGTGGATGCTTTGAATTTGAAATAGAAATAGAGGTACTAAATAGAATTTTATTCACTAAAGATTTGGGATATGAGTTTTCTAAAAGAATGTTTTGAAGTTCTTTCAGACACTCATCTCTCAAAGATTGATGAGTGACCTTAACCACTCTGTTTTTAAGGTTATTAATTAAATTTATTTTGATTTTCATGAGATGGTTTGAATGAAAATTTAGGAACCGATTACTATCAATTGGTTTTCTGTACTATCCAGTAATGATTTTATTGTCGTTCGTTCTTATTAGTTTTAAATCCAGGAATGGAACTAAATTATCAGTTTCTTTTTCAACAGTAAACTGAATTTTTGGATCTAAACTGTTAAAAATATTTAAAGTTTCATCGATACAGTTTCCTGGTAAAGAGAGGATAAGGTCATTTACAAATCTCTTGAGGAAAGGAATTTCGAATGTGATTTTATTTGTGCAATATTATAGGAGTTCCTCTAAAACGCAACTTGATATTATTGGAGAGATATTAGAACCCATGGGAGTACCGAAAATTTGTTTGTAGAATTTTTGATTGAAAATGAAATCAATTATATTCATAAACATTTGTTTTTTAATATTGCAGAGGTTGTTAAATTTGTTCCAATTTTTGTCGATGCAGAGTTTAACTAACTCTAAAGGTAAGTTAGTGAATAGAGATACCATATCTAAACTTATAAGAACATAATTTGGTGCTAATTGAAAATCGTTAATGAATTCACTAAAGGAGAAAGAGTCACTAACATGATATCTGTTATCATTGTCATATGAATTGGTCAATATTTCAGTAATAAATTTCGTTATTTTACTATTTGGGGAGTCTATAGAGGAAACAATTGGTCTCATTGATAAAACGGGTTTATGAATTTTTGGTAAAGTATAAAAACGTGGTGTAATTGTATTATAGATAGTTAACTTTTTAGCAGTTATTGCATCAATCATTGTTTTCTTCTTTAGTTCAGAAACAATTTTATTAGCTTTCTGTTGTAGAGTGCAAGACGGATCTGCACTAAGTGGTTTGTAATATTTTGTATCATTTAGAAGTATTTGGCTTTCATTAATGTATTCGTCTTTGTACATTGCAACACCTTTATCACTATTGATAATGCAAACTTCAGGATGGTGTTTTAGATAGATCTTGCACTTATTGAACATTATAGTAAATTGATTTATGTGATTATTATTCATATGAGAAAAGTTTGTGATTATATTGGTGAATTGTGCACGATATAGGTTTTTACTTCTCTCATTGAAATAAGTTTCAGCAGTTTGATAAAATTTGGCGCTACCAGTAAGATATGGTTAAAATTGTAACTGTAAAACGTCATTATCGTAAGGTTGGACATCAGTCAACAACATAACCTTAAAATATTGGTGATTTTTTTATCAGTATATTCTTTTGTGTGCGAAAATGTCGAGTTTTGAGCCTAATACGCCTTAAAAATTAGTGTCCGATGATTCATTCACCAGTCCAACACCCTGTAGAAAGAAACGAAGAAGTCTGAAGAGATGCAGAATACTGTGTCAGCTTGCCCGGAAGGGTCATCAGTTGGCGGCTACGTCGGTTGACCCCATTTCAAAATCCTTTCTCCTCGTCTTCGTGCAGCCGTCTTATCGTTGTTGGCCGATTAAAGATTAAATAGAAATCGCCTCTAATTGCCCATCGTATTCGGATAGGTTCAGGGCCGTTTCTCAATTTTTTGACCGTTGGTTGCTCTTATGCAAATACCACTAGTAGGTCAGTGATAATGTGGAAGAAAGTTCGATGTTTTTTCATCTAAGAGTCAAAAAAATTAACAAAATAAATAGAACACTTTGTAATTTTTGTAGGGACTTGGAAAGTCGTTTGTGCATTATTTTTTTATTGAAGATTAATCAAATTTTTTTAAGGCTGAAACTGAGCTTAATTTGTCTTTATTATGTGTGTTTTTAAAACGCTTTTATTGTAAAAGTTTTTAATAACAAATTTTATGTTTTCATCCCAATTTTAATTTTATTAGCAAAGCCCCTAGTCAACCTTATTCAACCAACTTAAAACTAATTTTTATCGTATAAATGGCAAATCTGAAGACCTTGGATCTATCTTATTTAGATAATTTCTAAAACTAAGATATTTTCTTTGTAAATATTAAGTTTGTGAAGCGATAACTGCAAAGTTTTAGCAGCTAGTTTTAGTAGCATGTTCATTATCGATAGTTTCCTACATTTGACTACAGTTTTTCGAATTTAGCTCTTATGTGTATTAATACACTTTAAAAAGACTTGCAGTCTTACGTAGAGAACAAGAAAATTCACTTAAATAATTTCAGAAATTTAGCCTTCCGTTAAATTGTTTGTATATACTGTAACATCGCTGAGCACGCTCCTGAAAAAATTTGATATCTGACAACAGTAAAAGTAATCGAAAGCAAATTTACTCTTTGTTCGATACTTATGGATATTCGTTTATATATACTCATCTACTTCAAAGAAATTACTATTGGTTCTCACGAATCTCCTGTCTTTTTTTTATAGTAATGACTCTTCAATCAAAGTCATGGAGAAAGTATTTGATGGGTTATTTATTGGTAAATGAAGCTTTTGCGAGGGAGTCAAACTGTATACAACAATTATTAGTAGGACTCATTTGCTAGAACACTAGCAGTTTGTGTGGAACATATTCGAACATTTGTTATAAGTCAAAAATGTTTACATTGTTTCCTATTAATCATTCTTCATGTTCTTGTAAATATTACTAAAATTGTTTACTTTGTAATGTATTTCTGTTTCTATTAAAATTTCCTTTTGTTGAAACATATTCTTTTCAATATTGTATGAATCTGTCAAATTTTATGACAGCGGCCTACTCGATTCCTGTTTTTCTCGAATAAACCGTCAACATTTCTTATTTTGCAATAAATCTCGCGAATTTTACAAAATTGACCCCACAAACCCTATATCAGCAAAAAGCTCTTAAAAAATTACATGCAATGATGTAATAAAATATAGGGTGATGCAATTGAAAAAGTCGAGTTATTGCTATTTATAATTTGTCATTTTCAAAAAATCGTAATAATAGGCGATAGTACATCGACTTCGAGTTCGCTTATATCTCGGAAGATGCTCTAAAGCTTAAGGAATCGACTGGAGAAAAGTTGATTAAGATATCTTGAATAATTCTGAAGTTCTGATTTTTTGACACATAAATTGACATAAGTCAAAAACTACTGCAGATAAGTCTAAGAAACCATGGTGCGTTATATCGACAATTCATTGGAGAATCTGTTTGCGTTAAAGCAAGTGTACAGAGAGAAAACACCAGGGGCGGTCTGGCTCAGTTGGGGGCCCTCGGCTTACACTGTTTGCAGGGCCCCTACCGGGGTGTCTGGTATGGAATTCCCCCCAGCAAAAAGGGGGTCCGGAAAATTTTTAAAAACTGCATGTCTGAAGATTGATTTTAACGCTATTGTAGCACTTAAAATTAGCTTAAAGTTATGAAAATGTTGGTGAAAATTTCTCTATTGTTTACCTTACCAGTACTAGTTCTATGACGTGCAAATTAGTAAGGCACTCTAAGGGAGGCTATTGTTTTATCATACCTTAAAATTCAATATAAATTGTTTTTTTGAATAATAATGTACGAGTTAAATGAACTGGGAAGAAATAAACTCCAAAATCCTGAGTCAAGTTAAACCTAAAAAATGATAGTATTTTATAACAGCGGGGCCCCTTCAGCTTGGGGCCCTCGGCGATCGCCGACTAGCCGACCGGGCCAGACCGCCCCTGGAAAAGGCCAACTTAAATAACAAAATCAAAGTTGCAGATCGGTTACTGCGTGTCCTGTAACCGCTCTTCTATCAATAGTTTCTGAAATACGGCGAAATGCACCTAAACCAAATATCTGGTAGTAAAATGTTTAGTAAATTCTTTCTTTGTTAATCATTTTCATACATCAGTGTGAACTGCAAGCTCAAAGCTCAGTAAGAATGAACCCGGAAATAAAAAGTTTTTAGATCTTAAGAAAACTGTATTCCTCACTACTAATTTTCTCCATGCCCAAAAATGTCTCTCATTCTAAAAATCAATTCATTTCTCTTTAATGAATCGAATGAAAAGGATTTGTTTGCCAACATTTTATACATTTTCGTAATTGGAAGCAGATCAATAGACTTTTAATAGCTCTAAAAGATGACCTGTCTGATTGAGTAACTCAGTAATTAATAATTTTCATAATAGCTTCCACTGTAACGATATAACTGAACTTTTAAAGAGGCGGACTTCAAACGTTTTTGCTGGTCTCCCACGTTTTTTGTTTCTCAATTAAAAATAGCCACTTTTAAATTATTTAAACCACTGTGATTTACCAAGAGCAAACTTATCGTAAGTTCTTCTGCAGCAGTTTTCTTCAAATGGTAACAGAAAATCAATGCTGTCAGCAAAACTTTCAGGCACAAAATTAAACGGTAAGGAAAACTATGTTGTTGTATGAAACTTGTCTCCGAGGGCCTAAATCATCTTGATGTATTTTTAAGGGATAATGTTAAATTTAGTTTACGCAACTTCATTACTAGTGATGAAGATGAATATCTGCATTTGGTATCTCAAAAACATTACACTTTTGGGGATATGTTCTTAAGATGTTTTTCTTATTTTCTATATAATTCAGGGAAAGTATTCTGTCGGTAACATCAATTGTTCTTATACTAGTAAATATTCACGAAAATCAGTAGATATATCTAATAACAACAATTCACACATCATTACCCACGCGTCCATATGGTTCGGTGAATACAAAATAAAAAAAATCCGCACGATTCACTTGAACGTCAAGATCACTAGATAAATAGATCTAGATTTAAATTTTTAATATACTTGACTGACTTTTATGCAAGAAGAAAGTTATTTTATGTGAACTATTAATGAATGTGGCGTTTAATATATTTTGAATAATTGAATATATGCATATCTGAGTTAATAACTGCGTTTAAATTCAGTTGATGGCCTTGTTAGATTTTAGATATGGAAATTTATCTAGCTATTTCGTAATTTAATCAAAAATAGTTTTACGGACAGGCGGTTTTATTTAAAATATTTAATATGTTGAAAATATTTTAAATAAATTAATATTTAATTTGTAGTGCAGCAACAATCTGATACACAGGCGGCTCGAAGCCCGAAGAAGGAGTCGGAGACGGAATATAAGGGCAAAAATCAAGGATAATGATCCCAGTGAGTTTGTAAAAAGACACCACAGTATTTCAAGCGGAAGTAGCAGCAATGCACCTCTGTATCAGAGAAATAAACAGACAAGACAGCATAGGTCAGTTCGTTGTCATATTCTCCGATAGCCAGGCAACTCTAAAAGTATTGAGGGCCACCCAGGTAAACTCTAAACCTGTGTGGGATTATCCTTTGCCCTGAATGAACTAGCAAAACGCAAGACACAAAGGATACCAAGGGAATGAAAAAGCCGATGAACTGGCCAGACCAGTCTCGTCAATGGCATTCTATGGCCTGGCATAGCAAAAGCAACAGTTAGAAAACAATCAGCAAAAAGGATGAAAAACAGGCTCAAAGTTCGAATAATATTTTTGAAATGCCTACCATGTCTGCCAGCTCGTGGAGTTTCAGTAGACGGTCATCCACTACCATTTTATGGTAACATCATCTGGTTTGTATCACATAACGATGACCAATTGTTTCCGTTTTCAAATTCACTTAGAGCGTTCCCTATTGATGGCTGCCAAACAAATACTGAACAACGTAGCGCGTACAAACTTCCAACTTAAGCTTTATAAGGTTGGTACTTTATACCATAATCATTCTTGTCAAACAACAACTGCCATCTATATGTCAGGTTGGGTATTTCTGGAATGACCGTCGTAATTACTTTCTGTCTGTCAAATAAAAATTTTGGGCATTAAAAAACGAAAGCAAAAGCAAAACCAGTTGAGAATGCTCTTCTAGCATTGCCATAGACCGAACAAATTAAAGTATTAATAAAATTTTAGATTGACAGTTCTTATTTTAATCAACACAGCCACAGTCTACTCACTTTTACCAAAATCGTCATTTACTACGTATCTACTTTAAATTCAATGTCATTTTAAACTTCAAAATTTTCATATTTTGGACTCCATTTTGAAGGTGTTCCCGAAGAGGCACGGAGGGGCACCCTAAGCTTACTTTTTGATGTTCTATCAAAATCTGAATTTTAAAATTCATAAACACAAAAAAGCTACACACTCAGATCGAATTCAAATCAATTATTATCAGATCGAAATAAATAGACAAGTTTTCAGGATAAGTTAATTGATAACTGTTATGTTATTTTTGTTATAAAATATTGTACGTACTTTCTTCTTTCAGTTCAACTATCCTTCCATTAATAAAGTGCCTTCTATATCTTCGTCCATTTCTATATATGATCCTTTTGTTTTTTACATTTTATGGCTTCTCTTTTCAAATATTGTATTTCTATGTCTTCCGTAGATACTGTTGTTTTTTCTTTTTTTTTACCACCCGTCGTCGTTGGTGATTCAGTTGTGGGATGCCATTTCCTGTTTGAGGTTAGGCCCAGGTTTATCAATTTTTAAAAACTCGTGTATAAGGGTTTGGAAGTTCTCCTGCAAAGTCACCCAGGAACTCATCATTATCATCATCATCAACTTTGTCTTCATTCAAAAGATAAGGAATATTTGAAGACGGTTTGAAAATACTTTGATTTCAAATTGACACCCTGAAAGTGTAATTATTTTAGATACTGTTTCGTACCATTTCAAGCAGCTCATCAGAATCCCCAAAAAATATCTACATAAGCAGACCTTCAGACACTTTTATGGATAATGTAGATATATTATAGATGGCACTGAGAGGGAGCGGCTTCTCTTCGAGACCTCTACACCTTTCTTGGTACCCTGTCTACCCTCGAGCATCTGAATATATAACAAAGCGAGAGACAGTACTTATCCAGATGACTAAAGGTAAAGACGGAAGCAACTAAGATGAAAGTCGGAAGGAGAAAGACAAAAGACGGATGATGAAAAAGGAAAGACGAAAAACGAAAAAGAAACGATTGTAGTATTTATCTGCTCCAGCAATAAAAACCTCTTTTGTTGTATAAAATCCTTACAATAGTGATTTAACTTTGTTGAACCGTAGACGAAGGTTGACCTTTTAGAAATCCTCAAGATAATTGCTTATAAATATCGTCTTAACGCCGTCACCATATTCTGGAGTCATTGTTGTAGCTATTAAAGCATTATTTTATTTTTATTTTATAATTTTTAGTGTTAAAAAACACATAAAAGCTGCAGTCGCTAAAGCGAAAAGAAATGGGCTTGATATTGCACAAATGATTTGAAATAAATTAAAATCACAGCTCACAAGAATTACGACATTAAAAAATGTCACACACTGCACCAACGCCTGGACTTCAAACAACTACTCCTTGGAGTATATGCCCCAACAGGTATTGAAAAACATACGGCCAGACGCGGTTGGAACCCGAATCGTTTCGAGACTTATCCCAACACTTTTTTGTTACTAAAGGAGCCTGTCAGTCTTAGACCGGTTTCGGCATTATTGTGCATCATCAGTAAGAAGTAAACCAGTCCGACTGATGAGGTACAATAATGCTGAAACCGGTCTAAGAATGACAGGCTCCTTTAGTAACAAAATCAAAGTTATGGGTCAAGTCCCGAAACGATTCGGGTTCCAACCGCGCCTCGACTTCTGTAATTCAATACCTATTGGGGCATATAGTCCAAGAAGTAGTTGTTTGAAGTCCAGACATTGGTGCAGGGTGTGACATTTTCTAATGCCGTAATTCTTGGGAGCTGTGATTTTAACTTATTTCACATCATTTGTGCAGTTTGATTACTCCCAGTAAAATATTTTGGTATCCAAAATATTTAATTTCTTCGGGCTTGATATTTTTTAAATAAATTATTAAAAATGCATAAAAAAAATTAAAATTTCTTTGGATGGTAAACATCTGATTTTGTGCTGGTTACCAAATCCCGTGGAACCGGTACTGATTGCTAGTATCTTATTCAGATCTTTAAATCTATTATTTGTGTAAACAAAAATTAAAAAAATTAAAATTCAGCATGTCGCTTTCTTTATTGTCATTGACACAAAAACTTTTGTAGAAATTCTTTCCTTTATTATTAAAATAATTAGGTATATCTTATGAGATGCCTTTTGGCTATATACATAATACGTATTTCAAGAAAAAAAATCATTTTACCACGATACTGTTTCTGTATTAATTAATTCATAATTGTGAGAGTCAATTTTGTGTTCATCGTCGTGCGCGTTTAGAAAATTTTATAAGGACCTCAATTTTTTTGTTCGTTAAAGCATACCCCAAGAAGAAACAATAAATACTACGTTGTCAGTGCCGGATTGAAGAGGGGGCAAAGGGGGCAATTGCCCTGTGCGACAGCAAAATGGTATTGAAACAATGATCATTTTTATTTCATAGCGCCATAAAAAAAACGGGGCGACATGGAGTTTACTTGCCCCCCCCCCCCTGGGAAATTTCCGGAAGAGAATTTGATCCGGCACTGCGTCAAGTCCGGTCAATTGTTACCATCGATATCAACACCAAAGCCAAAGTAAAAATGCAAAGTGTTCTTGGAGACAACAAAAAAAGTAACCAAAAATTTATGAAGTTTATGACCTACGTATTCTAAATTTAGATAGAAATTTTATTGCCAATGTAACAGTTTTTGTTTCGTCTCCAAAGAACACCTACCTGGCGAACAAAGACTTGTGCTATAGAGAAAGGTAAACAAATTCTGTTCCAAATGAGGCTACAAATAACTATTTTAACGTAAAATATATTCAGAAAACTGACAACATTAAAATACTATTTCACAAACTCCCGAACATAAACTTCAACAAGAAGATTTTTTCTGCCAAATCGCTTTTCAAGGCTTTCAATAACTTTGGGGTAATTGTCTCCGCTTAACTCAACTCAACTCTCAACTAATTGATGAGTACGAGAATTCGGAATGATCGCCTGTAGAAGATATTAAAACTTGTCTTCAATGGGAAGATCTTCGTCATTGTGAATACGTTTGAACTGACTCCAGAATGGAAGCCAGTCTTTAATATCATCTTCGAATTTATGAATTCAATAGTAGGCAGTTTCAGTTTACGCTTCGTGTGGTTGGAACAATGGTATGATACATTACTAGTTTCATCAGATGTATTCGGTAAATGACTCAACAATCAACTTAAGTTCCTGGTATTTATTCAAAAAATTATCTGCTGTTTCAATTTCGGATAGCAATGCGCTTTGGTCACCGCTTTCCGATACTAAAATGCTTTGATCACTGCTTTCCGACTCTAGAAGATATAATAATTGTCTGTTTAAATCAGCCATCAACTCAATTTTCTGGTCCAACATTCGAACTTTTCCTCGAATTTCAATTAAATTAACATTCTTCTCACCAAGGTCTCTGAGCCTAAATAATCTTCTTCACCTTCTCCATAGTCACGGTCGCCAAATTGTTTCGTCTCCAAAGAACATCTACCCGGTGAACAAAGACGTCTGCTATAGAGAAAGGTAAACAAATGAGGCTCCAAATAACTATTTTAACGTAAAATATATTCAGCAAACTGTCAACATCAAAATATAATTTCACAAACTGACAACGTCAAAAAACTATATACAGAGTATAAAATTATCAGGACCATTTCTTCGAGTTTCTCCAACAGTTTTAGATCAAGACAAAATTTGTAATTTTGTTTTTAGAACAGGCAATCCAAGTTTAGTAACTTTAGAAGATGGTCTTGTGGCAGATGAAAATTACCTAATTTATTTAATAAATATTAATTTTTCGGGCGCAGACGAGTTCCTGCCGGTAGCAGGTAGTCAGTGATAGCGGATTATAGTTTTGTGTATTGCAGTATGTGGAAACTTATTAGAGATAAATGTAAAGAAAGAAAGATCAATGCTTTCTGTTTCATTTAAAGCAAGCATGGTACCGTAAACTTCAGAACTTATGTTTAGCTAAATTTTATAATGACAAGAAGTAGGGAAATGGATAAAACTTATTTTTGGTTTGCCCTACTTACCCTTAAACTTTTGATTTTATATTCACATAGAGCATCAAAATGTAAAATACAAACTGTGATTCACTATTTCATAAAAATTTGAATGTTTGTTTTGTCATTACAATTTGTTAGGTCTACGGCAATGCAAGAAGATCATTCTCAACTGGTTTTTTCTCAATACATACTGATCTGAAGAAAGTCGATTATATTTTTCTAGATCATTGACAGCTTTTTCCAATATTTTAACGATATTTTAAGTGATTATGGTCGATAATTAGTCACTTTTATAAATAAAATAAATAAAACAATAAGTACGGTGACAAATGTATTTTTTTTAATATAACCTACAAAGCTTTATACAAAAATGGAACATTCAATGCTAGATGTTGTTTGCTTTTAGAGATGGTGAAGGTATTGAATGCATCATGACCCGTCTGAGATGGAAAGAGATGGTATTCACTTTATCAGTTCTAGAACCTTAGTAAGGGGATCCGTATGACCCGGATGGGATCGAACTGGGTCCGCTTGGGTAGCCTCCGAAAGAAGGACCTTGAGATATTTGATTGTATTGGGCTACCTGTATGGCTTGTTTGATTCCTTCAAGATCGATTCCGACGACACGGTATTGGTAGCTGGGAACTCCGTATTGTGGAGATGGTGCACCGTATTGGGAAGATGGAGCGAATCCACCACCGCCGCCGCCACCACCGCCGCTAGCGGCGCCCTGTTGTTCCTCTTTGAGCAAGATTTGACGAACTTGTTCGAGAAGTTGTGGGTCTACGGAGGCACCTTCGTTAGTTTGACCACCTGACGATACAGCTGTGTATCCACCACCTCCTCCGGACAGTCCACCCCCCAAGCCGCCGCCGCCCCCGAAGGAGATGCCGCCACCTCCGCTGGGCCGGTTGTAGTTGTAGCCGGACGGAGGTTCGGCTACAACGACAGCGGCCAGTGCAAAGGCGAATACCTGAAACAAAACGAATCAATTAGATTTTTAAATAAAAAAAAGTTAATTTTAATATCAATACCGCCTAAATATGAAAAGCCATTACAACTGTATTATATCCCCCTATGATCTTGAAAGTTGAAATAAGTTCACATCTTATTTTTTATTATAATAAAATTTAATTTCCTTAATGGTTTTACCTACATGATAAAAAAATATAAAAATAGATCGCTCGCCCTAAGGATGGCAATAAATTTGTATTAAAGAATTGATTTAAAAAAAATATTTGATCAAAAAATAAAATTTTACAACAGTAAAAACACAATAGCTTTTTAAAAAAAGAAATTTATTGGTTAGATTGGTGTACTTATTATTTCTAAACCGAATCATATTGTATGTTTTTTTGTAAACAAACAGTAATAATCACTAACAATGTATCAAAATTCAAAAATTTGACACATTATTTATTAATACTTTTTGCAGTTTTGCCAACTTAATTGCTATGAAATTATAACTAAAGTTGACAAATAAAGTGACGTCCGCTTACTAGATATTGTGGAAGTTTTATCCGATAAAAAAGGATGCACCTTTTTTATCGATGTCAAAGTGACAAAAGCATTTCCAAATATATGCCGTTTTAACATCGGAGTTAATTTATCTCATCAATAAAGATTTATCGATAAATTATTCAACATTGCTTCTTCAGAAAACTCGGTAGCATTGACTTCTATTATGTCAACACACCATGGCACGCTTCGTTCAGTTTACCGAAGCTTGTTAGGATGTACGTGAGAAATGCGTGGCAAGTAAGTTACATCTTTTCACTTTCTAATGTTACAACACTTTCCCATAGAGGACAATAGGAAGTCGTTTGAATTCTGCAAGAATTCTCAGGTTATAACACACTCGCTCATCTTCCATTCGGTAGCCGGATACCTGTTTCAGTACACGTTTTTTATTTTATTGTTTGTTTAAACAATTTCGAAATCCTATCACGCGTTCTAGCGTTTTATTACTTGTGGCTACCGCTTCCTGTTTTGATGCTTTGTCAAGATTACTTTTCTCGTGAATTGTGACACACTTTTTCGTTGGGGTCAAAGTAGGATGTTGGAAAGAGTGCCAAATTAATATTTTAAGAAGAAAAAATAATTGTACATATTATTTTCGTCTGTAGCTTTTTGTAAGACATCACTGAAATCTTTGGGATATAATTTTAATTGGTTTAAAGGCAATATTTCATTTTATTGATGATTGATAAATAAAAGTATGAAAGCGGAAACCATAGTGAAGAAAAATATTACGAATTATATTCAAAAAAGTTTAAAATAACATGGCAAACATATAAAACGTTGGGTGTATATTTACGCCCCAACAGAAGGAATGTGTAAAGAAAAAATGAATGAATTTTATACATACCAAAAAATTGTCAAAAGAATAAGGGAACAAAATAAAAGAATCAATATTGAATGAAAATAACAGAAATATTGCATATAAATTAAACTAAAAGACAAAAGACAAAAGGGGTTGAAACTATAGTCTATATAATAAGAGCTAGAGGAAAAAATAGAGAAATAAAGAAGAATTAAGCTCACAACACTATTTAGAAGTAGCGATATTGATATTACAGGTATAAAGATATTTAACATTGACATTGACGATAAAGATGGTAAACTTTTAAGGTGGAGACAGGAATCAGAGAAGAAGTCAACTGAAATCAAAGAGCCTGTAAAACATATTTACAATGAAAAGACACTATAGATAAAGGAGAATGTAAAACGAATAAAAAATGTAAAAGACAACCGGAAATACACAAATAATAACCTGACAATTAGAAAACGAATTTTCAAAGAAAGGAATAAAACACCAATTAACGAAAAAGAAAGAACAGGCAGACGGCAGCAAACTTATATGCTTTGGAATAAGGAGGATACCAGAAAATAGTTAATAATTGCGGGTTTTGATACAGTGCATAAATCAATAATAGAGAATCGTTTGATGAAAATACAAAGACTGATAAAAAAGGGATAAAGCAAGCAAGTTGTTTGTTCGAGTATTTGGCAGTACATTTAAAAAAATGCATTTTCGGTAACAAAAATAGATAATAAGATGAAACTTACAATGTAAAATTAAATAATTATTCCAGATCAAAGGAAAAAAATACAAAATGGGATCACACTATAAACGAAAAATCAAAAATTTTATACAAATATATAAAAAGTTTATCTTAAATATTGCAATAAAAATATTCCTAATAAAAAGTTCTGCGTCACCTGGAAATTCATAATCAATTACCAAATTTTTAAAATATTTGGTGGTGTACCGGGAAAATAAAAAATACTTAAAATTTAAATACAGTGTGAAATAATAATTGAAAATATTATTAGGAACTTAAAAATTATGCCCACGGTTAGATTTGATGACCTTCTTAGAGTTAAATAATTATTTATCCCGTATACCACCAACTATTTTAAAAATTCGGTAAATAATTATGAATTTCCAGATAACGCAGAACTTTTTATCAAGAATAATTTTTTTTTGTAAATGTAAGATAAACTTTCTCTCCAATTGTTTAAAACTTTTTGGGTCACACTATATGTATACATACGCGGAAAACATTAAAAATTACCAAAATTTAAAGGCGGTCAGGTTAACAGTTTGTAATTTGAGTAGATAGTAGATAATTGAAATTGTAATTATAATTTTACAGAACCATAATTATCCCACGTTTATTAATAATTGCAAGTTCAGAAAAAAATGCTGTATCGATATGGAATTAATGATTAATAGAATAATAGTGTGTTTATAGTGTTATTATAAATAAAAATAATTATCAGTCATTATTTTCAATATCTAAAGATTTGTAATTTAAAATTGTTTGTTTTTACTCATTTTTTGCTTTAAATTAATTTTTTTTTTGGAAAATTGTTGGTAATATAATAAACAATGTCATATTCTAATATCAATATTGAATTAAAAAAAAACTGTACGTTTTAACAGTGCAACTTTGAGAAAGTCTGAATATCAATACTAAATAATTACGGATACAGAGGGATACTAGTGATCGGTACAGTGTGGACAGGGGTACTAGGAACTTACTGGCTCTAGGTCCCTATCGGTTTCAGGGGACAATTTTTTTATATATCACAATATTTTTTGTTTCTTAGAAAAATGTGTTTTAATGAATCAAAATTAGATGGTAAATAGTATAAAAAAAAATACCCCTTAATATTGATCTCTTTTTAGTTATTGAAAAGTTTTTAACAAACTGAGCAAATTTATTGATTTTGATTTATTTGGTTTGATCATATAATATTTTAATCAATTTTTAACTCCTTGGTAGGGGAAATATTTTTTAATACTAATGTTCAGTATAATTTGATGCAAAAATAAAATGTGTTTGGATTTTGTTGATTATTATAAAAAATAAAAGCAATAATTGATTTTATATTGATATTTTGAAACTGACAGTGCAATTATTTAAATTTTAATTCTGATTTTCAAAGGAGAAAAAAAAGTACAACCTATCTTTAAAAAATCATATGATTTTAAGTCAATTATTACTTAATTTCTTATAAAATTTTACATATTTTGACCAAAATTTTTATTTAGATTTCACAATCGAACACATTGATTTGGATATGTTAAACCCCCAGAAATTTAGTTCTGAATCTGAATGAAATATATTTTGGAGGTTTTATTGGCCAGTTAAATTATAGATTAAAAAAAAACAGGTAATTTAAAAGCAGCACTTATTTTTAGATCGATATAGGAAGCGTTAAATTTTTAATTTGTCTGTCATTCCTTCTTGATGGGTACTCTCCCAATTAAAAGTCAAATTGAAAAATATTTACAACTGAAATTAACAAGTTTAATTTAAGTTTTAAATTATTATTAAAATAAGTAAAATTAGTCTTATTTCAGAGTTAAATACCCCATGTGGGTTTACCGCCTTAACACAAATGGTTTTTGAAAATTTTTTGTGGTTGTATTTTTTTCAAAACAGCAAACCCAAGTTTAAAATAAGAGGAACAATTTTATTTATTAATCTAAATTTAAAATGAACTGATATTTGCACTAAAAAATTGCAATTAGGTTTGCAAAAATGTCACAAGTAATATCATTGATATACTTGAATAAGTTTTTAATGAACCTTTAAAAATATAACCACAAAAAATAAAGCACTTTTTATCACTGCACAAATTAAAATCCATTTGTGTTATTTGGGCTCCCTCGTGGATGGTACACTCGCGTAATCCGATTTTTTTTTCTTTCACTTACCACACTGTAAGAGTTCATGATGCTTGTGTTGACTGGGTCGAGTGGTGACTGTACCGATTCTCGGATGTTTTGGACTTTTTATATCGCCCATAGAGGGGGTGGGAACTGTGTCTTCAGAAGATGCCATCAACGACTTTCACACTTGTACATCCTCCAATAATTGTTATACAGGTGGTTTCTGCCAAAAAATTTTAGATGACGAGGTCACTAGGTTGTGACTGAGGAACATTATCAGAAAGGGATTGATGCTTTGTGGTATACAGAGTGTTCAAATGTACAGGTGGAGAGTAAGACAAGATTTAATTATAACGCCACAAATATGACATAAAAGAAAAAAAACGATTTTTGTCACAATGTTACACCGACAAAGGTCGTTGTTTTTTTAAATATTTCTTTTTTTTTTTTAGCAATTAAGCCATTGATAGCCTATCGACTAGAGAAAAGTTTTGCTGATAGTTTGAAACACGGTTACGTGATTTATCTTTTAGTTGATCTAGGTGTGGACAATTTTTCGTCCAGAAAATAACATTTTGCCGGTCAAGACCGGCAAAAGCTTTTTTGTGTCGCCACTAGAAAATGCGTTTTTCCGATTTTCCGATCATTTTTTAGCTCGGAAAGTGCGTCGTTGCCGGTCTAGATCGTAAAATTGACGTAACTGCTCGGTAAAGTGACATAACTGCTCGGCAAAGTACCTACTTTCCTGAGCTCCTATGTCAAAATTTTCATTAAAGACAAAATACCTAGCCTAGCCTAGCCAGAGAGAATTTTCGAAGGGTATGTTAAATATCACAGTTGCCATGACAACACCGTAGTCATCTGTCAGTAGATGTTTTTGACGTTTTGATGCACTTTGTGTATTATTACAAGTTTCTAAACCGTTTAAAGATATTATTGTCAAATTATTGGTGACTGCTCAAAAAATATTGTAAGCGCCACACTCGGAAAGTGTATTTACAGGGCCCGCATGCTTTCAGGGCTCCGCCTTCGGCGTAGCCTTGACACTTGCAGGCTCGCCCTATAAAGTATCACTTTCCGAGCTTGACTCGTAAATTACTATTTTTTCTACTGCTATGAAAAGTAGCGAATTTCTCATAGCTTACTTAATTTCAAAACCATGTATTGCTCATACCGTGCAAGAATATTTTTCCTCACGGCACTTTGCCCACACCGCATACATTTATATGGAGAATCAACAAAAATCGACAACTTAGTAGGCTGCTGTTCAGCTTTAAATAGTTGTCACAACTGTCAGATTATAGAAGTTTTTTAAATTCTTAAGGTAGTTTTCATTCGTGCTTTGATAAAAATCGCAATTTCCATTAAATATTATTTTAATAAGACATATACCTATTTATAATAAATAATATGGATACTGACAATAGTGGCGATTTTGATAATACTCCGCCATAGATATTGGAAAAACCTGAAAAAGTAACGTTAGATTTGTTAATTTCAAGAAAAAGTATGAATTGGCATACGAAAAATGTATGGATAATTTTAAATAAATTATTTAATTGTTAAGAGGTAGGATACTTTAATGCTATTTTGTTTTGCTAACCATAAAAATAAATATTAAGTTGCATTATTTGTATTCTTTAAAGTGCAGTTGCAGAAAAGTATAGTGTACAAGGGGCGCCGAAATAACATTTTTTGGAGGATTTTCTATACCCATTCTCATTGTAAGGGGAGCCAAAACTCATTCTTGCACACACAACATTTTGCTCTTAAGCCAACACTGTGCACAATATACTATTTCCGCTCCCTGTTTTATCATTTCTGCAATCGCTGTTTGATAATACAGCCTGCCTTGATTTCGTTACTATGGAAACAACATTGTGAATTATTGTCAAGTGACAGTTCCTTAATTTTTAATTTGTTGTTTATGTCAAACTTGTTTTGTGAGTTCACAAATTTGAAAATATGGATTCAGATTTTGAATTGTCTGACACAGAAAATGATATTCCAGAAGAAATTTTGGAAGCAGCAAACAAAGCGGCTTACGATAGATTGCCAGTAAAATCAAAAGCCTGGTACGAGAAGTCATACGATACATTTAAAATTTGGTGTCGGTGAAAAAAAGTATAAAATGTAAGTGAAGAAGTCCGTTTGGCATATTTTGCTGAAAAATTCCAAAATCTGGCTTCTTCAACATTACGGAGCCTGTATTCAATATTAAAATCTATGCTGGGCGTAAAAGATAGTAATTTTAAACTAATAACGTTTATTAAAAAGAAGTCTGTTGGTCATAAATCTAAGATTCTGTCAAGAGAACAAATTGAAACGTTATCCAATATTTTATGCTTGAGTTAAGTTAACGTCAAAGAAACAAAGTAAAAAGTGGTTACAATAAATCTTAAAATTATTTTAGGTGCTTTTAATTATTGGTTCCGCAGGTGCATCTCGCCGCGGGGAACTTGTTAATATGATACTTAACGATGTTCATAGTTAAAATCCCCATAACCAAAACTAATACCACCAGAAAGTTTATTGTAAGAAATTTGCAACTTTATAGGAATTATTTGCAATTGAGGTCACCAACCATAAACGGCTATTTATTTATTTTTTAAAAGGGAAGTGTTCAAACCAAGTAGTAGGATTGTATTCTGTGGGAAAAGCATCTGGCAAAATCGCCTTCTATCTTAAATTAGAAAATCCAGGCGAATTCAGAGGTCACTGCTTTCGTTGACGCTCAGCGACTCTGCTAGTAGATGGAGGGGGTAATATTATAAAGCTACCTTGAAGATTCAATAAAAACAAAGTTGATATAGCAAACAAAATCCATGCGAGATGTCCCAAAAACAATATGCAGGAAACTAATTTTGTTAGTACCACAAGAAAATGGTGTACCTCAAGGGAGTGTATTGGGGCCCTTATTGTTTCTAATTTATATAGACGACATAGGGGAGGTTCAAATTGAATGTTCATTGCATTTATTTGCAGATCACACATTTCTATACTTCTTATGCAATAACATTAAACAAGCAGCGGCAGTTATCAATAACAGTTTGGAAAAATTATGTGGGTGGGCATGTGGAAACTTTTTGAACATTAATTTTAATAAAACTAAATATATGATTATTGGAAATGATGCGGAATATAAAAAATTTAAGGTAGATAACTATGTAATTAAAATTAGAACCTATGAATTACAGTGCGTTGAGGAGTTTAAATACTTGGTCACAGTGGACCAAAAGTATAATTTACAATACTTTATTTGTGTCTCATTTTACTTATTGTTCTACAATACTCTATCTATTAGGACAAAATGAAAAAAGTAGATTGCAAAAACTTCAGAATCGAGCAATGCGTATAATATTGTGCTGCTCAAGGCTGATCCCAATAAAGGATATGTTATCTTAGTTAAAGTGGCTTCCTGTAACAGATTTCGTAAGGTAACAAACCCTAATTTTTATATTTAAAATAAACAACGACTATGTACCTGAGTACCTAATGGATAAATTTATATTTAACCATGAGATACATGACCATAATAAACGTAACAGACAAAAATTTTTTATAACCCCGGTGGCAAAGAGAAGTTTCCAAAATTCTATATTTTTTAAAACCCTCCAGGAATTCAAGGGACTCACAGACTCTATAATAAAGTTAACATAAATATTTAGTTTTAAAAGCAGGGTTGTTTTACTTATTTATTATGTTACCTTTTACTTTACTTTAATGTATTATGTATGGCCTGTAAATTAGCCATATATGACTAAATAAAGACAAAAATGTAACAATTCCCAGCATTTCAGACACATATTTAACGTTTACAATTGTAAATTTAACATAAATATTCAAAAATAATATATTTGGATAGTTTCATGCAGTTGCGTATCCATTATCTAGTTTAATCACTTTAGTATATAAAATAAAATGAATAATTAAGTTTACATAAAAGTGTCGGTCTTAAATAAAATATTGTACGTCACGCGACCGAAAATTAGTATTTAGTAGGTCACTTCAAGCTTCCAGGACTCGCCTACGGTTCGCCCAGAAATCTGCTTGTCTCGTCCTGCAAAATATTACTTTCCGGTCTTGTAACGTAAATTACTATTAGGGATATTCTAGACCCTTCAAGGATTGCAAAAAGCCAAAAAGAAAAGCCGATTTTTCGAACCAAATTTACCGAAAAACCCCCTTATTAAATTACATCCTCTTTCAATAAAGCAGTTCATTTTACTTAAGTCATTATCTAAGTTCATTAAAAAACATACTAAAAAATTGAAATATCGTGATATTTATAAAAAGAGTTCAATCAGCAGTTAGAACAGTAACCCAGATTTTTATTTATACAATTATTTTATTTCCTAATTTACTACTGTAGAGAATACAGTGGCGTAGCCAGGAATTTATTTCGGAGGGGGCCCACTATTTCTCGTAGATAATACGTTTTTCAGCAGGGATGGTGTAAATATACAGGGTGACCCAGGGTTAAACCGTCAAACGTTCAGGATCGGGTTTTCAGGAAAAAAATAAGATTTTTTATTCCCATAATCTTGGGTCCTAACTTGTTTTGATTTTAGAACAAAAGAGTTTTTTATGAATTGCTCAAAAAACAATATGGTTGATTTTGATAAAACTTGGCACGTTTATTTGCGGCAATAAGTTAAATATTATTAGAATTAAATTATTAATTCCAGTGACGTTCCACAAGGTAATTTAATTGATATTGGGACAAATCATTGTACGCCACTGTTTTTTTGTATGTTCGTTACTTTTCTTGGATTAAACAGTTGAACACACAACTTTTTTGCTTCTTCAATTTTATTCGTATCTCGCTTAGTTTTTGAGAAAAAAATGAAAATCTTATTTTTTTCCTGAAAACCCGATCCTGAACGTTTAACGTTTAACTCTGGGTCACCCTGTATACAATGTAGGCTATTTAAATACATTATTTTATTTAACAACAATTTGTTAATTATTAAGATAAGATTAAAAGACGACTAATTATTAATATAAGATTGAACTTTGAATGAGCATTATTCAAATGCAATTCTGTGAGTTTGTCTGACATCAAAGCTGGACCTGTTAATCAATTGGTAGATGTATTATTCCGAAAATATGATTTCAGTCTTTTCACCGTTGAGAAACTTCGTTCAGTTCGTTCTACAGAGGCAGTGGTATCGGGTAAAACGGTTAAAAATTGGAATAGCGTAAAAATGTTCGGAAACAAACAAGGATCTGCTACATTTAAAGTATAGACTGCACTTTGAGGAAGACAGGAATCTACTTTTTGGCATTTCACTGTCCAAATATCCCATTCACTTCGTAGAATAACCGTATATATTGTTTGTAAATCATCTGAATATAACTTAATCGCTGGCTCAAAAACGTAAAATAATTATGATTTATATAGTTACCACATTTTCTTATAAACTTATAGAAGTTTCGGGGGGGGGGGGGGGGGGCTTGGCTACGCCACTGAGAGAATAATAAGTAAATGATCTGTAAGTAACTTGTCTTGATTACTGATTACTATACCATCCACTGATGGTTCTTTTTAGATTATCTTCTCTCTAATTTAGTTTATTTGTATTAATGTATTCTCCGTACTACTAAAAGATTTTCATGAAATATATTAATAAAAGTTTAGATTGACAGTTCTCATTCTAATCAACACAGCCACAGTCTACTCACTTTTACCAAAATAGTCATTCACTATGCGTCTACTTTAAATTCAATGTCATTTTAAACTTAAAAATTTTCATATTTTGGACACCATTTTGAAGGAGTTCCCGAAGTGGTACGGAGGGGCACATCAAACCCTAAGCTAACTTTTTGATGCTCTATCAATATCTGAAGTCAGAATTTTAAAATTCATAAACACAAAAAAGCTACAGACAGGCACACAGATCGAATTCAGATACCGAACAATTTGTTCGGTGAATATGGATTAATCTAATGCTTTTAAAGGACAACTGAAATTAGAATATTTAATTTAACACCAAGTTGTGTTTCTTTCAATAATGAAGTTATAAAAGAAAGTTGGTCCAATATATAATAGAAAATTACACCACTTAAAATAGAAGATAATGATATTTTCAGACGATAGTAGTTGTTCCAAAAAGCGAAAAAAAGTGGAATCTATATAAATAAAAATCATTGGCTGAATGCATGTAAGCCCATCACTTCGGAACGGCTACACCTATTTGGCTAAAATTATTTTTTTGTTGTGTTTGTAATTGTCAGGACAATGTTTGTATGAAAAAAAATGTTTGAAAAATTGTACGGAAAAGTGAAAAATTTCGGTTAAAAAATCTCCGTATGAGTGATTGAGTGAGACAGAAGACAGTAGGAAGATGTTCAAAAATATTGACAGAACTAACAGATTGACGTTTAGTTAAATAATGCAGAAACACAAGAAAAATAATTCGGAAGAACAATTAAAATAACTAGGTCGTACAATGCGATATATTGGATTCCTCAAAAAAATTCCATTAAATCATTTAACATTTTTTCTATACCCCACAGGTGAAGTAGAATTATCTACAATAATTACCAAATTAAAAAATTCTATAGCGGCCGATATGTATGGTTTCCAAGCAGTTGCTTTGAAACTTGTTAACAGCGTTGTTGCAAAACCTTTGTCCACACTTTTTAATGTCTGTATGATTTCTGGAGTTTCTCCTGACGTCTTTAAAGCTGCTAAAGCTTGCTAAAGTTATCGACCTATATCGATCATACCGTTAATAGGAAAAATCTTTGAAGTAGTTATTAAGGAGCGACTGTTACAATTTTTTGAGGATAATAAACTGTTATGCAATTCTCAGTTTGGTTACAGGGCTAAAAAGTCGACTGTATCAGCAATATGTGAATTCTATGAGCTGTGACAGATGACTTTGAGGATTTTATGACCTTACAAGGGCATTTGATACTGTGAATCACAATATCTTGATTTCAAAACTTGAAAGATATGGGATTAGAGGCACATCATTAGACCTTTTTTCGTCATATTTGCGGAGTCGTTCTCAAATTGTACGAAATCATGGGCAAGTTTCGGAAAGGCATCTTGTAGCAAGGGTCCGTATTAGGGCCACTATTATTTATCATATATATGAATGATTTAAATTTTAACTTACATCCATCAGTTATACGAGTCTATTATGCTGACGACACGACTTATATAGTTAAAAATTCAGATGAACATGAAGTTATCCAAATTCTCAATGATGCTAATTACTTATTTCTGAATGAGACCAAAACTTAAGTTATGTCTTTCAGCACCACTTCATCGTTAGATGACAATGTAAAAATGCTAGGATAATTTTTAGATTCAAAATTAACTTTTAACAATTTTATTGATAATTTGTCAAACCGGCTTGCGAAAGCAACCTATGTTATGAGACAATTAAGATTAAACTAGGATTTTAATCATTTAAGAATGGCATATTCCGCTATGTTTCACAGCGTTATGATATACGGCATAAAATTATGAGGAAATGCACCCCATAGAGATAAAATGTTTATTGCACAAAAAAAAGTCATTCGTATAATAACTTTCAGCAAATTTAATGAACATTGCAAACCCCTATTTAAAAAACTTAACATTCTGCCTCTATCTAGTTGCTTTATTTTCGAATGTCTCATACACGCGAAAGTACAATGTAACAGCAATGTGTTGCAGCATTATAATACCACACATACATATAACACTGGGGAAATGATGATCTTCGTCTTCCTTTTTATAGATTAACTAAACTACATCACTCATACAGATTTCTATCTGTTAATTTATACAATGCTCTACCAAGAACTTTTAAAGACTGGCATATCTCTGGAACGTTTTAAAATTAAGATCCGTAAATATTTAGCAACACATAGTTTTTACTCTATGGAAGAATATTTATCCGACACTAGAACATGCGCTTGTGAATAGCTGTTATGTTTCATTTACCTACTCTGTTATCATTATTTGTATTGTATGGTGCTGTTTTCTGTATTTTATATATTTATATTTACATTTGACGATTGTACTCATGTTTATTGTATACATAAATAAATATCTATTTATCTATCTATCTAACATAAGAATAAGGCTTGCTTTTTTTAAAAATGGAGTAACCTTATTAGACAAATTTAAATTCAAAATGGACGACTTCAGATTTGGTTGGAAATGACCCCAAATTTTTAAAAGGGTTTATGTGTATTCTACGATTTTAATTTTTAATCACTCACGATTTGTTCAGAATAACACCGAAACCGATCCAGAAATCACATGGTTGGATTGTTCTGACGTTGCCCAGTTCCAAAATATATCTGGACTGATATAATTCAATGTGAGTTTGGATGTGTATGTAAATCAGTTTAAGAGGGGCGTCGCGACAGGTATGCCAAACTACAAACACCAAAAATCCCCATTTTTATCTTTATCTTTTATCACTGTCTTTCTGCAATAATGAAGAGAGATAGATATCTTAAGACTTCAGTGAATCTCCTGTATCCTAGGTGGCGCTGCTAGTATTAAAATATAATATATTATTTGGGATATCTAAGGAATCTGAGAGAATAAATTTTCTTTATTTTCACGATTGGTTTTATCGCAGAGAGCGCTAATAATCCATTTGTCATGAGTTCGATACCGGCTTCAGCCACGACAGAAATATTATTTTTTATTTTTAGGAAATGTCATTTTTTTTGTTTACTATTTTTTTTCTAGCATCAAAATAGAGTTTATATTTTATAATTTAATTAATTTTCAATTATTTTCGAATAAATCCGTTTATTTTAATATGAATAGCGCTGCCACGCGACTAATCTCTCTAAATACATCAGATAGGAATGGAGCTCGGAAAATAATATTTCTAACATAAAAAAAATATTTAAACATCAATGGATTCATACGAAAATTGAGAATTATATAAATGTATAATCTTTAAGGTGAAGCAAGAATTTTTTTAAAAAATGAATTAATAAATAATTGGCGGCCCCAAACGCAAAATGTTTTTATCAATATCTATTTGTTTAAACAATTGCAGAATACATGAGTTATCGACACAAAAAACTGCGTTCTATGAACAAAATGCAACATTGTAACCACAATAAATTATCTGCAAGTCCTTTTATAAAAAAAAATTGTTAATGTTGGAGCATTAATTTGTATATAACAATTGAACGGTTACAGATAAAAAATCGCTGCAAGTCTTAAACCATGGGTTATGATAAATTGTTCATGTTTCATCCCTTGAAATTTTTTTTGTCCGTGTCACCATTTTCGTTAAAAAGTCCAAAAAATAGGGTTGAAAAATTAAAATGCTCAGAAACGATCGCTTTTAACAATGAAGACGGCTATTTATAAATTTTTTAATGTCACCATTGTATTCAGTGTGATTTTTCATATAAGAATAATATACAACAATAAACCTACTTTAAAATTTTACCCAAAAAACCAGTGACACGTATTTAGTATCCATTCTAAACTTTATACTTTATTTATTTACCGCAGCATCAGAACAGTGTCGAAAATACCTACCTAGATATTTCTTTATTATCAATATACGATATGAATTTATATGAAAAGCGTTTTTATATTACATTCCAAAATATTTTAAATGGAAAATATAATATGTACATTTATTTTAAAAAAGCTTTTTAGTCATTGATAATTTAGAGGTGCGGGCATTACGGCAACATTGGTGTGTTTTTTCATTACAATAAGATAACACTACTAATTTTAATGATTAGACAAAGAGCGGCAGCAGTTCTTATTGTGTCTTCGAGCGGGGATTCTTTGAAAATGTTTGCAACTAATGTTTTGTGATTTTGGCGGTTTTTCCATCCGTTTTGTGACGTGATTTTACAATTTAGTTATTAGTCGTGATTTGGTTGGTCTCTGATTGAGTAACGCATATTGCATTTTTGCTTTTATCTCCATTAGAGCTATATTATTACGGTACAAAAGTGGTGTGAAACGGACACAACAGTATTTTTAGGTTTTAGGTTTTAGATTCTGATTGTTTACCCTCCTCGGTGAAAAAGGACACCATTTTCATTTTTGTGAAAAAAGACACAATTTTTTTTTTTATTATTTTTTATATATATCCAAAAGATGCCTCGAAGTTCGCGTAAAACTAGAAAGAAGAACAAACGCACTGCAGCTTCGCGATTGAATTGGGGAAATAGAGAAAACAGGGACATTTCCACAGAAATATTAGAAGAATCGTAAGTTTTCTAAAGTTATATTTTAGCCATATTTTTTATAAGTTATTAAGCTTTTTATTTCAATTTTTTGATTATGTACATTTTCTTAGGTTTAATGAAGAAAGTGTCCCAGAAGAGAACATCCAAAAAGAGGGATTCCCACAAGAAAGAATTACAGAAAGAAAGAAAGAAGCCGACAATCAAGAGGAGAGTTTTCTGCAAGAGGATATTTTAGAAGAGGTCATCCAACTCAATGTCTTTCCACGAGAAGGAAATACAGAAGATATTGAAGAGGATTTCACACAAGAAAATTTAGAAGAGGATTTCCTGAGCCAAGAAGAAATAAATTTAAAATCATATAATAATTCAGAACCTGGAATAATTTCTTCAGATGAATATGACAGGTAAGAAATATTAGAATATTTGCATAAATAGAGTTTTTACATACCAAGAATTTAACTAGATAACAACAAGGAAATTCTTGTGTCCGTTTTGTTGACAGTATTGACCAAGGCATTCTAATTAGGTGAATTAATATTTTTAATGCATGGGTACATTATATCTATCTTTAGACTTATAAACCATAATGAAAATTCTTGGCCAGCTAGCTATCTACATGGTGTATCATAAGGAATGGTCAATATTTTAATAATTGGTTCAGGACCTCGAAATATTAATATTTTACTAAATAACTCAAATGTTATCTACTACTAAGATACAGGCAGGCCCGGATACAAGGGGGGCGATGGGGGCGACCGCCCCGTCAAACGCAAAAAATCACATATACAAATAAATAACTAAAAGGTAATAAATACATTATTTCAAAAATTTTCTGGACCCCCCGGAAGGTCCCCCCCCCCCCAAATCACGGCTCTGAATCCTGGCCTGGATACAGGGTGTTGAAGATAAAATGTATTTTTCGTTTTTTGCAATAATTTCTTAAAAATATAACCATACCAAATTTCAAGTCAATATATTAAATAATAAAGAAATTATTGCAAAAAAACGAAAAATACATTTTATCTTCAACACCCTGTATCTTAGTAGTAGATAACATTTGACCCAGAGTTATTTAGTAAAATATTAATATTTCGAGGTCCTGAACCTATGATTAAAATATTGACCATTCCTTATGATACACCCTGTATAATTTAATATTTCATTAATTTTCTAGCATAAACAAACATGAGCTAGAATATGAGAGAGTACCGAAACCTGAGAACCCGATAACAGGTATGAGAATTGTAGAACTTGGGTATGTACTGGATTGGGCTACTAATCTACAATACGATCATTCCAAAATATGTACTCTCGGAAAACTAAGTGTTAAAGAAGAACGCCGAAAGGGCAAGGGGTTGACTAGTACAATAGTATACAAATGTTCTGTCTGTGAAAGAGAATATCAATATGAAACTGAAAATCCAAATAAAATAAAATCCGTTGCTAATATTGGTGCAGTGTGGGGAACTATTGCATCTGGAAGCACATATTCACATACTAGTGAACTGCTTTCATCCATGGATATACCCACCATGAGTTCGAACATGTTCTATAAGATTGAAAATGAATTAGGACAGGTAAATAGTTGTAACTTACAGAATTAACAAATATTTATGAAATGATACATATTTTAGGAATGGGAATCTTCTCTTCTCAGGTCAATGAAAAGAGCTGGAGAAACCGAAAAAGAGATTGCAATTCAAAAGAAGCAGTTTTGTATGGATGGTACTCCTTGGATAACGGTTTATGTTGATGGATCATGGAGTAAACGGTCATATGGTACAAACTTCAATTCACTATCTGGCATGGTTGCAATAATAGGAAAAAATACTGGCCACGTATTATTTATTGCAATTAGAAATAAATTTTGTGCTATCTGCGCTAGAGCTGCTAAGCACAATATTGTTGCTAAAAACCACAATTGCTACAAAAATTGGGATCAATCGGCTCCTGCCATGGAATCTGACATGGTTGTCGAAGGATTTAACTCTAGCCAAGAGATGCATGGTGTAAAGTACTTGCATTTATTAATCATAAATTTATTTCAGATTCTTAGTTCTAGTACTTGCATTTATTAATCATAAATTTATTTCAGATTCTTAGTTCTAGTACTTGCATTTATTAATCATAAATTTATTTCAGATTTTCAGTTCGACTACTTGCATTTATTAATCATAAATTTATTTCAGATTTTCAGTTCGACTACTTGCATTTATTAATCATAAATTTATTTCAGATTCTTATTTCTAGTACTTGCATTTATTAATCATAAATTTATTTCAGATTCAGGGGTGTGTAAAGTTAGCTCGCCTCCACGTGGTGCACCCTGGGTAACGCTAAAGAGCTAACAAACTTGGCAGCCGGACAATCTTTTGATCTCCCGGCTAAAGCACATGATGCCTGACGCGACATTTAATCCAACCATCCAACCATATGCAGTGATACGATAAATAAATAAATAAGTGCTAGTACTTGCATTTATTAATCATAAATTTATTTCAGATTTTTAGTTCTAATATACTTGCATGTATTAATCGTAAACTCATTTCTTTAATGTTAACTTTATTGTAAATCATTAAATATTATAAAATCATTTTTGTAAGAAAATAAATTGAATAATTAATAATTATTTCTTTATTTAAAAGTACCTAATTACAGTTATTCACTAAAACAAAAACAAAACAATACACTATGAAAAAACTGCATTGCTTTTTAGCAATGGACAAAAGACATAATAGCAAATAAAATGTGTAACAAACCTATATCAAGAGTCCCATGGATGGGTTAATATGTGAGACATACTGTAAATATTAATTTCTGCAAATGTCTGTGATTCCCAACTATGCAGACACTATTTTGAATGCACGAATAAAAATCACAAAAAACTGTTGAATTGCACATTCTCCATATTACTAATCACTAATTTTTCACATTGAATATGCATAAAAATTGAAGATTTTTTGAACAGCCTCTCGAGAATGGAATTTTTGTTCGTGGAAATATTTTTACCCGTTATAGCTTACACCTTGGAATAGGACATCTCCATTAATTGAAATACTTTAAACTGAAGAACTGGTTTTAGTTAATACTAATTTATTCATTAAAAAAAATTGCAAAACGAATAAATTAGCCAACATAACCTAAAATGTCAGTTCTAAACATCTAAACTTTCTTCGTATTCGTAAAACTGGTTGCATACATCGTTCAAAATAAAACCAAAAAGCGCCACCGTCTCAAAGTGTCAGGCGGAAAACGCCTGAACTATGGAAAGAGAAAATCTTACTGGGATATAGGCAACTTACATAAATTTTTTTTTTCTGGAGAGTTAATCTCAAAAATTATAAAGTTTTGCGAATTGGTATTCTCGGAAATTAATTCTGTATCCTTCATTTAGGACATCTCCTTTTCACGTTAAAATTGGTGATCACAAATTGTCAAAACTGTCAAAAACACACCTCCACTAAATGGCTGATATCTTTTTTATTAATCCTTAAAATTGACTCAAAAAAGGAGATGTCCTATTCCAAGGTATAAGCTATAACGGGTATAAATATTTCCACAAACAAAAATTCCGTTCTCGAGATTAACTCTCCAAAAAATCGTCAAATTTTTATGCATATTCAGTATTGCCAACTGAAAACGAGGTCGGCAGTGGCAAGGCCCCTCTTAATAAAAAAACCATGGGAAAGAATATATTTTCGTACATAGTCTGTGGGAGTTATACGTCAAGAGGTTAACTGTTCATTTGCACATTGATATGCCTGTAAAATATATATACAAGTAGGTCAAAATATCCAGTATATCAATTGTCCAATGGCTTACATAAAGTGTGTGAATAATTTTATATGTGTGAAATTTTAACATTGAGTACCTATTTTTTTAATACAATAGCATCAAGATTTAAGGATATGCTTTCTCTTTAATTGACTTAAGTTCAATCATAATCAAGATTTTGTAACGAAATAATGCAAAAAGTATTGCAGAGTAATAACATCTTAGAAAATAGTATAAATATTTTAAAATTAATTAAACGAAACGGTATTTTTAAACTTTCAAAGATAAGCGCAGATCCAGAAATGCATTTTAAATTGAACAGAGATTTTCGTAATGAAAATCAGTATTTTAAACGCAAGGATAACGTACTTTTTGAGTCAAAGGTATAAAAAATAACATTTTTCGTCGACCTCTACAAAAAATAACATTTTACGTATTAATTTCCGAATGAAATAGTTATTTATGTGCCAAGGACGAAAAACTGTCTATTATAGTCGAGTATGCAAATTGATAGCAGAGGCACAGCCGAGGCTAGCAAGTAGGCGAGAGAATAGCCAGTTTTTTGCCGAGGTGCATATTACATTTTTGAAGGCAAGCATTTTTCGTCCGCAAACACTTTTCGTCCGCTGTGGTCACTAGGATACGGCAATTTGCAGACTCGACAATAATGGACAGTTTTTCGTCCTTAGCACATAAATAACTATTTCCAAAATTTCCTGTGACATTTCTTACGCATATTTCTACTTCATCATGTTTTAAATGGTATATAAACTATTAATCAAAATGTTTTACAAAGAGTCTACAGAGTTTTTTGAAATTATTTTTCTCTAATGAATCAAAAATATCTAATTATAGGACAATATTTTATTAACACCCTTTATAAAAACATTTGAAGATTAACTAACTGATACATTCATAACTAATAAAAGAATAATGCAAGAATTAACATTGTGGTGTTTATTCTAAATAAAATACTTTAGAACTTTCATCATAATTTTTACTAATAACCATAAAATTGCTAATAGGTTTTTTGTCATAAATAAACTGCATTTTAATTAAGTAATTTTATTTTATATTTAATGTGTTTGTTTAGCATATTTGATGAAAAGTGGTATTGTCAAACATCATTTCTCAACTCAAATGTTGAAATATTTCACAAGCGATTGACCATGAATTTCAACTGATTCATTTATTTTTTTGTTTATTTTTAGGTTTATTTCGTTATTTTCAGTAAATCAAAAATCAATTTCAGCATTACAACATTAAAAAGTTTCCGAATTGGGAAAGGTGTTGTTCATAAATATGATAAAACTATTAAATGAATAATAGAAAAGAAAAAAGTATTATAGTGTGTCAATTAAAAAAAAAACAGGGTTAAAAAACATGTATTAATTATTTTTTCAGGATACGGCCACTGAAAAAAATCTACAAAATGTGTATGTATTTTTTTCTTTTTGTGGGAGCAGTACATTGAAAAATCGATTTTTTGAATTGTTTGACATTTTTAGTTTCAAGTTGTTAGTCTACAGTGTGTCCCAAAAAGTTTTATACAAATGGACAAAAAGTTTATATTACATAATTGATAAAGATTGTTATCAATAAGTTATCTAACAATTTCTGAATTGTTTATTGTCTTTTTTTATTTGGGAATATCAATAATCTATAATTGTTCATAATTTTTTGATACTTATTCACAATTTCAATGAACATTTTGCTTTAAACTACAGTTTGTACGTATTTTATTCTCCGTCCAAATCATTACTTTTTGTTTTCCCTATAGGCCATACAATGTTTTAAAAATTTTGTACCTGATTATGGATCAACAAGTCATGCAGAGCTTTTTATCAAGAATATTTTTTTTTGTGAAATAAACTTTTTCTCCATCTGTATAAAACTTTTTGGGACACACTGTATGTAATTCATTTCGGAAGCTCATAGTGGTTTGCTACTTCAATTTCTCTTTTCATATGTAATAAAACCACTTATTTTCTTCAAAAAGTTTGAATTTTTTTTTTAATTTTAATTTTAATTTTTTAATTACTTAAATTAAAAAAAAATTAAAACTTTTTCAAGAAAATAAGTAGTTTCATTCCATATGAAAACACTGTATATAAATAAAAATCAGAACGATTGAACCTATTTCGCTAATTTATTTTTTGTTGTTTGTAATTGTCAGGACAAGGTTTGTAGGAAAGAAAATGTTTGAAAAATCGTACTGGAAAGTGAGTTGGGAGTTCTTCGAAAATATTGACAGAACTGACAGATTGACGTTTAGTTGTTCAGTTTCTTACATTGTTTTATCTGTTACATCTGATAAAAAATATTCATTGTTGTTTTGGTTTTTTTGTGAAAAAAGTACTATAAAATTGTAGAGCGCTATATTATAACCTTCTATTCTTAAAAATACTAGCAATAGTTTAGAACTCGGTATATTATGCCACTAACCACGCATCCACACTCGTACTAAGGGCGGATGACGTCACTTACTAAAAATTTTACATTTAAAAAGGATTGATGTCCTGGATAATATGAAATCGCAATTCAGAGAGAGAACTGAATTTTGTTTTGGAGATTTATTTTGGAAAATGACTCGAAATGCGTCCGATTTGTTGCAGAACATTAAATAAGAAAGGACAAAAAGAAAATAGACACAAAGTTAGAAGCTAATATTAGATATTTAACTTAATTGATCACATAAATATTCATCCAATTTGTAGTAAGCCTTTTCAAGTAATAGTTTTTTAACTTTTTTTTAAACATTTTTAAAGAATCCACAAGGTGATTGAACATTTTATTCCCTGTATACGCAATAGTTTTATGTACCAGACTGGAAGAGGGTATAGGGAAGGGAAGATAAAAAGTACGTCGAGTATTGCTGTGGGTAATAAATGTTACTTTTATATTTTTTTAAAGACTAGCAGTAACGTTTCGAAAATAAATATACACGTGACTGTTAGTATTTTGTGCTTACAATAGACATCCGCATATCACCACTGAATGAAATAATATTTGTTTTTGATATATTAAGGGGCACATAATTTGAATTACACAATTCTTTAATCTTAATAATATCGTTGTTAATCACATTATACATTAATATTGACCTTAATAATATCATTAATATAGATTAAAACTAAAACCGGTCCCAGAACGGAGCCTTGTGGAACCCCACAGATGACATTTGCTTATTGAAAGAAACTCTTTTCTCTAAGTAAGACTGAAACCACTTTAAGACTGTTCCTCGGAATCCACATCTTTCTAGCTTGCTCAACAATATTCTGTGATTCACACAGTCAAAAGCTTTGAAAAAATCACAAAATACTGCAGCAGCTACACTGTTATCATTTAAATCTAAATATAACTTTTCTAGAACAGAAAACATAGCATCAGTAGTATTTTTTCCAGATTGAAACCCAAACTGGGGTGTAGTAATCACCTCGTGTTTTTTAAGAAACTCTAGCATCCTATTCTTAACCAATTTTTCGACAATTTTTGCCAAAGTAGGTAATAAAGAAATTGGGCGATAATTAGGACAGTTATGATCTCCACCTTTATATATAGCTATAACATTAGCTATTTTTAGAATATCACTGAAAGAACCTTTCAAAAATGAATTAGTAATTGCTTCTGCTAAAACATTTAAAGCAGGCTCTGGAAGATATGACAGAATATTAACTGATATTTCATCCAAGCCTGAGGAATTCTTTTTTGTGATAGATGAAAAGATATCCTTAATTTCTACAACATCAGTTGGTATAAAATAAAATGAATCTTTAATATTTAGATTACTTAAATAAGCCAAAGCATCATTTAAAGAAGTTATTTGGGTGGAGAGATTAGGGCCAACAGAGCAATAAAAATTGTTAATATCACTGGGACTTAAATTTGTAACCAAGGGTTTAGACCTTTTGCCTCTTAATTCATTTATTATTTTCCCGGTCTCTTTTTATTTATTTTTTGCCTCATTTATTCTTTTTTTAAAGTATAGGTGTTTAGCTAGATATTTATAGTTGGTAATAATTTAAAGCAGACACACAACCTAAATAGCTTTTTATTAGATACAAAGAGTGCATATTATTTGCCGAAATTTTAATCCCTTTAGTTATCCAAGGCCTTTTGTTTTTGTTTTAGTGTTTTAATAGGAAAGGCAATATTAAATTTTTTTAGTAGGGTCACATGAAATTGCTGAAAAAGGTCTGAAGATGACAAAATATTAAACCAATTTTCTTCCAGACACAGTTGAGAAAACTTATTATAGTTAGATTTACTAAAGATCCTACCAGATTTAGATGAAGACTTCTGTGACATATTATAAACTATGTGTCCTAATACCGGATCATGATCAGACATATTATTTTTTGTTACATAACAACTTACATGGTTTGATTCGAAATTTGTACAGATATAATCTAATGCACTATTTTCTCGAGTAGGTTCTTTAACATGGGCTGTAAGATTATAATAATAAAGAAGACATATAAAATTTATGATATTCGAATCTACAGAATTTAAATAGTCCATGTTAAAGTCACCTGTTAAAATTATTGGTGGTATTTGTGATAAAATATTTTCAACACCATTAAAGAATGAAATGGGCCTTTCCTCATTTCTAATTTTTTTTTTGAATTTTTGAGTCTTGTGCCTTACAAGATATTTGACACTGTTTTTCAGTATAGGAGTGCGTGTAAGTACCTAAAAGCCCTCAGACAAACTTATTTTTAACAATTTTTTTCTAATAACATTGTTTATATACGTTCTCTTGTATTACGAACTAATTTTCTTAGAAATTAACGATTCTTTCCAATACTCAAGTATTTGTATTTTAACATTCGAGTGCATTATTTCAAACTTAAACATCTTGAATATAAATCAAGGTTCAAGTATAGTCGGCGCAATCCAGATGATCTCATCATATATTTTCTATTTTATTAGAATATTAAGTACTAACCTGGTTTTGTTTAACAGATTTGGTAATGATAATTATTCTCTGATTAATGTTACAAGGTGTATGTGAGTAATTGTGGTAAAAAAATCTTTTTCGCCTCAACCCTAACATCACATCAACCAATATAGTGCCTGGTGCAGCAAATGGAGAGTCTCAATCAAACCCAACAAAAAATCGGAAAATGTCACCCGAGCACTCTCCTTCACGCCTACAGCCGCCCAGAACACGCTCAAGATGCCACGGAAACAAGGATTCAGGAAATCAAAGAAGAAACTCCCACATCCAAGCCTATGGATCATAAAAGACGTCCAGGACCTACCGATAGACTTTCAAGACCTCCTGGAAAATGCGCCCGCTAGATATAAGATAAAAAATTTAACAAACCCATTGTAAAATTCTAAATTTCTAATCGCTAGCAGGAACCTTTGTTGTACACGTGTAGCGTCCCATCAAAAATTTATTTCAGGCCCTGAAATAGAAGAGAATTGTAAAGAAATTTTAATTGAAAAGCCCTCTGTTGAGAATTCCGACTTGACGAACAAGATGATGATAACCTGTCTTATAGGTGTCATGATGGTGTTCTGTAAAAAAATTGCTTGTGTTGGCTAAGCATATGAGCACAAATCATGACACTGCATAATTAATTGACGCAATATTGCTACTGCTTGTAAATTACACTGCATTGTCCCGACTATCCTTAAACTTTATTACTCAATATATTAATCAGTCTTCAAATATCCTGAAGGTTGAGGGTTTCACCAACTAATAAGCTCGATGAGATAATAATTAATGTGCAGTTTATTTTATATTGGTGATAGAAGGAACAAAAACAAGTATCCAGAAAGTATCCAGACAAAGAGAAATATTGAATACTAAGATATCACATATACAGGGTGAGCCATATCTAGAATCCAATAAATATCCTGAATTAATTAAAAATAAATAGAGTAAGTTATCCATTTTTCTCAAATGTGGGCAATGTTTCAATAAAATAAAACGCCTCTAAGTCAGTACTACAAATTTTTATTTTTATTTTAAACAATGGGGTGCAACTAGTTTCGGCAGATCTGCCATCATCGGACCCATAGGGTACTGAAGTAAAACATTAAATATAAACAAATTAAAAAACCATTTAAAACTTTGTAACTAAATATTGACTGAAACTACTGACTAATATGGTGAAAACATTGTTATACAGGGTGTTTCGTACTTAAACTGACATACGTTAACTGTGGATAGAGGACACTTAGAGGGTTCAGAAACACCCATATATTTTGGGTCTATCCCGCTTTATTACTGAGTTACGGGGTGGTTTATCAATTTTGGTCATTTCTTTTAGTCGCGGTATATTCGGAACCACACTGTATATTTCTATGAAATTTGGCATGAATATTCTCCTTTACAAGGTCTGGAGATCTTGCAGGTCACTCAATTGGGCCACCTCTACCTATCCAATTGTTAGTAAAATTGTTATTTAAAAATTCCCTAACAATTAATCTAAAATTAGGTGAAGCACCGTCGTGTTGAAAATACATATCTCCAATATTTTCATTTTGTAGCAAAACAGGTAGAACATTTTGTATGAAATTTAGATATTCTTCACCGGTTAATGTATTTAGAAGTACATGTGGTCCAATCAAATTATTATTTAAAACTCCACACCAAATATTTATAGAAAATATATGCTGTGACTGAGACTGTCTAGTAGCGTGGGGGTTTTCGTTCGCCCAAATATGGCTATTTCGTAAATTAAAAACACCATCTCTGGTAAACTGGGCCTCATCCGTAAATAAGCATCTACGAATAACTCTTTTATGTCTAATTAACCAATTTCTGAAATTGATTCTTGCAATATTGTCATGCGGTTCCAGGCGTTAGACTTCCTCTATGTGATAGAGATGAAGACTCACTGGTGTGATTATTTTCCACTAATTTCAAAATCTTATCCTCTATATTTGGCTGCTGCCTTTCAGGATGGTCATTTAATTCTGCTGTAGGAAATTTTACATTTTCACGAACAAAACTGTTGAAAATGTTGCTCGAGAAAAAATTCTTCGATCAGGAAATCGTCTTACATATTCTCTTACTGCCCCTCGGTAGTTTCCATTGCAAAAACCATAGACAAAAACTGTATCGGCATATTCCTCATGTTTCAATTTGTAATACATAATTGTTAAACAAGAACTCAGGACAATAAAATTAAACGACAAGAACAATTATCATTCATTGTATTTATTGAATAAATCAAATAAAATAAAATAAAAACGAAAGAAATACAATAATAAACAAGATTTTAACGCAATAATATTTTTCGACTAAAAATGATGCACAATGTCACTTTGCTGTCAGCTCTTAATATTTCAAAGCCCACTTGGTATTATTTGACATTAGCCTATTTACATATATGTATAATAAAAAAACTTTGTTAAAAATCCAATTAAAATACCTAGTTTTTAAAATTTATTAATGAACCTATTTTTTAATTTTAAAAATTAATTAAGTTATTAATAAAACAATAAAAAGTAATAACAAATGATGAAAATACCAATAGAAATGTATAATAAATCCTATAAATTTTAAGTTTGATGTTAAAATTTTGGTAGTAAAATGGGATGTGCATTTAAATAAAATATTTAATCCTAATTAATTTTTCGCCTCTTTTCGAATATGTTATCCATTTTTTAAAATTCCATATACAGGGTGTTGTTCTAAAGCAAAATGATTTTGATAACTTTTTTTAAAGACGGACCTGGATTTTTAATTTTCTTACTACGGTATTGAATGTCCTTTTAAAGGAGAATATTTATGCCAAATTTCATGAAAATATACAGTGTGGTTCCGAATATACAGCGGCTAAAAAAAATGACCAAAATTGATAAAACACCCCGTAACTCGGTAAAAAGCGGGATAGACCCAAACTATGGGTGTTTCTGAACCCTCTAAGTGTCCTCTATCTACAGTTATCATATGTCAGTTTATGTACGAAACACCCCGTATAAAGGTCTTAATGAACTTTAGCCTATATATAACAATGTTTTCACCATATTAGTCAGTAGTTAGTTACAAAGTTTTAAATGGTTTTTTTAATTTACACAGTTAAATATTTGTACACATTTCAATTACATCCTGTATTATTACTTAACATAAATCACTATTGAAAAATATAAGACGTTTATTTTGGGGATAAACGAGTTAAAAAATTGTTATAGAAATAAATTTTCAACTTGATGGTTTCACTTTTTGTTGGCAAGTGACTTGTTTAATGTTTCGAGAAACACGGTCGTAGCTGATGGAATTCCAGCATCCCACGCATGATTACATTCGCACATAAAACAAACTATTTATACACGGGAAAATCTGAAGAACGAGGAAAAAAATCTAAACTGTTAAAATCTCTTCATGAAACTTTGGAGTTGTTCAAACATTAATCAAAAGCGAGTTAATAACAGAGTAATTACATTTATATTTGAAAGTGCGGTATTTTCACTTAATATCTGTTAATTTATTTGAAAATACAAGAATATGGGTTGGTCAAATCATAATTTTAATGACAGCAAGTAATTAGGAAAGGATTAAGTTTAATCTCTAAAGGATCATCAAATATATAAAGGCGGATCATAGATGGTTTTTTTCACAATATTCTTCTGTTTCCTTAACGTGGTCCTCCAGTGTTGGGTACGATCCTACTAGTGTTTGCTACGACTTTTTCAGCCTTTTTGGCCACATTCCTAGCATGTTGTCCCATTCTCATGTCCTGTCGAGGTACATTGACGCTGATTTCTTTGAGGGCCCGTCCTCCTGCCAATATGACCACCTTAGTTTTTTGTGGCGCTAGTAGCCCTTTTGATGTCAACCTTTGGGTGACATTTTCTAGGACACCATTTGCCGTCGTTTGAAGTTTTTCTTTCTCCAGCATTATTACGCCTACATCGTCCGCGTAAACAACTAACTTTACTTGGCGTGATACTGGGAGTTTTAGGATGCCGTCGTAATGCACATTCCATATAATAGAACCTTGTGGTACCCCGGACGTCATTATCATTTTGTCTTTTGGTCCCTACGAGAAGCCACCTATCTTCCAGGTAGCTGGCCACTAGGTTATATGTTTGTGGATGTACACGTCGGTTTCTCAGTTCCTCCAGGATTCCATCTCACTGTTCCTTGTTGCATAGCCTGCACTTAAGGTCTCCAATGTACAGTCCTTCTATTTTGTTTAGGAACTCTTTTACTAGTGCCTGACCATTCATCAGTCCTGTTATCTCTCTCAGCGTACCTTTGTGCAGTTCAGCTGTTCTTTTGGAATCCGTTCTTCCTATGTAGGATTTTCAGTGTTTTGTCCTTACAAGTATCTTTCCCTGATCCAGTTTTTATGGTCTTTGGACCGAGCATTTCGATGTTCCAGAAGTTTCTCCTGATCGCCTTTTTGAAAGTTATAAGTTGGTCAGCTTTCTCATTACCATCGATACCCTGATGTTCAGGCACCCAGGCCAGTTCTTCCCATAAGAGTTTAGACGTTACTTCCTGACTTGACAGTAACTTCAGTGCCGCCTGACTTCTGACATGATTAGGATCTGTTCCTGTGTTTTTATTATACCATTCCAGTTTACCTGACTTTTGTAGGGTCTTTATATATCATCTGTTAGTTTTCTAATACTCTCTTACTTTTTTAATTTACCACTCGTATTTTTTTACGCATTAAAAAATAATTTCAGTCTAGGTATTCAGAACGCATATTTTGTATATAAAATATGGATTAATGAATTGTAAATCAGTGTAAAGATGTACAGAATTCGATTACTTCAGGTTTCAGTGGCCTTGTGCCACATGTTAGATATTTAAAATAATAAAATCATCTACAATTAAAATTGGTGCTTACAAGACCGTACTTGAGTTTCGTTTCTAAGGGGTACGCTTACATAGAATCATGGAGGTCTTTTAGTGATCAGTATTCACTAGGATTTGGTGGGGTTATTTAGAACAACACACAGAAAACATAAAAAATGTCATAAAATGATTCAAGAGTTATTGTAACATAAACTTTGGCTATCTGCCTACGAGATTTCTGCGAGGCTGGCCACTGGTGCTTTTTTATGGGTCCAGTTGCAACATATAATGCAGATAATCAAACGGAAAATATTCGGCGTACATATTAGTTCGGTCCGTTTTCAAAAGATGGCTGCAGCAAAAGAAAACAATATATCCAAAATGAAAACATACACTCCGATCTACTAGTTTTCATGATACCTCAACACCAAGTTATCAGAAGATTAAAGCTACGTTGGCCAACAGACCAGTGAGAAGTACACCTGATTCCCTCATTGGAGGTGACCACATCACGCCAGAAGTACGGGGCCTCAATAGAGCACATTAACTTATAGAATATACCTATTATATTCTGATTGTTAATTTATTCGTAAGTAATATCATAAGGGCATCTAATTTTTCCGAAAAAATTGAAATACACGTTGCTAAGTAATATTTTAACAAGAAGCATGAGTGCTGGTGGCAACAAAAATCCGAGTATTGCATTGTGTTTTTTCGGTTTTTTTCACAGGAAAAATTAGATGCCCGAATGGTATTTGACAAGACTATTTCATTAGTAACAGATTATTCTGCATACACATAGCTTACAAAACATACTACCTATTATATATGCATACATAATAAATATGTAGGTATTAATTTGAAAACTGAAAAACAGGTAGTTTATTTAATTACAAAATACTACAAACTTAATTATTTATGGTACAATTAAAATATAAATTGCAATTTTGGTACACAGTAGAAGTATTGTTTGAAATCTTTGTTAACTCATTGATAACGTTAGGTGTAAGTAAATCATTAATGTTGTTGATGGATCCAGCCGTAGAGTGAGAAGCTCGAGGAGTGGCTGCAGGATCTTCTGTTTTCTGTTTTTTAGCTGGAGGTTCTGAGGCGTCAATTTTAAGGGTGTTTATGATGTTGGAATAATGCTCATTATCCATTTGCAGATAAGGCTTAATTGAGTTGGCTGAACTGTGGCCAGTAATTTTAATTAATTGTTGTTCACCAATCCCTCCTTTGGCCAGGTTACTGACTGCTGTCGACCGCATAGAGTTGTTTGTTATTTTTATTTCTTTTGTATTTAATCCTGCCTTCTCTGCTGCTTCTTTAGGCCATTTCGAAAGTTCGTTATTTGCCACTGGAGTGTTTTTGTACCATCCACTTGATTGTTCTTTGTTCCATGATGGGTTTACTGTTAAGAATAATCTATCAGTTGCTAATATAGATTAATGTTTAGCCATAAAAAGATGGACTGGACAAAAGGGACCAGTCATTTACTATCGATCATTTTTTTTCTCCACCCTGGGCCGTTTTATTAAAGAGAGGATTATATTCTACTCTTCCTAAAAAGTAGGATTTCTGAAAATCAGTTATTTTAAAAAATATGTAACTATGTTATCTACTTGTTTTAATCTCAGAATTATCCACTTCCTCTTTAAAATAATGAACTCTGCAATTGACTGCTTCTCCACCTCTCCAGGCAAGTTCTACTGAAGCGATATGGTAAAATTTCTTCCAATTTTAATGAAGCAGAGCTCGATTTCCTTTTATTGTCGCACATCTGCAAATTCCTTCGTTTCGTATTACGAGCTTCCCTACTAGACTTGAAGATAATATCTTTAAATGGATCAAAAATTATTTTCCACTTCATAAAATACATCTCTTGCATTTTTTGCAACGGTGTTCCACATTGTCTTCACAACTAGTTCTTTGTAATTTTCACCGTTTTTTTTTCTTCATATTCCGCGCCCAATCTTTCAGGATTAGGTTTAGTTGCTTTAAACTTGTAGTTTCCGTAATCTGTTTCCATATTGACGTATGGGTTTTAACGGTATTGTACGGTACACTTTTCTCAATCGCCAGATCAATATTAGTCATAGAATCACTTCCAAAGCGACTCATTTTCACTACATAAGCTGACTAGCACTGTTTAAAATAAATACAAAATTTTTGGACAATAAAATGGGAAAAATTGTTTAGCGTCGTTTTCTGGTGTCCTAGGAGACCATAATTACTTGTTATCAAAGGTATTGTAATTTTTGGTGACAACAGCTGTCAATTTTTGCCGCGGGTAAAGTCGAAAAAACTACTGACAGGAGCTGTCATACTGTTTTTTCGCCAGTAATATAACAAGACCTCGTTTATGAGCGAATAATTTTTTTCGATTTTTCCAAAAATAGTTTTGTTTGAAAGGTCAGGTCAGCTAAAGCTCTCGGGTTTTATTCAGAACATCAATCTTCGAATTTAACGAGTTGAATTTTCTAAAATAAAACTATTTAAGGAAAAATCGAAAAAAAAATTATTCGCTCATAAACGATGGTCGAGTTATATTTGATCAGATTATTTCTCAAATAGTTTAATAAGCCAAAAATAAATATTTCAACTCATGTATTTTTATTTATTAAATGTACAGTTATTAAAAACGCAATTATTATAAACAACATTTAGAGGTTTTTTTTTTAATTTCAACAGATAAATTATTTTCTGCGCCAATTTCTGCTGATTCTGTACAGCTCTGTGTTTGCTGGTACTGAATTATTTATTAAATTATTGATATTTTCATTATTTTCATTTCCAAATCTATCCATTTTTTTACAGTAGTAAACGATGACTAAAAATAACCTATCAAATTAATAAATTTCAATTTGACATTCAGCGTATACTTGATTTCCGCAATACCGACCGTAAAATAAGCGGTGCATGTATGATGTGTTGCCTATATTTTAGGAGCTGTTAAGGAGGACGATGTAGTTTATTCGAAAAGGTAGGAAGGTGAGTTTATCAGCGAATAAATTTTGACAGATGCGGGAAATAATCATCTAGAAACCATTTATAATTCAAAATGGCGCGTCTGTGATTGGTGGAAATTAAGACGAGAGAAAAAAACTATATTTTATCTCACAAAAGTTTTAGTTTCAACTTAAGCGTGTATTACAATCTACTAAATCTCTAAATGTAAACCTACAAAAACTATTTAAAATTATTACTAATGTAAACCCCCCTTCGGTAATTTTAATCTCCTATAGTTACGACTCGGAGACTTAATTGGTTGGTAATGATTCTTCGGTAATGTTCACAAATATGTTTTTATGTGGGCTATTAATGATGCTTCTATTCCTTTCACCATTTTTATTTATATATAATGATCTGTAACTGTGTCAAGTAGTTTTATGTTAATATTAAAAGATCAGATAATCAATGTACCTCCTTCTGAGAATTTATATAGAATGGTTAATCAAAATATCAGTTATTTCTAAACTATTTAGGCAAGAATTTGGTATGAATGTATTTTAAAATGGCGCCCAGACTCAGCTTGGGAAACTAGGGTCAGCAGCCACAATTAAAATTTACTGCTCAGATTAGTCGTTAAAAAAGATTTTTGTTAACTATAAATTGTACAGGGTGGTTGTAAATATACAACAAAATGTGTCTATGATTTGTAAAGGACTATTTCCCTCGTCGTAATTTCCACCAATCACAAACGCGCAATTTTGAATTACAAATGGTTTCTAGATGAAAAAACTGTATGACAGCTCCTGTCAGCAGTTTTTTCGAGTTTACCCGCGGTAAAACTTGACAGCTGTTGTCACCAAAAATTACAATACCTTTGATAACAAGTAATTATAGTCTCCTATGACACCAGAAAACGCCGATAAACAATTTGCTAGTCAGCTTATGTAGTGACAATGAGTCGCTTTGGAAGTGATTCTATGACTAATATTGATCTGGCGATTGAGAAAAGTGTACCGTACAATACCGTTAAAACCCATACGTCAATATGGAAACAGTTTACGGAATTCTGCAAGGCAAAGAAATACGAGCTTTTGGAAACAACTAAACCTAATCCTGAAAGATTGGGCGCGGGATATGAAGAAAGAAACCAGTGAAAATTACAAAGAACTGGTTGTGAAGACAATGTGGAACACCGTTGCAAAAAAATGAAAGAGATGTATTTTATGAAGTGGAAAATAATTTTTGATCCATTTAAAGATATTATCTTCAAGTCTAGTAGGGAAGCTCGTAATGCGAAACGAAGGAATTTGCAGATGTGCGCCAATAAAAGGAAATCGAGCTCGGCTTCACTAAAATTGGAAGAATACTACGCAATGGTTTTATTATGGGACGAAGGCACTCCGGCGGGACTCCAGCGAACATTTTACCATATCGCTTCAGTAGAACTTGCCTGGAGAGGTGGAGAAGCAGTCAATTGCAGAGTTCATTATTTTAAAGAGGAAGTGGGATTAAAACAGGTATATAACATAGTTACATATTTTTTAAAATAACTGATTTTCAAACATCCTACTTTTTAGGAAGAGTAGAATATAATCCTCTCTTCTATAAAACGGCCCAGGGTGGAGAGAAAAAATGGCCGATAGTAAATGGCTGGTCTCCAACACGAAGAACCCTACCTTTTGTCCAGTCCATCTTTTTAAAATTCTAATGGTTAAACGTTCATCTAGAATAACAACTGATAGATTATTCTTAACAGTAAACCCATCATGGAACAAAGAACAATTAAGTGGATGGTACAAAAACACTCCAGTGGGAAAAAACGAACTTTCGAAATGGACTAAAGAAGCAGCAGAGAAGGCAGGATTAAATACAAAAGAAATAAAAATAACAAACCACTCTATGCGGTCGACAGCAGTCATTAACTTGGCTAAGGGAGGGGTGAGTGAACAACAATTAATTAAAATTACTGGCCACAGTTCAGCCAACTCAATTAAGTCTTATCTGCAAATGGATAATGAGAATTATTCCAACATCATAAACACCCTTAGAAGTGACGCCTCAGAACCTTCAGCTAAAAAACAGAAAACAGAAGATCCTGCAGCCACTCCTCGAGCTTCTCACCCAACGTTATCGACGAGTTAACAAAGATTTCAAACAATACTCCTACTGTGTACCAAAATTGCAATTTATATTTTAATTGTACCATAAATAATCAAGTTTGTAGTATTTTGTAATTAAATAAATTACCTGTTTTTCAGTTTTCAAATTAATACCTACATATTTATTATGTATGCATATATAATAGATAGTATGCTTTGTAAGCTATGTGTATGCAGAATAATCTGTTACTCATGAAATAGTCTTGTCAAGTACCATTCGGGCATCTAATTTTTCCTGTGAAAAAAATTCAAAAAATGCAAAGTAATATTTTTTAACAAAATGCATTCGTGCAGGTGCAAACATCCTCGTCTTCGACTCGGATTTTTGTTGCTGGTACTCATGCTTGTTGTTAAAATATTACTTAGCAACGTGTTTTCTCGATTTTTTTCGGAAAGATTAGATGCCCTTCTTATATTACTTACGAAAAAGTTCAATGCTTGATTATAAACTGTTAATTTAATGTTTTCGTTTTGAATTTTAAGCCACACCCGGTTGTGACATGTTGCGCGAAATGTGACGTCAGCTCTGACGAAATGTATTCTTCTTAAAATAATCAAGCTCTAGATTTATACATTTTTTTGAGTTGTGGTGTTAGAAAACAAATTTAGATATCATTAAATGAAAAATAACTCAAATTTTAAGTTTAACAACTAGCTTAGACCATATTTAAGTAATAACAGTGTGTACTTATAGTTACATAATATACAACTCATTGGGCGTTTTCTACAATAATTATTAATCGTTTATTTTGTTTGTTACGAAGACTTCTATGGGTATCATTTCTTGCAATAATAAAAGGATAAATTATATTATCATAATAATGATTAAGTTGTACCTTTGAAGAATAATACCTACATAAGTTAAGTGATGAAAACTATAAATTATTTTGATTATGCCAATGCTTCTTGACAATTTGAAAGTAAGCAACATAATTAGTAATAAACAAACGTTGATTTATTGTTTTAGTAATAAAAAGGTATAAAGGTATTAAATGTCAATCAGAAATGTATACAGTTATATAAGAAAATACATTATTATTCATCAAAAAGTGTCCTTTTTCGTGGAGTATAAAATAGTATGATGGAATATTAAGGCCTTTAAAACACGCGCGATTTTTCGTGCACGACCGACGGCATAGCGAGTGTTTCAAATACCAATTATCCACGAATATTTTATGAAATTTTTTCTATTGGTACACTTTAAAATCATAAATACTAGTACTAATTTAATAATAAAAATAAAAAGGTTAAGTTATACCAAAAATACCCAAATGATGAAAATCTAAAAAAAGAATATTTAGAATACAAACAAATGCTGAACAAATTAATCAAACAGACCAAAATAAGTTATTATCACAATCGGATTCAAGAAAATAATAATTTAAAAAATCTGTGGAACACAATCAATCAATATCTAATAAAACCAGAATACATACTCAATAGAAAATACCAGTAATAAAATAACTTCTGACCCCATTAAAATAGCAGAAGTATTTAATACTTATTTTGTATCTGTAGGAAAAAACCTTGCCAGAAATCATAATTATAAAGAAAAAAAAACTTATAGAGACCACTCAATATTTCTACACCCAACCGATGCTTTTAAACTAGTAACAGTCGCCCCAATTTTCAAGCAAGGAGAAAAAATTGAAAAATCAAACTACCGGCCAATCTCTGTATTAAGCAGTCTGTCAAAAATATTTGAGAAGGTTATACAGAGAAGACTAAATTCGTTTCTAGATATACACAAATTACTGTCACCCTTACAATCTGGATTTATACAAAATACATCAACTCAAGATACCATTAATTTATTAACAGAAGGAATCTACAACAGTCTTGATAAAGTAATGCCTTCAATTGAAGTGTTTGTAGATCTCACCAACGCCTTCGACACCGGTAACCATTCTATCCTCTTAGAAACACACAATATAGGTATAAGAGGGATTCCACATGAACTATTTAAAAGCTATCTAACCTATAGAAAACAAAAGGTTAAAATTGGCAGCACCACAAGCCAAGAACAAACCATCACATGTGGAATACCTCAGGGGACAGTGGTGGGTCCTATATTATTTAATGTATATTTGAATATTCTCTTCTTTCTAGATTTTGTTTGTTTTAACGTCTCCTTTCTGCAACTAAGGCTAATCTGGACGGGACCTCAGTCACCTTAAACTCAGCACTATGCCTTTGTCATGCAGGTGATCTACCGACTAACAAGTGTGTAAATGTGCCACCAACCCCACGAGATATCCAATCTCATCCGGCCTGTATACCGGCGTGAATGAAACACAAATACATTTTGGCACTTGCCCAAAGTCTTATCTGACTTTTATTCCACTTGAATGCGGCAGGATTCGAACCTACTCTTCGAACAGTGACCCAGAGAATAAAGGTTGGTGTCCTAACCAACTGAGCCACGGTGTCCTTCCTTCTAGATACAAAATGTAAAATCATAAGTTTTGCAGATGACGCAGTGTTGTTCTCTGAAAGCGATAATTGGTACGACCTAAAATTACAATTTGAAAGAGATCTCAAAAAAACAAAATCATGGTTTGACCATAGGTTGCTGAGTATAAACTTAAAAAAAACAGTTTATATACCATTCAGCTCTTATAGCAACGCCCTTCCTAGCTACACTCTTATAGTAGATAATGAAATAAGTATTTTACCTACAAATAAAGTAAAGTATTTGGGTATTATACTGGACCATAACCTACGATGGGAGTATTTAATAAAAAAATTACGTAGTATTTTGGCATAACGGGATGGGGTAGTGTAGCCAAAACGTATATGACACAACTTGAGAGTCTACAAAAACGATTCCTAAGAATAATCCTCCAGAAAGGTTATGACTGACCAAGTGACACTCTGTATCATCAGAGTGGCGTATTTGATCCTAGACGTCTCTACTTTGCTAGTATAGGAATTGACCATATTTCACCTGAAAAAGATGAGGCATTTGTCGTTATGCCGATGGCATCCCTTGATGTCAATTTAATGTCACCTAGCAATTGTAATGTCAATTCTTTGTTATATATATTTAAATATTTGAAGTATTTCAAATTTTCTGAAAGAACACTTTGTCCCTATATATCTTAGGGACCATTTGGGAGGCATCACGACTTTTTTAAATCAATAAATATACAATAAAAGTAATGAAACAATTCTCATACACTATCAACCAGCCAAATTAACAAGAATAACTTGAAAAATTTGAAATACTTCAAATATTTAAATATATATCAAAGAAATGACATTAATTGATAGGAGACATTAAATTGATAGCAAGAGGTGCCAACGGCATAACGACAAATGCCTCATCTTTTTCAGGTGAAATATGGTCAATTAGTTCATTCTACAATAAAACAAAATTAAAAAGTATTGACACATGATTATTCTACTCGGAATAAAGACACATTTGTTCTTAGTATAATTTGTTCCATTGTATTTTTTTTACGGACTGCAACTAAACATTATTATTATTATCATTATTATTAAAGCTGCTATTTTTTAACGAATTTAAAATTTTAATGTACGTTGATTCAAATTGTGGTAGATGAGCGAGAGAAACATGATTAGCATGGTTTTATATATTTTACAAAGCAAATTGTGCGAATAAGTTAATTAGATTCGCAGAGCTTTAATTTTCAGGTACATAAATAAATAAATACAACAAATAAAGGTAAGTTTAAATAATATTAAATACATATTATTCAGTATAAAATTTATTCAACAAGTAGTAGCCAAACCAAATTTTCGATTTTATTTGAGAAATTGTGAAGTTAGCATACCTACACTTTAGAGCAGCAAAGATTTTTTTATCGTTTTCTACACCCTTTCAAGTACTTAAATGACAAGTTTAATCGAGATCACATTTTGTGCGAGCTTTTGGTCAATATCCTTCTCTGGCAACTGGGTTATAGTTTTAATAAAAAAAATTGATTATAAAGAAACAGTCTTCAATTTTAAAATTATTTTTTTAAAGTCGTTTTTATTTTTTTTATTTACGAAAAACCGTTTTTGCGAACTTTGGGAATTTTTTTAGGCAATTTCGCCAACTAGGATCGAGTTTAATGAAATAGAAATTCGTATTATTTACACCGAACTAATTGTTCGGTACCTGAATTCGATCTGTGTGTGTAGCTTTTTTGTGTTTATGAATTTTAAAATTCTGACTTCAGATTTTGATAGAGCATCAATAAGTAAGCTTATTCGAGCTCTTCGAGAACACCTTCAAAATGGGGTCCAAAATATGAAAATTTTGAAGTTTAAAATGACATTGAATTTAAAGTAGACATACAGTGAAAGACGATTTTGGTAAAAGTGAGTAGACTGTGGCTGTGTTGATTAGAATGAAAACTGTCAATCTAAAATTTTATTAATATTTTCATTACAATTTGTTCGGTCTATGCCAATGCTAGAAGAGCATTCTCAACTGGTTTTTTCTCTTTACAACCCTATTTTTTGTTTTCGAGTTGGAATTTTGTCAAATTTAACATTGGGCCGTGACAGGTTGATTAGACTATAAGATTAATTGTTGTCACCACAGTTGTTACTGGTTATATATTGCTCAAAAATGAGTTCTAACATTGAATACTTAAATAGTAAATATTTAAATAAAGCTTTTGAAATATTTATTAGTAATACTTTATTTGAGATTACAAGGTTTTTATTTTTAATTAGATAATAAAAAAATAAATTATCGTTATTCTTATAATCAAAAAAATTTGATAATACGTTTACATCATACAAAATAGGGTACCTACATCAGAAGGGTGCACAATGAACTATGGTATCAACTTTTTTATTATCTGATTGTGATTATATTTTATTGAACAGTCATAATGGATAAAATTACATTTAACTCGATTAATATCCATCCATGCTGCGAGTGGAAAAATTCTCATAGTGACCATAACCTAATCAAATTGAGAAAAAATATTACAAAATATTTCAAAACTTTTAACAAATTAACTAATCCGTCTAAAACTACGTTTCGCTCACATAACGTAAATACACACTTAGTAATCAGGTTTCAGAATAATTACAATGAACCAAAGAAAATGATTTCAAACGTTTTGAATGAATAATTTATTTTAGTACGAAAAGTGAATGTAAATGATTAGCGTTTTTTTTAGTTTCGGATAATGACCCTAATTTGAGATGTTTGAGAGTTAATTTATATTAATTCTTTTTATTTACTTTGACGATTTATGATACTTCTTTTTACAATATAATTGTCAGTTATCTAATCAATTCTTTGTATTAATTATTTGCTAAAATTTTCGAATTTACTCAAAATGTGATGTCGCTGAAACTAGGCTCCTAGGTACTTTAAAGGATTTAGAAAACGACAAAAAATCTTTTGTTTCGTCTCCAAAGGACACCTACCCGGTGAACAAAGACGTCTGCTATGGAGAAAGGTAAACAAATTCTGTTTCAAATGAGGCTCCAAAAATAACTATTAAAGTAAAAATAAATTCAAAACTGACAACTTCAAAACATATATTTTTCTAACTGACAACGTCAAAAATCTAAAATCTATATACAGGGTATAAAATCGAGTTTCTCCAACATCTTTGCTGCTCTAAAGTGTATGCTAACTTCACAATTTCGAAAACAAAATCTTGGTTTTTTCATTACAAAAAAAATCGAAAAACTAGTAGCACCACGTGAAGAAAGAGATGAAAATTTTACTAAAACTTATATTATAAGTTATTTAAAAAAAATTGTATTACCATAAAAAATTATTAAAAATAAGAAAGCGAATTCGAAAACTCTACGCGCGCCAAGTCGCTGAATATAAATATTCAAGCGATGCGTTCGGGAAAAAACTAAAGTATCTTTGCCTAAAATGTACGCAAAAAAGCATTTTAAAGAGGAGACTTTAAGCTTTCTTAGGAGGAAGCTATTAGTTTTTAATTTTTTTCTCATAGAAAATTTGACCGGAAGTTCTAAAATCCTTGTACATTTATTATCATTATATTTAAAAATAATCATTTTTTTTACAGCATTCATTCATAGACCATTTTTATTTTCAAAATAGTGTTTATAATAAAGTTAAAAATACACTTTATAGTTTTTCGATTTTTTCTTATTTTTCGAGTTATAATGAAAAACCAAATTTTCGATTTTGATAGGTCAAAGTAACTGACAACTGGGCTAAGACTGTTTTTGAATTTATATAGTTTCTTGCTCCCGTCTACTTAGTGGAGAAAAAATACAAAACTGTCTTAATTTGCGTCAATATTTTTATTTCCTCTTCTGGTAACTTGCAACTTGTGCCCCGATATCTACGCCGTTGGATAAAACTGTAATAGGAAATAATTTATTTAATATTACTCCTCTGTGATGTCCATCACTTGTAATACTTTCAAAAATTACACCCACTTTTGTTGGCTCCGATAAATCCCGCGTAGATAAATGACTTGGCAAATGAAAGTATCGTCCAGTCCTACCTACAAAGTAGACGGTGAGAGCAAAGAAATAGGAATCTAATTAGATCTGTCAAATATTTTTATTATTTGTTTGTTTGATTGCCATCATTCTTACATGTAATAAAAGTTTTAATTATTTCCTCATTCTTATAAACATAAAAAAAAATGTACACTCTCGTGAAATCTTAATATAACTTTGCAAAATTTTCTGTTTATTGGCGGTCATTATTTTAACTAGCCTTTTCTCTCATCTTTCCACGTTGGGCTCGTTATTATGTTCATAGAATTAAAAGTATTTGTTAATTTGACATATGTAGATTTATTTCACGAAAATAAGTTATTGTTATTTTATATAATATAAGGAATATTTATACCTACTCGTACTGCGAATTTCAAACGGCAAAGGAAGGCTTTACAAATTCACCAGCAACCATCATAGAAGACCATCTAATACTGCAAAAAGTTAGGACCATCAACCTCTAAGGGAGATCAAAAATAAAACATCTTAGATGAAATCGGCTCTGACGAACTCCAAAAACTGGGAAAAGAAAAACACTTTTGGATGACTCGAATATGTATAGTTCTAGCAATTATTAGCAACTACACCTGCTATATAATAAAAACAAAATTGAATAGGAAACGAGCGAATATACCTACAACCGCTTCCAGAAGATAAGGAACAATCCAAAGTTTTGTTCGTGCCTTAGTCAACTTCTTTAGATAAATTATTAAAGTATGAGTGGGCGTGGGGAAAACCTAAATACTGGTATTTTTACTTAAAAAAATGGAAATAAGAACTAATAATGTAAAATGGTTGAATTCGTAATGTGGCATCTTTCGTTGTCAAGATTTATTGTTGTCACCACAGTTGTTATTGGTTGTATATTGCTTAAAAATGAGTTCTAATATTGAATAGTTAAACAGTAAATATTTGAATAAAGCTTTTGAAACATTTGTTAGTAATATTTTATTTGACGTTACAAGGTACTCCTGTCAGATCAATAATTATATAGTTGACATTTACAAACACGCGCGTTTTTAAATAAACAAAATAGGGTACCGATAAAAAATATATAAATATCTTGATTTTAACTTATATAGTTGGTATAAAATTGTACAGTTACTCTGAGAAATAAAAGTTTTTAAAAAACAAACAATATTGTGACTTTGTTTTTATACTAATAAACTATAGCTATCGATTGCAAAAGCAACAAATTTTGATTAACCTATTTCGAACTGACTGTAATCCTGAAAAAAAAGTGTCTTAATATTAATAAGAAATTATTATTATTCATCCCCTTGCAAGAGTTTTAAAGTAAATCTTCAATACAATTCATATGTATGTAATATTTTTTTCGTACTTTCTGGACTAAAGTGGCAACTTCACTCCATTGTGACAGGAACTGAACTGTCACTTTTGTCCCAATAATGACCAAACTTTCCCATCGGGAGTTAAAGTACTACTTCAATCCCGCAGAATATAATATACTATTTTATAATTTTCCACTATAATTGTAAGTTATTTTCTTTACGGTTCATTAAATAACTGGAAAATTATCGTAAAAATTAAGTTTTTTTATCTATAGCCGGCATTAAATTTATTCAAATAATGCAAATAACAACCGTAAATGACACAACTTATGGGTTTCGTATCTCTTCACTCTCACTAAATGCTTACTAGGTAGTGCTGGACGTTACTTTCATTTAACAGGTCACTTACTTGCGTGCGATTTACTGTAGTCAATCAATGACCTATGGCCTTTTTCTCTCATTACTCTCGAAGAAGACGATAGCCCCTTCACTTCCATATAATATGGTAGTATTACCATGAAATAATCACATCTAAGTACAACTTGCAAGGCCTAAAATACAGATATTTGCGTGGTCGTTTGCAGGGACGGGCTTGAGGTTTATTTGGCCCAATATTTACTTGCTTATTAAGTGATCTTTATATAGACAGCTGATTATGGAATGCTACAAACTGAAATAAACGTTATTAGGCACACCTGGATTAAAAATATAACTAAGTTTTATTATTAACTCAAAGATAGATTGTAGAACGTACAGTTTAGTTAACATATTATATAATAACAAAGATCATTTAACAAAGATCATTTATTTGATAACAATAAAAGAGGTCCCAAACAGAACCTTGAAGCACTCCATGTATGTTTAATAATTTTACATTCGGATTACCCAGATCGAGAAACTGCTATTCTATTCTCTAAAGGCACACCCCACCCGTAAAATTCAAGTTTTTTTAGAAAAAGTACTTGGGAAACACATTAAAATCTTTCTTGAGGGGTCACACATGGTCACCAGTGAGGGACCAGGACCTTTCAAGTATATGTTCTCCACGAGTTTAAGGGGTAGATTTATTACTTCTGAAAAAAATTATTTTATCCTCGATTTTTTATAATATTAATGCTATAGGAAAATAATTGTGGTTCTATTTTCTCCATACTTTTATTTACTGCATCATAAACGTCCATGTCACCTACTGATGTAACTTGATCACTTGCACGACAAATTATTTCTCTCCTCATGTGTGTTGATTCTTTGTGTTTATGAATTTTAAAATTCTGACTTCAGATTTTGATAGAGCATCAAAAATTAAGCTTAGGGTTTGATGTGTCACTCCGTACTTCTTCGAGAACACCTTCAAAATGGGATCCAAAACATAAAAATTTTAAAATAACATTGAATTTAAAGTACGACACATAGTGAATGACGATTTTGGTAAAAGTGAGTAGACTGTGGCTGTGTTGATTAGAATAAGAACTGTCAATCTAAAATTTTATTAATACTTTCACTACAATGTGTTCTTTTTTTATGGATTTAACAGAACTATTGTAACTTACTTACATTTAATGCACTTTAAACCACTTAACGCAATAGTTTTATATCCTTTGTATGTTTTTTGAGGAGTGATATTGTCGTGTGTTTTACTAGTCGGAGCCATTAGCATAATCGCCTGCCACCATGGGATTGTATATGTTTAAAAAATCCTCCTTGGTCTCTACCGAGAATCTATATCAGAATGAATAAAGAAAGTTGCCAAAAGCCACAAAATTACCAGTATTGGGCAATTTAAATTTTATTCTTTAGTTTTAACATCTCGGTAAAGTTCTCGATCTATAAATTTATTTGGGTAGTTGGGGGGGAGGTACTTTTCTGCCTGGGCAAATTATTTACGTGTTCATCCGACTTAAACACGTCACTATCATATTCTATACCATGCTTTTTGTTTTAACGGGTTTTCAATTAATGTTTGTTTATAATTTGAATGCGTAATCAAAAAATGAATAATATATTCTTAAAGATTAGGATTTAATCTTCCATTTTATATTTTTAACAATTTTTTTAGGCTTAACTTTAAGTTGCAGGAATTAAAATAAGCAAAGAACATGCATTATCTTATACACATCTTATATTAAAAATTACTGAATTTCTGAATTATTACACATTATAAAGTGTAACTTTATATTAAAAAAAAATAATTTCTCATTTATATAAATAAATAAATACTATTTTAAAATAAAAATGGCGTCGAATGAATGATGTAAGAAAAAGAAGTTTTATTAAACAAAGACAATGTTCATCATTTTATTTATTTTTACATCAAAAGTAAAAGTATAATTTGTTATGCCTCTATTAATATATATCTTTAGTTTTATAAATATTAGTGAGTATTTTAGAAATTATAACTTCCGGTAAAATTTTCTATGAGAAAACAAAAAAAAATTAAAAACTAATGGCTTCCTGAGAAAGCTAACAGTCTCTTCTTTAAAATGCTTTTCTTTTTTCTTTGCGTACATTTTAGGCAAAGATACTTTAGTTATTTCCCGAACGCCTCGCTTGAATATTCGTATTCAGTGGCTCGGCGCGCGTAGAGTTTTCGAATTCGCGTTCTTATTTTCAATAATTTTTTATAGTATTAAATTTTTTTTTAAATAACTTATAATATAAATTTTAGTAAAATTGTCCGCTCTTTCACGTGATGCTATTAGTTTTTCGAAATTTTTTTATTTTTCGAAAAAATTTTCAATTTTGTTTTAGAAATTGTAACTTAGCATTCACTTTAGAGCAGCAAAGATTTTCTTATCGTTTTCTAGATCCAAAAAAGTATCTAAGAGCCTAGTTTCAGCTATATCACATTTTATGAGAGGTTAAAATCTCTGACAACTGGGCTATATCCAGAAGAAGGAAACCAGTATTGAATTTCTTCTCAAAAAAGTTAAACATCTTGAAGTGATAAAGCAGATCTGGTGCTATGCAGCCACAATATCGAAGACTGTATAAGAAAACATTCACACTGTTAATAAAAAAACTCAAGTAGGTAGGTATTTTGATTACATAATTTTTAGATTTAGTTTTTCTGGTATATGTTTTTCCTAATTAAGTATTGTGCATTGATCTACTAGTTCTACGTCTATTGTTCCATCATTACTGATTATGATTATCGGTTTTTCATATCACCATATCAAGAAAGAATTGAGACGGAAAATTATCGATTTCTAATATAAATAATTTTTTATTTTAAATATAAAATGGATTACAAGTGATGGTCCAGTCAAATTAGGGTTTGGGTTGGTTGTTATTTTTTATTTTTTTTTTGCAATTTGACGGCCTACAGAATTTTTTTTCTAAATAAATGGAATAACTTTCAACCTATACTATAAAGTGTTTTCAAGACGCACAATTTAAAAAAAAAACAGAAGACGACGCTCAACCATTTTTCTGATTTTATTGTCAATAAATTTTGTAATATTGTTTTTAAACAATGTTAGTCAGCTTATGTAGTGAAAATTAGTCGCTTTGGAAGTGATTCTATGACTAATATTGATCTGGCGATTGAGAAAAGTACAATACCGTTAAAACTCATACGTCAATATGGAAACAGTTTACGGAATTCTGCAAGGCAAAGAAATATGAGGTTTTGGAAATTACAAGTTTAGAGCAACTAAACCTAATTGTGAAAGATTGGGCGTGGAATATGAAGAAAGAAAACAGTGAAAATTACAAAGAACTAGTTGTGAAGAGAATGTGGAACACCGTTACAAAAAAAATGCAAGGGATGTATTGTTATTAAGTGGAAAATAATTTTTATCCATTTAAAGATATTATGTTCAAGTCTAATAGGGGAGCTCCTAATGCGAAACGAAGGAATTTGCAAATGTGCGCCAATAAAAGGAAATCATTTTAGGAAGAGTAAATCCTCTCTTCAATAAAACGGCCCCGAGTGGAGAAAAAAAATGGCCGATAGTAAATGGCTGGTCCCCAACACGAAGAACGTCGAGTCCGTCTTTTTAAACTTCTAATGGTTAAAAATGGTTAGAATAACAACTGATAGATTATTCGTAACAGTAAACCCATCATGGAACAAAGAACAATCAAGTGGATGGTACACTGCGCGTCATATAAAACTGGTACACTTTTTTTCCCCAATGTAAACCTAACTTAATTAATCAATAATAACCGTCACATTTGTCAAAGCGCATATCCACAATGCAAGCCCATTTAAGTAAGTTTGATCAAATCCGAATAATTTCCAAAATAGCTTGAAAATTTAATAGTAATGGAGCTATGACAAGTTATTAATTATTGAATTGAAATTTTTAATTTCTCCATCTCGTTTTATTGCTGTAAAAAATTTAATTTTATCCTTACATCTACTAAAATTTTTGTTGACCTGGCATCATTGCCCTAGAAATTATAACATAAAAACTAGTTTGGTATTGACACATTTTAAAAGATGCATTTACACACCTAGAAAAACATTATTTTCTATTATAAGAGTTGTACCAGTTTTATATGACGCGCAGTGTACAAAAACACTCCAGTCGGAAAAAACGAACTTTTGAAATGGACTAAAGAAGCAGCAGAGAAGGCAGGATTAAATACAAAAGAAATAAAAATAACAAACCCCTAGCTAAAAAACAGAAAACAGAGGATCCTGCATCCACTCCTCGAGCTTCTCACTTTACGTTATCAATGAGTTAACAAAGATTTAAAACAATACTCCTACTGTACCAAAATCGCAATTTATATTTTAATTGTACCAGAAATAATTAAGTTTGTAGTATTTTGTGATTAAATAAGTTACCTGTTTTTCACTTTTCAAATTAATACCTACATATTTATTATGTATGCATATATAATAGGTAATGTGTTTTGTAAGCTATGTGTATGCAGAATAATCTGTTACTCATGAAATAGTCTTGTCAAATACCATTCGGGCATTTAATTCTTTCTGTGAAAAAAAATCGAAAAAACACAATGCAAAGTAATATCTTTTTAACAATAGGAAGCGCGAGTAATCGCGTCCGGGGACTAGGTTTCAGCACATTTTTTTACATAGAAAGAACTTGGTCCCCAAGTGTGGTAAGCCAACTAACAGATCGACCTACTTTTGGAGCTAATTTGAGAGGACTATGACAGTGATAACAATAACGCATTCTATCTAATAATATATTCATATATATGTAGTTAACAAATCATTTACTAACCAACAATGCTAAATTCGAAATTTGTAGACGTACTAATGCGTTAGAAAGCTATTTTGTATAATTTCTTTCGACGTTTTTGATAATTAAATAACCTTCCTCCTTTACAGCAACTTCGCGTAAATCTGGTGGGGTGAAGTCAATATGTGGGCAAAAGATTCGTCGAAAACTTTAGTTTATTTATAAACAATTGTAATTAGTATCGACTCAGTGAGATCTTCGATAATCGACTTATTTTTAGGTATGGTGAACAATCTGATCGAATTCGTATTTATTTTTTAACAAACGTCAATGGGATATTTGAGGTTTTTTCAAAATCGAACAATAATAAATCCAGTTTTGGATAAAAAGGAACTAGAATGGTTGTAATAGTATATTACGTAACAAGTGTTGTAAATAGCACTGTAAATGTGGTTTTTACGTTATGGGCCAGCCCGACATCTGCTCGCGCGACGCGAGCGCCCCTCTAGCGGCCGGGCGAAACAATAATTGTGTGCAGATTTAAACCGATTGCGCTGGTCACGTTTGATTGCAAAACACGTTTATTTATTCTTATTAACTGTGCACAATGTCGGTCATGCTGAGATGTTGGTTCAAGCGGGTCAATTTAACAATTTTCCGACAGAAAAGCCTCGCTAAAGGCAAAAAAACTCGTCGGAAGCCATCATGTTTCCGACAAATAAGTCATGAAAATTGACGGATCGTCTAAGATCAAAGTACACAGGGTTGCATTAAGCGTTTTTAGGCCAGTCATATCGTACAAATAAAAACGCTGAAATTACAACAATTGCGGTAAACTTGCTCTTTTGGTATGTTGTTTGGGTCCACCTAGATAGTATTTATCCAGATTTTTCCCAAAATGCTGAAAAATTGGAAATGTCTAATTTTCGACCAAAATATCAGGTATAATGATGTAAAATTGAAATTTATTCGTATCCTCAAACCAAACCCCGACCGAGTTCACCAGCTGGAAGTATTCTTGCAGCCAGATTCCCTTCCAGAGGAGATCGAGAGTGCAGGCGAGGCATTTTTAATTGCTCTGTATGGTGGAAATGGCCAAGAAGCTCTTAACACTCTGCGCTGTACCCTATTTGTGAGGGTCTCGGCGAGCAACAAAATAAATTTAGCTCGCCTTCCACCTACCAAAGTCACGGCTAAGTTCCACTCATTCAGGACCTACCACCAGATTCAGGAGTGGTTAGGGGTGCACAAGACCCCAACAGACTCGGGTTTGATGCCAACCACGACTTCTTTGCCCCCAGCCCCTGAACTTCTTCTGAAAAGCCTCTCCTGAAAGTGCAAGAAAGGTTGTACTGGGTCTTGCTCTTGCATGAAGGCTGGGATGAAGTGCTCTACAATGTGCAAATACTGTAAGGGGAGTGAGTGCACGAATATCCCACCAATCGAGGATGTAGAAGAAGGTGGAGACGACCGCGATGATGCTATTGAACACGTGTGTGATGTCGCCGATGATACTATTGGAGAAAAACTTCCCCAACGACATCAACGAAGGGGGAGACCCTCTCGTCGAAGTTGATATTGCGTAGGTTAACTTAAGCCCAAAAGTGGTGATGAGCCTAGTTACAGTTAATAATAACAAGGTTTTTTTAAAGGATAATATTTAAGAATATTTTTGTATATTGTCTCTCTTTTCTCACTTAAATTTAATTTAGATTAGCATAATTATTTTGTTACTAGATAATAAACACAGAAAATAATTCTAGTAATTTTATTATAACACTTTTTAGGTTTATTTGGTTTATGGTCGTCATTGAACAAACTATCACACCTACGGACGCACCTTTAGTCTCAAAATGAAGGTAATTAAATTTGCTACAACTTCGCCTTTAAATAATTTCCCCTGAGATACCTCATTATACCTGATATTTTGGTCGAAAATTAGACATTTCCCATTTTTCAGCATTTTGGGGAAAATAGTGAACATTGGGAACCCTCTATCATGTGACCTTTTAGACCTAGATAATTGAATTAGGGCTCAAACTGTCAGGAATTGTGTACACTTTAAAAAAGTAGTAGTGACCTTTGTCGTCAGAGCCTTCCAATGTCGGTTTTCTGGCACAAAACTAAAAAAAGAGAAAACAAATGGTGGTTTTTCAGCAACTACTCAGCGCGTGAAAATTTCAGACTGCTGCAAATCTGGATATATACTAACTAGGTGGACCCAAACAACATACCAAAAGAGCAAGTTTACCGCAATTATTGTAATTTCGTATGTAACATATGGCCTATTTATAAAAATAAGTAATCGATTTCATAAAAAATATATTTTTTGATTTTTTAATACTTTAAATTCTATTTTCATTCTGTGTTTACTTAAGTTGCCCCATATGGAATACTTTTTTATTATTAGTTTTACGAAAAAAAGTTAATCTTTATAAAAAGTTATGCATCGGGTAAAATCCATGATGAAATAATCAGACATCAACATTTCTAAGTGTGCCGATAATAATTAAATATGGTTTTACTAGTATATAATTATTATCTATTTTTGAGAAAGTAGTAGTCTTTCAAATAAAACATTAATTTCATATTTTAATAAAAAAAATTGATTCTGTGCACCATTTTTAATACAATTAATGTGCACATGCTTGTTTTTTTGTGCTTTTTCTAATCTTCTGATTAAAATAAACATGCATGTTTTAATAATTAATAATTAAATAGTAATTTACATTGGAAAATAAGACGATTCATTTAAAAAATTATGTAATTGAGGGAAATTAGGTTGATCCTAATAGAAACATTTTGGATTCAAACTACACTTGCAAAGGAGGAAGAGGATTCTGCAAGCATGTAGCAGATGTCTGTATCTACGTCAATGAAGAAAACAACAATGTAGTTACAGGTATATTAGAAGGGAATAGAAGTGCCAAATCTATAGCCATCAAAAGTAAAGCACATAGAGGTAGTGAGACCTACAGGTGTAAGGACGTCAGTGATCTTTCTTCTGATCACTTGGTGGAAAATGTTATGCTAAGCAACATAGTGTTAGCAGAGGAAAGATGCAGAGTGAGAAAAGAAGGTAGACTGGTAGAAGAGAGATAAAAAGAAGAGCTTTTATTAGAGTTATTGCAAAATTTATACGATTTGCAAAATGTGAATGTCAAACACTACTATTATTTCATCATGGGTTTTACACCATGCAGAACTTTTTATGAAGAGTAACATTCTTTTGTAAAATTAATAAAATTTTGTTATTATTATAAAAAATTATTAAAAATAAGAAAGTGAATTCGAAAACTCTAAGCGCGCCAAACCGCTGAATACAAAAATGCAAGTAGCCGTTCGGGAAAAACTAAAGTATCTTTGTCTGAAATGTACGCAAAAAAAGAAAGCATTTTAAAGAGGAGACTCTAAACTTTCTCCGGAAGCCATTATTTTTTAAATTTTTTTTGTTTTCTCATCGAAAAATTGACCGGAAGTTATAATTTCTAAAATTCTCACTCCTTTTTATAAGACTGAAGATATATATTAATAGATACATAACAAAAAAATCCTTGTACATTTATCATCATTATACTTTTACTTTTGATATAAAAATAATTAAAATGACGCACATTGTCTCTGTTTAATAAAACTTATGTTTTAAAATAATATTTTTTTACAGCATTTATTCAGCGCCATTTTTATTTTCAAAATAGTGTTTTTTTTTTTTTTTTTTTTGCGGAGGTGAAGGAAAACCCTTTATGGGGAAGTTATGAGCCTAAAATCTCAAGGTCTACTGTGAGACTCTCCTTTCAAAGCATACTCACTAAAAAACTTCACCCCCTGGTTGGGTCCGTCTGACCGAAGCCTCCGGTGACACTTAGGCCTGTCGGCCCATTGTATCTTCCCTCTCTGTTTACAATACCCAGTCCAGTACCTTAGTGCCCTGTACAAGCTTGTACAGGTCCTGTACTGAGTGGGAATTGTATAGTTCTGGGTCACCTATTGGCTGCCCAAAAATTTGCTGTCTTTTGCGGTCCAGTGCCTCGCATCTACACAGTATATGTGTCACTGTTTCTGTTTCCTTACCGCACAGTCTGCAGGTAAGGTCACCATTGTACAGTTCCATCTTGTTGAGGTGCCCCTTAACTGGCGCATGGCCAGTAAGGAGTTCCGTAACTGTTTTCAGCTGGCTCCTGTTCATCTTTAACAGGTCTGCCGCTCTTTTGTGGCACGGTCCTTTGATGTATTCTTTCCCGTGTTTGTTTCCCGGGACGTTTTCCCAGTAATTTTTATGTTTGTCCCAGATCCAGTTTATTACAGACACTCTTGCTGTACGCTTTGGTACCTCTAGTGTCCGTCTATGGTTTGGGGGGTTTTCCGAGCCTCTTCTTGCGAGTTCGTCTGCTTTCTCGTTACCTACAATTCCCTGATGTCCCGGCACCCATATCAGTTTGACCTGATTATGGTCTGCCAGCGATCTCAGTTCCTTTTTGCAGTCCCATACCAGTCTCGACGTCACTTCCTTGCTGCACAAGGCCTTGAGTGCCGCTTGACTGTCTGATGGAATATTAATACGCGCGTTAGCTATATCTCTCCTGTTATTCTCCCTCGCGCATTGGAGAATAGCATATACCTCTGCCTGAAAGACAGAAGTGTGAGTACCCAATGAGTAGCTGATGCCAGTGTGCGGGTTTCTAGAGAACACACCCGAGCCCGCTCCATTCTCAGTCTTGGATCCATCTGTGTACCAGATTTTCCGCTGTAGAATGTTCCTGAGCTGTGAGTCGTTCCATTCAGTTCTGTCTGGCACCACTACTTTGATTGAGTTATTGAAGTCGTAAAATAAAATAGTGTTTATATAAATCAGAAATTAATTATTTTTTTAAATAAAGTCAAAAATAAAGTGTAATAATTGAGAAATTTATTTATTTAAGTAAATAAACACTATTTTGATAAAAATGGCGTCAAATGAATGCTTTAAAAAATGTACAAGGATATTTTTTTGTTACGCCTCAATTAATATATATTGTAATGAAATATGTATTTCGCAGTTTATTTTTCAATATTTTATTTTTATAATCTTACTTTGACAACTCTTATAACTTACTTAAAAAAAATCAACATCAACAAAAAACAAACATCCCTTAACAACCCTGTCAAATTTTAAAGACCCCTACACATAAATTTTTTACATTAATCGATAAGTTTAATCTAAACCAAAAAACCCCACTTCATTATAAATTTTGATTATGTACCTAAATTTCAAACAAACCCGCATTAATAATAAATTCCATTTCAATATCTTCAGTTTTATAAAATTCAGTGAGAATTTTAGAAATTATAACTTCCGGTCAAATTTTCTATGAGATAACAAAAAAAAATTAAAAACTAATGGCTTCCTGAGAAAGCTTAGATTCTCCTATTTGAAAATTTTTTGTTTTTTTGTGCGTACATTTTAGGCGAAGATATTTTAGTTTTTTCCTGAACGCCTCGCTTGAATATTTGTATTCTGCAGCTTGGTGCTCGTAATTTTCGAATTCCCTTTCATATTTTTAATAATTTTTTATAGTAATACAAATTTTTGCTTAAATAACTTATAATGTAACTTTTTGTAAATTTTTCCGATCTTTCACGTGGTGCTATTAGTTTTTCGACATTTTTTTTATTTTTCGAGATATAACGCAAAAATCAAATTTTCAATTTTATTTTCTAAATTGTGAACTTAGCATACACTTTAGAGCAGCAAAGATTTTTTTATCGTCTTCTACACCCAAAAAAGTATCTAAGAGCCTAGTTTCGGCATTATCACATTTTGACTTTGACAACTGGGCTAAATATATTTTTGGAAATTTACAATTTACCTTCTTATACAGTAAAAAGTTGTGAGGGAAGCCGGATCTGCTTTTTGTATCATTCTCTGTACCTATATTTTTACATACACCAGTTAAAATATTGTATCGCAAAAGTATGTCAAAGTCTTGTAGAGAAATAAACAAATTACCAAATATAAGTACTTTCTACGCTGCACGGCCAGAAAAAATTGCCCGACTGATCCAAAACATGTTTTCTTACGTAACAAATAATTGATGTTTTTTAATTAACATCTGTTGTGGTTTGAGTTCCAGTAAATCTTGCTTATCGCCGAATTTTGATTTATTAACGTTGGATGCCCGAGGGTAAAATGTTTCGGATTTGATTGTGAGGACGTATATGGTGTTCAAAATTTAAAACCTTATTCAACTTTTGGCTTGAATTAAAAATTGGATAAATAAGCATGAGCGCTAATGCAAATTTATCTTACAAGCTCATATTAAAAATTTACAAAATTATTGGAGCAGTAAAAGTTATTTAGGTATTAATCAAAGACAAAATCATTTCTAGTGGTATTTAGTTAATATACTTCTTTGAAAAAATCAAAAGCGGTTTCAATTATACAAACTATAAAATGTGAGGAATTTCAAAAGATTATACCGGGTGGTCCAGTTCTTAGAAATACTCGTATAACTTTTAAATGAGCCATTCGATTTGTTTCAAATTTTAGGTGAAAATTCAAAATAGCCGCCTCAAAAAATGATTTCTACATGGGATGTGCTGACAACCTTATATCTTATAAAAAAAATTGCGTTTATAAAATTCCATGCGAATGTAGTAAATTTTATATAGGAGAAACATCTAAACCGACCAGCAGCTCAAATGCGATTATCTCGCAAACCGTTAAGTTTTAAGGTTAATAACAAGTATGCTTTTTTTTCACTAAAATAACGTGGATTTAATATTCTTTTAGCGCTAACTTAAAGAGAAAAAAGTTTATCGCTCATTTATGCCACAAATTACATCGAAGTAGGTACCAGATTCTGATTTCTCGTGCCCAAAAACCGCCAGTTCCAAATTTTTATGTATACATATCCAAAAGCACTAAAGTTATTGCAAAAAATAAATCTTAAAATTTAACCTCTAACACCCTGTTTATTCTTTATTAGCAACATTTTATTAGAGCAAGTTGGTTCAAATCGTAATATTTTAAAGTAAGGAATCTACCATATTTCTATGTACAATTACTTAAGGACCACCCTGTATATGTAACAAACCCATTTTCGGAAAAAATGGCGCTTGCTTGGTTTTTCCTTAGAACAACCGAGATTTTGACATCTTAAATTTTAAAATCTATTTTTTTGTCCCAATAAGGATTCAATTTTTTCAATTTTATAACCTTTTTTCACTTTCAAATTTAACTTCTTTGTATACAAATAGTACTGCTGAAATTATTCTTTTATCTTTTACCCAATTTTCCTTTCTAGACTTTGTCGCACTATTGGGACACCCAGTATACTGTCAATACAAATAAAATACCTCAGGAAATTAAACTTCATAGAAGTCAGTAATAGTAATTTACGTAACAAGTTCCGAAAGTGATATTTTACGGGAAGAGTAGGAAATTTCCAGGACGAGCCGTAGTCGAGTCCTGGAATCCTGCGAGTCCCGTGAAATCACTTTTCGATCGTGTTACGTACAATATTTTTTCTGCAGCCGTTTTGTATGTTAAAAAGGGTATCGATGGATAATAACTTATGAACTTTATATATCTAGACAATTACATATAACAATCACTCTTACTTACGCAATAATTCATATGTATCCGCTTTAGCAGATTCACTAATATCATGTGGAATCATTTCACTCTACTTATTTCCATTTTTTTGATTTGAAAAGCGAAAAAACACACACCAATCTTACATGACAGGCGCTGTCAGAATAAAATACAAGATACTAGATATCCAAAATCTTCCCGAAAGTAAAGAAATCGTTCCGAAAGTGAAAAAAATCGTCCCGAAAATGCTACTTTCGGTACGATTTGTGTAAATTGGTACTTTCGATTTAATAAATCATACTGAAAATTTTGTTTTCGAGACGGCTGCAGAAAAATTGAATTTTCTTCTCTATAAAGAAAGTATAAATGTAATAAGTTTTACAGGTTAACGATTTTGTGAAATTTTACAAAAAGGAGCATTAAAATTAGGAAAATAAATATTCTAAATGAGGATAAATATTCCTGTTAGGAATATACAGGGTCCCTCCTAAAGCGAAAAATGTTAGGATACAAAAGTTTTAGAGATTTTTAAATCCTATTGCAATAATTAAAAATTAAGTATACAGGATCAGTCAAAAAGTCATGACGAAACAAAGTTGTTGTTTCTTTAATGGAGCATCCTATTTATTATTCCATATTTCAATTCTGCTCAAAATTCTAAATAAAGCACATCATATCATAAATTTAACCGTTTTTGAGGTATCGAATTTTGAAAATAATTTTCTTATATATTATACAAAAATATTTAGTTTTACGGGCATATCTAGATGAAACTTTTCCAGATAAATGGATTGGGCGCAGGGGGGCAATTGAATGGCCAGGTAGGTCCACCGATATGAACCCAATTGACTTTTTCTGTGGGGCCACATTAAAAATGTAGTCTACAAAAATAGGCCACAAAATATCGAAGAGTTGCAAGAAAGGATAAGTCATGAAATTTCCACCATTCCTTCCAAATAGAATTGCAAAGAAAGTATTTGTTGTTTATTAAAACTTGTTCTCTCTCTTTTTTTTCTGGCATAACTATTGTTTCCACAAAATTTAAAATATCCAGGACATTCATAAAAAAATACATTTTTTCGTTTCATGCATTTTTATCAACCCTGAACAATTAAGCTTTTTTATTTTCTGTAAAAAAATAATAATTAAAATTTAATCATATCCATATACTCCATCTTGTGTTATTTTTATAATAAATATCCATCATTGCGGGTTTTTTCTTTAATTCTGAGAGTACTAAAAGTTATTTTCAAATTTAGATATCTATTAAATTTATGATGTGTGCTATATCAAATTCGTTTAGAATTTCGAGCAGAATTAAAATATGGAATAATATACAGGGTGTTCCATTAAAGAAAAAAAACTGTTTCATCATGACTTTTTGACTGATCCTGTAATTTATTGCAATATATTTTAAAAAACTCTAAAACTTTTGTATCCTAACATTTTTCGCTAGCTATCTTACTTTAGGAGATAATCGACGTTTCCATACATATTATCGACCCTGTATAACATACAGATTGAGGGAGACAATTGGAAAATTAATCATCGATCAAGAATAAGTAAAACTTTCATATATTTATTTGACAATTATAAAATTATTTAATTATATATACGATTTCTTACTAGTTGCTTTTTTAATAAAACAATTACACATCGAAGTAATTGTTTAATTTTTTTCACATAATATGAATTGAACATTAATAATTTTTAGATAATGACGAATCACCTTTTGTGTTGATAAACAATCATCATTTTTTTTTTAATTTCTTCGTCAACATTGTTGTTGTTTGAAAGGTACGTTAGTATCCATCTTCCTTTCACTAAAAAAAGTTGATTTATAGGAAGACTTTCTGGTGTCGAAGGTCAAAGTCCCGCTAAATCAATTTTGCGTTCTACTTTCTATTCATTTCCATACAAAAATCACGATTTTTATTTTAATATATCACGACCTAGTGCAACCGTTTCCATTAATTAAAAATAGTTTTTGGTTATTTTAATTTAACTTTGTAAATTTGTAAATCATTAAAACTGACTTTGACTTCTAGATTATTATCTGCAAAAGTGTTTATTAGGTTTTGTGCACATCTGTTAACAGCTTCGTTATCTGCAATAATTTATTACAAAATAATTGAGATAGCGCCAGCGTCCCAGCTTCACAGACGACGGCAGGAAAGGTTAAAATACAACTTTCATTATTTTTATTGATTCACAGTTAATTTACAATCTACCAATTCTTATAGACCTAAAAAAGTATGTAAAATGGAATTCGACCACTAAATTACAGACCTTGAAACTGACCCCTACCCGCGATTCCATTATGCCAGATGTGATTGTTTATCGGACTGTACTATCTTGAGCTTATAGATGCATTCCGCTAGATGGGACAAGTTGTTTCGAGGAAATTATATATATTTTTAAATATTCCTAAAGGCACATTTTTAAAGATTAAGAGCTGAAATTTGGCAGATATATTGATTATAAAGTTCTTGAGTGCAAATAGTATTGCCTTTGAAAAATACTGTTTTTTAGAGATTTTTATTGTTGTATCTTGGTATCCAAAAAAGATTCACCTTTACGGATACTAAAAGCACTAGAATAATACGTATACATAATGTCCAAATTTGAACTCTTAATATAACGTAGTTTAAAAGTTATTTGGTTGCGAAAATTACGGCTGGGTCTATACTCCTCTTAACAACATAGTGAGTATTTAGTAAATTTGATGAGTGGTGTGGTAGGTACCGTGCATTGACGGTTCTCCAGTCTTCACGTAAACCCCGATGACTTCGGGCCAGGTCCTGTGAAGGTGAAGCTAGTGGTGGTTGGTACAATTCTCTTATGATTTGACTGTAATTTATTTCTTTGACTTTATTAGCGTAAATTATTATTTCTAATGTAAATTATGTATATTCAGAAATCTATATTTGACTTATTTTTTTGTATCAAACATTTTTTAATATACCTAATCATAAACAAATTCAAAAACAGCTTTTTCAGCATTTCTTTCTTTTCTGGGCTCAATTCTTCCAGCTCTTGCTCTCAAAATTCGCTGAATCCATTTCAGTTTCAGCCACCAATTTTCTCAATCTAGCAACTCTAGCTTCCATAGCTGCTTGTTTTTCTTGTATAGCCGCCATTTCATCTTCTATGTCAGTGAGTCTGTCTCTTGTCATTTTAGCTCTACGCGCTGCTGCTCCGGTGTCAGTCTCAAACGATTCTGAAATCTATGTTCTTCTGCATCTGATAGAATTGACGTTATTTTCCAATGGCGACCATTTGGTTAAATTATCGTCGTCTGGTTTGTAAGTGACTTTTAAAGCGCTTCGTCTTTGAGCGACGTCTTTTTCTACTACTTGTCTGGGTAGAGCGTCATTGATGCCGACCGAGTCCAGAAGTTTGTCTGATCTATCTAGCATGATTGAAACCTTTTTGTTTGCTCTTAGTCGTCTAATAGAAGTTGCTGTCTAAAAATTTCTAATACGTAAATCTCTCAGAATGCATAACCCTGCAAAATCCAAGGGTACGATACCTTGGATAATATCAAATAGAAGAGGGAGATCTACCTAACCTGAAGCCTACCGACATCCTGAACTTTTGGAAAGCAATAGGACTGGAGGAACTGCTCTAATCGTTGAGACATCTTTAACGAATGGGTAGCAGAAGGGGGTACAATAGATCTTATAGGTCGCAGTGTATCCACACCCCCATCAACAGATAGATAGATTGCGTAAAGGTCAATGGCATCTCTTATAAATGGAATTCAAAGGTCGTTGGAGACGTTCCTTGGAGCGTTAGTTATCATCCTAAGAGTTTTGGACTGGAAATTTTGTAGTATTTTGGTGTTGGTAGGTTTACTACAACCCCAGAGTTCACTCCCGTATGTCCAAATAGGCTTTAGAATAATCTTGTAAATCAATATTTTATTCTAAGTGAGAGTTGAGACCTTCTTCCAAGTAGCCAATACATTTGCCTGACTTTTGTATTTAGCTGTGTTCTTTTGGCTTTATGTGATTTTTCCAAGTAAGATTTTGGTCCAGATGGTCCTAGGTACTTTACTTCAGATTTTTATGGAACTTGATTATTATTTATGTGGACTTGAGGGCATGCATGTCTCCTTGTTGTAATTTTCCAACGTTTGAGCCAGGTTGGCAGCAGTTGTAAATAATTCTGGAGTCTGATGTTAAAATTGCTGTATCATCAGCAAATGTAGATATCATTATTAGTAAGTATCATCAGTGAAAAGAATAACGCTAATAATAGTATATTATTCGATGAACATATAATAGCCATTAAATGCGAATAGAATACTACACTTTGTCCACGACTGCTTATTATTGCTTAGGAAAGTATTAAGAACATTTAGAAAACAGTTTGTTAAATTAATTGCTGGTATGGAATTTACCGCGTTTGATAATGGCTTCAAAATGGAAGCCGAGAAATTTCAAATTTCCAACGCGATTCATCCCGTGAAATTTGTTCTCTTTCTTTGTTCTCTTTCATATATGTTTCATTTTTTGTTTAATTAAGCATTCTTTTGTCTATCAGATCGTTTCTACTTTGTATCCAACTTATTCTTGGTTTTTTAAAGGCATTCAGCACGGGGTTCTTACTAGGAAGCTGTAGTGTTTGAGCTTCAGGTACTTGACCGCTTTGAGTGGGATTAAGGTGGGTGCATCAAGGATGTTGGTGATGAACTCGGTCTTTTGATGATCTTCAGATCCGCTTTGGCTGAGATACGGCATAGGCTTTGGAGTTGCTCGAGAAGATTAGGTAGAGAATGTTGATGTTGACTCCATTATAGCATTCCTTTGGTTCCGGATTGGAGGTTAGGGTTGCAATCTATTAGTTGATGATCTTTAGGATGCAGTTGAACAAATTCCTTCCTTTTATTATGCAGATTTGATCTGGAAGCTCAGAGAATTCATTTCGGAATTTATCTTTATAGGTAGTATTCCTCAAAGAGGCATTGCCTAGATTTGTAGTCTTATTGTCTAAGCCATCGTCTTGGATACTCTGGAAGAAGGTTAATTATTTATTCAGTAGAGTACATGGCCTACTTAGTATGCGCCTATTCAGAGATCTAACTGCGACTCTACACTAGTGAGGAGGTTACAGGAGAAGATCTTGTAGGTGATGAATGAAAGAGACTCTGCCATAGTTGTTGAGGTAGGACTTTTAGGCTTTCTTATAGAGAGGTTGTTGGTTTGGAGGATGCTTTGGATCAATTGCTTGTTAACTTGTTTCCATAGCGCGGCTTCCCCTGGGACTTTGTTATTCTTGAGGTTTGTGATGATATTCCGTTCTTCCTTCCCTTCTGGTGAGATGTAAAGTAGGGTCTTTCCGGAGACAGTCTTTATTCTTAATCTCAACAATGCAATACTATAGAGGCTATTTAAAATTTAGAATAAAGACACGTGACCGGACCTGGAAAATTGTACCGAAGACTTTGTATACCACAATTAGGGATAGCTTGTGGCTGTTGAAAAGCAGAAAAATAGACATTCTATCCGTTTTAAAACAATTTAAAATCTAAATAATGACAACTTTTGGCGAGTTTGGCCAATTAAAAAAATACGTATTTATACCAAAGCATAAAAATACTTAATCAGGGAGTTCTACGGTACTTACATAACTCTAAATCGTAAGCAAATTTGCTACTACGCAGTGAAAATTATACTTGATATTCCCAGTAAAATAAGAAGTACTTGTGTGCATATTTTCTCTTGTGTAAACAATGTTTTGTATGTTCTATGTATACCCAAGGCAATGTTACAGCTTCTAATGGGAATACTGTAATTTAAATCCATTTCTTATTTTTTTAAATGTACTTCTTCTTTTCTTAAATCAACTTGTGTGCAGTAGTTTCTATAATTCTGCAAAATAATTTTTATTGTTAGAATTAGAAAGAGAAAGAGAGAGGAAATTTATGAATAAATATACAGAACTATATATTAAATATTCCATAATAAATTTCATAACAAAAGTTTATAGAAACGCAGACTGAAATTGAAGATGAATCTGTCTAGTGACTTACTTTATGGAATTTACGTAATGCATTTTCTCATAATTTGCCACAACTGCTATTGTTTTATCTGTTACAGACTAATTCGCAAGAAAGAAATGTTTCTAATGTTCTGTTTGTGTTTTGGGAATTTCGAAGGTGTTAACAATGGATACTTATTATTTTATTCGGACAATAAACTTATTAATAACAATGTGTATTATTACAAGCCGTAACAGTGACGTCAAAAGTGCTGAATATTTGCATAAAATAACGAAACGCAATTTTCTACTTCTACAATTATTTTTAAGGGAAAAAATCTCAACACTAGAAAGTATTGAAGATTTAAAATAAACAACATATTCGAGGCACAAAGAATTTTTTAATGTTGAAATGGCGACATTAATAACCAAACACATCTTAAAGTGTTTTTTGGACTAACAAAAGATATCGAAAATTGCATTCCAACAAACTATCACTGGAATAAAGAAGATGTAGTACCTAGTGGGGAAAATGGTTTTATGGTTTTATGAAATGTCATAAGTAATTTTTACTTTTCACAGTGAAAAAAAGAATGAAGAGGTTATACCTGTAAGAGGCAATAGACAAGTAAGTGAAATTACTAGTGGTGAATAGTGAATTAACACAACATTTGTGTGCTGTATTAACCCAGATTAATATCTCCCATACGTTAATTTTTAAACAGCGATGCAAAAGGCGCTCCCAGTTGAAGTATTGGTGAGATCACTGATTCTTGTTACCTCAACACTGACTTATTCGTCGTTTGCAAAACACAACGTACCACTGCCCATGCGAAAAACATGGCAATTCAAGATTTATTCCACACGCTTCCAATGATTGACTTTGTGATTACTCGCTTACTGTTTGCCTCCAAACGCTGCCTACGCACAACAAATTAATTTCCTTTCGGATGTAGCAGATAAAACAACAAGAAATTGAACAACAAAACGTCAATCTGTCAATTCTGTCAATATGTTTGATTATTTCATTCACGCCAATGAAAAGTCATGAATTTAGTCACATGATATGCAATATGATCGGATATTTAGGTAAATAAAAAATATCATCGGCTATTTTAGTCCATTGTATATTGTTTGCTATTAAGTGTCAAAATTTGACGTAACATTCACTTAAAATTGAAAATGTCTCATTTTGGTTCATGTTCCACTACGGAAATCAGTGTGAAAATATAAGCAAATCTATCCCAGAAAATATCAAAAAGAGAAAGGAGTCTGTTTGGAGACAATCTTAGCGAATGATTTTGTAGGCTAAAGCTCTCGGGAGTTATTCAGATTATTAAATAATGTTCATATGGTCTCATCAAATTGTCTCAAAATACAAGATACTCTCGATAGAATTAGGCAGAAAATAATAGTCGGCTATTTGTCATAGTCTTGGGATATTACCTTCGAATATCTCCCTACTGTTTTCTGTCTCACTCAATCACTCACTTTTCAAAACCACAATTTTCACTTTTCTTTGATGCAATGTGACAAATTACATGTTTTTTTTAATTCGCGCTAGTCATTATGTGTCAGTATCTGTTATGAACTATTTAGTCAACATCCAAATAGTAGGTAATATGCAATTTACTATGGTCTATTTTTATGTATGAGAGAGTAATAAAACAGCATTTCTAATGCAAAACTTAGTACGGTCATTTTAAATATTTTTACGGAATAATCTAAATATTTCCTAAAATTGTCATAAATGTACCTGAGCTAATACAAGTTTTGGGTCTTTTATTGGTCTTTTATAACCATAAGCTGTACAGAACAATAGAAAAAGGTTTGGACAGGCCAAAAGCCCTGTGTATTAAAGATAGCATAGCCGTATCTTAAGATTATTTTCAATAAGTACCTATTTGCCAATTTTGTTTTATTTTAATTTCTTACAGTAATCGAATTATAAGTAGATAAATCCCTTACCAACAAATTTCACCGAAAATGCGATTGTAGGTTTTCCATTTAGTAAGGAGGTCCAGTTGTGTATTCTTGACAGCTTACTAAATGTCGTTTAGTTGCAACATGCAAGGTGCAGTGTGCAGTCTATTGTGAATTCTAGTGTGATCATGGAAAATTTGGAAGTACCGCGTAAACGACAAAAAATCGGTCCTTTAACAGTTAATGAAAAAACATTAATATTTAATTGTTTTAAATCATTTACAGACAAACATTTATGTAAAAGTGTTGATGACACAGTGGAATTAGTTAGTAGTACGCTTGGTGTTGGGAAATCTACGATTTACAGAGTTGTTAAAGAAGAGAAATGTGGCGAGTTTCAAACAGCACGTAAAGCTCCAGGAAAACCAAAATTTCAAATAGAAAATCATTTGAAAGAAAGACTTCGAAGGAAAGTGCATGCGTTCTTCTTTAGAAAAGAATTTCCGACAGTAGACAAAGTTCTTGCCACGGTTCGAGATGATAAGGATTACCCTGAAATGAGTCGAAGCACACTATGGAAACTTTTAAAAGAAATAGGTTTTCTATGGAAAAAGCATTCCAGAAAGTCTATTTTAATAGAAAGAAGCGATATTGTAGTATGGAGAAGAAATTACCTAAGGACTATAAAAGAAATGAGAAACCAAAGAAGAAATATATTTTATTTAGATGAAACATGGATCAACGAGGGACATACACCAAATAAATTTTGGCAAGATGAAACTGTTACAAGTCGAAGACAGGCTTTTTTAAATAATTTATCTACACCATCAGGAAAGGGGCGCAGACTGATAATAGTACACATCGGTAGTTCAAACGGTTTTGTTAAAGGTGGTTTATTGACTTTTGAATCTACTCGTACCGGTGACTACCATGAGGACATGAATGCTGATGTCTTTAAAGAGTGGGTCGAACAAATGATAGATCTTCTTCCTCAGAACTGTATAATAGTAATGGATAATGCAAGTTATCACTCGAGACTTACAGAAAAAATGCCCACAACCAAGTGGTTAAAAAAAGATTTATAGAATTGGCTAAATTCAAAGAATATTAAGTTCCATCCCGGTTCTGTGAGAAGAGAACTGTATCATTTGTGTTCCCTTCATAAAGAGAAATTAAAAAAATATGAAATTGATGAAATTGCAAAAAATCGTGGGATGACGGTGGTTAGACCACCACCATATCATTGCGAAGTAAACCCGATTGAACTGATATGGGCACAGATAAAGGGAGAAGTTTCAAGAAAAAATAATTCTTTTAAAATGAGTGATGTTAAACAGTTGTTTTTGGAGGCTGTAAATAATGTGAAGCCTGAAAACTGGGAAAAGGCAGTAAATCATACGATTAAAGAAGAAGAGAAAATGTGGAAGTTGGACAATATTACTGATGAAATGATCGAGTTCATCTTCTGATTTGGATTTGTAGGTAAGAAGTAGTTTTTATATTAAAATTATTATTTATGAACGTAACGTTGTTTAAAAGTCAAAGTTTAAACCCTTATACCTACATAACCCGTTTGACACAATGTTCTTAACATACCTTGTGGAAAAATAAAATATTTTAGAAAAAATTGCACTTTTTTACCTTCAGCTGTTTAGAAGTTATAAGCAGGTTAATTAGGTGAAAATATAAGTGTATATTTATTATATTTATACAAAGGTTATTTCATACGAAAATACTCGAGGTATAACTTCACAAAATATTTTAACTGTCTACTAAAAGAAGTGGTACGCCTATGGATTACGAACGCTTTATTATTTTAATACTCTCTCATACATAAAAATAGACTATAATATGGTAGTAGAAAAAGTACTTTAAAAACTCACTACACAACTTAATAGTCGCCTGTCAAGTATTGGCGATAAAATATCGTAGCAAGTACGTAAAATAATTGCCGATCTGTTAATATAATTAAATTAAAATGTTTACACAATAATTTAGGGGCGATTTTGCATCGGGGGTAAGTTTACAAGGTCGTTACTTTCATATTTAATCAGTATTAAATAAATATACAAATTTTAAAGATTTGTTAAAGCACCTTAGCCGCTTTGACCGCTAGCTCGCCTACTATTATGTTGAAGAAAAAACGGCATCTGAAGGTTCGACATTTTAGGTCATTTCCTGCTTGTGGTCGAGCAAAATGGGGATTTTCAGACATTGACCGAGAAAAAAGACTTATTACTGACCGATGTATACGATAGGGAAAGTTGTCGAGAAACCAGAAATTACATTTAGTAACAATTTGGTATTTGGTCAATCGAAGAGAAATGATGGCGAGTATCTACCGTTTTCTTTAGTTCTCGGCGGTTAATAAAGACAGTAAACATAAATAGAAAATCTCCGATAACTTATAGTATTGATTATTATTATATCATCATTTTAAATGGTACGTATTAAGTAAAAATTCTGATCGTTTACAATGTTTTATTTGTTATTTCTTTCCAAAAAGGAGAAATTTTACAAATATGGTATTTATTAATTTATTAGATCGTAACCAATAAAAAAATTTGAACTGACTATAGTCTATTTTTATGTATGAGAGAGTATTAAAATAATAAAGCATTCGTAATCCATAGGCGTACCACTTCTTTTAGTAGACAGTTAAAATATTTTGTGAAGTTATACCTCGAGTATTTTCGTATGAAATAACCTTTGTATAAATATAATAAATATATCGGGTGTGCACTTATATTTTCACCTAATTAACCTGCTTATAACTTCTAAGCAGCTGAAGGTAAAAAAGTGCAATTTTTTCTAAAATATTTTATTTTTCCACAAGGTATGTTAAGAACATTGTGTCAAACGGGTTATGTAGGTATAAGGGTTTAAACTTTGACTTTTAAACAACGTTACGTTCATAAATAATAATTTTAATATAAAAACTACTTCTTACCTACAAATCCAAATCAGAATCGAAATCAGAAGATGAACTGTCGCAACCAATATTTACAATGAGTGGCTCGATCATTTCATCAGTAATATTGTCCAACTTCCACATTTTCTCTTCTTCTTTAATCGTATGATTTACTGCCTTTTCCCAGTTTTCAGGCTTCACATTATTTACAGCCTCCAAAAACAACTGTTTAAAATCACTCATTTTAAAAGAATTATTTTTTCTTGAAACTTCTCCCTTTATCTGTGCCCATATCAGTTCAATCGGGTTTACTTCGCAATGATATGGTGGTGATCTAACCACCGTTATCCCACGATTTTTTGCAATTTCATCAATTTCATATTTTTTTAATTTCTCTTTATGAAGGGAACACAAATGATACAGTTCTCTTCTCACAGAACCGGGATGGAACTTAATATTCTTTGAATTTAGCCAATTATGTAAATCTTTTTTTAACCACTTGGTTGTGGGCATTTTTTCTGTAAGTCTCGAGTGATAACTTGCATTATCCATTACTATTATACAGTTCTGAGGAAGAAGATCTATCATTTGTTCGAACCACTCTTTAAAGACATCAGCATTCATGTCCTCATGGTAGTCACCGGTACGAGTAGATTCAAAAGTCAATAAACCACCTTTAACAAAACCGTTTGAACTACCGATGTGTACTATTATCAGTCTGCGCCCCTTTCCTGATGGTGGATTTAAACCAGTAGATAAATTATTTAAAAAAGCCTGTCTTCGACTTGTAACAGTTTCATCTTGCCAAAATTTATTTGGTGTATGTCCCTCGTTGATCCATGTTTCATCTAAATAAAATATATTTCTTCTTTGGTTTCTCATTTCTTTTATAGTCCTTAGGTAATTTCTTCTCCATACTACAATATCGCTTCTTTCTATTAAAATAGACTTTCTGGAATGCTTTTTCCATAGAAAACCTATTTCTTTTAAAAGTTTCCATAGTGTGCTTTGACTCATTTCAGGGTAATCCTTATCATCTCGAACCGTGGCAAGAACTTTGTCTACTGTCGGAAATTCTTTTCTAAAGAAGAACGCATGCACTTTCCTTCGAAGTCTTTCTTTCAAATGATTTTCTATTTGAAATTTTGGTTTTCCTGGAGCTTTACGTGCTGTTTGAAACTCGCCACATTTCTCTTCTTTAACAACTCTGTAAATCGTAGATTTCCCAACACCAAGCGTACTACTAACTAATTCCACTGTGTCATCAACACTTTTACATAAATGTTTGTCTGTAAATGATTTAAAACAATTAAATATTAATGTTTTTTCATTAACTGTTAAAGGACCGATTTTTTGTCGTTTACGCGGTACTTCCAAATTTTCCAAGATCACACTAGAATTCACAATAGACTGCACACTGCACCTTGCATGTTGTAACTAAACGACATTTAGTAAGCTGTCAAGAATACACAACTGGACCTCCTTACTAAATGGAAAACCTACAATCGCATTTTCGGTGAAATTTGTTGGTAAGGGATTTATCTACTTATAATTCGATTACTGTAAGAAATTCTTGGAATTAAAATAAAACAAAATTGGCAAATAGGTACTTATTGAAAATAATCTTAAGATACGGCTATGTTATCTTTAATACACAGGGCTTTTGGCCTGTCCAAACCTTTTTCTATTGTTCTGTACAGCTTATGGTTATAAAAGAGCAATAAAAGACCCAAAACTTGTATTAGCTCAGGTACATTTATGACAATTTTAGGAAATATTTAGATTATTCCGTAAAAATATTTAAAATGACCGTACTAAGTTTTGCATTAGAAATGCTGTTTTATTACTCTCTCATACATAAAAATAGACTATAGTATCAGATATTTAATTATTACCAAGGATTTACCTTTTATTGATTTACAATTTTCCACCCCACAAAGATGGCGATGCACGGGCAAAATTAGTTAGTCGGACGAACATACAAATACATTTTGAGGCCTCCAACCTTCATCTCTCCCCCATTTTAGAGGCCCACCCCCAAACGGCGAAAAACTACCCCCAAACGGGGAATTCCGCGTCTTCCACCGATAAAACTAACGTAACTCCCCGTTTTCGGGGATGCTGAACACGATGGCGGTAGTTACAATTCTTGTAGAGTTGACCCCACCCCTCAAACGGCCAAAGACCACTCCCGAAATGGTTAAATATTTGGTTTTTGCTATATAAGAGAAAACCCGGATCATCTCCCGTTTTGAGGATGCTGAACGCTATGATGATGTTGGATTTTCCCTCCGAGTCGACTCCACCCCCCAAACGGCCAAAAATCAGCCCCAAAAGGGTCTGTCAGTTGTGTACTATACACAGTGGCGGATTCAAAGGCGGGGGCCGGGGAGAAAAGCAAAGAATGAGTTTTAAAATAGCCTGCATACTTATTCATTAAAAAAAAAGAGAAGCAAAATAGTTAATCCTGAATTCCTACATATAATATAACAATGTCTACTGATTTATCTTTCCTTCCAAATACAATATGTCCGATGTTACTTAATGAGCGCACCATTTGTAACATTTGCATATGTATGCGAATTTTATAGCCTCTAAGTGCATCAACTAAAATGAATAGTTTGTCGCTTTGGTAAAAGAAAGGCATTCAATTTCGAAAGCACAAGTTATAAATGGATCGCTTTCCCTCTTATGAATAACATTAGCAATTGTTTATTTCGCAATATCTTAATTGAGGTAAGTAATTTTTGACGCCTTTTATAAAGCGTTATTATAATAATTAATAGAGAGCTACAGACTTATTTCGGTAGGACCTAATTATAGGTTAAGCCCTCGAAAGTGTATAATATATTTCATTACTTTTGTTACCTTGAGAGGGAAGTTGTTTTTTTAAGTAATTTCAACTTGAATATGTGTCGATACTTAATTTTGCTAAAATAATAATATTTAAAATGAAAGATCTTTGACTTGAAAAATGGCTAATTCTTTATGCAATATTTATTTATAAGCTCAGAGCTTAAATTAACATTTACTTATTTACTTATTAAACGGACAAGTAAATATACAATTACAAAAAAAAACGAAAAACAAATTAATACATATGTGTACAGATAACTAATAGTAATTTATGTATCAAGTGAATTATAAGGCTTTAATTCCCGAAGGCAAAGTTTGTCTGAGGTAATTAAGGCTCATTAATTCCCGAGGTACTTACATAGATTATTTTATTTCTGATTTTGAAAATGTCACTGTTTCTATTTCTTCTAACATTTACAGAAATACTGCCATTGATAATTTTATGAAGAAATACCAGACCGATTTCAAGTCTTCTTGTGTTAAAGTATTCAAATTCAGAACATTTAATATTCGTGAATAATTATATTCTTCTACATTCATTCTCAAGTTATATCCACATTATCTTAAGAATTTATTTTGAGTACTCTCTAACTTTGTAAGTAATAAGCTGTGGTTTACTCTATCAAACGCTTCGGAAAAGTCGGTGTATACTGAGGCAACCTGCAGTTTATTATCAAAAGCGTTGATGATATACTTTTGGTAGAATAACTTTGTGGAGGTAGATCTTTATCTACAAAAACCATGTTATTCGCTGATTCAAATATTTTTGAGGTTCCATGATAGTTTTTTAGAAATCAAACATACTATATGTATAAATGATAAACAATGACCAAATTAACCCACAATGTGTAAAGTACACACAAATATTCAATATTTTCTTTATTAATTTAAATTGAAAGATCAAAAAATATTGAGCTGTTATAGATTTAAATACAGGGCCACCAAGGCATGCGTGATTGCGTTTGGCCTAATTCGGTTATAGACTTTGACATTTGTCAGTTTTAAAAGGATTTATGGATTTCTTTGTAATTTGAAGTATTTAGGAATTCAAAAACTGATGTTTAGTGTTGAAATGAGTTATGTGCGTATTAAATCAATTTAAAATAAACGAATAAAAACAGGTTAGTTTACAGATACATTTTAAAATTTGGGTATTAACATAGATTTGCAATACATTTTAGTATAATAATAATTGATAAAGAAAAAAGAAAAAGGTAAACAAAGTTTTATCGAGAAAACAAAAACGAAGAGACGGTTTTATCAAGGGTAATACCACGAGACCTCCAAATTTTATCACTAGTAATCTCCATAGAGCTTGAATTACTATAGGAAATATTTCCGAAAGCATGAATTTTTTAAGTTATCCCGGCTTCGTGCGCAATTTTTCCATTCGTGCGTAATATTATTTTTACAACACTTGTTACGTAATATACTAGTATACCTACCAACGTAATATAAGTTGCCTATCTAGTAGTATTTAAGATTATTTATATAAGGATAATGTTTAGACTTTGACATTATCTGTCAGTTTTAAACGGAGGATGGAAATTTCTATGTTGTGTGTTAAAGTGATTTAAAATAAACGAATAAAAGTTAGTTTACAAATACATTTTGAAATTTGGGTATTAACATAGATTTGCAGTACATTTTAGTATAATAGTAATTGATAATACTAAATAAAAATTGTTTAATGACATTTCGAAAAAGGTAAACAAAGTTTTATCAAAAAACAAAAATGAAGTTGCGGTTATATCAGTATAAAACTCAATGATTGGCTGAAATCACAAAATCTGACTATTTTTACAGATAAAAAAAATAATCACTGGTAAGAAAATATTAGATTTCAGGAAGTATATAAACTGAAAAAACTAATTGTTTCAGTACTTAGAGAAGTTAAGAAACGTTTGGTAAACAAGCGTAATCTGTACCTACAGGTGTGGAAAGGCCATAAAAGGATGCAGCTAGTTGTAAAAGTATAGTTGCACACTGACTCAGTAATACTCTGAGTAGTTCATTGAAATGAATCAGGAGCGCTCTGTTAATTATAAGAATTTCATCAAAGTAACAGACATACCGATCGACAAGACTTAAAAGAAAACGTTTTCGTAATTTACGTAAATAAATTGATTAATTTTATTCTCACAAAGGTCCATAAACATTCAACAAAATTCAAAATACCTACAAAGTTCTATAAATTTCAGTTAAATATGTTCGTTTCGTTCCGAATGAACGCTGTAAAATCCATACTCATTAGAAAACTTCCATTTAGTTTCGTCTATGCATCAGAATTAGTTTCACGTTCGTGATAATTGCTTTAGGTTTCAGACAATCTTTTCTGGGATCATGTAATTTCAACTAGGTACAAGAAAAAAAACTTTTGTAGATGTAATCCATGTTGCAATAAGTTCCTCTATTAGTATTATTGTATTTTCACATCATGATTTGCCTTATTAATCGCTTCCTCTTCACAAATGCATCAACTGAACTCGTCATAGGCGGCGTAATGATTTTTCTTACCATTGAAATGGCGCAAACAAAAAATTTAAAAGGTTCAGTGTAAGTAAAATGAAATAAAACTCATCAGGCCTGGAAAAGTAACAATAAGACCTGATGATGGCAGTATGCCGCAACTAGTTGCCTTTTAAATTTGTCCCAATAAAATTTTTATGTGGTACTGACTTTGAGGAGTTTTATTTCATAAAACATTGGACCACATTAGGAAAATGCACAAAGGTGGAATTTTTGGAACAAAACTGCCTTAAGGATGTGAAATAAAATCACACATCCTACACTGCACCAGCGTCTGGACTTCAACAACTACTCCTTGGTATTGAATTCAGTCGTCCAGTCCAGTCCAGACGTGGTTTGGTGCCCGACCAAGTCGGGGCTTTAAACCAAAAACTTGGATTTTGTTATTAAAGGAGCTTGCCATTCTTAGACCGGTTTCGGCATTATTGTGCCTCGTTAGTAAGAAGCAGGATAGCTCGACATCCTGTCTCTAAAGGATGTCTGAAAATGAATTCGACTCGCCTCGGTCTTGATAAAAGTGTTTGCGTTAGAGCAAGTGTATCACGAACGAGGAGAGCCCAACGCCATTTTCACTTTCATAATAAAATCAAAGCTTGCAAAACTATAGAAAACTACACAAAGGTGAAATTTTTTGAACCATAAAAATTCCAAAAAAGGGCCATGGGCGTAACAAAACTGCGTAAGGATGTGAAATAAAATCACACATCCTTTAGGGACAGGATGTCGAGCTAGCCTGCTTCTTACTGACGAGGCACAATAATGCCGAAACCGGTCTAAGTATGGCAAGCTCCTTTAATAACAAAATCGAAGTTTTTGGTTTAAAGCCCCGACTTGGTCGGGCACCAAACCACTTCTGAACTTTCGTAATTCAATACCTGGTGGGGCATATAGCCCAAGGAGTAGTTGTTGAAGTCCAGATGCTGGTGCAGTGTAGGACATTTTTAATGTCCTTGGGAACATGTGTGATTTTATTTCACATCCTTAGGCAATTAAAAAAATGGATGAAATATTATACTCAACAAAGTAAAATGTTCAGCTCCTAATTGAAATATGAAAATGTCAGTTTCTCTCCTAATTATTTAAAATTATTCTTATCTTTAAGAATATTACAAGAAGCAAAGAAATTTGGTCTTGAGATAAATCCAAATAAGACTTGAGATAAATCCAAATAAGAAGATATAAATCTAACTCTGGCTATAAACAACAAAGAATTTACCTTTGAGAGAACCAAAAAATTCGTATATCTAGGGGTAACCTAGAGAAAAACAGACACGAAGAACATGAAAGGAAAACAAGAATTGCAAAAGGAAACCGTGAATATGGATGTTTAAAACTAAACTTACATTTAATTTTAAGCTTTTTCAAATACATTTTAAGTTAAAAATAATTTATAAAAAAAGTATAATTCGTAAACATTAATAATGGTAATTTTTTTATAGCCCAATCATGGTGCCACTACTGGTTATAGAAGGTGAAAGGGGCATGCAGATGTTCCTCAAAATATCGAATAATGATCTGAGATCTAATACCGTTCATTTGTAAGAATAGTTCTTTGAAAGTTTCACTTTATAATATTTATATTGAAATACTCGATGATTTCTAAGTAAATGGATTAAATTATTATTTTTATATGCATACTTAATTTCGAACGGATATTTTTTCTGTCTTGCATCAGAAAAAATTTAAAGAATGTTGCATTTCAGGAGGCGCACTGTAATTATTTTAACAAAAAACCAGCACCGCTAGGCCCCTAAAATATACAGGGTGTATCATAAGGAATGGTCAGTATTTTAATCATAGGTTCAGGACCTCGAAATATTAATATTTTACTAAATAACTCTGGGTCAAATGCTATCTACTATTAAGATACAGGGTGTTGAAGATAAAATTTATTTTTCGTTTTTTTGCAATAATTTCTTTATTATTTAATATATTGACTTGAAATTTGGTAATAACAAATTCAGGTGTCACATTTTAGAGAAAATCAAGGAAAACTGAAAAAAATCGAACGATTCGAACCATATCTTGGAAATCAAATTTTATGTTCAGTATTGATATAATTTTTTTTTCTGTACTGAATGCTAACATGATCACCCAACGTTTCTGTTTATATTAGTGCGTTTCCGAACTTTTGGAAGCAGCAAAATATAAATAAACTTCTATATGTTTTAAACAACCTACTATACGCTGCAACTTGCAATCTAATATAAGACAATCTGTAATGTTGGCTGTCTATTAACTGGTTTCAAAATATATATTTTGCCGCTGTAACTGAATTTCAGTGAAATAATGTTGGTGATAGCCAACAAATTCATTTTTATTAAATACGATTTTATATTGGAAAAAATAAAATAAAAATTCGTTTCACTCTGTAGTCTCAAAAAATGGTAACAAAACTAAATGTCGTTTGAATTATTGTTAAATTATAATTAAAATCAAATATAATTTATTCAAAATATTATTTCAGTTTTTGCCACAGGGTCGATCTCAGGGGTGGTGGTGGGAATCGTAAGTATAAAATTATTCATACAGTCAACTGGCTTAAAAATGTCCATATGGACATGGACCAGAAAAGGACGTCCAATGGATGTCTCGTGGATGTCGTTGATGGACATCCAATGGATATCCTTTTCCGGTCCAAGTTCTTATGGATCAATTATTGACCTCTGATGGACCAATTAACTTCGAAATAAATTTAACCAATTGGTAGCATTGTTTCTGTTGGCATTCCTGGGAATAATTTCAACTTCACAACTGACAATTGACAGGTTATTTATTCTAATGGATTTAGAATATATTCAATATTCATTAATTCCATTCCAAAAAAGTGAGTTTTGATTAAGAAACGATTGGCAATGTCAAAATTACCATAAAAAATGTTTGGGCCATTTTTGGGGGAAAAAGTGAGTTTTTTAGTATATAAATGGACCTACAATCTACAAAAAAAATTAAAATTTGGCGAATAGAATGAATTTAGTATAAAAAAATGATTGGCAATGTCAAAATTAGCGAAAAAAAAAATGTTTGGGCCATTTTTGAGGGAAAAAGTGACTTTTTTAGGATATAAATGGATCTAGATCTACAAAAAAAATCAAAAAAATTAAAATTTAGTTTATGTAGAATGAATTTTGTATAAGAAACTATTGCCAATGTCAAAATTACCGAAAAAAATGTTTGGGCCATTTTGGAGGTAAAAAGTGAGTTTTTTACGATATAAATGGACCTAGAATCTACAAAAAAAATTAAAATTTGGTTTACGCAGATGAGAAATATCCTCTCATTGCCGGACTTTGGGGGGGCAATTGCCTCTACTGCCCCTATTGGAAAGTATATCAGATAAAACTACAAAAACCTTAATTGTTACATTCTATTCAATTTTTAAAATATAATGAAGAGTAAATTCATTTTTTTCAGTAGGTTTTCATTGAAAGAACATATCACAATGCTTATTTTGCTAGACCTTTTGTGGTATTTTGTTATTAATTAAGTTTTTAGGTAAACCGAATTCTTGATTTTGTTTTTATATTGTGCAACTGTGTATACTAATACTTATCGTTATATGCACATTCAGACAACATAAAAATGAAAAGTCGATTGCGAAATGACTAAGATCAACCTACAAACGGCTGACGTGGCTCCTCGTCGCCTTGCGGAATTTGACTCATAAAATATTTTCTTTTCTCCCATTTTGTAGGAGAAATTGGAGCATTCGAAATGATTAGGAACATCAAGTTAACATTAATTACGTCTCATTTGAATAAAGGCTACAACTTAAAAAATATGAAAATATGAAAAAACAATAATAACAATAATAATATACGCCCTTACGAGTTAACCCCAGAAGCTTCTGCAGATTATGTACTTACCAATTATAAAAATTCGTTTTGAAAATATTACTATTTTCAGATTTGGACAACTTGATTTTGAGTTTAACACACATCAAACTGACCAAGGGATACGTGCATGCTCCATAACTTTTTTCTATCCAAGTTATCGGTTTGATTTTTTTTAAACGATAGATCCGACAATGAGGCACATTCTAAAAATATTTCTATTTATATACAGGATGTCCCAAAATAAGATCGATATAAATTTCATACCGATTCCAATTAGTGATATGACAACAATGATTTAGAGATAACATCATTTTTCAGGGTTTATCAATATTATTAAGTATAACAAAACGGAACTGTGAAAACCAAACAAAATTATTTCTTCAAAATATCTTCTGAATGTTTTGTCCAATCAGATTTAACAAAAGTTCAAAATCTTGGGCAGACATTCTTAAAAAAAATTTAAAGTGTCTGGTGCTTTCATCTAGGGATAATAGATTTAATAATCGTGTACCGTCATTTCCATTTCTGATTTGGAATAAATGTTTTATCCAGTATCGTCTGCGTTTTTTGTTGTTCCTTATTAAAGTGCTCATTATTATAAAAGCAGCAAACTTTTTCTTTAATATCAAATGTTGCGACATACTTAAGGAAGGTACACTAAATTACTTAACTAAGTAAAATCTATTAAAATACTAAAATAAATAATAATAAAAAAAATGTAAAAACTTCAACAAGGCAGGCAAACAATATACGTAGAGATTTATTCGACTCTTTCCACCAATCACAAACGCGCAATTTTGAATTACAAATGGTTTCTAGGTGAAAAAACTATGACAGCTCCTGTCAATAGTTTTTTCGAGTTGCCTCAACTTGTAAATAATTGTAGGTTTGTTAAAGACATACCTTTTATAATGGAATAAAGCAATACAATGAATTTATTAAAAACTGCAATAATTTAATGAGCTTTAAAAGAACATGAAGGTTGTAAATATAAGTATATAACTATTTATTTTTGTTACATTTATTTTTTTTTGTAAACATAAATGTAAAAATAATACTAGCCAAGAGCTAAATTAAAGGATTATTATTATTACTTCTGTAGGAATTGTAATCTAATAAAAAAATTTAAACAAAAAAAAAATAAAGTCTTTTTGAAGTTATGAATAATTTACTAAGTCAAAATTCAAAATTGGGACATTCGCCATTTATCGGCGTCGCTCGTATAATCTTCGGTTAACGTACGTAGATTTTTAAGGTATCCGTGAGAGAACGCAAGCTTACGTACGTACGTAATCCTATTTTCCACGTAAACGCTATTTCCAGACAAATGCGGGTGCGTAGATGTCAAATCGGGTCTTAACGTTTACGTGCTTTTCACTACTTCAACTCTCTAATATGCAAACAGCTTACGGAATTCTGCAAGGCAAAGAAATATGAGCTTTTGGAAGAGGTGGAGAAGCAGTCAATTGCAGAGTTCGTTATTTTAAAGAGGAAGTGGATAATTCTGGGATTAAAACAGGTAGATAACATAGTTACATAATGAGCATTATTACAACATCATAAACACCCTTAGAAGTGACGCCTCAGAACCTCCAGCTAAAAAACATAAAACATAAGATCCTGCAGCCACTCCTCGAGCTTCTCACTGTACAGCTGGACCCATCAACGACATTTATGATTTACCTACACCTAACATTATCAATGAGTTAACAAAGATTTCAAACAATACTCCTACTGTGTACCAAAATTGCAATTTATATTTTAATTCTACCATAAATAATTAAGTTTGTAGTATTTTGTGATTAAATAAATTGCCTGTTTTTCAGTTTTCAAATTAATACCTAAATATTTATTATGTATGGATAAATAATAGGTAGTATGTTTTGTAAGCTATGTGTATGCAGAATAATCTGTTACTCATGAAATAGTCTTGTCAAATACCATTTTTTCGATTTTTTTCGGAAAAATTAGATACCCTTATGATATTACTTACGATTATCGATTTATTTGTGTGCGTTGTGTACGTAAACACGTCCACTTGTAATTCCTGTGCGGCGAAAATTCCTTTGACGTTCGCAAGAAAACCGACATCGGATGGATACTGCCGCGCACGCACATCAAATACACATACGCACGCAAAATTTTATTGGTGTGGACGTACCTTTAGACTTATCTGTAATAGTGTTTGACTTATGTCAATGTATGTGTCAAAATAGCGTCGTGCAAAGATCCACAAAAAAATGCGGAACTTCAGAACTATTCAAGATAACCTAATCAACTTTTCTCCAGTCGATTCATCAAGCTTTAGCGTATCTTCTGAGATGTATACCAACTCGGAGCCGATGTTCTATCGCCTACTACGATTTTTTGAAAATGACAAATTACAAATAGCAATAACTCGTCTTTTTCAAATGCATCCATCTCCCTATATTTTATTACATCATTGCTTGGAATTTTTTAAGAGCTTTTTGCTGATATAGGGTTTGTGGGGTCTACTTTGCAAAATTTGCGAGGTTTATTGCAAAATAAGAAATGTTGATTGTAAATAATAAATAAGGTATGCAACTATTTTTGTAGTAAAATTTATAATTTAGATACAAAACGTACCAATTGAGAGACGTGATATCCCCTTCCAAAATTAAGTTTTGCATCCACGCCCAGTCCTGTAGGTATATTGTCTATTATCCAAACTTGAATTTACCTTCTCAATGCAAATTATTTAACCCAACAAATCCCCTATTATTAAGAACTGAAGTGAATCAAAATTACCTTCCTTTATCCCCTTATTATTTCTCAATGGAGCTATTATTTATATCTCATGTTTCCAACTGTAACTAGGTATTGATTTATCTCAGGTCAGGATTTTCTTTCATCGTTGTTTGGCTCCCTTTGGAGAATGTCACTCTTCCCTAAATCGTCAAACAGGCGCTCCACATGCTTTTGGCTGTTTACAGTGTTGCCAGATTTAGGGAAATTTCTTTGTATTAAGAAAGTTACATCACGGATGTGTATAAGGGGATTGCTTGTTTAATTTTGTATGTGAAGGAGTTACTTGCTTGTAAATAAAAATAAATATTGGAGAAAATATCGCTAATTCGTAGTAAATATGTGGAGAAATCTAAAAAATATATATTTACCACATGTGAATTTTATTTTTAGCAAATAATGGGAATCTTTTTTTGCTTTTATCCCAGCAAACAATTTTGATCGGCCCTATGCCGGCCCAACATAAGCTGGCCTTTGCAGGGCCAATGCTGGCCAACATTGTCTTTTGGAGGGCTCTTGCAGGCCAACAGTGTCTTTTGGAGGGCCTTTGCAGGCCAACGGTGTCTTTTACATGATGGGCTTCTGAAGGCAAAACGGTGGAAATCATTGACGGCCCAGTAGAAATAGTGTAATGGAAGTTACCTACTTAGAGCAACACTCTAAGTAGGTAACTTGTTGTTTTGTTAATTTTAACGTCTCTTTTTTGACCTAATGGCCTAAACTGGACGGGACCTACAGCTTATCGTGGGCTCCAAACAACGGCCCTCAATCACCTTAAACCCAGGACTATGCCTTTGTAATGCAGGTGATCTACCGACTAACAAGTGTGTAATTGTGTCACCAACCCCTATCAGTTCCACGAGATATCCGATCTCATCCGGCCTGTTTACCGGCGCGAATCAAACTGCTTATGACACAAATACCTTTTCGCACTTGCCCAAAGCCTTATCTGACTTGAATTCCACTTCCCCGAACACTGACCAAGCTGAATCGGCAGACGCCTTACCAACTAGGCCACCGTATCCGGTAAGTGGGTATCTTATTTACTACTTATTTAATAAATTGAAAAAAAAGGAAACAACGTATAAAAACAATTTTTTGGTTTAAAAGAAAAAAATCACAAAGGTTAATGTTACACGTACTGGAAATGTTGGAAACTTTCTTTCTTTCTTTCAGAAGGATCTTTTGGAAATGTATAGAATCTACATTTGTCTCTTTCACTGTAGTGCTTGCAATCTGGAGCAAAACACATCACCACTATAATTTTTCTGAAATAAATATACAAGTATATGATTAATGAACCAAAATGAAACTCGAAGTTGTCTTTATATTTTAAACCACAAAGTAGGGATGTTGAAAACAAAAAAAAGAATCTAAAACTGTTTCAATACAAAATTCAATTCAATCAAATATGTAATTTTAAAGTTGTAATATTGTTCCTGTTAAATTGAATTTTGTATTGAAACAGTTTTAGAGTCTTTTGCTAAAACTTGTATATTAAAATAGCTTCTATAAACACTTTTAAAATCTTCCTTATGACACTTTATGCTTGGCTTGGGTTTAGAGACTGATCGTAGACCTGCGCAAACAAAGATGGCCGCGTGACGTCACACTCCTGGCCTTCATTGGCCCATTGCTAGCTGGATTATAGGTATCCGATTACAGTTTGCCATACAATGGGCGATCATTTTGCCGATGTAGCTTTGCTGTTGCCAGCATATAGCCAGCACGGCCAGCATTGGGCCAGAGATTCATTGTTTGGGAATTCATTTTTTCTAATACCCTACTATAGGAATTTTCTTTCTTTTCAGGGCAATGATGACAATCGTTACATATGGCGTTATGTACTATTACAAACACTTTGTTTTGACTTATGGTGACATATCTAGTGGACCCGAGAGTCATTTACTTTAGAGTTTATTAGAGTTCCTCCTTACTTGGGGTTAGACGTTCCTACTGAGTTCCTAAGGATACAAAAGGTATCCTTATCCCTCTGTGGATGTTATGGTCGATTTTTCAAAGTTGTCAATATTTCTTAAAAATCTATACACAATATACAGCATTACTGCAGTAAAAATAAATTAAATAAAGGATAAAAGTAAAAGTATCCTTTGTTTAAAAATATATTTATAAAATTTTCAAAAAAAATAAAACCCACCCATTCCAAGAATATTTATTGTTTCTTTTATGAAAATCCAGAACAAAATTCACACAAAAAAACCTAAGGAATTGGAAAAATTCAATCTGACAACCTCGCATTGCATTTTCGTTCAAGCCGGCATTCAATGTGCACCCGTTTCCCCATTCATGTGCTGATAGTGTTGTAATCGAGTTTTACACGTGATTGTGTTTTATGCATAATAAATATTTACTACCTACATTATTAATTTAAAAAATAACGTTCGATTTTTTAAACATAAGTTTATCGAATTATAAATGTAAGATGATCGTGTCTTAAAATATTTAAACTTATAAGTGTATAGAGAATCATTTAAAAACCGGTGAGTTTAAATATTTTTTTAACAAGTTTTGGAAGATTGTACTTCCGACGTTTCGTTTAAAATATACAAGTGTCTTCAGTTATAAATATAAAATAGTGCATTTCAGTTTCTGACTAAGTTTAAAGAATATTTATGTTTATTTATCCTCTTAAATATGTATTGTTTTGTTTGCCCTATATCAGATTTTCTTTAAAACATCTGAAAATAATACAGCAACATAAAAAAAGAAAAAATTTGTTTTGATTAATTTTTTTGAAGCTGAAACCAAATTATTTGGAAATATACCTCCGATATACATCCCAGAAACCCCTCCTGAGTTGATTAAACCATCTCAAAATGGATTAACTTAAATATAATTACAATTTAAAAAACTATACAGGGTGAGTCACGGTAGACGCGACGGTCCATTGTGGCTAAACGGTTAATATTTTGAAAAAATTTTTTATTCATGGATATGTTGGTTGATAAAGGCTACATTTTAAAATTATTTTGAATTCTACAGGTTGTCCCAAAAAAGTGTGTCGTATATACGGTGGAATTATAGGCAACCAAGTTATTCGCCCATATTTCTTTGATGGTCATTTAAATGGCAGGAAATTTTTGCAATTTTTAAGAAAAAGTTTCTGGGAACTGTTGGAAAATGTATCATTAGATATTAGACAAAAAATGATGTTGCAATAACTCCAAAATTAATCGATTTTGGTATATGTAGTAGACCTTTATAATTTTTAAAAGGTAATGGAATTTGCTACATAATCGAATTATAAAATACGGGGTGTCCTATTTAAAATAAGAACGATATTGTCGTTTTTAAACAACTCTAAATACATTATTGCTTTCAATTATTATTCTAATTTTTTTCAGTTAAAATTGAATTTATTGAATTTGGTTTTCGAAGTAATTGTTTCTCTTGTAAGTGCTTCCATTATTAGAAATATCAAAATATCTCGAAATATAAAGAGCTTAGGTATAGGGAAAGTTTATCTTATTTTTAACGTATAATCTATAAATGCAACAAAATATAGGGTCTTCCATAAGAAATAATGTAACTTTGATACGCCACACTTTTTTGGGAAAACCTGTAGAATTCAATTTTTTTTAAATTTAGCCTTTATCAACCCACATATCCATGAATAAACAAAATTTTCAAAATATTAACCGTTTAGCCACAATGGATCGTCGCGTCTTCCGTCACTCACCCTGTATAATAAAAATCGACAATTGAGTTCATGACTTTTTTATTGACATTTCGAAAACATATAACTTTTGAATGTGGAAATATTTAATTATATCACGTAAAAATCCAAAATGACCGACGTCCGTGTTGTTCGGAGAATTCGAAGGCCTAACTAATGAAGCCGAAAGACAGAAACCGGTCTGAGGATCGAATAAATTAAATTCCAAATTTACTTTGCATTTTTCGCTTGAAGAGATACGAAGAGGAAAGTGATACTTCGACTAGAATAGGTCAAACACTTTGCAACCCCCAATGCAAGTGTGAACTTTTGCTTTGTTAGTAATACTGAAAGTAAAAGAAAATTGAAAAACTCGAAAGTCGGTACCAACACCAAATATTCTTATTAACCATTTGCATCGCGTCTAAATCGCAAACAACTACTCCTGGAGCTAAATCCCCCACAGGCATTGAATTACGACGATCCAGACGCGCGTTGGATGGTTGTTAGCCAATCTAACCCTTTGATTTTGTTATTCAAGGAGCCTGTCATTCCTAGACCGGTTCTAAGCAATGTTTGAAGGCGAGCCCCCTTAGATAACAAAATCAAAGTGGCAGAGAAAATACATACTAGCGATTTCAAAGTTTTCATCACCCAGTAGCACTGGCAAAATATTTTCTAAGATATCCAAGTAGGCTATTTAAGATATTTAATCAATTTTTGCATTATTCTTTTATTAGTTATGAATGTACCAATTAGGTAATCTTAAAATGTTTTTAAACAGGATGTTTTTAAAATATTAAATGCATGTTACCTGCTATCCTAAATACAGACCGATAATTAGATATTTTTTATTGATTAGAGAAAAATAATTTCATCATAAATTCTTAAAATTACAAATTTAGATCATTAGATCGTGTAATATTAATTAAAACGTCATACAGTTCATAAAAATCTCACTAATTACATTTTGAGCCACCATAATTCTGATAAACTGAAACTTTGAACTTTAAAATTTTGGTAGTAAAATTACCTGGGGGAACCGAATGTGTAAATCACTTTTTTAAGAATTCTTTATACAGAGTGTTGTTTTGAACACGAAAAAATTTGTCAATTTTTTCCTAATCCGGACCTGGATATTTTTCTTACAAATATTCTAAAAGTAAAAAAGATACCCCGTAAATTACGTAAGTCGAGAAAGAAATGACCAAAATTAATAAAGACTGTTTGTTACACCCAACAAATATAGGTTTTTTGGGATTGTCTAATTGTGTTGCGCCTGCCTTTAATGTTTGAACAATTCGCAATGAGACACCCTGTATATAACAAAACACCACTGTAAGCAAAAAAACTAGATATTGGGGCAAACACTCAAAATATTCCTTTTATTCTTCAATAATAATTAATATAAAATAAAACAATTATATTATTTATCGAAAACCTGATAACTCTGAAAAATTCAAAAATTTGATTTTTAATTGCAGTTGACTTAATTTGTGTGCTCTATTTAATGATATATCTGGTTAATCGATATTCCTATTATAAGTCACCACATAGCAAAAGCTTTTGACTACACTTTTATCTGATAAGTAAGAAATGACAAACACATGTTTCGTACTTCCCTACTTTTGTACTATTATGCGCAGTCAATTATGATCTCCCAAATACATTTAAAACTTTGAAGATATCTCAAATTCGACAACCAACTACGCCAGCAACTCTTCCAGCCAGACCATAAACAAGATCGAAAAAAACAACGAGATCGACAAAAACAGTTCCTCCAACATATCAAGACCTCCCAGATACCTTACCAAAGTTGTATAATAACCCTCTGTCCGTAAGTGAGTCAAAGATTTGGTAAAAATGTGTGCATCTGGTATATTTCCAGATGAATTGCATGGTTGGGTCAAAAGTTTGAGGACTTCTGCAAACGTAGTAGATCCCATACCGGAAGTTGCAGTAGAAGAAAAATCCGAAGATGAGGACATAATATGAAATATTGTATCAAGCCTTAATTTTTGTACTTTCTTCTAAATAAACATTTTCTGTAACTTTCGTTTATTTGTCTGAAGCTATAGTTTTTCATGAGTTATCAGGTTTCCTCACTGTACCTGCGATATAGTGATTGTTTTGGGAAGTTCCAAATAATGCCAAACTTATTAGGCCACACCCTTTAGATGAGCCTGTCACAACTTATTGTAGATTTATGTTGGCTGAGAAATTGTGTGTGGACTGTATATAGGTTGTAGCGAAATTATACACTGATTACTTGAATTTTATATATTAACGATAACTTCGTAAAAAACAAAACACTTTTCAACAAACATAGAATATAACAAAATTCAAAACTGTGTTTGAAATTGCTCAAAAAATAACTGAATGCGAATATGGGTATGTATGTAATATTATGCAATTTATATAAGTTAAAAATTGATGAATTTATTACGACTGAAACAGTCCAATGATTGCGACCTGTTTCTACGGAGATAGAAGTTCTACTGGTTTAATTTTGATTTATTTGAGACGCTTGTCGACAGGCGAAATCACGGGTATGTATTTTCGGCTTTATTGTTGTGCCTTTTTTTTATCTCTTTGGCAACTTTCAGTCTCGCCAATGTGTCGCGATGTATGTAAAGGCGGCTGCCGACAAGGGCGGCTTTTAGCATTGAAGTTTTTCTCGTCGGTGAGTTACTTCCGCGTTGATTATCTGCGCGATGGCCTTGATTTACGATGCGTGTTGTACTGTTGCTATGCTGGGCATGCTGGGCACTTAGGCGCGCGGTTTGGTTATTTTTATTTCCTTTGTCGCCATGGGCGTAGGTAAAAATGTTCGATTTCGAACAGTGATGCTCAATATTAATTGTCTTATTGCTCAAAGTTGTCACTATGCATATATGTAAATAGTACGGCGACCCACTGATGTATTTATAAAGATCCGTTTCTTTTAACATACTATTTTGGGAGATAAATTCGTCATTGAATATTGTAATAGTTTTTCTGCTTCTGAGTAAGAATTTGGCATTGTTGATACTGATCTTATGAAAACTTTTAAGAAGGTATCGTGTTTTGCGGCCATATTATAAACTGGTAGATTGCGTTGGACTTCGCTCTTTTACTGATAAATAATTTTATTTATTATTTCGATATGTTTATTTTTGAATTTGCAATGCTGTTATTTTTTAAAATTTACATACCTATTGTTTAGAAAAATCAGACATTGATTCGTTTGTAAGATAACGTACAATTTAAATATGTATTGAAATTTTTATTGCAGGTGAGGTACTGATAAGCGACTAAAAAATATTTGAAATAACACGATCTTAGTAGAAATTCTAAAAAGAGAAAATTCGTTATTGTCAGAAAGTTGTTTCCAATCGGATCATTTTAATTACATTATTTTTCAATAATTTTATATTTTATAGTAAAATTGGACAATCGAAAACGGATCACAAATAATGGAATAATCAATTTAGTCATTAATTGTCCAGTTTAGAATTAAAAAATAGTCAAATACTGTCAAAATGTCCCCAACCACTTAGGACGTAGCAAAAATGTTTGAGAATATATTATTTAAACATGAAATGATAGGAATTTACGATTTTCATAACAGTTTTCCACGTTTTAAATACGGAAAAGTAACCTAGAAAACTTTTCTAATTTTACATTTATACATAAAAGTACCATGATTTTACCCACTAGATGTAACCCCTTGAGATAAGAAATAGTATATTGAACGACGTTTCAAAAAGGATATTTATTTTAAGGATTGATTGTGCCGGTTTTGAAAAAAATTAAACATGAATTGACTAAAAGTTTATCGAATTTATAGGAAAAAAGTTTCAAAAATATTATCTTATAGCTTTTTTACTTTGGTGCAGTATGGAATGTCACTTGCAACATTTCGTATGAGGATAATTGCTTGCCAACAACTGCTCGCCCACAGTTGCTCCAGTTGCTCACCTACAATTGGTCACTAGGAAAGTTTCTCACCACACAATTGCTCGCCAGGAAAATTGCTCACCAATTGCGTCACAGGTCAGGTCACTATATGAACTATATGAAGCAATGGTGAGAAACAGATTGCACCAGGAACAGAACGAGAATGTCCCTCTAGCGGACGCACAGTTTGGGTTGAAGAACGGGAAATCCGCCATTCAAGCCGTCGAGGAAATAATAAAGGAGGTCTCCAATACACGACTAAAATGGTGCGCGCCTTCAATTCCGCATCGTGGGCATCCATTATGAAACAGCTCAAGGACAGAGACATCGCCGACTATCTCAGAGCTATCCTTAATAGTTACTTCGCTGGGAGACGGATCTGGATAGATCGCAAAGATATAAAAACCTCTTGCGGGATCCCGCAAGGTTCGATAATGGGCCGTTGTGGAAAATCATGTACGATGAAGTTCTCCGAATGCAGTTGCCGTAGGGATACAGAACAGTGGTGTACGCGGATGACTTGGCGGTAATAATCACGGCAGTTGATGAGGAAGAGTTCATACACTGGGGAAACCTGGCAATACACCGCATCGGCAGATGGATGAGAAGAAACCGACTGGAGTTAGCAGCAGGCACGACAGAAGCTATCATGCTGAAGGGTCCGAGGAAAAGGAAAGGCGTAACACAGTAATCTGCCAAAGTTGCATAAAATATTAACACAAATAGTGTCTTATAAAGGAGTTGCTAACCTACAACAAAAAATATTTGAAAAAATTAATATGCCAGTAATTATTTTAAAAACTTTTCAATCCATCCTTGTCTTTACCACATTCCTCATAATATATCTTCACACGATTACACTATTAAGATAAAAATAAGATTCCTAATAGCCGAGCACCAAATTCAATTTCTAGAAAAGGTACCAGGCTTGATACTTCACTGTAAATGTAAAAAAAAAGGTTACCCTTATTAAATATGATTTATCTTTTCAATAATGTAAAAACACCAACTCTCATTAATAAACAATCATACAAAAACTTAGACTTTATTTCATTATTGACAATAAATTACAATAGTATAGGAAAAATCTCAGTAGGTATACAGGGTGGTCCTTAAGTAATTGTACATAGAAATATGGTAGATTTCTCACTTCAAAATATTACGATTTGATCCAGCTTGCTCTAATAAAATGTTGCTAATAAGGAATAGACAGGGCGTTAAAGGTTAAATTTTAAGATTTATTTTTTGCAATAACTTTAGCGTTTTTGGATATGTATACACAAAAATTTGGAACTGGGGGTTTTTGGGCACGAGAAATCATAATCTGGTACCTACTTCGATGTAATTTGTAGAGGGCGCTAGTTAAGCCACATTTGTGGCATACATATGTGATAAACTTTTTTGCTCTTTAAGTTAGCGCTATTTTTGTAAAAGAATATTAAATCCACGTTATTTTAGTAGAAAAAAAGCATACTTGTTATTAACCTTAAAACTTAACGGTTTACGAGATAATCGCATTTTAGGGATCATCTGCCAGATTACATTTATCGGCAAAAAACTTTTTTTTTCTGGCCCTTACACCATTCTTGCTGATTCTTACGTAAAATTACATTTTGAATCCGAATATGACCTCAGTTTTCCCCCATTACCAACCGTTTTGTTTTCATTCCTCCAAATTATGGAAAAGTGCCACCCGCGAAAACGGTGGGTGATGTGGTAAACCTGAGGTCATATTCGGATTCAGGAGGTCATTTTACATAAGAATCGGCAAGAATCGTGTCACGGCCATAAAAAAAAATTTGCCGACCAGTGTAATCATTGAGCTAATCCCTAAAATACGATTATCTCGTAAACCGTTAAGTTTTAAGGTTAATAACAAGTATACTTTTTTCTACCCAAGTAACGTAGCTTTAATACTGTTTTACAAAAATAGCGCTAACTTAAATAGCAAAAAAGCTTATCGCAAATTTATGCCACAAATGTGGCCTAACTAGCGCCTTCTACAAATTACATCGAAGTAGGTACCAAATTCTGATTTTTCGTGCCCAAAAACCCCCAGTTCCAAATTTTTATGTATACACATCCCAAAACGCTAAAGTTTAGCAACATTTTATTAGAGCAAGTTGGTTCAAATCGTAATATTTTAAAATTGGGAATCTACCATACTTCTATGTACAATTACTTAAGGACCACCCTGTATAAGTAGTAATAAGTCCGCGCAATATGAGTATAAGAAATAAATACAAAAAATAATTCTTTAATTATTAAACAAAAAACAGTAGAAAAACTAAACACACTTGTAAATTAAACACACCAACCTTCTACTGGCAATAACTAAGAACCGGCCCCTTTATATGTAGGAGGAAAAATATTTGCAATTTTTTTTTCAATAGTCATGCTACCTTTCTCTGCCTAGTAACAAAATTAATTGTTTTTTATGACATATATGATACTTAATCTACATCTACTTATACCAATTATTATTACGTTCCTTGGAGTCGATATTTATTATATTATTTACCTAGACATATGAATGTCGTATTTGCATATTCATTTATTGTGATTCTTATCTATCTTCTACTCAAGTATCTAATTATTACTGTGCTTTCTATGCAAGTTAATTGGTCATGAAAAACGTTGATTATTAAGCAGTATTGTGATTGTGCATGTTGAAGCACATTTTATCTTTTTTTTAAAATTATATGATGCAATTATCTCAAATGAAGTTGGCGAATTCGCAAATATAATATAATAATAATAATAGCTTTATTCAATCATAAATGAACAATATGTAAAAGTACAAGTGAATAAAATAGTAATTAAATAAAGTTTACCTCAGAGTCAGTGACTTGTTACGTCAAAAAAACGTATAAATAAAAATGTAGAAATACTTAATATACATAAAATACTTAACAAAATAAAACATAGAAAACGCAAACTGATTAATGATTAGAGATTAATAAATTGATTTGATTTCGAATAGGTACATTTAAAAATAACAATCTAAAATTAAATTTAACAAGAATATCCCTTTATTATTTTCTTTAATTGAATAATTCTAATATGTCAGTTCGTTTCTTGTGTAATAGGTATTTTTTAATTCTTTTTTAAATGTTTTTGTGTTGCTTATTGTTTTTATATTTTCTGGAATCGTATTGTAAATTTTAGGAGAAAAATAGCTGTAAGATCTTTGTGAAACCTGTTTCACCATTAAGGGAACAACAAATGACTTTTTTTGACGTGTGTCATACTGATGACTTGGAAAAATGGCGGTATTTTTGTTAATGTGATATTTAACACTGGTACGTAAGACATACATTTGTCTTATATCCAAAATTTGTGTGTCGGAGTATAGTAAATCAGATGGATATCTACTTTTTTTTTATTGTAAATAAGTTTTAGAAAACGTCTTTGCATAACTTCTAACGAATGAATATGTGTTTTTAAAGTACCTCTTCATGCTACTATTCCATAACGAATATGGCTTTCTACAAGAGAATACTATACTATTTTTAAGATTTGTTTTAGTTTTTTAAACATACATAAAATAGTTCTGAGTTTATTGACAATAAATAGTATGTGTGAATCCCATTTAAAGTGTGAGTCATTAATTATACCTAAGTATTTTATTTTCTTTTCACGATATATGTTAAAAGTAACATTAGTTATGATAGTTAGTTGATCAAAGGGAGACATTCCGGAAGTGTTACAACAAATATTGTGTTTTGTCTACGTTTACTGTTAATAATTTTTTATCCAGCCAACATTTTATTCTTGCAAAGTCAGTTTCTACTTTTGTTTTTTAAGTTAATCCAATTATAATCTTTGTAGAAGATGGCTGTATTATCTGCAAAGTCGATAATTTTTCCACTGTTACTCATTGAAAACAAACCATCAGTGTAAATATTAAATAGGGTGGGCCCTAGCACTGAACCTTGATGCACTCCATACTGTATCTCCTTGTACCAACTTAGAACCTCATCCACCCTTACAGCCTGGTATCTTCCTGTTAGATAGCTTTTAAATAGATTAAGAGTGTTGCCACGCATGCCTATATCTTCTAAGGACTGCAGCAGTAGATGATGACTGCTGCCATTTATCATTCGAAAACATGCACAAGCGCTTAATTTGTCTCGTGGTAGTATGCACCGTATGTTGAGAAAATAATTAAAATTCCATGACTACAAAATTCAATTAACCCAATGTTTAATAATGGCGCATCATCTACGCGTCGAATATTGTACTGCACTGCACTGCACAAAAACGCCGCCGAACAACTATGGACGAATCGTTGGCTTTAAAATAAGCCTCATTCATGTAGGCACGCTGTGAAACTCGTCCACTGTTCCATGGTAACTGAAATCAGCGCATGTCCGCTATAAGCTCCACGTAATATTTTCATGGAAATTCGAACAGGGTCGGCGTAAGGTAAGTTTAAAACCTAAAATCTAGTCTGAGACACCCTGTACAAATATTAAACTGTTATTGTATCATGGCACGGAAAATGGTGTCGAAAGTAATTAAATAATTTTCTTTTGCATGTTTCGCTCGCATATTTGCACCATTGTCATATGCCTTGGACTATGGAGATCACACAAAAATTTAGTTCTATTATTCAACTATTTTTATCAAAAGGTGCATTAAGCCTAATCCTACAGTTCTGTTTAATAATGAAACTTTTTTAATTATTTGAACAAATCTAATATAAATAAGAATTTGTTCTTCACGACTACGTACAATCAAAAATTATTGAGAGAGCAATTTTCTCGTTACTTTAAATTCTAAACTGACCTATACATTTTACATAATAAAATCCAAACCAGGCCAAAACTGTACTTATATTAATTAAAAGAAAAGTATTTGGTACGTACTACAGAAATTATAAAACGCGAACAAAGTCTAATAGGCGCGGCACAGTTATCCGCTATCCTACATATTATTCCACGCGGACAAGGATGAAGTCGCGGACACAACTAGTTAAATATAAATGGCGGGATATGTGATCCCAGTCCCTTGGAAGGTACCAAAATCCTTATCCAGTATAGTCAAACCGATTGCTTTATGAAAATGAAAAGAAGCTATAACAACAGCAAAGGATACCAGCAATGGACAGGCATCAACTCAGCACTTTATTACCCTCAGGTAAACTATTGGACCCCTCGTAGATATATCAATTCAGCACTTAATGACTTAATACTTATCCGTTTATTTCTTATTAATTTGAATTTGTATTTATATATTGAAAACAGTCAATGATATTTGCGAATGGCCATCAAAAAAGGAAATTTCGACAGCACAATTTAAAATAAAATTTAACAACGACAGATTTGAAGTATATTCGAATCTGTATACAGATTAAAGATGAATGCAACCGCAATACCAAAAAGCTTGCAAAAAGTACATAAAGCTCTAAATAAAATGGATTTCGTGACAGATAGATTACTGAAACGTTTGTTTCTCTTTATAGACGTTTATTGATATCGTCAAACAACTTCAATATTTATTTAAATCCACAAAAGGTTGTTAACGTTCTTTGGCCGAATACAAAAATTTTCGGCTGTCGATTCCACTTGGAACAAAGCTGGTATGGAACAATTCTAAATGTTGGCATAGTAAACCAATATAAAACTAATTCGGAGAAGGAAAGTGGCTTCAACATCTTTTTGACTTACCATTTCTTAACCCCGAAAATGTAAGTGAATGTTTTGTGAATCATCTTATGTCCGGAATTCTGGAAGGTCCAGGCGTTGCGGCCATGACTATAACTGCCGACACTTGTGCAGGAGGCCTTGATCAGGTCAAAATCTCGTCTAATTGACATCAGTAATTCATAGTAATCGTCATTTCATCGACAAGATCAATAACAAATGCTGCAGCAGGAATTTAAATTTTCTGAATTTATTTTTAACGAATAAATCGTTTTTTTCAAATGGTTCCTTCCGAGGGCCATCTTGCCTTTCTATAAAGAATTTAATTACCAATTCAACGATATACATTATGTACCATTTTCTTTTTGTTAAAACCTAAACATAATCATTTCTTAAAAAAAAATATGACAATTTGACTTTTTTTATTGAAAAATAAAAAATTTGGCAACACTGTCGTATGTAATTTGGGCCATAGAATCAAAAAAATGTCAAATATATAGGGTGTTACATTTAAAAAATCGAAGTTGGTGACATTTTTGCCGGAAGTCGGCCATTTTGTTTTTATACGTCTGTCTATCCAAAATGGTGTTTCATATCTATGTACCAAATTTTATTCAAATCGGTTAAAAAGTGAAGGAGGCATGGCCCTAGTCTCATTGTCACCAGGTATATCTCCATCTCACGTTGCAACTGTGTTGGATATATCTCTGTCTAACACATTATTAAGATGAAGTCAATTAGGGTGAAGATTTGAATGTGACATGAGTGCACTCAATAATTTTTATTTTTATTTTTGTTTGATTATTTTATTGATTTATTTTACCCCGCTCAGCAGTGATAGGGGATATGTAAAAGAAATACGGAATGCAACGAAATATGTTGAAATGCATCTGAATTTCAAAAATAAAATTATAAATTAAATCGGTATTTATGAAAATAGCATAAAGCTACAGCTTACCTTGATACTTAATTAACTATGAGTAGGTTAGTAGGTAAGGTGACAATAGTAAAAAATTAATAAATAAGATATTTTAACGTAACACGTAACTAACGTGTCAGAGAACACAATCATTTCGGGGTTATAGTGGAGTTCCGTTAGTAGTAAAAAGTTATTTAATAGTTTATTGCAAAATTCCGAAAATGATTTTAAAAAGTGAGGGGAAAAAAAGAAAAAAACTTGCACAATCGATAAATTATTCTTTTTTTAATGAATTAATGTTAAATACAATTTTTCATGAAAATAAACCCCTCCCGAGTTATAAGGCGTAGAAAATTACGATTTTTTGATTTTCAATAAAAAAAATGTATTTTTTGCTCCTAACTTTTTTCGGGAGAAATACCCGATACAGAACAGACCCCGGAGTACCGAAGTGTGCAATTCAAGGGGCTATAAAAACCTGGATCAGGGAAAGACACCTTCAACACTGGCAAAATGTCATAGGAAGACCGTGCTCTAAGAGAACAGCTGAACTACTCTTACTGAGCAGAAGTAAGCTGAGAGTGATAAGAGGACTCATGACTGGTCATTCACCAGTAAAAGAGTTCTTAAACATGGACTGTACAATGGAGACCTTAGGTGCAGGCTATGCAATAAGGAACCAGAGACAGTGAAACATGTACTATGCGATTGCGAGGTATTGGATCGCAAGAGACGAACACTTTTTGGGCAACCAACATTAGACCCAAAAAGTTTTAACAGACACCCAGTAAAAGAACTGTACAAACTAGTACAGGGTACAAAAATACTGGACTGGGTGGACTAATAGATGGGCAATAAACGCAATAAGCCAATAGGCTTCAGCGATATCGGAGATCTTGAATCAGACGGGCCCATACCAAAAAAATAAACAGACCAAAACTTAAAAAATAATTATCCCATAGGGGTAAAAATTACTGGACAATTGTAGAAACATATGTTACGACTTTCTACAAAAGAATTTTTTTTTCAAATACTACAGTCTAGATGGCGCTAAAAAAATGGCGCAAAAAAATTTAGTTTGTCTATAACTTTTTTCTGCTTATATTAAACGGTTCTGGATGGTCTTAAAATGTTCCCAATGTTGTTCTCTCATTAGGATGTTATACACATTCCTTTGTGGAAGTCATATTTTTCCACATATTTATGCTAGAACGATCCAGTTTCTTTAAACACCCATTTTTGAATTGCCATATCTTCCTTCGTATTAATCGTAGAAAAAAAATCATTTTAATTGTTAGCTCAAAGCCATAAAATTAGTTCATATCAATTTTTACGTAATACTAACAGATTTTCGGTTATATTTAAAAAACTTTTAGAAATGTAAGATTTTTTTGGTGAAAATCGTAATTTTCTACGCCCAATAACTCGAGAGGGGTTTATTTTCATGAAAAAGTGTATTTAACATTAATTCATTAAAAAAAGATAATTTATCGTTTGCGCGAGTTTTTTTCTTTTTTTCCCTCACATTACCTTCTTCCATAAAAGCGGTAAAAAATAACATAGACATTTAATTATGTAGTATCAAAAACACATTCCAAGAATGAGAAAATGATAATTCGATCACTGCCAACTTCGTTCGAGGCATAAATCTAACGGCACTCCACAAAATAAGTAGTGTGCCATTTTTTCCAACATTACATTACAAAAAAAAGTATAAATTGAACACAAAAAACCCGCATAACGGCTTCGGTGAAAATAAATCATTGTCCTGGAGGTATTTTTTAAATTATTTGTCATAATTAATAATTTATAGTTAATTTACATGCAACATTCTTTGAAAATACCGTAATACTTAAGTATTTATTTCACAATTTTATGTTTATGTTTCTACTTATTCTTTGTTCGAATTTTATCGTTTATAATATATTTTTATGCAAATTTGAGCTTTGAGGTCGCTACTAGCAGCAAATAGTACGAAAAACTGAATTCACCGTTTTAATATGAAAAATAATTTCATTTAATGTTTCTATTTAATTTAATGCGAATCATTATCACTACATTTATGACAGGTTTCTCTTCTAGTTGTTGATGTTTTCTATAAAAATAGCTATTTACATAACAAGTACATAAACAACGGCTTTATTGAAAGAATCGTTTTATGGCCGAGGGAGCTTGCGCGAGAGGCTATTAGCGGTGGTTTCTGGCCGTATTGAAGGGGACGCCGAGGGTAAAAACTTTTTTCACCCTCAGATTCGGTTTCAGCGATCTCGAAAACGGGAGGAAAGACTAAATTGGACCTGTCAGAAGAAAAAGGGAAAATCACCTCAAATTCCGACTCCTGACCTCTACTAGAGAGGTCTCAAAAACCAACAGATCCTAATCATGTCAGACAATCAGGCATCACTGAAGGCCATTTCAAGCCAGGAAGTGACGTCTAAACTGGTATTGGAATGCATCGAAGAATTGAAAGTCCTAGGAGACCAGAACAGAGTAGTGCCGGCCTGAGTACCTGGACATCAGGGTATCGATGGAAATGAAAAAGCTGATCAACTTGCAAAACGGACAGCAGAAAAATATCCGATACAGAACAAACCCCCGGAGTACCGAAGTATACAGTCCAAGGAACTATAAAAACCTGGATCAGGGAAAGACACTTTCAACATTGGCAAAATGTGTCAGGACAAAAGCAAGGAAAATCCTTCATAGAAAGGCCGTGTTCTAAAAGAACAGTTGAACTACTCTTACTGAGCAGAAGTAAGCTGAGAGTGATAACAGGACTCATGACTGGTCATGCACCAGTAAAAGAGTTCTTAAACAAAATTGGACTGTACAATGGAGACCTTATGTGCAAGCTATGCAAGAAGGAATCTGAGACAGTGAAACATGTACTATGCGATTGCGAGGTATTGGATCGTAAGAGACAAACACTTTTTGGGCAACCAACATTAGACCCAAAAAGTTTTAACAGACACCCAGTAATAGAACTATAAAAACTAGTACAGGGTACAAAAATACTGGACTGGGTGGAGTAATAAATGGACAATAAACGCAATAAGCCAATAGGCTTCAGCGATATCGGAGATCTTGGATCAGACGGGCCCAGATGAAAAAAAAACAGTTGAGAATGCTCTTCTAGCATTGCCACAAACCGAACAATTAATATTATTAATAAAATGCCAGTAATTACGCGCAAAACGGCAATACCGCGACAATCGGAATAACGGAAGTGATGATTGACATTGACAGTTATACTAGTTAACTCGCGCATGCGCATACAAATTTATTATCAGGAAAGCAGCTCTTTCGCCTCTTGTTAGATGTAGTACTCTGTGGTTATAATCCATTGGCTCAATTTTCATAGGTCAAATGTAATCGTAATTTATGAATGAAATCTCATCTTAAAAATGAACATCCCTTTGTCATTACCAGATGATAATATCTTTCAAATTATTCCTAATCTGTCCATTTTTTTTTCAGTTGACGATGTCGAAGGGGTTAGATCAAGACGAAATTAATTTCGACCTAGCCGAAAGAGCAACGGAACTTTTTAATAATACGAAAGGTGATAAACAAACAAGATTTCAAGTTAACAGGGTCAAGAAAGAAGATGAAGACGACCAGGTTGAACTTCGAATCAAAGTTGATCGGACAGAAAGTGAAGATGACGAATTTATTTCTGCCAACGATAGAACCAGGTTGAACAGTGATTATGTTAAAAGTTTCAGGTGAGGTTTTTCAATTAATCAGAGGTCTGAAAAACTATTGATATTTTCTTTTTTTGGATTTTATACTAAAAGAAGCAATTTGAATGCGTATGGGCAATTTCTCAATTAGTTCAATATTAGCGCGTTACTTCCACTTAATCTATTGTGTTAAAATTCTAAAGGATCAAGTAGACACCATTGGCATGTACGAAAATCTATGTGCTTGAAGTACTTATTTTTTTTTTATTTTATATTTTCGAGAAAAACTGGTTTTTATTACCGGGTGAGTTCGGTAATAATATTGACCTCAGAATTGTTGACGAACAGCAACTAAGAAATGTGGTGATGCCCCGTTGTGCATAAAGTACATACCACGGATGCTACATTGGCTAGTAGATGCGGCAAAATATTTTGTAAAAAATCTAAGTACACAGCACCTGTCTGCGATGCACTAAGTTTATTAGTTGTCTGTTTATTTCTCCTATCCAAACATTCATTGAAAATCTATACTGCGAACGAGATTCGCGAATCGCATGAGGATTTTCATCTGCCTAAATGTGCGAGTTACGCGAATTATTTATTACATCCCTATACAATAAGCGATCGTTATTCGCAAACTACCTAGTAAATTGTAACCGTCGTTGGACTTGTTGGATGTGATTAGGGTGTAAATTATTATTTTTTAAAACTCAGTCAACGGCTAAATTTTAATTCACAGTGATCGTTACATGAACTCTAGGCTCGGGTCGATTAATTATTATTCAATATTATTTAAAATAAGTTTCGGGTCATTTGTTTTAACCATTAAAAATATAAAAAAATAATTTTTGCCCACGACACTATAGCGACTTCCGGCATCTCCAAAGCAAGCATTTAGTCGCACATCAACACTCATCACGACCACATGGCATAATCAACTTTTGCATCGGAAAACAACCGATTATTTTCTATTCTTTTGAGCTCATAGGGCTTTTCATAAGTACGTGATGCTGTTTCTGAGCTATTGCTTGCTTTAGTAACAACTAAGTAAGACTTTTTGTAAATTATAAAACATTGTTGAATATATCTCTTTGGACATACAGCCCACTTTTGTCTTAGCTAGTTAATAGCCAACTATTAAGCTGATTAGGAACAGCTCAGTTTCCGTTTAATCTCCGACAATATTACTGCACATTAACAGTTTAGAGTTAGATATAGATAATTATATAACAATTCAAACGATTTAGGTAACACTAAAAATTTCAAAATGTAAATTCGTCAGGACAACTCTATTATACAAGGATGTTGAGAATCGACCTGACTATTAAGTATATCTCGCCGCAGGTTAGATTATGGATGGGTGATCACTGTCCTTTCGTTCGTGCTGGGAATAAGCTTTTGTTGGCTTTTGAGGATTGCGCGTAGGGGGTAACTAGAATGGGGCCAAAATACTATTTTAGACAAATTTTACAGACGTTTTAATAGAAAAAATATTTAAAAGTAGACAGTACTATAAAATCTGTAAGGAAAAAATTAAAATATTGAATATTGAAACTGAGATATGTTACGTTGTAAAAAAACGTGAATAAGGATTTTCTCGAATGGAAGGAGATACATCGGCAGATATTTTAGTAGGATATCAGAAACTTAATATAATAAATAATCAAAAAAGGATCAGGAACAAAGAACGAGAGAGAGAAAGAGACTAACATTAGAAATAAGAGAAGTCAATGAAATAAAATCAAAAACTGACCGGAGAATAAAAAAAATATGATGAAGAAAGTGACCTTGGAAATCACAAAGAACTTGATGAGGAATGTTAAGGAGATATAAATAAATATGAAGACAAATGGAAATTGAAAGAAAAGTAATCGAAAAAGGATGCTTAAAAATCACATAAAAGTTGTAAATTTTGAGAAAAATATGGGGGAACTTAAACATTCTGTCGGTAACAGAAACAAAGTAGAAAGAATAAGCCACAGTAGAATTAGAAATATGTCAGAAAATTTGGAGATAACAGGACAATAGACTGTGAAATCGTGATTTTGCTATTTGAAATTGTAAAGTGTGTATTTTTGATGTATATATGCGAGAATAGTATATTTTAGTCAGCCTGAAAATTAAAATGATAATTAAAAAAACAACAAATCGTAAAAAATTCTGATATAAGTGTCACTTTTTGATCACTACTTTATATCGGACAAAAGTCTTAGTAAAAGGGTACTATAAATAGAATGTGTATCAAAATAACTGGCCTTGAATTCCAGAATAGGTATAATAGCGGTCGTTATAAAAACATATATAATTGGAATAGAATGGTAGGTGACGAAGTACCTAATACTAAGTAACCAAAAGTCCATCAAAAAACATTAAACTTGGCCAAGTTTCTCTCGCATGATAATTGTCTAAAAATAAACATTATTAGCAAAAACTCTGAAGTTTTTTAATTCATTGCCAAAGATGCCAAAAAGTGACATAAAAATATGGCTGAAAATATCCGTTGCCTCCTTCCAAATGAGACGCTTATGATCGAGTTAGAAAAATCTAATTAACACCAGGAAAATCGTCATGTAATGTTTACTAACCCTGCCAAGTTTCATATTCTTTATATGCGGCGATCTGAAGATATTTGAAAAAAATTTACCTCAAGACGCCATCTTCAAAGCTTCCCAAGCACCACATATTTATAGGAACTTTTCGCTCTATTTTTGCATGTTCTACATGCACTAGAAATCTGTAATACGTATTCATTAACACCCTATACATGTATATGATCAATTACAGATTTCTACTTTCTCTCAAAAAAGCGGTTTCGGCATCATTGTACCTCATCAGTAGAAAATAGACAGCTCAACAAGGACTCTTAAACCAAGGAGTAGCATTGACATGATAGAAACCCGTTAATAACTTTTTAAAGATATAATTAAAAATAAATATCCATGATCATAAATTAAACAAAAAAATTAATAATTGATTCGAAACACGACTTTTATTACCAGCAATTCTACTTACATCCAATTACGAAATTAAAAAAACAAATTTAAGGTATAGTAGAACCCACCGCTTTATGAGAAAGAAAAAACGCTATAAAAACAGCAAAGGATACCGCCAATAGAAGAAATACTGATTGATCTGGACATTTTTGAGTATTTTAATGTCGAAAACACCGTACACTGTCCATATACATAAAAATAAAATGATATTTTGTCTATTAGGACCACTGTGCAAAGATTCAATAACCAAGTTACTGGAGATCGTTAGGGGTAATTTGCGTAAAATTTCTATATTGATTAACTTTCTTTAATATGAATTTACATTTTAATTTCTATAACGCATATTAGATTTGAATAGAGGTTGACCACTCCACCTGGCCTATAGCTTCATTTTCTGATCTCTTGTGAGATTTAGAAACGTTGCTAATTAAAATTTTGTCTCAAATTTTAATTCTAAATTTAAAAACACGGTGAATAAAGTCATAAATATTATAAATTAATTAAGCTTACCTACCCTATCTCAACCCTCACCATCGGAATCACTGTCATCAACATTGATAATAAATTTGGTCGGGCTCGTTATATAAGAATTTTCTTCTTTGATGACATGTTTGATTTTGTTAATTTCTTCTTTTACCAAATTTGCTATCAACCCATCAAATTTGGGAAACACGTTATGACGCCTTATTCTTTTTTTAAGTTGTCCCCAAATTAATTCTATTGGGTTAAATACACAAAAATAGGGCGGAAGGCGCAATACCTCGTGGCCCCTTTATGATGCCAGGAATCTTTGGGACTACAACCTGATACCACATAATCCATTGGAATATCATTTAGTGATTGTTCCGATTCTTTAGATCCACTTAAAAATAACTGTATTTTCCCAAGAACGAAACATATTGAAATTGACACCGAATAAATAAATAAGAAGTACACTGTAACAATGTTTCTAAATAAAAAAAAGTATGTATACACACGGAAGCCAAGAATAATATTAATTAAAATAAACTAACGCCACGAATCACCTACCGCCTACTATTCACTAAATCAAAAATCAAGTGCGAACACAAGCACAGTTTATCACTGTATGAATATTTTCCTAGCCCTCGCTACTGAAGACAATATTTGTCTAACTTCCTACTTTAATTGCAGAACAAAATGATCCCGCTTTATACAAGTCGCTAATACCGACAAAGCCACTTGTCGGCACATCTACATGCCGCTAATACCGACAAAGCCACTTGTCGGCACATCTACATGTCGCTAATACCGACAAAGACACTTGTAAAATGTAAAAACTATAACCACACTTCCATTGCCGCCTCTTATGAGTGTAACCTCACACCCCACAGTTTAGTTAAATTAACTTAAGACAAAATTTTAATTAGTAATTCAAATCTAATATGCGTTATAGAAATTAAAATATAAATTCATATTAAACTCATAATTAATAATTATACGCCATTCTCCCCTATAACGATATCCAGCTAAGTTGGTTATTGAATCTTTGCACAGTGGTCCAAATAGCCAAAATATTATTTTATTTTTATGTATATGGACAGTGTACCGTCTTTTCGACTTTAAAGTGCTCAAAAATGTCCAGATTCATGAGCATTTGTTCTATTGGCGGTAATCCTTTGCTGTTTTTTCATTCTCATAAAGGATTGAGTTCGACTATAAAATAAAAATGCCTCCCATCTAATAAAGGATATCCAAGTTTAAAAACTTAATGAAAAATTAGTTGCGAAACATTTTTCCACTAATCATCTTCGTAGTTCTAATCGAATCTAATTTGAATTTTTATAGACATATGACACGAGAAGCTCTGCCTAGGTTGGATAATTACAGGAATGTATTGTCTCTACATGCTGCAAATAGGCCAACATTAGACGAACTTCATGATGCAACTGTTTCCAATAAGGTAAAGATTAATTTTTTAATCTGTTGAAATGTTTTTTTAATGCATGTATTAGTCGGTCACTTAAATGTAAACAAAAATTTGTTTGATATGAAATTATTAAACAAACGCAGTTACAAAAATTTGGACAAAAAATGGATAATAATAATTTGGACAAAAAATGGATAATAAAAATTTGGACAAAAAAAATTGGACAAGAAAAATTGACAAAAAAAATTGTCGACTTAAGTAATTTAACGCTTTATACAGAGTAATTCATTGGGAAATGCGCATACAGTAAGGGTAGACGGAGGACACCGAGGTGCTTCTAAATAACCTATATTTTATGGGTCTATCGTTCTTTATAACCAAGATACAGGTGCTTTATTAATTTTCCACATTTTTTCAATTAATCATAACTTATGATATACATTTTTATAATATTTGGTTCGTATGTTCTTTGTCCACAGCGGCGTCGATTAACATAATAAAAAAAAGTCAAATCTTGTTACAGGTCAGGACTTTTATCCGTAGCGTTTACTTCAATTGAATAAAAACTTTTGATTTTAAATAACCCCAAACATGGTAATCGATTGCATTAAAATCCGGCCCCCTTGCAGGTCAGTTGTGAGGTCATCCTCCGTCTATCCAATGATTTGGGAAGTTGTCATTTAAACAAAAACAACGTTGCATCAAATCTACATTTTAAAGGTTAAACGTAACAGAAAATCAAAAAACTAGAATTTTCATGATCATTTCTCGACTCTTCTGATGCATTCTTGATAATAATAATAATAAAATAAAGCAGACTGTACGTATTGTTTAATTTAGTAAATAATACACTTTAGGTTTGACATCCCAAATTGGCCCGATTTTAATCCAATCGACTGAAGTAAACATTAGAGAGGACCTTCTACGGAGACGCATGCAAGGAACTGAGAAATGACCAAGCTATGATTAGAAAGTCAATTACAAATCTTACTTACTTACGGAAATGTATTGAACAAAATGGAGGCCACTTTGAACAACTGTTATTAGTTACGTTGTTTACATTTTTTTGTGTCTAATTATTTTCGTTTAACTTAATACAATTTGTTGCAACATTATTTTTGTTTAAAAGAAAGTTATGCTGTTTTCGGAATGGGCATTTTTCCTTATTTTTATAATTTTTTGATAATTTTTTTACGTATACAGGGTGTTTGAAAGTTAATCATTGATAATAATAATTTGTCCCAAATACGGACCTGTCTTCTCCTTTTTCAATAAGGTTGGGATCCAGAAATTAGGAGAAGAAGAAATAGTTTATGATTTTTATGGATTAAAGGTGGAAAAGTACGATTTGGGGCAGAAAATTGATTTTTTTTTTAATTTTGTGCCACCTCATTATCGAAACATCTAGATTTGTTTCAAGTTAATAAGTAAAAAAGTTGTATGGGGAAACACCAAATACATTTAGTATTACTTATATTTTTGTGCTCTTTCCAAATTTGTAAATAAAATTTTAAAATATTGATATACAGGGTGTTGTTTCGACTCGAAACCTATTTATTTATTTTTTTTTAAGTCCGGACCTGGAATAAGACTTTTTTTATGTTAATCGATGCCACTGTGGACAAAGAACATACGAACCAATATTATAAAAATGTATAGGGTGGTTCATAAGTTATGATTAATTGAAAAAATAGGGAAAATTAATAAATCACCCTGTATCTTGGTTATAAAGAAGGATAGGCCCATAAAATATAGGTTATTTAGATCCACCTCGATGTCCTCCATCTACTCTTACTGTATGCGCATTTCCCAATTAATCATCCTGTATAATCTCTTAAAATTTGGTTTAAAACAGTCAGTTAGTGTGCAATACCCTTTTTTTTAGCTCTAGAGAGTTGGTCACGTCTTTATGAAACACCCTGTAGGAAAAAAAATCGCAAATAGAATTTATAGACTACCTGTACCCATATAATTTAGAATATTACTTTAAATAACCATCGAATATTTTAATAATTGTTTTTTTCGGGACATTTTTATTTTTCAGAAATCAATCAGATTTTGTTTATTCTATGAATTATAAATTTATACTATTAATAGAAACGTAATTGATCTATTAATTAACACTGAACTTGATTTAGATAACAATTATTTGTTACAAGTTGAATTAGCCGAATGCTTGGATTGAAAAACAGGTCAATATTCATGTTTCATCTCTAGAAATAGTTGATTCATCAATTAAGTTTTAGTTGGTACTTTGTAGCAGGCGTAATTAAAATTGATAAGTGATTCTAATTAAACACATCATTCATGCTTAATCCTATGCCATTCAACATCTAGGTGTAAGACAGGGTGATTTGAGTATGATGTGTTCTATGCTTCTTTTTGCTTTATTATCTGTCCTAGGAGGTTTGTTTATTATTCTTCGGTACTTGTTCTGCCTTTTTTTTCCAAAATATCCCATTTTTATTTTTCCTTTCATAAACTTTTTTCGTTAATCTTTCGTTTAATATTTCGCACACATGATCAAGCCACCTTCAGGTGTATTTCATGTTTCATGACTATACAGGGTCCGGCAAACTTACAGATATATTTGAAAGGTAACTATTAATGGTGGTTAAAAGCAAACAGTTTAAAATTATTTTCATGTATCAGAATGGTCCATTAGTAAACTAACCAATGACTCAATTTTTAGAACCTACATTTTTAGAACCTACATAGTTAGTACTACACACCCCCAAAATTTTTTTGTAAAGCTCTTAACTATCTCGGAGAAAACAACCTTTTTCTCAAACATATTTGAATTTAAAAAATCGCCACTTTTTCAGATTTAACGCTAAAGCTTTAAAATTACCAATATACAAAGATAAAGGACTGAAGAATTTTTAGAATTTTTATTTTGTACAGGGTGGTCTAAAATACATTTTACATTCCAAAAACTTCCATTGAAGATTTTTCAAGTTTTTTCAGACACCCTATATAAGAATTTATCAATGGATACTGAATTTTATCCCCTTCAACTTTCCTTGCGTATTTCTCGTCGTTTTAAAGTTATTTAGAAAAACATATTTTTGGTTAAAATCTAAGTAGGCTGTTCTCGCTTAATGAAGTGTCAGATTGTTTATTGTTTTTATAGTGACAGTTCAGATTTATTTTTGCTGTTTTTATTGTATTTTTTAAGCTTTGGGCGTTAAGTAACAATGAATTTTACTACAAATGAATTAATTGCCATGATTTTTGTTTCCAGAGAATTTCATTGTTAACTATATCGGTTCTAAAAATGTAAAAATACCCTGTATATTATTGCAGGTTTAATTATTTGTAAACTACGTCAGTTTTGATTCTTTTGGAAATTTCTTTTACATCACTCACCTCTAAATCACGTTGAGTGAAGAAGAAATAATAATGAAAGTTTTAAAATATTTTACTTAACCCTATTCTTATCAATGTTTTTCTTCTTTAATAGTTATATTGATGACTATAACATAGATTTCGATCGTCCAAACCAGATCAGACGTTTTAGAAAATGAAAACTTGATCTCACATAGAAATTTAAATGTTAATGTTGTTTAAGATGATGTCCGTAAGATGTGAAATATTAATGAGAAATTCTTATATGTGAATAAAAACAAAACAGTATTAGTTCGAATTATGGATTAATTGTTGAATTAGTCCAACGCAGATGTAATTAATTATTAATTGGTTGTATCACCTTTTTGGTGACTAATACAGCGTAGGAATTCTAATCAAATCTTCAATGGCAAAAGGTCAAAACCTTTAATGAGCTAAAATTGTAGAAATAAATTGAAAATTCTACATAAATGGAATTATTGTAGGTTTTCGTTTATTTAAAAAAACAAGATAACTTTAAGTTATTGTAAGAAATAGACCAAGTAACTCATCAAAACTATTAATGGACAAGATTTCTCTGGATATTTCCTATGGTGGCATTAAATTTTGTATGAAAATAAAGGATGAAACCTTTAATGAGCTAAAATTGTAGAAATAAATTGAAAATTCTACATAAATGGAATTATTGTAGGTTTTCGTTTATTTAAAAAAACAAAATAACTAAGTTATTGTAAGAAATAGACCAAGTAACTCATCAAAACTATTAATGGACAAGATTTCTCTGGATATTTCCTATGGTGGCATTAAATTTTGTATGAAAATAAAGGATGAACCCACCATCGCCTACATTTTCTTCGTTTTTTTTTAAATCAAACTAATAACTAAAGCAGAAACACAACCTAACGAAATTGTATCCACTTTTAAACTACACTCAAAGAAATTTACCCGTATATACAACAGGAATTTGGCGAATTCTACAGGAAATTCCCTCTATATAAGCGACAACAGGAATTTGTTAATTTTCCGTGACGATTCCGGTCTTTTAATTTCTCTAGAAACAATCGGAATATGCTGTACTATTTACATAATCGTTACATTGATTTAACTGGAATATTCCAGTTACTTTAATTAACTTGCTTTTACCGGAACTGTAATTTCGATTTAACAGGAATTTACTGTTTAATAAACAAACTAGATAGTATTTGAAGCTTCGAACTTCAGGTTTTACAGGAATTTTCAGTAATTGATCGGAACCGTAGTATCGATTTAACAGGAATTTTCCGTTGAATTAAAGAAAGATATTTCATTCATACATTACAGCACTGTAGAGATTTATTCATAAAAGTAATTATTCTACAAATAATAATTCATATTATTCAATAGTAATCTAATGAAACAATGAAATAGTAAAGAATAAAGAATACCAACCAATTGCCTCTGGCCACAGACGTATCTATCCGTTATGTAATCATAAACCTGTTGTTCTGTGTCGCCATCTAAGAACGCATCGCGTAGCCTCATGGCGTAGCGCCCTTGATGCTTCATTGGGTCTATGGGACATACGGGTTGCCGAATAGGCAGGGGTCGTACGAACAGCGTAATGCGTGTTGCCAATTAGGCAGGTGTCAGTCACGAGTTACTGTGTCGGCGCGTACTGCTCAGAGTACCGGACTGAATTGTGGGATTTACAGGAATTCTGTTAAAATCAACGTTCGACGATCGTAGAGATGATATGAATTTATTCCTGTTAAATTAAAAGTACCTTATTACTGCTATACTTACCGTTTTTTCTGTTCATACGACTGGGCTAATTTTAACTGGAATCGGCCTGTTAGATTGCAAGTACAGATTGTTCTCAGAACGGTTTTTTCTTGTTATAATAACAATAGTTGCGTTTAAACAAGAGGAATTCATTTAACCGGAAATTCCCGGGATTCATTTTTTTCAGTGTAATAATAATCTGGCACAGGAGAATTATTAGAAGATGCGTGTTCATGGGTGAGGTGAGACCCAGTTTACTAGAGATGGCGTATGTAATTTAAGAAATCCTCATATTTGGTCTGAAGAAAATCGCTATGCGACTAGGCAAACCTGTTCTTAGCATAAATTTTCTATAAACATTTGGTAAAAATTACGCTCGTCTAGTTGGCACTAAGAGTTTAGTTCTTATATCTAATTCGCGTGTGAAATTTTAATTAGTATTAAATCAGTATAAGTACAAAAAGATGCTATACAAAATTGAAATAAATTAAATCCTAATTGGAAATTATTGAATAATAATTTCTTCGAATTTGAAATGATGAAAATATGTTTAAATGATTTAAAAATGTTGTGAAGTATAGTCGACATGGACTTCGGTTAGAAAATTTACTTCAAAACATCAGAGCTAAGCCTATATAAAATGGCAACATCGAAAAATTGCTATTCCTCAACCCGAACTAGAATAGAAAACAGGAGCAGACTGGAATGTGAACTTTTTATTTCATCCTTATCGAATCTCTAAAAAACTAACAGTCCTGTTACGAGGTCGTTGACGATTTGTCTTATAAAAACTACTTGTGTATATTTAAAAAAAAACATTTCATAGTAATATAACAATATAACAAGCAACAAACAATATACAAATTTTAAAAAACTTCAAATTAATAACTGTCAAATTTGTTAACTAAATTAAAAAACTATAAACACAATTTAACTTAGGCAAGTTCGACCCTGCTTTCTTCTAATCGGTACATTTATTTATGCGTTTCTGGGGCTACCTGCAATTTTATGATTCACTTATTTTGTGCGATCTAACCGAAGTCCGTGTCAACTATAAAGGACGATTTGTAATATCCAGAAACGTTAAGCAAAAAATTATATAGACTATTTACTTAGAAGTTTTAGTATAAACCGTTTGCTGCAGTCATATAAACATTCTTTACCATCGAATAACTTTTTATTTGCTTCTATTATTTACTTAATGAATGAAAAAATAAATAAAAATAAGGCACACATTTGATTTTATGTTCTACTGTACAAGTACATGTCTTTATTATCTTGCGCATTTTGAAAATAAACATCCATTTTAGATTTGATAATTACAATCGGCAATTAAACTGACATCATTAATTGCTCTTTTCATTAACACAAAAGTCACGTATCGTCGTGTCTAGATATCTGGACAGGATGTTTTAAAATTCTAATCCTAATGAAAGTCATAAGATTACTAATTTTGAAAAAAAATAGTATATTGTATGTAAAGATCTGAATGGAATTTTCTCTTTATATAGTATGGGATGCTTTGATAGCTTTTCCTTCTAGTAAAAGTAACTACTACTCACAAATAGCTTTTCCCTTTCGCACTATCTGCTCACTGGGTACAGGACGTTCCAAAGTATATTCGAAATTATCTCTTAAAATTTCCCTTTAACAATTATAACGAGATCATCAGCGTAGCACCGAAAAACCACCCTCTGCTTTGGTAAATCGTTCAGTAGGTAATCAGCCAGAAGAGACTATAGTAGGGGGAGAAAACTCCGCCGTGTGCACATCCTCTGACCGTGCAGTGATGACGTTAGACTTCGATTTCCTCACATTGAGAAATAGAGCACTATTGAAGACACCTTCAATACCCAGCTCGATTGCTTTCTGCTATAGAAATTGGCTGATTTGGCCTATTTAGAACTATTTCTAGCATTTTCATAAAAAATTATGTTAAGCAGATTGGGCGAAAGGATTTGAGAAGGAAAGTTGTCAACCGTTCCAGCCTTTGTTTATATTTTAGTGCAGACCAGCGTGGAATAGCTCCACGGGTAATAATTGTTCCTTAACAGATGATTTATATAAAAATTTCACCTCTTCAGACTATCATTGGGAAGTGAGATTGGTCGGTGGTCTTCCAGAGAGTTAATAGGGAAGCAAACTGTCAATTCGTTCTATGTAGAGGGCGCCAAGTATTTGTCATAAAACGGTACATTACTTATATGGGGATAAAAGTTTTAAAGCTTCCGAATTATACGATTTTTTCTTTGAGCCACTTGTGCTGTCATTTGCATTCAAAATTAGTTTCTCCTGATAGCGAATAGTTGAAAATTTCTGGTCTTATTTGATTTGTTATTTTTTCAATTTTAGCCTCAAAGACATTCTTCGACTAACGGAAAATTAGTGGAAATTAAAGGACAAATAAAATTTGGATGGATCCAAGGCGTCTTGATAAGATGTTTATTAAATATATGGGGTGTTATGTTATTTCTCCGCCTAACATGGGTGGTAGGACAAGCGGGAATAGGTAAGTAATAATATATACCGTCGTTCAGATTTCAAAACCACGTAGGATTCATTTTTTTTTAAATACTTCTTTTTTTAATATTTTGATTCGTAAAAGACCCAAAAAAATACATATTTTGTATATATACAGGGTGTATCATAAGGAATGGTCAATATTTTAATCATAGGTTCAGGACCTCGAAATATCAATATTTTACTAAATAACTCTGTGTCAAATGTTATCTACTACTAAGATACAGGGTGTTGAAGATAAAATTTATTTTTCGTTTTTTTTTTGCAATAATTTCTTTATTATTTAATATATTGACTTGAAATTTGGTATGGTTATATTTTTAAGTTAGTTAATAATCATAAGCGTGTTATCAATTTGAGATTAGATAAATAGGGCGCCACCTACACCCTACTGGATTAAGATAAGTATCAATTTTTTTTTATTCCTGGCCTTTTTTGAATTTTTTTCAAGTTTTTATGATACACCCTGTACATTTGAACAAAAAAGGTATACTTGTTTTATTAGCATAAATTCAGCTCATTTATCTCATTTCAGTATCTATTTAATTTACTTTAACATATTTCAACATAGTAGGCTTTGAAACCAAAATGAAAATGTACAGCTGTCAAATAATTAATTGTTAGATGTAATTTTATTCACTAAATTCCATCTAAGTAGGTAATAAAAATGCCCACGACACAACTATTTTTCTAATTCAGAAATGAGAGATATGATTTGTGTTTATGCACAAATAAATTTTTCTGGACTTGCTGCTGCCATCTAACAATTAATTATTTGACAGCTGTACATTTTTATTTTAAGTTTAGTTATATTGAAATATGTTAAAGTAAATTAAATAGATACTGTGACTAGAATATTTTAAATGCAAATATCTTGAAATGAGCTGAATGTATGCTATTAAAACAAGTATACCTTTTTTGTTCAAATTTACAGGGTGTATCATAAAGACTTGAAAAGAATTTAAAAAAGGCCAGGAATAAAAAAAATTGATACTTATCTTCATCCAGTAGAGTGTAGGTGGCGCCCTATTTATCTAATCTCAAAATTGATAACACGCTTATGATTTACTAACTTAAAAATATAACCATACCAAATTTCAAGTCAATATATTAAATAATAAAGAAATTATTGCAAAAAAAGGAAAAATAAATGTTATCTTGAACACACTGTATCTTAGTACTAGATAACATTTGACCCAGAGTTATTTAGTAAAATATTAATATTTGGAGTCCTGCAACCTATGATTAAAATATTGACCATTCCTTATGATAAACCCTGTATAATGTTTTTTATATCATTATCCTATAAAAGTGGAAGAAAATTCAAAAAAAGTGATGGTTTCACTGTTGAACGACAAATTGGATTTTTTTGGTAAACTTTCACCGATACCATCTTCCAACTTCAGTGGATTTTTTTTTTAGTTTAAGCTTTTCAATAGAGATGCATAATTTTCTAATTTTTTTTTGTTATCTTTTTTTTTTCAGGCCAATCGATATTATTAATTTTAACCACTACGGTAGTCACTTCAATAACAGCTTTATCAATGTCCGCTATTAGTACAAATGGAGTTATCAAAGGAGGTAGGTAAAAAAAAATTACACTCATTAACGGCACGATTAAGGATAAAAAATACAATGTAATATTTAAAAAAATAAATTAACCAATTTTGTGTCATTTACTGTATTAGAATTACTTTATTATCAAAGTAAAAACTTTCCGCACTAGTTTGCTAATCGCGCATAAACGATTTGGCACTTAGCTGGTTTATCCATCGTGTAGTAAGAATTATGATAATTCATATTCTTCTTTAATTTGTTCAGCCTTTTTGAAGTACTGAAGAAAAATGAAAAGTAGGTACTTGGTCAAACAATAAGTTAGTAGGATGACCCAAAATAGTCTTCAGTTTTGGCAAGAACTTCTTCATTGCAGCAAAATCTCTTTCCCTGAAGCATTATTTTTCTATCTGCGAACAGGTAGCAGTCGCTGGGATCCAGATCCGGAGAATACGGTGGTTGAGGAAGCAACTGAAAGTGCGATCGACTTGTGACGTCATTTAATAATCGCGATACCCACTTCAAACAACTTTCCCGTGGACAAATGTTCACGCGAAGTCGTGAATACATGCACTGCCTTCCGATATCTTTAAGGTGTAACCTATATCACGTAACTTCAATTTATGAATGACCAAAACCGTTTTCTGGATTTTTTGTTTTTGTTTTTTGGAACAACTGACGAGTTTGGGTTACCAGAGTGTTCAGAAGCATCGATGATTATCCGGCCGTCGTTTGTCTCAAATGCCATTGCTTTGTTTGAAAGGTGTTTTTTCCATTCAAAAGCGACGCTTTATCAACACACAAAATTCAGATTTTTCCACTGTTTTCAAAATTACTGCTATTTTTTGTCTGATTATGACTGGAATGCCACTTTTCTGGAGTTTCTGCACAAGCTTCCTTTGGTATGGCTTCCTTTAGTTGATATATTGCTAGATCTATCTCTTGAGGAGTTTTTAGTGGGATTTGTAGTGAAATCTGCATGTCAAGGTTTTCTCTAAACTATTCCCCCCAGTTTGTATTGTGGTTGTGCAGACTAGGTGACTTTATATTTTCAATAGCGTTGCTTGATAGTGAAGCTATGATTATTGAATGATCCAAAGATAAGTCTAAAGAGGATTCAACCTGAATTTTGTTTTTATTGATACTTTTATGATCCAAAAGTCTAACAGGTCAAGAAGTTTTCTATAATAGCTAGGTAAGTAGGTTGGTTGCCTCATTGGCTGTTATGACTCCAAGTAGTACTCCCCATTGGTTATGTTTGGCGTTCTAATCTCCGTCCGCTAAATACTAATTTTTCCATTATTTTGAAAATTACAACAGTAGCGTCACTAAAACTGTATCATTCGAAAGTTAGTACCTCCTAAAAATTATAGATTTGTCAATAGTGGCACTGTTTTGGGCGATTCCAAATCCCCTGTATATTTGGAGACCCAAACTTTTTAGGCGGCACCCTGTAGATGCATCTGTTCCAACTTAGCGTAACTTAAGCTGGCAATGATGATGATGTGGACTGTAATTTCTTTTGGTTTTAAAACGTACGATGAAGTATAATGAAAGACTGCACTGTTTTATTTGTAAAATTCTATTAAAAACACTTTGTAACAATGGTAAAAAACTAACAACAGATTGTAAATGTGGTGCAATTGCTCGAAGAAATATTTGTTATTAAAATGTATGCATTTATGAATTATGCAAGTGTTTTATGGTGGACACGAAAGTACTGCGAAGTACTAGGAGAGGTCCACCGATCTACTCGCTAGGAGAGAAAAGTTCTACTGAATTTGAAACTGGGAGATTTCGATACCAAGCTTTGAATAAGTCGATCTTTGTTTATGTATTGCTACCTTTGTTATTTAACTTCTAACGGTTTTTCTAGCGAGATATGGATAACTCTTGAGTTTGTTTCAAGGCTACCAAACACACAAGCGTGCTTGTTGTTTCTTTTATTTTTATTTTATTTGAATATTATTTTTATTCCCCTTTTTATCATGGGCGTAGATGTTCGATTTCGAACAGGCACCACCTAGATGTCATCCAACGAACTTTTTAGGAAGAAGGTACTGGTATTGGCTCGTTTTTTGTTGCAAGAGGTCAGGTATTATGAAAGGCTATGGAAACTATAATTTTGTCTCTGATGCCTGAACTTTGGGTTCAATAAAATTAATCCAGCTTGTTCAAATCAAACTACATACAAAAGTACTGGAACCATTCAACTGATCTTGCCTGGATTCAGAAAATTGCTTCAAACTAAAATTCGCATCGAATATATTGCAACTATGTTTTGAAAATTGATTCTATGAGTTATAAAAATGTAATATTTTGTTATTTATTTTTAGGAGGAACATATTATATGATCTCAAGAAGTCTTGGGCCAGAATTTGGTGGATCCATCGGTCTGATTTTTTCTCTAGCCAACGCAGTCGCATGCGCAATGTACGTAGTAGGTTTTTGCGAATCGTTGCAAGATCTTCTTCAAGTTTACCATTTGAAAATTGTAGATAATGGAACGCATGACATTAGAATTATTGGATGTATAACAATTGTAGTTTTAACTTGTATTGTGGTTTTTGGCATGGAATGGGAAGCCAAGGTAATAACACAATTAATTTAATCCTTTCAAATAGTACACATTTTAATCAAACAAATCTGTAACACTGCAATTAAAGAATTAACGGCACCACAGTAGACACTAGTTTTCATTCTATTAGAAGAATCAATTACGATCATTTTGCAACGTTGCCAAATGCATTAAATATTATTTCATGTATGAACCCTGAAATCGGTAACTGTTGGCTATAACTTTAGTTCTTCGTAAATCCAAACTGATGCATTTATTTATTTCAAAAACAATAGTTTACATGAAAAACAATTACAAGATTGCGTCAGTAGCTAGCAACGCGGGTTATAACGCAATGAAAACTAGGGGGATTCTAACGCGACGAGCGGGGTTCGCGGCTAATGATGCCACATATGCTGAGGTAGCAACGATGGCAAATGGGCCTTAGCCTATATCTCGGTTATTATTGGTCCGATTTGAACGAGGAAAACGGCATAGTAATGTATGGGGTATACAAATTAAATACGTCAACAAAAATCATGCGCAGTAGCGTTTTACCAAAAAGGCCTTAGCTTATATCTCTGCTATTATTGGCCTGATTTGAACGAGGAAAACGGCATAGTAATGTATGGGGTATGTAGATTAAATACGTAAACAAAAATCATGCGCAGTAGCGTTACCAAAAAGGCCTCAGATAATATCTCTGCTATTATTGGGCCGATTTGAACGAGGAAAACGGTATAGTACTAGGTATACGTAAATAAAAATCATACGCAGTGACGAGGGGGCCTTATCTTCGCGGGTTTAATTTGAATGGGGTGAATAGGGTGAGCGTTCAGTTCTCCGTCCGACCGACGTTGTCAGAATATCTCGGGGATCGAATGGGGAAAACGGGGACCCAAACCTCGTAGGATCCTAACCTAACTTTCTTTCGAGCTGTTCTACTACATATGTCGCCCTGGCCGTCGTCAGCGTTGCCTTAGTCTATAGAGGCTGTGGTAGGGTCAAAATATCTCTAAAAATTTAAAAACTGTCAGATGTACAACCATTAAAATAGGGATAATTTTAACAAATTGAATATGCGGCTTTAGATTTTGTAAATTATCATTTATTATATTTTTATATATGTCTAATACAAAATAACAATGCTTTTTTTACGTAATAGTACGGCATATCGAAACCAAAATGGCCTGTTATCGCCACAAACTTTATTCAAGCGTAAGTCCATAGATTTACACACATGGAAAAAAGTTCTACAGTTACACGGTGGTCTGTAAAAAAAATATCGTTTTTTTGTTATCGCCACACGTCTGTTCTTGATTCGATCTGTGTGTGTGTGTGTATGTGTGTGTGTGTGATTATGAATTTTAAAATTCTGACTTCAGATTTTGATAGAGCATCAAAAAGTAAGCTTAGGGTTTGATGTGCCAAAATATGAAAATTTTGAAGTTTAAAATGACACACACTGAATGACGATTTTGGTAAAAGTGAGTAGACAGTGGCTGTGTTGATTAGAATAAAAACTGTCAATCTACAATTTTATTAATACTTTCATTACAATTAGTTCGGTCTATGGCAATGCTAGAAGAACATTCTCAACTAGTTATTACTAAATATCTAAAAACATGCATGAATTCACGGAGAGCGGAAATTTTACACCGCAGGAAAAAAGGGTCTAAAAAAGATACAGCCACATGATTGAAACATTTTTTAAATTATAAAGAATATCATAAATATTAATTAAAAATATCGAACGGACATTTTCTACCGCAAGCAGCTACACGAAATTAAATATAGATTTGCATCTTTTTTTTAATGTTTAAATGTATGAAATGTACTGTATTTGTATTGACGTGCCATAAATGTCTCTGTCGAGGATACTGAACACGATAGCGTGGGTTCAAATTCCCAAAAGGGTGAATTGCGTCTTTCACTGGCAAAACTGTCGGGGGTGGTTTTTGGACGTTTGGGGTCTGGAGTCGACTCGAGGAGAAGATCCAACATCACCGTCGCGTTCAGCAACCTCCAAAACGGAAGATGACGCGGGTTTTCTCGATTATAGGGTGGGTTATTGGGGGTGGTGTATGGCCGTTTGGGGGGTGGGGCCAACTCAAAAAGAATTTTAACCCATCAATACAAACGACGGAAAACCAGTTTGCTCGCACGGAGGTGATTATAAATGTCCGTTCTCAATTTTTTCTCATCACATCCACTTCCCTCTATTAAAAAAACCAAAACCCGGACGTGTGGCGATAAGAAAAACATACCACTTTTTTTTTACATATTTAAAGATCAAGTCTCCCATTTTCATTCGAACAAAAAACGTTCTAAAATGTTAGTATGATTCTATGACTTTTGCAAGTATTTTTGACCTACTCCAAACTCCAATATAGTTCTTTTCGCAGAAAGTTTCCAAATGTAATCACTCCTTAATTAAAATTTATGAAATATAAACATCAGGACAATTTTTATATGAACAAGTTTATCAATTACATTATGTTTATTGTTTATTCTTTCTCACGATGTGATAAACTTTACGAGGACATAAAAAATCAAATTGTAACAAAAATATAAACGATTGTATTGTATACTTGCAGATTAATGAGCCATAAAACGTGATTATACACCTTTGATAAAATCATTATTTTCCACGCGAAACTTTTTATTTCAAAATCATAAATTAAATGATTAAAATTCATTTTTAGGCGAAACAAATTATTCAACTGTAATTAAATTCAATTTTTTCCAATTTATTTTGTATCTAACAAGTTAATAATAAAAACAGATTTTTTAACTTATTTTTTCAGGTCGTAATTTTGGTCTTCCGTGGTTGATGACGATTAAAAAATTTACTTATTCAATGTAAAGTTTCAGGAGGAATAAATGCGATATTTTATGATTAAAGAATACCCAATTTTTTATGTTCCGAGAAAAACTCTTAAGTCATACTCCACAATATTTTTATTACCCTCTTATAAAGTGTTGGTACATGTTTCGGACCTATACAGGTTCATCATCAGCCAGAACCAGAGAATATGAATAAAATTAAATTTGGGAAAAATAATGCTATTCTCCGGTTCTGGCTGATGATGATCCTGTATAGGTCCGAAACATGTACCAACCCTGTTTAAGAGGGTAATAAAAATATTGTGGAGTATGACTACTTAGAGTTTTTCATTCCATTCCACTCCACTTTGAGATACGATGGACTTTTTTCATAAATTATATTTTTTATTTTTAGGCACAATTCGTATTATTAGTAATCCTTTTGTTAGCTATCCTAGATTATTTTATTGGAAGTTTTATTGGTCCAAGAAGTGACGAAATTAGAGCCAAAGGATTTGTAGGATATAATGGTAATATTTAAAGTAAAAATACCTTTATGAAATCTTCAAGTAATTTATTTTTACTTTCAGCAACGTTGGGCAAACAAAATCTTTATCCAGACTATAGAAAATCGGAAGGAGTCAGTCATGATTTTTTCAGCGTTTTTTCTGTATTTTTTCCAGCAGCTACAGGAATCTTAGCAGGTGCAAATATTTCAGGAGACCTGAAGGTAATTAACGAATATATAAATTGATTAGTTCAATATTAGATAAATGAGTTCGACTTACTCTTAAAAAAATAACTACACTTGGTCCAAGATTAGTAATATAGTAATAAATCAACATAAACATTCATTATACCTGCAAACCTAATAAAAAACATAGGCGTGCGTTACTGTTTACATTTAAGTTTCAAAATCGAAGAAAAACACTAATTTAGTAATTGTTTTTTATCTCAAGAAAGATACGAAAAGAAAAATCTACACTAAAATAATAATTCCAAAAAGGGGTGGGTATAGCTCAGCGGTAAGGCACTGGACAAGACCCAAATGTTCTTTTATTAATTAAACAGAAATTTAGAAATTGATTTTCATATACCAAGTATGATTCCCCACTAGTCGATTCCGTGTAGGTGGAAGTAAAAAACCTGACCTGTCCTCACATTTTTGAGAAAATTGAAATTTTAATGACATTTTGGAATGACTTTGGGACTGTCCTTATATGAATTCTCTTGAAATGTTCCCTCTTTAAGGTGAATCCATTGAAACGAATGACGCAAATTTAATCCTTGTCGGGAGTATATCCTTAAACCAGCCAATTATGAGCTGGTACTCAAAGTAGACTGATTGGGCGGATGCCACTGCCAAAGGAACGTTGTGATGTTGAAATAAAATTCACACCTCCACTTGAATTTTATATTAACAGAAACAATAATCGGGTTTTTACAAACATAAAAACATTTAAAAGAAAACTCGAAAATCTCAAAGTCGGTACCAACATAAAATATAATATAAAATTATAAACAAAAATCGCAAACAACTACTCCTGGGGCTAAAGCCTCCACAGGCATTGAATTACGACGATCCAGACGCGCGTTGTATGGTTTTTAGTCAATCCAACCCTTTGATTTTGTTAATCAAGGCTCCAGCCATTCCCGGACCGGTTTCGGCATTTTTGTACCTCGCAAGCGTACTGAGAACGAGGAGAGCCCAACAGCCTCTTCACTTTTGCACTACCTCTGCTGCAGGCGGTTAGATGCAATTGAACCCAAGTTTGTGTTTAACAAACCCTACAAAATACAAATAAAACAGAACATGGAGTCAGATGCTACAAATGCAATACGCATATACACAGACGGCTCCAAAACCAAAGAAGGCTCAGGATGTGGTGTCTACTCCAGATCACTAAGCCTAAGAATTAAATGGGGAAAGGGAAAGAATACCAGCGTGGTTCAAACAGAACTGGCTGGTATCTCAATTGCCACAAAAGCTCTACTAGCCTTAAATAGACAGCGTGTTACATCAGGGCTAGTATTAGAGTGACATCAAGCTTTAGCTAGTGCCTCGGTAGATAACAATAGTATCCTGATCTGTCAATTCAAAATATAATGAAAAGACTAACGTCAAAACCAGCTGATTGTGCACCCGACCTGGGGCTGTCGGGTGGGAGCGACTTAGGGACCTGACCAAATCGGGCTAGTGCATTCCCTATACACGAGCTGATTTCTCACCCGACCTGACCAGGTTGACCAAACCCTCAATGAGAGATTGCGTGTTCGGTGAGTCTTGGCCTACACCTGCTGATATAAAGGAGATGTCTTCTAGTGACCTATGAGGACCACTCCTCGGGAGGATGTACAATGGATCAAATGTGCCCTAAGTGCTGTGGGACTAACTCACTCTCCCTACTCTACAGATACAGATACCCTCTTCACTTAAATAGCAAAATACAAAGTTGCAGAATATAGGCAGCCCATCATGCAGGCTAGGAAAATATCAGCCAGACTGTCAATTTTTGAAAAATAAATTCTCCATATCACAAATGTGGACCAATTTTTACCAGTGGCGGCGTGTGTACCAAATATGTTGAAAATTCCAACACTGAAAATATTTTTTGTTCCTTCTTAAAATAGACCTAAGTAATTATTTAAAATTCATAGGATCCTCAAAGTGCCATTCCCAAAGGAACTCTATTGTCAATATTAGTAACGTCCTTGACGTACATTTTAATGGCTATCGTAGCAGGATGCACCGTTTTGAGAGATGCGACTGGCAATGTTGCCGATTACATCAACGGAAGTTGGCCTATTTGTGAACCAAACCACTGCAAGTATGGGCTACAAAATAACTTTCAGGTGCGAATTTTTGTATTTCGTTTAAAAAGCACATTCTTGTTTGAAAAAATTCGTTCGTTAAACTGATGTAATTTTCTGTATTCTGTTATAATTCCCATAGTAATTTTAGGTAGTAGAGCTGGTATCCTGGGTTGGACCTATTATCTATGCCGGATGTTTTGCAGCGACGTTATCTTCAGCTCTAGCATCATTAGTTTCGGCACCGAAAGTTTTTCAAGCCTTGTGCAGAGATAAGCTCTATCCAAGAATAGAATGGTTTGCAAAAGGTTATGGGAGAAATAGAGAACCTATTAGGGGTTATATTTTAACTTTTATTATTTCTGTGGCATTTATTTTAATAGGTAAGAAAAACATATCTATACTATATTTGAAAAACTCTTCTGATTGGTCGACACATTGACGACCAACGCCAGAGTATAATACCTAGCCGCCATTTTTTATCCAGCATGAAGGAAACGCCGAAAAATATAAGTTTTAGCCATTTCATCAGTTTTAATCTCAGAATTGAAACCAAATTCACCAATATTTATTCATTAATTAATAGTAAATGAACATAATTTACTAATATATGGGGTCGGCTATAATTGGTCTATTGATACACAGAGAACAAAAGTTTATTGCAATTTAATGAACAAATTAATAGATTTAATCGACCCTCTTATCAATTTCGAATTGATATCAAGTTTTGCAGTTACTTCCTATATAATTTATAATTAGCGATAGTAGTGTTTATTTTATTTATTTTTGGTATTTTTTCTATGCGAGCGAAACCTTTAAATATGTATTTGATTTCTTAGTTAGACGGGTAGACAAACACAATAGTTGGGTAAGCATTTGTAAACACTCATACTTTTGTTATTATTCACTGATGTCTACTTAAGACATTAGGAAAACTTTTTATTATTATATTGAAGCATTTTTAAGGGCAGATCCTACACTAAAAGAAAGGCAATCAAAAATAAATAAATAAAAATGCCTAATAGCAAACCGAACCCGTTTTAAGCCATTAATTTTAATCTCTAATTTTAGTCTGATTTTTGTGAAATTTTCAGGAAATACTAATAATTAGAAAACTTTGTAAGCTGCTGGCCAATTTATTTTTTGTTGTGTTTGCAATTGTCAGGACAAGGTTTGAAAGAAAATCTTTGAAAAAGTGTACAAAAAAGTGAACAAGACAGAATACAGTAGAGAGATCTTTCAAAAATATTAACAGAATTGACAAATTGACGTTTAGTTGTTCAGTTTTTTACCTCATTTTATCCGTTACATCATGGTTGTTTTGTGAAAAAAGTAGTAAAAAAGTTATAGAACTTTATATATATTATACCTGCTATTTTTAAAAAAACCAGCAATAGTACTTTAAAGAACGCAGTGTGTTATCGGTGTGATCTATCACTCAATTGCCTTCAGTTTTGTTTTTAGACATTTTTCCAAATTTAAAAGCCCAAACCATTTTAATCTAAATATGAAGTAAAAGTACAACTAAACCTTGTTCGTTCCAAATTATAAAATAAAGAACTTTATGTTTACTCACTTGGTTTTTCGGAATTTTGAAATCGGAAAGTATGTAGAATTTTTTAGATGTGCTACCATCTATGGTAAGAAGAGAGTATTGACATTAAATTTTGACTGAATCTAGTCAAGATGTCACTCTCTTCTTTTTTATCCCTTTCAGAGATTAATACAAAGTGAGTAAACCAGTAAGGAATTTTAATTTATTAGATTCGACATCCTAAGACCGGTTTAAGAAAACATTTTTAGATGTGCTACCATCTATGGTAAGAAAATGTTATCTTATAGCGGATATAGCTATTGACTTGTACGAGTTTGGAATTTTATTTATTGGATTCGAAAAGCCTAACTGATGAAGTCGAAAGACAGAAACCGGTCTTAGGATGTCGAATCTAATAAATTAAAATTCCTTACTGGTTTACTCACTTTGTATTAATCTCTGAAAGGGATAAAAAAGAAGAGAGTGACATCTTGACTAGATTCAGTCAAAATTTAATGTCAATACTCTCTTCTTACCATAGATGGTAGCACATCTAAAAATGTTATCTTATAGCGGATATAGCTATTGACTTGTACGAGTTTGGAATTTTATTTATTGGATTCGAAAAGCCTAACTGATGAAGTCGAAAGACAGAAACCGGTCTTAGGATGTCGAATCTAATAAATTAAAATTCCTTACTGGTTTACTCACTATGTAGAATTTAATTTTCTATCCAAATATGTAAAAAACATTTCAAAGTTCCATTAAAAAACAATTCTATTTAGTCTAAGAAAGTTTTATATGAAAAAAATAAGGGCCTTATTGAACAAAAAAAAATTACTGATACTTAAAATAAACAAAGTTTACTAAAATCAAATTTCTTAAGATAAAGTTTTTTGTTTGACACTATCTTAATTTCCCTAAAAACCACCTCTGGAGGGGTTAAACGCGCTTTACAAGGTTTCCCTGTAGAAAAACACAGTTTCCCCTCATTTTCGAGGATGCTGAGCACGGTGGTGGTGTGGATATTGCTACCGACCTCCACCAACCCCTCCACCGGCCAATACTCTCCCCCAAAAGGGGTCAATTTTTATAAGTGACACCCTTTTTTCCGGGTAGGGCCAATTTAGTCGCTGTAACCGAATCTTTGGGTAAAAAAGTTTTTACCCTGGACATACCCTTCAAAACAACCCGGGGAGAGTATTGGTCGTACTCAGCACCCTCTAAAATGGGGGGAAAGTGTGTTTTTCTACAGGGAAACTTTGTAAAGCGCGTTCAACCCCTCCTGGGGGTGGTTTTGGCCGTTTTGAAGAGGACGTCGAGGGTAAAAACTTTTGTTACCCTCAGATTCGCTTTCAGCGACTTTGAAAATGGGGGGGAGACTAAATTGGCCATGTCCGGAAAAAAAGGGTGTCATTCTAACTCCTGACCTGCACTATAAGACTGTTTCCATTTGATTCTTCATAAATTCTCTTTTTTTTGTATAAAAAAGCCACCAAATATTTTAATAATAATAATTTAAAAGAACAATCCACTATGAATTACAAAAATTAATTCCTCCAACAAGACGTCTACTAAAAATCCAGTAAAAATTAGAAAATTTTGGACAAAGTTTGCTAAAATCTTTTGTGTTATTCACCGTAAACTAATTTTGATTTTAGGTGAACTGAATTTAATAGCACCTTTGATTTCAAACTTCTTCCTAGCAGCGTACACTTTGATCAACTTTTCGACTTTCCACGCATCTTTAGCTAAACCAGTGGGTTGGAGACCAACATTTAAGGTACAAATAAAATGGTTAACCATTTCAGGAATCTCGTCTTGACTAACCAATATTTTTAGTACTACAATATGTGGTTAAGTTTACTGGGAGCAGTACTTTGTTTGCTGGTGATGTTTTTGATCTCCTGGATTACAGCCCTTTTGACGTTTGCTGCCGTTCTGACATTGTATTTAGTCGTATCTTACAGAAAACCAAGTAAGTAAACAGTCAGATATTTTTATCATTATGCGGGCGCAGTCTTTTTATACCAAAACTAGAGACAGTTTTTGGCTGAATGTCATGAATCATCCACTATCTATATCAATACAAGCTTTCAAAAATCAAAAATAAGTGAAACAATAACTTCAAAGACAAGTTTTTGTATAACTGCACAATACATTTCGTGAGTCTGTTTTGTTGCTATTTGCGTGAATGCGCCTTGTTGGATTCATCCATCATCTTCAAGCTTATAACGGCTACGCCGTACAAAAATTAGACTCCCACTCGTAAGTATTATCGATTAGCTCAAGTCTATAAACGAATTTACAAAGGAGAAATATTGTTTGCATAGTATTTAGGCTCGTCCCACCAGTAGCAAATGTTCTACCTCCGCCTAACTCGCTATCCCGCAGGTGTTTGTGTTTGTAAAGTATCACTTGCCCCTAACGCAATTTATATTTTTTTTAGATGTTAATTGGGGATCTACAACACAAGCACAAATTTACAAAAATGCACTACAGGCTGTATATCAATTAAATTCAGTTGAAGAACATGTCAAAAATTTCAGACCTCAAATTTTGGTTTTGTCTGGGATGCCAAGCGCTAGACCAGCTCTTGTCGATTTTGCGCATTTATTAACTAAGAATTTGTCAATGTTAGTTTGTGGACATATCAACAGAGTAAGTAATAATTGTTATAACAATATTCAGTTCTTAGATGTGCTACCATCTATTGTTAGAAGAGAGTTTTGACACTTTACAAAACAACGATTCCCGATGTATTGGGTGTTGCATACACTCAATTTGCATTGTGTGTTGCAAAGTTTTTATTTAACTGATTCTAGACCAGACGTCACTCTCTTCTTCGTATCCCTTTAATGGATTAATATTTAGCTTTCATTTTAGTAGTTTTGTTATTATTAATTTACATTAATTTAGTGTTTATTTAATAAATATTGCGACATGTTTGAACCTTTTTTAGGATTTTATTTTTACCAATTTTGTTTTCCTTTAAGAGTACTCTCCCCCAAAGAGTCAGAAACGTCTTAAACTACAAAGCCAACAGTTGGTTGAAAGCTCACAAACTTAAAGCTTTCTACACGCAAATTGATGGTATGTCTTTCGAAGAAGGTTGTAAAGCATTAACTAAAGCTTGTGGAATAGGAAAGTTAAGGCCAAACATTTTTCTAATGGGTTTCAAAAATGATTGGCAAACTTGTCCGAGAGAAGATTTGCAGCAATATTTTGAAATCATACAGTAAGTAGCATTATATTTTTTTTGTATTAACAAAATAAAACTTTGACATAGTTGACAATTCAAGAATGTACAATAAAATGCATTATACAATTGCTCAAAAAACCAAGAATTGGTTTGATTGATTGTAGAATAAAGATTTGTTTTAGAGTGCAAAGTCGCGACTAAAGAGTGCTCTGTTGAGATTTTGAATGATACTTGTTAACACTGTAATCTTCTGATCGTATCTAGACCAATAGGGGACGTTATATCCATCTGCTTCTTGAAGGCCAAGCGATGGAAAGATTCAACAAAATTGTAATAACCAATCGTAAATTGAAGACACCTTAAAGATATCAAAAGGCTGTGTATTCACCATTTTTCATCTCTGTTCCAAGTAGATATCACGATTGGTCACAATCGATCGATTACAACAATGCGTCGACGATTCAGAGTGTTGTTTAAAAGCAATAAAAATAGATTTTACATGTGGCATGTGAGAATGGATAAAACTACAGAGACAAATCGGCAGTAGGTGAGAGTACATTAGCCAGGCACGTGCTCGGGGGGGGGGACACTATAGTTCCTTCGATTTATTTTAATGAAACCCCCCTCGGGGAAATCCTGCGCACGGGCCTGACATCAGCAACCGACAAAAGGCGTCCAAAGCAACCAAAAACATAAATGTCAGCTTGTAAGATTCCGCCTCCGCCTTTTTGGATGTACACGGTATTTTATTCATCCATTACCTCTGGAAAGCTACTATTGAAAAGACCCATAATGCGAATACCACCTGTCAGATTGGAAGATGGTAAATAATGAGCAAAAAGCAACAAGATTTGCAAATCATCTAGAAAAAATCTCTGGAAGAACATCCACAGGTTGATCAAGAAATAGAATTTACCTCTCCCAAAGAAGTAATTACCGAAATAAAAGAAAATATCAATCCGAAAAAAGCTCCAGGTTTTGACTTAATTACTGGAGAAATTTTAAATCAATTACCCAAAAAAGCAATAATTAAACTAACTAACTTAATAAATGCTGGCTTCATACTGAAGTATGTACCCAGCCTTTGGAAAATTGCGGAAGTCATAATGATACCCAAGCCAGGGAAACCACCACATGAGGCATCGTCATACAGACCGATCTCATTACTGCCTACTGAAACTATTTGAGAAACTCCTACTCAAAAGACTAAAACCACTTATCGAAGAAAGAGAAGTTATCCCTGATCACTAATACACTTATAAAGAAATCATTAGAAGAGAAAAACATTTGTGCTACTATCTTTCTTGATGTAGCACAAGCGTTTGATAAGGTTTGGAATGAAGGTTTAATACATAAGCTCAAGCTTTTCCTTCCAAAAAGATACTTTAGAATTAGGCAAGAAGAAGCCTATTCTTAAAGAAATTAAGGCTGGAGTACCACAAGGAAGTGTCCTAGGACCTCTCCTATACTTACTGTACACATGTGATATTCCAGAGTTAGAAAACAATACCATATAGCCACCTTCGCCGACGACACTGCCATTCTAGCAGTAGGAAAGAGCAATGAAGAAGCAACCCACAAGGTGTAAACAGCTGTCCACCTTATCTATGACTGGACGAAGAGATGGAAAATTAAACTTAATGAAACTAAATCACTTCACATTAACTTTACAAACAAAAGGATATATCATAGTCCAGTCAGAATAAACAATAACCTGATTCCATATTCAAATACATCAAAATACTTAGGTATTACCTTAGATGCCAAACTCCGATGGAAAGCGCATGTTGAAAAGGAAAGAGAAGAACTTGAACTGAAATATAGAAAAATGTACTGGCTAATTGGAAGAAACTCCACTCTGTCTCTACATAATAAGCTTATGCTTTATAAGCAGATACTTAAGCCTGTATGGACCTATGGTATCCAACTATGGGGATGCACCAAAGCAAGCAACTTAGCACTCATCCAAAGGTTTCAAAACAAAGCACTGAGGAACATAGTACATGCCCCTTGGTACATTCGCAATAGTGATCTCCATAGGGATCTGGAAATCGATACTGTTGACCAGACCATCAAGAAATTAGCCAAGAGTCATGAAGAAAGACTTCATCGTCATGTCAATGTCGAGGCAATCCAGCTCTTTGACAATACTGGTTTAGAAAGAAGACAACAGGATCAAGCCCTTTGAGTTAATTTACTGTTTTTTAGTGCAAAAGCTAAGTTTGTTTTAAAGTCAATAATATATTCATTAGCAAGTACTATTATTATTATTTCTGGGTGTCTCAGGTTCTCCTGGTATTTTGGTCAAGGTACGGGTTTCTACCAAGTACTTTCGCTTACTCTTGACTCAAGAATCTTCTTACTATTCGAGTGGTGTTCATGACAACATCTTTCTGGAGGAGTTTATACACGTTGCTCTGCAGGCTTCTGTGTAGGTCCTTTGGTATGACTCCTGTTGCAGATATGACGATGGGTACGATGGTTACTTTGTCGAGGCTCCACAACTTCTTGATTTCATCAGCTAGTTCTGTATATTTTCTTCTTTTTTCTGTGATGGTAGGAATCAGATTATGTATGTTTGGTATTGCCACATCTATGATGAATGCCTCCTTTGCTGCTTTATCCCTTACTACGATATCCGGTTTATTGTTGGCATTGCAGCGGTCAGTTATAATGGACCTATCGTGATAGATGGTAACTTGCCTCGTTTCGATTACTGATGATGGTTCATATTTGTAGTAAGGTGTTTTGGGCGTCTCTTTTCTCAATTCTAGCCTGTAGCATATGTCCTGGTGTATCACAGCACTGACTTGGTTATGTAGGTGTAGGTATTCGTTTTGAGACAAGGAGCTGCACGCTGATGTAATGTGTTGGATAGTCTCAGGTTTCTCATTACGTTTTCTACACCTGTCATCTAACATCGTTGGATCTTTGAGAATATGTTTCAGGTAGTTCCTTGTGTTCACTACTTGGTCTTGTATAGCTACCATAAGCCCCTCCGTTTCTGGGTAGAGTTCTCCGCACCTCAACCACGCGTTCGACGCTTGTTTGTCGACATGGCTGTGGTCAAGTTCATGCGGATGTCTCCCATGGAGGGCTTTACTTCGCCATTCTTGGTTTTTCTCCTCCCTGCTAACGATAGCCTCGTTCGGTTGTAGAGTTTCGTCGGACAGGTTCAGTGGTGTACATCCTCTTCAGCTAAGCAGGCGCTTTGGTGGAGGGGTGACGTCCTTTGTCTTTTTTATAGAAGTAATCTCTTAGTAGTTTGATCTGGTCATTATGGAGGTTTCTGATGTCTGTGAGTCCTCGGCCTTGTTATTATTATTATTATTATTATTATTTCCTTCTCTTTCTTTTATATTTCTAGTACTATCATCATATTCTCTTGCGCTTTTGTTTTGATATTATTTCTTTTATTCTTTCGTCATTTTGTATATTGAATTTGCTGTCGCCTTCATCAACCAAATCAATTCAATGAAATTTTATATGTCGTCTTCTTATCAACCAACACATGTGCCTAATCAAAGTTTCCTGTCACTTTCTATAACGCTGTAAGACTAATTGACGTTCTTTTGGTATACCTGTTTTTATTTGATTTTTTTCAGTAATGCTTTTGACTTACATATGGGTTGTGGTATCATTAGGATACAGCAAGGTTTCGATTTTAGTCTACTGAATGAAGAAGAAACCAAAAGCACGACTAATTTACAAAGAAATAGGTCTTACAGTCAAATGTCACAAGGTAAGAAACAGTTAGCTGAATCTGAAATAGCTTGTGCTTGTATATTTCAGTCCTGTTAGTTCCAGCTTGCAAGCATGATGGTCAGGATTTTGTTTTATAAATTTTTTTTTCTATAGCCAGCAGCAGCAGTGATCGATCAGTTGAAACCAACAAAGATATGATCAGCGGAATGCCAAATCCTGAAGGGTCTACAAAAAAAACAAAATCTATTGGCGATTCAATAGATGATACTGTATGTGAGGAACAGACAGATGTAAAAGATGATATTTTACCATCAGATATATTTTATTTTCAAAAGAAAACGAGAAGAGCAGGTAACATTGACGTTTGGTGGCTCTACGACGACGGAGGTAAAAGCAATAGTGGTTTATTTTATTAATAGGGTAACTTTAACGACATAAAATGTTGGTCAATAAAATCAAACGACCTTACGTCTGGTCAGTTATATGTATTGAGAAAAAAACTTGAACTATTTTGCTTGATTAGAAAAACCGTCCAAATTTTTTTGTTTCCCAAACGCTATATATTTTTTACAATTTTATATTAAATTGTTTTAGGTTTAACTCTTCTCTTACCTTACATTATAAGTACACGTAAAAACTGGAGCAGCTGCAAATTAAGGGTATTTGCTTTGGCAAATAAAAGGGATCAACTGGAACTAGAACATAGAAATATGGCTAGCCTTTTAGCTAAGTTCAGAATCGATTACACGGACTTGCAAATTGTACCGGATATAACAGCAAAACCTCAAGAAAATACAAAAAACTTTTTCGATTTACTTATATCTGAGTTCAGAACTGGTGAGAGTTCGTCAGATAATGTTACTCCAGTAGGTATGTATAATTACTTTTGCTGCAGCAGTAATAGAATAGGGCCAATCATTTTTGTAAAAAAAAATTCTTAGCAGTATGTGGATGGTCGGAAAATTTAGGGTAAATTGTAAATAAATTAGACAAATTAAAAGTTCCGGAAGTGGAGTGGGGGTAGCTAAATATACAACTTGAGGGTTGGATATTGGTTTTTTACGATTTGTGGCTGAAATATACATCCCATCGAAAAAAGTTTAATGTAAAAGTTGTGGATAATTAAAAAATGTAAAACTATTATATATTAACTATTTTTCAAGATAACCTCAAAATTATCGAGAAAAACGATAAAAACCGTTTTTTTCGTTTTAGTTTTTATTTCCCCAAAAATAATTTTTTTTTATGAAACTGGGTGGAAACGTTTTTCTTTATGTTTTAAATAAGCTGTAATTTTATCAAAGCAAAATATTTATTTTTCAATTTTATATGAATGGTATGAAAAAAATATATTGTTCGTATGGAAAAATATCGTTAAAAATACAGAAAACCAAAAAACGACTTTTTCATAATCGATGTTTCAGTTAATCTAGACAATTCTTTATTTCTTATTGCAAATAAGCATTGAAATTGATGAAAAAGATTAATTTTCATATAATATAATGACATTTATATTCAATTAACTATTAATGGTTTTGAAATTACCGAAAACATTGTTTAAAGAATAATCGAATTCCTTGAAAATTCGCAATTCAAAGTTTGGTTTTAATTTTAATAGTAGAATGAAATGTGCAGTCTCAAAAACTTTGTATTTCCATTCAACTTTTTCCGTTCTTTTCGAATATGCAACCCGATTTTTTATATTTCGATATACAGGGTGTTGTTTAAGAGCAAAACCATGTCGATAATTTTTTTGAAGCCAGACCTGGATTTTAATTTTGGTCACTATGCCTCTTGATTGTTCTAATGGAATAGAACAAGCTGGCCAAATATCAAATAAATATACAAGGTGGTTCCAAAAATACGGGAGGTAAAAGAAATGAACAAAATTGATAAAACACCCTGTAACTCAGTAATGAAGCGAGTTAGATATGTCAAATATGGGTTTTCTTATTCGTCTAAGTCTTTTATCCACAGTTCATTTACCTAGGAAACACCCTGTATACTTAGAGCTAAGTTTTATGAAGTGTTTATGTATTCGATTATTGTTTAAACAATGCGTTTAATTTCCAATTAAACATAATTCATTTCATTCATTAATAAACAAATTGGCAACTACGCCAAATATCGAACGAGCCGCGTCTCTGAGAAAGAACAACATTGGCAACAGTGTAGTAGCGGCTAGACAAATATTTAAATTATACGATCGAAATAAAGTCAATATTTTTCACTCAATGCGAGAGCGAGTGGGACAGACTTTTGAGACGAAAGAATCGAAACGGACTTCCGACTGCCATTATAACATAGTCTCACTTAGACACACTTCCGGTCCTTCCTATAACATATGCAAATATTCGCACGTATACCACTCGGTGGGCTAAAACAAAGTTCCTGAATAGATTTAATAATTTTAATCAGTTAGATTGTCGCTTCCATCGAAACCACACTGCTCTGGTGTTTTGTAAAATACATCGTAAACTACAAATCAGTGTTCCGTAGTGAAGAAAATTCAGTAAGACTTTGGCCGCGAATCAAACCACCCTTTTCAAAAATATTTTTCATCTACGCTGTCCAAATGCAGTGCAAATTTGTTTCATTTTTATAATTAATTAACCAAAACATTTAAAAATGCAAGTGCTTTTCTCTGGGTAATTGGTGACATAACGTGTAAACCAATGTAAAGCTGTTTTCTGTGTTATTTTGTACCTAACGACGGTGGAATTTTTTGTAACCATAAAAATACCAAAAAATGACCATGGGCGTACCAAAACTACCTAAGGTTGTGAAATAAATCACACTTGCTCTTGGGAACAAGTGTGATTTATTTCACAACCTTATGTACTTTATACCTGTTCGTTGAAAGAAAAATGCAACTATAAAAAAACTTTAGAAGCTACAGACAATAATTGCTACATTTTGTATCAAAAACCCGTGAGATCAAAACACCATGTTTTCGGTAATTTCAAAACCATTATCAGTTAATTGAAAGTAAATGACATTATATTAGATTGCACAAAGGATGTGAAATAAAATCACACAAGCTCCCAAGAACACGGACACTAAAAATGTTCTACACTGCACCAGCGTCTGGACTTCAACAACTACTCCTTGGGCTATATGCCCCACCAGGTATTGAATTACGAAAGTCCAGACGTGGTTTGGTGTCCGACCAAGTCGGGGCTTTAACCCGAAAACTTCGATTTTGTTATTAAAGGAGCTTGCCATTCTTAGACCGGTTTCGGCATTATTGTGCCTCATCGGTAAGAAGCAGGCTAGCTCGACATCCTGTCACTAAAGGATGTCTGAAAATGAATTCGACTCGCCTCGTTCTTGGTAAAAGCGTTAGAGCAAGTGAAAAGCTTGCAAAACTATAGAAAACTATACGAAGCTTAAACTAGGTGTCATAATCATTGGCAAAACCTTGATCTAAAATAAACCTGTGAAGCAGGAGGTAGTCCAGTATTGCTTCAACCTCTACAGTAGAGCAATTTCTCATTGCGCCTGTGATTCTTTTCTCTTTTACCGAGCTTGTTTTGGGCCACCAGATTCTATACTACAGATTATAAATTATATTATACTAAAGTTTTGACACACATATTATAAATAGCATATATGATGAAAGCCCCTGTGTTGAGTATATTTGAAAATTTACTTAATTTCTTTTCAGCCTATATCTCCGACGCAGAACTCCTAGCTGTCAAGGATAAAACAAATAGGCATTTAAGGTTAAGAGAAATGCTTTTAGAACATTCTAATTCGGCAAACATGGTAGTGGTTACGTTGCCGATCCCCAGAAAAAGCATTATATCTGCACCATTGTATTTGGCATGGTTGGAAGTATTAACCAAGGACATGCCCCCTATTTTATTGGTCAGGGGAAATCAAACTTCAGTGCTGACGTTTTATTCTTAAATATTTTATAAACTAATTAGAATACATTTTATTGTTCTGTCATGTAATTTTATAGAATACAATGGTTGTCTCGGTAGTAAATATTAAATTTAGTCTATTGGAAGAAGTTTTAACCAAATTGTTGTGATCAAAAACGTTAGGAGCAAATAATAATTACTCAGGGCCACAAAAATTTAGCCTTCTAGTTCTATGTGTTTTGTGTCTCCAGCAGATTCCAAGGCAACAGGATTTTTAATTTTAAAAATAGAATTTGAGAATCGCTCTTTGAAACAACTGGATTTTAAGACATCCAAGTAAGAAGGAAGAACGATCTATTTTCAATTGTGAGTTTTTGTTTATAGCAAAAAATCCTGACGTATACTGATGTATTTAATTTCAGGAGGTCAAAATACATGAAAATATTTATACTCAAGTGTTTGGCCCTGTGATTAAAGTAGAATTAATTAAAAGTATTAAGTAAATGCATGACGGATCATGACTTTATAAAAAACTTACATTTTTACAATGTAAAAAATATAATTTTACATCTTTTAAATTAAAAAAAAAAATAAAGAGCGTGACTACAGATTCGCTGTATATATTTGTATTTTTATACAATTTAAATTGTACTTTTAGTGAAAATCATCAATTAACAAAATTGGTTTAAGCCTCGTTCAGACCGCGACACCAATATCGCGGCATTGCGTGACACTGAATGTCATGAGCTGTTCACACGTCCACATATTTCTATGACAGTGGTTTATATTCTGGATTTGCCTTGTCTCATAAACAGGGTAATTGCTAATAAATTTCAAGGAAATTTAAAACGTCGTACTTGGCAGCCATTTTATAGATATTTGATTTTAAATTTGATGTTAAAATATATAGAAAAGAACTAAAAACTAAAAAAAAAAAACAAAACAAAACAACACAATATAGGGTTATCAAAAATGAAGGTAAAACAATGGCAGTTCCGTGACATTCAGTGCCACAATATCAAAAATAAGTTTTGATGCTTGACACTAGATGTCATGGGATTGAAGTGTCATGGCATCAGCAAAAATGTTCGATTTTTCGTGACATCGATAAACTCTCGTAATGCAGCATATATGGCCGCCGACATTAGCCTGAACGAAGCTTTATTATTTTTTGGTTTCAGTATCTCAATAATGTAAATTATGCCAGAACAATATTTAAATAACTAATAAACATCCGTCCACACAAAGTCTTGTGGCAAATATGAAATGCTAGTTTTAGGAAAAACAGGTTGTATTATTTCTATTAGATAAAAGAAAACTTGAGCATTAGGCGATTAAAAGAAAAACAAACGGTACACAAAACGACACTAACATAAATCAAATGTATTTAAAATAATTCGCTGTCAATGCTTTATTGTGGTACATTTTTTATCGCACCGAAGAGAAATAAATAATAGTATATTATCTAACAGTCTGAGAAATCACTTATTATACCTGAGCCCAGAGTTTGCAGCCGAGGCGAATTGACGAAGGCAATTGCCGAGACTGCTGTCTATACTATTTTTTTTCAAACGTTAATACTTTCATTAGAAAGAGCATTTTAGATTAACATAAAAAAAATAAAACAATTTTTATTTTCTTTATTGACAGAATTAATAAGCGAACTTTTTCAATTTAATTAACTTGGTAAAACGGTTGAGTTAGGTTACTGTCAAACAATGAAGACATAAGGCGACTCGACTGGTAAGTCAACGTGTTTCTTGACAATGTAAATTAAATGGACTTTCATTATTGTACATGGAGTATAAAATTCAGAAATTTTTACGCATGATATAATCGATCCCTTCTCAATAAATGTACATGATACATGAATAAAACATAAAACAATTAGATAATACATGGTACATGATAAATATACATTGATATTTTGATACGCTTTTTGAGTTTTCTTAAACCTTAAACCCTTCTCCAAAACCAGCATTTTATACTAAACACTACCACTAAACAGTGGTAGATATATTTAAGTTTTGTGGTAAATGTCTTTTATTCTGAGAATATATTTTTTTTGGTAATATATGTGCTTGTTTTAATATTTGACTTTAGCTGATAACAGAAGAGTATTGTATTTTTAGATATTTTTTTTTACAGTATTTATTGCACCTACTTAGTTTTTGTATTGTGTCAATAAAATATTTGTTTTTTTAAAGCGTTTATTTATTGATCTTTGTGGTAACTTGGTTTGAACTTGCGCAAAAAATCCTGAATAAGTTGGGAGCATTTTCGTTCGTGATCAAGGTGAAGCAACAGTTGCTTCCTAGAGTGTTATAGTTTCAAAATACTGAATTTTAGAAACAATGGTTTTTCACAAGAAAAACATTTTCATTTTATCGGCACATGACAAAAACGCCGCTGAGCAACTGTGTACGAATCGTTGACTTTAAAATAAGCCTCAACCATGTAAGCACGCTGTGAACTCGTCCACTATTCCATAGAAAACCGAAATGCGCAACTGTCCGCTATACGCTTGACGTAGTAGTATTTTCATGGAATTTCTAACAGGGTCGGCATAAGGTAAGGTAAGTTTAAAACCTAAAATCTACTCTGGGACACCCTTTACAATGAAACGAGCAACGATCACGTTTTTACACTTTGCGTGTGTTCCGGCTAGTGCGGCCAGAAATGAGTGGGAAAACCAGCTGGAAAAATACCTTGAGAATACCCCCACATCGACGGGAAAACACGCTGTGTCTGGCCAGCCACGTGCTCTTATTGCGTTTTTTCACGTTGAAACGCAGCGTGAAAAAACGCTAGTGTGTTCGAAGCCTAATGTTCATTTGGGATGCATGGAAAAGTTTACAAGGAGTAGTAGCAGAATTAAAATTACTTTTATTAACATTTTTTTTTATTCTTTAAACTATTTATTACTAAATTAGGATCTTTTAATTTTAATATTTTTATTGCCTAACTTTTGCTGCCGAGCTCGATGCATATGTTTCATTAATGTATACATAGCAGGAATCATTACGAATAGTAAATGTATTCTAAGAAATGTGGCATAGTGGAATGTGAAATTCAATGAATTTGGTAAAGATATAGACCATTTTCCACTCTGTTCGACGTATATTAGATTTCTAAATAATATGACGCTTTCGCATGAGAATCCTATTGGATACAATACGATCCAGGCACTGTATCGGATCCACGTGAGGATTTTGTTTTCTTTTTTGTATAGCTGGGACATGTAAAACGGATACCTGAAAATAAAAAGGACAATAAAAACTTCGGTATAGAGTAGGACGAGAATTCAGTTTCTCGGGACTGAAAATTTGCTCTATCAATACTTTAACTTTTCTGGGGCCAAGTGGGGTCCAAACGGATCCCAGTTTTTACATTTTTATTTAAAAGTATAATAAGTTAAAGTTATTATTTCACTAAATCCATTAAAGAACTGTTTTGAGAAATATAGCGATAAAAAATCAGGAAAACAACCGATTCCTGTTGATTTATTTATGTCTGAATGCAAAAAACATGGTTTTATCATTAATTCTTTGTAATCTGAATACTTATTTTAAATATGGTGTCGCCCCAATTTCTAATTCCCAGAGTGCTTGAGTTATTTATAACCTAATGTCAAATTCCTAAGCATACTAGTGAATTTGACAGTTTCCTGAGGACATATTACTGTCTCTTTTGCTTTTACGCAGCTTTGCCAAATATAAATACTACAGTAGTCAAATAACACAGAGCATACATTTGACTACAGCAGAAATTATATTGAAGATCAACAGATCGTCTTACGGCAGATATAATTAATATCTGAGTGTCCCAGGTATTATTTTCTGTGCATATTGTATAGTCTGTCCAACTTAAACAAAAGTAATATAAACAGAAACAGTTTTAACTGTTATAAATTCAGTCCCTCCCAAGCTTTTGGCCTGAACACCTGCTGTTCAGGTTATTTATATTACATTTCTTTATCGTGGATGTAGTATAGTAGACTGATGTTACTATTTGAAGAATAAAAGACTGGTTAGTTATTTTAACCGGAAGACAGCAAGCAAGGGTGATTAATCGATTGAAATAAGATTTTGAAAAGGTCAAAATAAGAGCGGTACTAGCGTTGTTTGTTATGTGAATAAACCTGATGGTCTGAGAGTATATGTTACTTTTTTGTCAAACGATAGAAAGTTACTAGGCAAAGTTCAGCGCAGTCCGTTAAATACGGAAAAAATGTTACATTTAATATTGATAAAGCACTTACCTAATAATTTCAATAGCGCTCCAAGTCAAGAACAAATAGAACGTAACTGGCATCACTTGAATTCTGCGTTCTTGATCTAAATTAACTATTAAAACAAACAATCTTCCTAATATTTGCAAAATTGGCATAAGAACTCCTCCTCTGACGTATCCAAATATTGGATGGAGAATTTCTAGGCACTGCAGGAGCTGCATAAAGCACATTACGGGTCCTATGCTGTCATATACGTTAGGGAAAAAATCGGATCCTTCGCGAACATATCGCAGGCACAAGATTGACGATATGTACATGAAGCCTACATACATGAATAGGTTGTAGAATGTGAGGTAAATTTTCTTGAAGTCCTCTAAAAAAGGTTTATGTTTTATAAATAAATAAAAAGGAAATAATCAATCGAAAATACCAAATTTTGTATACACTATATTTTTACGAAATTCTTTTGATTAGTTTTTAACATTCTTTCTGTCTAAGAGCAGTCAGAAAAATATTTTGGTGTGATTTGTGGCCTTCATGCTTTGAACTGGTGTGTATGGCGAAATAAAAAATATATTTCACCAGTTTCCACCCTCCGAGGGAGTTGAGATAACTTTATACTTTCCATTTGGAAATAAATCTTTAGTGGTTTAGCTAGGACATTGAAGAGTGAATGATTGAGTTAGTCAGGATATGTTGTTTTAAATATTTAGATGTGAGACCTGATATACATTTTGAAAACTAAAATTGAAATAGTTTTAAACAAAAAAGTTTATTTTCGAAGGTGAATAATGTACACATATTTTTGGTTTATTAAATTTTAGAAGATTGACAAGAATTATTTTCAGTCAAAGACTCAAAATTTCATAAGCAATCGAAGGTGATTGATCCCTAATAGTAAGAGAGATGACAATCAAGATTTTTGTCTCATAGCAACCCGTCTGAAAATCACTTTCATAGATAAACTCGGGTCAGTTGATGCGGAAAAATCAATTTTCAGACAAAAAACCTGTCGCCTTACATTTTTTTATAGCATTTTCGAAAATGTCAACAAATCTAAATGATTGAATACATTGCCTAGATGTCGAAAAAAATGATATCAGACAAATTTAATGTAACATATAACTAATCAGATAACTTTTCGATACGTATTTCGAGCGTCAAAATAAAATCTCGAAAAAAATACGTTTTCTATGTGAAAAAGTCTCAGCTTTTCGAATCCATTTGATTTTTTTAAAAACTTTGCTAAAAATCCCTCAAAAACACGCTTTTTTTAATGAAAAAACAGCGATTTCACAGCAGAAATGGCCCCCCGTTGAGATGCCACACTTCTGGAAGTTACTACTCACCAGTCAGCTCTAGGGTCATCTAATCGATTTTACACGGTTTTAGTGAAACATAGTTTTGGTTGTTAATCTCTCTTACTAATTAATTTACGATTATTTTGGATAAATATTTTAGATTATCTGTAAGTGAGTAGAACAAAGTTATTTGCAATAATTCTTGATAAATAAATAAAAATCTTACGAATCATTTTTGCAGCTACACTAATTTGTTATTAAAACTATTTAACATACTTTTATGAAAAAAATATATTCTCAAAAGGATTGCAATTGTACTAGTAAGCAACTAAAAATAATTTTGTGTTAAAAAATGTAAAACACAGAATAATGCTTTATATGATAAGTAAAACATAGAAAAAAATATTTAACAGATAATAAATTAGCAAAAACATTACTTTCTAATTGAACGAGGTATGCGTAATTCTTGTATTTTACTTTGAAGTAATACACGTTGCTTAATAATAAATATTGTACAACACCAAACGATAAAATGAAAATAGTATTTTATAACAATTGGATGTATAGATTAAAGGCAAATAAAAAATGTAAGGAAAGTAAATTATTTCATATCTAAAAAAAATAATTTAGGTTATTCAAAGCAACTTGTAACATTTTTAACAGTTATTAATTTTTAACAAACTAAAGTTTGGTAAAATCATGTATAGGGACAACTTTGACAGTGGCGTGAGACTATTTTTGATTGTAAAATACTTCCAAAAATTTAATGCTTGAAGTTAAAAACTAACACCCATATTTAGAATATTATAAAAAAACTATTGTTGAATCTCGACATTCGATTATTAGTTCATGTGCAGATCAGTCCCTGTGTGAGATTACATATAACAAACATCATTTTCTTTTAGTGATTCCATAAAAACATTATTTTGTAGTTTAAATATTTTTTTTGGGTGAAATGTTATTTAATGTATATCGAAATTGCGACAGTGATATTTTGATGTAGGTATTTACAAATTTTTTTGTCGCATTTTAACAAAGAAGATATTGCAAAATGGCTGAATTCTAAGAATATTACCTTTCCCTCAAAATCCTTGAAGGAAAAATTATTCTTAATAGCAAAGTAACATAAAAAAATTAAAAACATATAGGAGAGGGGATTGCAATTCAATTAAATTGATCTGGACGCAATTAATAGGTTAGTTATATTTCTCAAAATTAGCGATATTTATATTTGAAAGCAGTCTCATATATAAAGAAGCTTGAAGAAAATCGATCACATTTAAAAGGTAGAAAATAAAAGAGTTACGATAAATTGAGAACTTACGAATCATTTTGTTGGAGCTTCATTCACTTTTATTAAAACTATTTAAGAAATTTTTACGAAAAAATATATTCCTATAAGGCTTGCAACTTCACTAGTAACTAAATAAAAATAATTTTGCATTTACTGTAAAATGTAAAACAAAAGAATAATAATTATTTGATAAGTAAAACACAGAAAAAATTATTGAACAGTAAATAAATTAGTAAAAACATTACTTTCTAATCTAACAAGACAGGTATGAGTAATTTTTGTTTATCAAAGTACTTTGATGTAACACAGGTTGCTCAATAAATAAAAGAAAACATGTACAGAAAGTAATTCGTTTCACATATAAATAAATAATCTAAGTAATTAAAAGAAACTGATAACATTTTTAATAAAGTTAGAATAATTGCAAAAAAGATTTTTTTCATTTATTTCATTGATACAAAAGACATTTCTTAACATTTGCTTTCACTAACTGAATCATTTTTCTCTTATATTTTGTTAAAGATACTAAAATTAAAAATACTATTTAATAAAAGTTTCAACACAACAAGTGTACGTACTGTTATGGTGTTAAAATTTTGAAATGTTGGGGGGAATTGTGTAAAAGGGACTTTAAAATTGAAAGATGGTTGTTATGACATGTTTTGTTGGTTGATTATTAGATTGTGAATTTTGTAAAAAATGTCAGAGGTGAAGTTAAAATAAAGAATATTTCAAAAGTAAAAACCTTTTATTAAAATTTCATTATCATTACAGTTGGCGCCCAACGTGGGGCTCGAAATTGAGTGAACCCAAAAGATGAAGGAAGATAATTATGGAATGAGAATTGGATTAGAAAGACAGCAAAGGGAAATGCAAGAATTAATCACGAAAAAAAAGATGAAGCCACAGTTAGTGCAGAAGAAGAATCAGAGGAAGAACATGATAAAGAAGAGGAAACAAATAAAGAGTCACAAAAACAGAAAAAGGGAATGAATGACATTCTACAGATTATAATGAATGAAATGGGGAAGAACAGTGCCGAAATCAAACAATGTATCGGACAATTAGAAATTAAAATAGACATTATGAGAGAAGATATGACCAAACAACAAGAATTTAATCAGAACAAATACAAGCAAGAATGTATGACATAACGAATGAAAGATAGAAAAGAAGTAAGATAGGAAGTAATGAAAATATATGAAAAATTAGAGAATCAGAGTCGTTACATAGAAAGAAAAGTGAAACAATAAAGAAAATAGAAGAAGAAATGGAACAAGGATTCAACATAAGTAAAGAAATCAAAGAAGAAGAATATAAGAAATCAGCAGAAATGATTAAGAAATTGGAAGAGCAAATGAAACAATCAAGACAAGAACAGGTAGAAGAAAGAAATAATTTAATGAGAGAAATTGAAGAAGCAAGAAGAAACACAATAGAGTCATCACAACATGTCATAATGACAATGTTAGCAAATTTTAAGGTGGTATAAACAAGATACATTCAATTACGTTTATCAGATCTGTTCAAAACAAATATAAACATTTAAATAATATGGATGAAATTAAAGAAATAATTCGTAACAATTTAGTAGGTCATTACTATGGTTTACTAGTAAAAAAAATAGTTTTTAAATAATTTTCACGTTGGGGGAAATTGTTATGGTATTAAAATTTTGAAATATTGGGGGGAATTATGTAAAAGGGACTTTTAAAATTGAAAGATGGTTGTTATGACATGTTTTATTTATGTTGATTTTTAGATGGCTTAGTTTATGAAAGATTTGAATTTTTTAAAACAAAGATTATAAAAGATAGAAAAATTGTATAATTACATTTTCTTAATAGTTAATTACACTTAACTAATCCAAAAGTACATATTTCTGACTAAATATTTAATCTTTTTTAATATGAATGGAACGAATGTTATAAATAACGATTAAATAAATAAATAGATTGAAAAATACTCATATTTTATGCGATGATAAATACAAACCTTTTCTATATCCAAGTTCCTCTTTCTGTAGTTGTTCATATAAACCAGGATAGTCTTCCCTAATATCTCTTGTTTCTTCTTCAGCCTCTTCTTCGGATTGCCATTTGTCAAAATCAACTTTTAACCATGCGGGTTTTTGAGGTTGAGCAGTGAGTCTAGGCCACCAACCTTTTTCTACTTTAAAGAATGTTAGATCAACTTTGTGATCAGTTACTTTTACGTTTTTGGTCTAAAAAAATCCAGTATCCACTACAGTGAGTCCATAGAAAATAACAATTTCAAATAACAAAGGAGAACCATGTATTAAGGATGAGTGAATTTTCACATTTGTTATTGGCAACAAAAAAATATTATAAAATGTCTGATTTTAACAACAAAAGTGGTGAAATTAGACAAAAATGATTAGTATGTCTGTGGCAGTCTGAAGATCTTCAAAAATTGAGGGCTATGACCATTGCCAAAGTTTAGAGAAAAAATCCATTTATTAATATATTTAATTTATTTATTCATTACTAAATGTTTTATTAATATCTTACTGCCGACTCTCATTTAAGATGGAATTTTCATATAGACAATATTGCAAAGACATTGAGATTGCTGCTTTATAAATTTAAATATTTAAAAAATATATATAGACGTGCAGCACCTCCACATAATATATTTTAGTCTTGTAGAATCCAGAATAAGATATGGCATAACAATAATTAATTATTTATATTTTAGTACTTAATTATAAACTAAAATTTTGTATTACATTGTATAAATTGAATAAAGGATTATTATTATTATTATTATTAACTAGTGTTTAATAAATTTAAGGATTTGTACTTAAGTCTTCACTGTCAAAACCAATTTCATCTAAAAGTGAAACATTTTCCATATTTGAACAGTTGAAGTTATTTTTAACATTTTTGATTTTATTTTGTTATTGTACTAGTTATTTATTTAGCTCAGTAATAGTTCACAGTTATCTCTAAAAATTAATGGTCATTTTTACCATAACTTAAATGACATACATAATAATCATCTGATTAATTTTTATTTTGCTTTGAGCAAAAGATACAAAATTAACCATAAAGAAAAAATTATATATAATCTGGTCTGGCCAATTGGGCTTTGCCAAAGCAAATCACTAACTAAATGAAATTAAAAATTAACAATGCTATACACATAAAACTATTTGAATATTGTAAGAAATTAACACTCACATTTTTGTCTAAATCTGAATGGAAATCAATAGAAAATTCATAGTTTTTTAAGCCTTGTGCACCAATGCCTTGTGACTGAAAATATAATTTCCTTTTTTCCAAAGTAATTCCGGGTGCCTAAAAATTAAATATTATTTTAATTATCTTCAAACATACTAAATTGTTTTAAATTTCTTACTTTCACATCCTTTAAATCGACTTTTAAAAATAAATTGTTTTCATTTTGAGCCCAATACACAAAAGGGCTTAATACAGTCATTGTACACAACTCAACTTAAAATTAGTTATATCTTGTAAAATATTTGTTTCATTAATATTATCTTTCTTTGCTTTTCCAGAGTCTAGATACAAAATCAGATTCTAATCTATATCTAACCTAGTTGTCTCTTCTATCACCCTCTGCCCTCGGGTCCCTTTTCTTATACAAGAATTCAAGTCATTAATTATTTGTGTAAAGCCCATAATTCTATACATACATATAGTGTTAAATTTAATTCGTTCACTATATTTACATAATTAAACTTAATTCGGCTCTTTCTTTGTTGTTAAAAAGTAAATTAAATTATGAAAATACGTGACCCATACTACAAACAGTGTTAATACTGGTTGCTTGACTTAAGTGTTGACCAAAATAAGAAGAATATAAAACGTCAAAACCACTGTGTCAAAACTCAAAATAGAAACAGAGTGACAGTGACAGTAGATTTGGCAATTTGGAGGAAAATATTAATTCTAGCTAAAAAATACTAATTTTACGTTGAAATGGCCTTTACACTTTGGAATTTATTTGAGGCTAGTTTATTATGTTTAAATGCAGTATGTATATTGAATGAGGAGCGATTTTTAAGTAAAAGTAAGTAACTTATAACCTCAAAATTACTTGCATTTGGAAGAATAGAGCCTGTTTTTTTACAAAAATACAGATTTATTGAATAAATACAAATGTATTGACATATTATTAGTGAGTGTAGTAATCCAACCCATTCTTAAATATAGATTTAATTTTATACTGTTATTAAAATAAGACAGAAACAAAAAACTAGTTAATTAATTCACATTTTATTAATTGTGTACTGTTATAAATGATTTTCAGTTGGTTGGGGTTCAAGAGGAGGCAACGTTCAAGGTTTTGGAGAAAATCCTTCAACAAAGTCACAGATTTACACTCTCTTTCATTCCATAAGGACAGTAGCAAGAAGTAAGTTGATGCTTTGCTTTTTTATTATTCTAATTATATTTTATCTTGGCTTCAAGGTAAGGTCTTTAAGATTGATTCAGTGATGTTATACATTTTTTCAGATATTAATTTTTAATGATTTACTAGAGAAAGAACACCTTTTTCTTTTACAACTGGATTTTACATATATTTTTTTACTGGTAATGCATTAAACTAAAAAAATTGACCCACAACATGAATAACCAAAATTAAAAGTTGAATAAATAACAAGTTTTTAATATTTTTCTGGGGATCTACAAGATAAACACCTGTTGAATATATAAAAAAAGGTCTGTTAGTAACATGAGTGCAGATACATAAATACATCATAAATACCTATGTTTTAGTATAAGAAATTTTGCACTTAAATTTTAACTAAAGTTATGTCATAATGATTTATATCCGAATTTTGGTGTGATAATTTTATGGTTTGAGTAGTTTGAGATGTATGAGACAATTATACAAATTTGAAATTTGGGAAAGTTGTCAGTGTTCTATGATAATAAAAAAAGAAGTAAAGGGTTGGAGGTGACTTTTTATTATAAAATGTAAAATATCCATATCTTATTCATAATTCATTTTCAAAAATTGTACTTAATGTTGGTTTGTGACAAACTAAAATACAATGAGTCAAAAAATATTACAAAAACATCATGGAATATGTCAGTAAAAGCTGCATCTTAAAATATATAAAATTCACTTATTAATATATTTTTTCATCGACCTCTACAAAAAATAACATTTTACATACTAATTTCCGAATGGAAAGTCAACTATTTTTGAACTTACTTTTCGTCCTCAAATGACTCGCACTGTGCCGTATCCTAGTGACCACAACGGACGAAAAGTGTTTGCGGACGAAAAATGGTCGATTTTTCTTTCGGAAATTAGTACATTGTAGAGGTCGACGAAAAAAAGTAATATGCACCTCGGCGAAAAACTGTTTATTGTCTCGCCTGCTTGGTAGCCTCGGATGTGCCTCGGCTACCAATTTGCAGACTCGACTATAATAGACAGTTTTTCGTCCTTGGCACACAAATAACTATTTTTTCATATTATTGTATTTTCTTTTCAGTTCCTCTGATATTCCTGAACATACTAATGATAGTATTCAAATTAATACTCGGATGATATCGGATTTTATATTAAATGTTAAGTAACTATTTTTCATGTATTTATTATTTTTGTAATATAATCTATTATTAGATGTTTTACTTTTCTTTCCAATTTAGATGAATGGATGTGATAAAATACTGCACTAGCGTATATATCATAACACTCATGATCACCTTTCACTGGAAAAACCTGCATACATATACAGGGTGTTACCTTTGCTTTTGCATATAAAATCTTTTTGCAGGTTACATAATTTTTTTATCTGATTTTTTTAAATTTTTTTCGTTAATACTACTCCAGCATTAAAAACTTAACTAACAGGCGGATTTTCATATATTTGAGAAAATTTTAATTTCAAAATAGATATTTTCTATCACTTTTTTCAATAAAAACAGCACGTAAATGTCTGAATTAAATCCGGCTCGAAGGACCATGTCGGAGGTCAGACGAGAATTCTGCTTGAGATTCTTGAGAATGAACCTTCTTTCAGTATTTTTATATATTATTTAGGAATGTACACCAATGAATTATGTTCATGGAGTCGCCGGTGTTACAGGCTCTTCAAAACAATTATGTTTGTGTTAACGTACACGCCGATCTGCTTCCTAAAATAAAATATAAAATATCTAGCAGTTCGTTCAGTGGAGTCGAGCAATATAAGTTGTTTCAGAAGATAAATAAATAATTATTTTGACAATTTATATTGTGAATTATTTTACCTATTTGTAACATATAATCATTTTTTTTAAACGACTTGAGAATAAATGTTGAACTGTCAATAAAAAAACATTTTTAATTTAAAAAAAGTGGTTTTAGTTGCTGCAACAAACTTTAGTAGATAGGTTGACGATTTTTCACTAGGTGGTCTTCCTCTACTTCGCTTGTACGTTCTGGGTCTCCACTCAAGAAGCCCCTTTTTCCATTGGTCATCCCGCATCCGTGCAATGTGGCCAGCCCAGTTCCACTTAAGCTTCGCAATAGTTTCAACGACATCGCTGACGTCGGTTCTTCTGCGCAAATCCTCGTTTCTTATGTGGTCCTTCAAGGTCACACCAAGCATGGATCTCTCCATCTTCCTCTGTGTGACTCTAAGTTTCTTAGCTGTTGCTGTTGTTAGTGTTAGGGTTTCTGAGCCGTATGTCATCACTGGCAGCACGCACTGGTCGAAAACCCGTCTTTTTAAATTGACGGGAATGTCTTTAAGTCGTCCAAAAGCTGCCCATGAGAGAGTGAGCCTTCTCTTTAGTTCGCATGTCTGATTATCCCTTGAGATGCTGACCTCATGGCCAAGGTACACATATCTATCCATCATTTAAATCTAAGCTCTGTCAATCCTTAAGCGACATCTGGGAACAAGGTTGGTTGTGAATTTTGTTTTTGACTTATTAAGACCGACCTTCCCGCACCTCCTGCAGGTTTTGCAACATCAGTCGCATTTCTTCTAGTTGTTTAGGTTCTTGCCATCTATGTTTATACCTCTCTGACTCCAGTCCAATTGTTTGAATACACTCTCCATGACTGTAATAAACAGTTTTGGTGACATCGTGTCGCCTTGCCGAACACCACGTTCAATAGTTATGAGGTTGGTATTTTCATGCAGTTTTATCGTCATTGTTGCATTTTTGTAGATATTGTGGATGAACTTGGTATATCGATAGTCGACTCTACATTCCTGAAGTGCATTCCACACTGCATTTAGCTCTATTGTATCAAAGGCTTTGTGGAAGTCCACGAATGTCATTACTAAAGCTATGTTGTATTCTATTGTCTTTTGTGTTTGTGTTTTGATGCTTTGAAGGTGGTCATTCGTTCCAAATCCACGACGAAAGCCTGCCTGTTCCACAGGTTGATAGAAATCCAATTTATTTTCCAGTCGGGTGGTTATAACTCGAGTAAACAGTTTGTAAAGGTGACTTAAGAGGCTTATTGGTCGGTAGTTCTCTAGTTCTGCTATATCTCCCTTTTTGTGAAGCAGGATTACAATAGATTTATGCCAATTTTTGGGGACTTTACTTTTGAATAGACAGAGATTAAAAAGCTCTTTTATTTTTAGCAGCAGATGTTGGCCTCCTATCACCAGTGAATACTCGCCTTAAAATAACAAACCCCTATGAATTTCATTATGTTCATTAAGATTAGTAAAAAAGGGAGGAGCGTCAGAGCAGAAAGTGCTCAAGATGCATTTACAAAATATTGATTTTACTCTTCCCCTTAAAAACGTTACAAGTTTGTATCTCTCCCTCTTCGTTTTAGAAGAACCTATTGTACTATTTTCAGTAGCACGACTTATAAAATGAAGAAAATGAGGCTAGATTCCAACTTCAATAAATGGATAGTTTTATAGGACGAAAAAATATTACTCTAACTGCATTTAAGATTTTATTGAGTGCATTCGCCTTGTAAAACAAAAAAGAAACAGTTATTTAGGCTCTACATGCCACACTGTATAATCCCATTCTTTCAACACTATCAAATCCACTATTTGCTGATATAACTCATAGTTTCCTTATGTTAAATAACACCTTAAGAGGGGATCATTACCGAAGAAATGGTAATAATCCTTGTGTAGAGAGAGAAAGTTCTCCTCAAGATACCGAGGTGGTACCATAAACACTACGGCGATATCCGAAGAATCATTCCTCCAGTACCGCGAAGTCTTGAACTTGCGAGTGATAGTAAAAGTAATCTCATCGATAACGCGACGATATGGCGTACAAGACACTGATAGTGGTGGTACTATTTTTGACAAATTCGGTTTTTTCTAATACTACTACAACTACCCCTTCAAGTTCTGATGAGTTTAATGAAGGTACTTCCATTGAGGGTAGGAACGCTTTACCCCATGTAAACGTCAGTGTAAGTGGCGCCAGGAATAGTACCCAAGTGACGCCGAGTTTGGCTAGAGTTTTGGATTTTTACAATACGGAACTTTTGGCAGCTGATTTTCCGAAATTTAAGGGTAGTTTGGGTCACGGGTGTCAAAAGGATGTAGATGCGTACATTGTGGGATTGAGCAAAGCAGAGAATTGGGCTTTAAAAAGTAAGTGATATCATTAGTCATGAGTTTAAATTTTAAGCTTTTACGTCATTTTGCTGCTTTTTAAAAAGTCAATTAAAATGCTTTTTTTGGAATGCAACAATGAGTTTATTGTATACTATATTTTTTAAAGTTAATAATCATAAAAAATAATTTTTAAATTGTTAATGCTTTTCATATTTTAAATAAATCAAAGATACTTTTTCTAAACGCCAGATATTTTTAAAATATATAATTCAAAATTAGTCGTTGAATTTAATTTATATATCCACGTTATTTATTTGGTACCAAGGCGGTATACCCATTCTGTACATTTATTTTACAAATTATATAAAATATATACCTACATACCGGGTGTATCAACGATACGTGAGTGGAGGATAGCTGCTTCCCTTTTTCAGATAGGAAAAATGTTTCAAATAAAAGTTGTAGATAGCAATGAAAGCTATGTTCCAAAAATTACTACCAACATACAGGGTGTCCCATAAATGTGTGACTTATCAAAGTTATGTTTTTTTAAATGAAACACCCTATATATTTTACTCGATTGAATTCCTTCGGAAGAGTGCTTCTCAAATATATAGGGTTGTATGGATTGTATTAAGTTATGGTGACATTTATGTCCTAAAATGGGTTCATTCAACACCAAATATCTCAAAATCAATAACTAGGAATAACAAAAATTTTTCACCAAATATCCTCGAAAATGGTGTATTTTGATTTCATATTCATAAATTTACCTAATGGCACTTTTCCCATACAGGAGCAACCTAAACTCGGGATCATTTTTTTCTCAGTTTTTCAAATGAAACACCCTGTATATAATAATGCCATACCAGAATAGTCTACACTATGAGCTTCCAGAAAATATAGGGTTTGCCTACTTGATTTTCACCGGTAATACATCTAATTGTTAAGGAAAGTATGAAAAATGTCATAAAAGCAATAATGATATTTTTTTATTCAATGATGGACAAACATGGAACAAAATAATCTCAAAAAAATGTAAAAAACCGTCATTTCACAGTAGATGTTCAAACAATCACCCGTTTTGAGCTATGCATAAATTAAGTATAACTACGACTTCAGTTAAAGTTGATCTTGTAGTAGAGCGCAGAAATCCTCTAATTCTATTTTTCCTTCAGCGTCGTTGGTTTGCCGCTAATTTATTTTTTTGCTCACTTCTTGTGTTTCCCATTTTCTGTTTCCACAAACCTCTCCTTCGAGTCGCATATCTACTGTCTAAAAGCAGTTTCTGTAACATCTATTCGGAATGTAGATCATTTTATCAATCACCCTTGGAACATTTGAATGTTAATAAACATGACATTTTATTATGGATGTTTAAATCTAATATTTGATGTAGATCATGTTTATCATTTCTTCGGTGGATAATTTCATTTCGAAACGAGAAAATATTAGATTTAAACTATAAATTTACTTCGATAATAAAATGTCATGTTTGATGTTGACAGTTCCTGTAACATTCAAATGTTCCAAGGGTGATTTGATATAATTGATAAAATTATCTACATTCCGAATAGATGTTACAGAAACTGCTTTTAGCCAGTAGAATGTATGCAGTTCGATATGCGACTCGAGAGTTTTCAAAGGAGAGGTTTGTGGAAACAGAAAATGTGAAACACAAGAAGTGAGCAAAAAAATAAATTAGCGGCAAACCAACGACGCTGAAAGAAAAATAGAATTAGAGGATTTCTTCGCTCTACTACAAGATCAACTTTAACTGAAGTCGTAGATAGACTTAATTTATGCATAGCTTAAAATGGGTGATTGTTTGAACATCTACTGTGAAATGACGGTTTTTTACATTTTTTTGGGATTATTTTGTTCCATGTTTGTCCATCATTGAATAAAAAAATGTCATTATTGCTTTTATGACATTTTTCATACTTTCCTTAAGAATTAGATGCATTACCGGTGAAAATCAAGTAGACAAACCCTACATTTTTTGGTAGCTCATAGAGTGGACTATTCTGGCATGGCATTATATAACTTTTGAAAAAAACTGAGAAAAAAATGATCCCGAGTTTTGGTTGCCCCTGTATGGGAAACGTGCCATTCGGTAAATTTATGAATATGAAATCAAAATACACCATTTTCGAGGATATTTGGTGAACAATTTTTGTTAATCTATAACTATAGATTTTGAGATATTTGGTGTTGAATGAACCCATTTTGGGACATAAATGTCACCATAACTTCAGAACCACCTGGTATAAATCCATACAACCCTATATTTCTGAGAAGCACTCTTCCGAAGGAATTCAATCGAGTAAAATATATATAAAAAAACATAACTTTGATAAGTCACAAATTTATGGGACACCCTGTACGTTGGTAGTTATTTTTGGAACAAAGCCTTTATTGCTATCTACAACTTTTATTTAAAACGTTTTTTCCTATCTTAAAAAGGGAAGCAGCTATCCTCCACGCACGCATCGTTGATACACCCGGTATATGTGAACTTCAAAGGAAAATCGTATGATATTGTTGATAAAGGATATTCTTCTTTGTCTTGCATACTTAGTTGTTCTATTAAAGGTGAGGCTATATCTTGTAATATGAAATTTTTTCATGTTGAGATTTCGAAAAAAAGGTTAAACTTTATATTTAGGGTTTAAATCCAATGCACTAATCTGCAACATTATAGTCCATTTTTTCGTACTTATTTTCCCAGTCGGTGTACCTATATGAAAATAATCTGTTCTCTTAATGAAATATTTTGGAAAAAAGTGTTTTGTGAGAGGTAATAAAATTATCTGAAAAGTAGAGCTTTATGCACCCTCTCACCGTTCGACATGAATGTCGCGTCTGGACTTCAAACAACTATTCCCGGGGCTATATGCCCCCACATGCATTGGATTACATCCATCCAGATAACGTGTCGGAAACTATACAATAGTATCCAACCCTTTGATTTTGTTATTAAAGGCGCCATCGTTCCTAGACCTGTTTCGGCATTGTTGTGCCTTATCAGTAGACTAAACCTAATCCTTATAATACAACTGGTTGCGTTAAAGGCTTGAAAACAAAGAAAACGATTTTCAAATTAAAATCTCCTATCAACATATATTTTGTGACGTTTCTCGGAATGATTTATAAAAGGATAGTGCATTTGCTTATGAAAATTTGATATATCATATTGTCAGAAAAAAAAAACGCAGAAAAAATAATGATACTATTCCGAGATGCCCAAAAAAGGAAGCAGAACAGAAAGATCTGCATGGTCAACTCTATTAGAACCTTAATCAGTCACATATAGGAGTCGAACATAGCTAATAAGTCTTTTCCCTGAAATGAAAGGTTTTATGATTGCAATTCAAAATCAGGCAATCAATACTAAAAACTATAAAAGGCATGTAATTAAAGATGAAAATGTCGGACACGGGCAGAAAGTGCTGTCAGAAACCAGAGACCATTTAGTACATACCATCGGGTTGAACTTACTTTGTCAATACCGATTACCTGTAGAAACATTATCAGATTTGCAACATTCTTCATTAAAATCCAACAGATATGATGTATACAATGTCGAAACTGTCCCTTTAACGGGCTTCATGCCATATACTAAGTCCTGTTCAAGCTAAGACTGCAATGAAATACCTACATTGAAATGTCGTGTTTTTAAACAATTTGTACAGCTTTAGTAATCGAGCCATCTCAAAAATTAAAAAGTCAAAGATTAATCCGTGTTTGCACTCCCCCTTCCCCCAAATTAAAGTAGCGAATTGTTTGGACATAATGCTTGGGTCATGACTATCTATTCGAGGAAAAAAAAGCAAGTCTCGAAGTCGTTTTCTTTCCTGTGAAAAACGCGAAAACGGCTCTAGGTGTGTTTTCACCGCGGCGAAAATCCATATGCTTTTAAACCGCAATATCTCGAGAAACGCTAGACAGATTTGGACGAGTTAAAATTCAGTTTATGCGTTTTCGCGAGCCCTTTATTTTATATCTAGAAGTCGTTTCGATCAGAATAAAACTCATCGAGTTACGTGCGAAAACCTGATTTATCATATCTTTACATGTTAATTAATCCCCCCTACACACCTTCCTTAGCTTTCATATAGTGATCACGTGAAAGAGGGACTCCGAATCTATGAAATCACAAAAAATTTTTTTCGAAAAGAGCGACTTCGTTTTCAAAACCAGATCTACTCCACTATTGGTTGTCAAGCTTTTCCAAGCTTTCAGCTGTGACAATTATTTAACGGGTTTCAGTAAGCTCGCAACAAATTTGGAAGCAGATAAAATGTACTTTACCAATGGTAGTAATAGAAATCAATTTATTATTAGATAAGTTAGAAAAATGGTAAAGTGACTTAGACAACAAAATTGACCAAAACAATCTTGACGAAACGTTGAAATTGTCGCTTTAAACATCTCGTGATAAAATATTAAAACATTATGATAAGACAAACTGGATGTACTGCGTAATATTAATGTTAGATCCTCGACACAAAGTTGAAACTTTCTTAACTACTAATTGGGGAAAAGCTTAGAAAGACAAGCCGTCGAAAAGTTCGAGAATATCTTAAAAATATTTATTACTGTCCAAACGATGAACCTGAGAATACTCAACGACGTAGATTTCTTAAGCATATTTAAAAAATAACCAGTTAAGAGTAATGTTGAAGTTTGGAGATACGAGATTGATAAATACTTAGAGACACCACGGGCTGAAGGCTCTAAAGATATCTCGGACTGCTAACGACATTTTTTATTTTTCAAATATTTCGTTTTAGGAAATACAGTACCTCGATATAGACATTCTATGATCATTTAATCACATTTCTGACACCTAAAGTGTGGATTCCTTCGTATAATCTAAATTATATTATTATTAGCCACTAATAGCTAAAATAATTTACATTATATTATCTTATCTCTGAAAACTGAAATGCACACGCTAAGTGAATGAAACTTCTTTTATATTAAATACATTTATTTTATAGTAGAATACATAAACATTAGGTGGGTCTTCTTCTAAAAAATTATGGTTCGCAGAGGTGTTATTCACATTAAATTCAAGCTTTCTGTAAGCTCAAGGGAGGTCTAGCCGTTTGATGTCTAGCAAAATGCAGAGCTAGTTCATAATTCTATATCTAAATAATAATAATATTTCGTGCAGTTGAAAAGTAAAAAGTGAATAATAAATGGCAAGGCTGCGTGACTGAATATTTAGCATTAAACGCAATCAGCTATTAAAACTTATATAATGTAAAAAATAATGAAAGTATATCGTTAAATATATGGTTTTTGTAACATGAATATGGTGCATATCCTTAATGTAATAGAGATATATGTTTAATAAATTATGTGACGAGGTAAAAATTCACAGGTAACAAACTTTTTATATAATTTAGTTTCGACATGTCCTTTCCGATAGGTGCCTAATTATTTTTATTTTCTTAAAAATTCGTTAAGTTAATGTGAAAGATTTTAATTAATGTTTAATTTCTTTGGAATACTTTAGTTGTTAATCCTAACTCTAGAAAAACTTATCGTACTATGTGCCATGTTAATTCAAATGGAAACTGTAAAATACCCAAGTCGATTTTCGTAAGTAATATCATGGGGCATCTAATTTTTCCGAAAAAAATCGAAAAAACACGTTGCTAAGTAATATTTTAACAAGAAGCATGAGTGCTGGTGGCAACAAAAATCCGAGGATTTTTGCACCTGCACCAATGCATTTTGTCAAAAAAATATTACTTTGCTATGTGTTTTTTCGTTTTTTTTTTCACAGGAAAAATTAGATGCCCAAATGGTATTTGACAAGACTATTTCATGAGTAACTGATTATTCTGCATACATATGGCTTACAAAACATACTACCTATTATATATGCATACATAATAAATGTGTAGGTATTAATTTGAAAACTGAAAAACAGGTAATTTAATTATTAACAAGATACTACAAACTTAATTATTTATGGTACAATTAAAATATAAATTGCAATTTTGGTACACAGTAGGAGTATTGTTTGAAATCTTTGTTAACTCATTGATAACGTTGGGTATAGGTAAATCATTAATGTTGTTGATGGGTCCAGCTGTAGAGTGAGAAGCTCGAGGAGTGGCTGCAGGATCTTCTGTTTTCTGTTTTTTAGCTGGAGGTTCTGAGGCGTCACTTCTAAGGGTGTTTATGATGTTGGAATAATGCTCATTATCCATTTGCAGATAAGGCTTAATTGAGTAGTCTGAACTGTGGCCAGTAATTTTAATTAATTGTTCACCCAGTTTACTGACTGCTGTTGACCGCATAGAGTGGTTTGTTATTTTTATTTCTTTTGTATTTAATCCTGCCTTCTCTACTGCTTCTTTAGTCCATTTCGAAAGTTCGTTTTTTCCCACTGGAGTGTTTTTGTACCATCCACTTGATTGTTCTTGGTTCCATGATGTTAAGAATAATCTATCAGTTGTTATTCTAGATGAACGTTTAACCATTAGAATTTTAAAAAGACGGACTGGCCAAAAGGTGTTGGGACTAGCCATTCACTATCGGCCATTTTTTTTCTCCACCCTGGGCCGTTTTATTGAAGAGAGGATTATATTCTACTCTTCCTAAAAATTATGATTTTTGAAAATCATTTATTTTAAAAATATATGTAACTATGTTATCTACCTGTTTTAATACCAGAATTATCTTCTTCCTCTTTAAAATAATGAACTCTGCAATTGACTGCTTCTCCACCTCTCCAGGCAAGTTCTACTGAAGCGATATGGTAAAATGTTCGCTGGAGTCCCGCCGGAGTGTCTTCGTCCCATAATAAAACCATTGCGTAGTATTTTTCCAATTTTAATGAAGCATAGCTCGATTTCCTTTTATTGGCGCACATCTGCAAATTCCTTCGTTTCACATTATGAGCTTCCCTACTAGACTTGAAGATAATCGACTTCATAAAATACATCTCTTCCATTTTTTGGCAACGGTGTTCCACATTGTCTTCACAACTAGTTCTTTGTTTTCTTTCTTCATATTCCACACCCAATCTTTCAGGATTAGGTTTAGTTGCTCTAAACTTGCAGTTTCCAAAAGCTCGTATTTCTTTGCTTTGCTTGAAAAATTGTTTAGCGTCGTTTTCTGGAGTCCTAGGAAACCATAATTACTTGTTATCAAAGGTATTGTAATTTTTGGTGACAAGAGCTGTCAAGTTTTACCGCGGGTAAACTCGAAAAAACTACTGACAGGAGCTGTCATACAGGCTTTGTCATCTAGAAACCATTTGTAATTCAAAATTGCGCGTTTGTGATTGGTGGAAATTAAGACGAGGGAATATCTTTCTGTGTACACTGTACACGCTCCGTTACCAATAGTTGGAAAAGAGTTATATTTAACCACGCCTCCTGGAGACGCGCGGGAACGGGGCAGATATCGTTATCGGATGAAGTTGTGACGCGCTATATAAAGCCCTTAATGATGTAAATACAAATCTACTGTTTTTATGGGAATATGTTTACAAATGCTCAAGTTTATTGCATGACGTCTATAATCTATTTATTTCGACCCCGTAGTAAAGCCATCTATAGGAAAAGTTTTACACTTATTATTAATTCGTTCAACTTTTCGATGACCATCTTGTAGGATTTAGTTCATTCAAATTAAGATGAAAGACTTGAGATAAACTACGATCTAAAAAAAGATAACTTACTGTTGCCGGTAATAAAGGTAAACGGTTAAATTGCGATAAATGCATATTTTGGTTTTTTTTATTTCATGTTATACAACGTGAAAGCAACAATTTAAGAGATAACATAATTTCACTTATTTCGGACAGCATATGTACATCGAAATGAGGATAATAATTACGTAAATTACATACGGAATAATACTGTTTGTGCTTATTACACAAAATATTGTATAATGATGGGTGTACTTACTCTAAATTTGTCATTTGGGATTGTTGGGTTTTTCTTTGAAGTTTAAGTAGGTAATTTAGATATTTTCCCACTTGTCATACAGTGTGTCATACAGGGATTTTCAATTTTCATGGCATGCTAGATTATATTATACCCACCAATTTATGTAAAATATCTCCAAATTATAATAAATCTAGCAATAACTCAGAAATTCGCAACTTTAGGTATAGAGAATAAAAAACTGATTTATGCGTGATAATAAAATACAGGGTGTTTCATTTGAAATTATCGACTTATTGAGAATTGAAAATATGGAAATTGGACGATCAATTCTAGACATCCTGTATAAAATATTGCATTTGACGTTTCACCGTGTGCTAGAAAGATATTCTCACAATCTTTGTATAAAATTTGAAATTAATAGCTTAACAACTAAGCCAGGTACGGAAATTAACGTAAATGCGTGTTTTTCAAAATTTTTTATAAAAATCAATCAAATATCTCGGAAACTGTTAAACTTAGACCTGTGGTGTGTTGATAATTTTTTGTTCAAAATTTGATGCTGAATCCAAAAATAAAGAGAAAAATGGTACATGTCATTTGAAATAACAAAGTTGATTTCTACGTCCGGTAGGTATAACCGGAAGTTGAAAATATTTTCATTGAATAGAGCGTACTAAGAAAGCCCTGTAACTCAATTTTCAAATTTCAAATATCTATACTTCTCTATATATGGTTAATGGGCCATTTACGTGACACACCCTGTACTCTGTTAATCATACCCAGTTTCATTTGTATTTTTTCCATATTCCATAGTTTCTGCTGTGATTTCGACCCTTTCCTGGTACCTTTTTATTAACCCCTTCTGTCTCTGATATTTCCTCTTCTACTATTACTTCGTCTCCTACTTTTGATCCGTTTCGATTTTTTTAAATATTCTTTTCCATCTTTGTTTTTTATTATTTCTAAAATTTATTTTGTAGTGTATAGTTTATATAGAAATTTTCTAATTTTTATATTCAAACTGTTTCCATGTCCTTTGAATCAGAATGTAACGAGGTAACAGTTACCCATCACAAAAGATCTTGGAACAATAGAAAATTGAATTAAAGTGACATTTAAGTGAAATCTTCAACAAGAATTATTATTCATTATACCTATATAACGTCACAATACATGCAATTCCTTTCCGCGAAAATAATGTTGAAACTTTAATAAACAAATAAACAAGGCGACCATTTCTCCAAATAACCAAAATGTATGTGCGAGATGTAGTAACTTAGAAAACTCATTAAGTTTCTCTTAACAAGGCCGACAGACTAAAAGCTATTAATATCGGTCGAACCCCATAATTATGTAATTTTTGGTTGTGTATATGCTTTATTTTTTATTGTAATTTATTCAAGAAATATTTGCGAACATGGTTATCGATAATTTTTATTGTTATGAAATATATTATACTCTAAAGAAACATTTGTATATTAATTAACAGTCAAGAAGGTTTAATTTTTATTATAGGTAAATATATTTAAATCTCATTTTCCTCTGCACGCGTGCCGACGTTTAATAAAAATTGGACAGGAACACTTTTGCTCCATAGTGAATAATTTATACATTCTAAAAAATTATTTTTCCCCCTACCCCTATAGAAAGTACACACTTTCCTCCCTCACATCAGGGAGGAAACTCATACTTCCCACCCTAGGGAGGAAAAGTACGTTTCCTCCCGCTCAGTTTGAGTATGTTGTAAATGATGAAACTTGTGAATCTATTATATTCAAATTGTTTCCGTATTTTCTAGAATATCTTGTTTATCTTGTATTCTGGAAAAACTAAACATGAATGTTACTTTAACGTTAGGTTTTTAAATAAAAATTTCAACTTAAGGATTCTTAGATATGTTTTTTGACTTAAGATTAATACTATCATAGTATGCTGTGGCTCACTGACAGTAGGTAAACACTACGATCGACTTTAGTTCGTTACATTTATTGAATATAATTGAATTTTTGAAAAATGGAGAGCGATTCAAGTGACTTTGAATTTTCAAGTACGCCACCTAATATTAAGGAACAAGCCAACATAGCGTCATTGACATTACTACCACAAAAATCTAAAGACAGGTATGAAAAACAATATACCCAATATAAACAATGGGCTGAAGACAATAAGATGAATGTTCCTTATTTTTCATAATGTGCTTGTTTCTTCGTCGATTTTTAAATTCTAGACTTTTTGTGTTGAGTAAAAAACTAAAAAACTACTCTAGAGTCTGTAAGGCTTTCCGTTCTCTCGGGTTTTCCATTTTTCTTCTTTTAGTGGTGATGATAACCTTCGCACTTTTACTGATAGCCTCCCAGGGTTCTTTGTTTTCTAACATTTTCCCTACCATATTTTCCGGCGTTTGTCTTCCTGTTGCCACTTCAGCCTTTTTTCTATCTTCTTCTCAACGGACGCATTCAAAGATTGTATGCTCCGCGGTACCTATCAGTCCGCAGTACTGGCATTCCTCTGGGTCGCTCACTTTAAATCGGAACAGATATAAAAAGTTCACATCTGATTCATCCATGGTTCTATATCCCTTATAAGTCTTCCTGTCCATATGGCCTTCCCTTCGATGGACTCAAGGGATTGTTGCTATTTGGATTGTCTTCTTCTAGGCTTCTGGGTTATCCGTTTTCTGTTATCGTCCTCTCTTCTGCCAATAGTTCTATTGGAGGGATACTTGCGATCACCGATAAAGCTTTGGTCGATGCAGTTATGTAGGCTAATTTTCTCTGCACACTTGTTTCTCCATGGTTTTTTCTAGATTGTAGCAAAGTATAGTATAATCGATTGGACGATTGAACATAGAATCCTTCAGTTGTCTTCTGTGTTCCGCGATGTTAGGCAGGAGTACTGATTTTGCTTAAGACTTTTCCAGACTTTTCGGCAGTTTTTCTAACACGCATCCCTATTATCATATTCCGATGCATATGGATGGACTTTTGGCTACAGATGTTCGTGTCTTCGATTTTTACCGTGATGTTCTTCAGTTTTCTCCCCACTGCTAGCAGCTCTACTTCTGACTTCTGTGGCGCCAACTTCAGTTGTTTCAAAATTTTAGTTTAAGGTATCACTTCATCTTCTTCTTATTTTAACGACACTATTTGCCGTCGTTCTTTCTACATTTTTTCTTTATTTTATTTGCATATCCTCCTTAGAAAGATTTTAATTTTTGCAAGTTCCTGCACTCCAGTTGTAAGTACCAATATTGGTCGAATTGTACGCTTCTATATCATCAATTCCGTTTTTAGCATATTGTTATTATTTTGCTGTTATCAGCTCTGACAACTTATTTTCTGAATACTCGTTTCATCAATGTTGTTTAATATTGTCGTGGTTAATTTCTAATTTGCATCTGAGAGACTCTCCAGGATTTGTCACACATTGTCAGTCTGTCCACGTAATAAGTCAGAAAGAAAGGAACACACCGTCAAAGGTACCGCTGAGACCGAAGCGCTCGGCTTTCCTTTGAAGAAAGGAGCCATGGGATTTATGACTGTATTTCTCTTTAAGGTCGCCGGCGCTGCGGCGTCACACTCAAATAGAGCGGCATCTCCTTTCTTGTTGTCTTAAAGTTCGAACAGACTATAAATGTTGCTGTTTTATCAAATAGATTTAGATTTCGTTGTACAATCTGTCCACGTAATAAGTCAGAAAGAAAGGAACACACCGTCAAAGGTACCGCTGAGACCGAAGCGCTCGGATTTCCTTTGAAGAAAGGAGTCATGGGATTTATGACTGTATATCTCTTTAAGGTCGCCGGCGCTGCGGCGTCACACCCAAATAAAGGGGCATCTCCTTTCTTGTTGTCTTAAAGTTTGAATAGACTATAGCCATCCACATTTTTGGTTAGAAGTAGGGCATCAAGGAGATTTTTTGTTCGCCTATTTTTATCCTCTGCAATTCCGGCCTTTTTTTATGATTTTATCCATACGTTTATACAGCCTATTTTTCCATTTATGAATATTCTAATAGCTGACTCACATCTCTGTCATTCGTAGTGAATTTAATTGTCAAATAAATCTAGGAAAAAATTTAGAATTAAATGCGTAAATACGTAAATATTTGAATTTATTATTTAAATTTTGTTAAATAATTTCGAAATTAAATAATATATTACTAGATGGATATGCTGAAAGTTTTGCAACGAACAAAATAAACAGAAAAGTATAAAACTTGAAATACTTATGTCAGCTATACTAAGAATTTTGGTTATATAATTAATAATGATCTTTATTTGTATTCAAAGAAAAAATGGAACAGTGTGGTCAAGCAGTGTGAAATGATCGACAGTTTCTTAAAGTAGCACATTATGATACGGATCTTGATTAATTTATCTTATACAATACATTATTTCCGAATATCAAATAAAACTTTTAATTTACACTTGAATAGTTAGTTAATAAACAGGTTTACATTTTAATGATTCTTAATAATAGAGGGTTACTAGGCTACTACTAAAATTTGTCACATGAACCCTGAAAAAATCTCATGAGAAAAAAGTACTTCTTGTCAAGAAAAATTTTCACTCACACAAGATTACCAATGCCACAAATAAATCCAGTGCTACTTGGAATGTTATAAAATCAACAATAAATATGAAGGATTCGAAATCTTCTTACACTATAACTACTAAAAACAATAAAACATTAAGTGACAATTCAGAAATTGCCACTGAGTTCAATAACTTTTTTATTAGTAGCGTTGAAAACTTAACACAATCTTCTGAAGTTAACAATAGTTATGACTTGAAAATAAAAAATAACAATTTCAACTCCTTCTTTCTCACACCTGTCAACTGCCAAAAAATATTCGATACAATTTCTACCGTATGTGCCAAAAATTCTAGTGACATAGACGAAGTGCCATGTCAAATAATAAAATATGTCTCCAATGAATTAGTAGAGGTGCTGACATCACTTGTCTCAACATTTCTTTCAAGCTAGGCATTTTTCCGCACCAGCTCAAATCTGCTTTAGTTATTCTAGTGCATAAAAAAGGCAGTCAATCGGACATGGCTAATTGCCTTATTATCAGTATTCTCCAAAATATTTGAAAAAGCCTTCCAAGTGAGATTGCTGAACTTTCTAAATAAATACCAGCTATTAACAAATAGACAATTTGGTTTTACAAAAAATCGCTCCACCCAGGAAGCTTTAGTGTCCTTGCAAGAACATCTACTCAACAGTTTTGATAAAAAATTGATTTCCAAAAGGCAGTCGATGTCGGCAACCACCCGCTACTATTAGACAAAATATAATCGTATGGAATAAGAGGACCAGCGTTAGCTTGGGTCAGATCATACCTCTCACAAAGAAAGCAACAGGTTTGTGTAAAAAAACGGGATTTCTTCAATGTCAGAACCATTGAATGAAATCAATAGCAATAATTATGAAGATCTTGCCAAGAAATCATCAAACTGTGTCAACAAAATGAAAAATGGGTGTGACATTCATGGAATAATTTTGAATGTAGCAAAATGAACTTTATCTTATTCGCACCAATAACATCAGTCTCAGTCTACTAGTGAGATCTGGTACAGATAATAATGAATCACTAAAGCAAAGTAATTCAGTAAAATTTCTGGATTTATATGTGGATGGAAATCTTTCATGGGAGACCCACACTCAACAGATAATCAAATCATTGTCATCAAAAGAGTTCGCTATATTTCAAGTGAAAAAAGTGACAAATATTGAAGCTATTACTATGGATGTGTACATTCTCAACTTATATATGGTATACTTTGCTGGGGTAATAGCTCTGGTACTGAAAGGGTATTCGTTAGCCAAAAACGTATCGTAAGAAGCATATTTGGTCTCAGACCAACAGATTCATGTCGTCATGTCTTCAGTACTCATCGAATTCCAACATTATATGATGTCTATATTTTAACTGCTGTTTGCTTTATTCATAGTAATTTGAATAATTTCATGACATGCGGTGATGTCAATCATTACCAAACAAGAAATGCAAACAAACTCTACGTTCCTTCAGCTTCAAACGCATAAATAAGAAAAGGACTAATCATAATATCCCTTAAAATATATAATTATTTATCGGACTCACTGAAAGATCTCAGGAATCCTATGTTCAAGAGACAGTGTAAAAAATTCCTCAAAGAGAAAAGCTACTACTCCTTACAGGAATATTTTAATGATTCATTTTAATTTGGTATTCTCGTCTCATATTCTATGTGTTATATTTTACTCATTTTGTCAACAGTCCAAATGTTTTTATATTTACATATTTTTAATCTTAGGTTAGCTTCAATTATAAGTCTTATGAAATAAATATTTATAATATACACGTCTGGATGACATTTATAATCACGAAGGACTTGCCAGACTCACAATCCAGGTAGTTAAACGAATTTAGCGTGCCTGACGATCATTAGACGAGTCTGATAAGGCTTTCGGGGTGTTCCACATTAGCCTGGCGGCTATTTTGAAGAGTTCTGCAATTCTCACTATAAACAGGATTTTGAAGTTATTGAACATCGCTGGAAAAAGTATATTGAGCTAAAATGAGACTTTGTAGAGAAATAAAGATTTTTTCCCAATTTAGTTTTCTTTGTTTGGTAGGGTACTTCTAGAAATACCCGCGTATTTACTCATTTGATATGTGTATTGTATTTTTATATAATAAATAAATATAAATATGTCACACTTTTTCTGAGGATTAAAATACGCGTTTAAAAAAATCTTGACCCTAATCTAACGTCTACACATTTTAAATAAATCCGGAGATATCTTCAGTTTGGCATGACACACCGTGTAATTCGAAATAAAGGTAGGTAGGTATGTGACCCTGTAGAGTTTCATGAACTCTTATGTACATTTATGAATGTGTACTTAAGGGATGTTACAGACGAAAAGTACAGAAGGACATTTTAATCATTATAGTTTACCTTGACGCAAGGATTGTTTCTGCTGAACAGGTATTACTATTCCGGTTTTAAGGTAAAATTCGATTTATTTGATCTGTAGGGGAAGGGTGGACAAAGTGGCCACTCTAAGGAAATATATTTTTTTTAATAAGAAAGTATTGATAAAAACATGTGACATTTTCGCAGATACTTTCGTTAGTTGGCTATACGCAAAAAAATAACTTTATTTTTGTTATTTAAAAAGAAATCGTACTTTACTGCAAGCCTACAAATGGCTACTATGCTATTATTTAAAAAAAGTTTTGTTGGCTACTACTTTTTTATTTCATTCACTTACAGATATCACAAATAAACTCATTGTCTTCGTTATAGCACCAAGCACAAGCCTCGTGTGCCCAAAGTAGGCTACTTGAGCATCTTATCCAACCATCGTTTTCTTTGAACTTGGAATAATATTCGCTACAGAACAAGTATCAGTCATCAGAGTCCTCAATCAAAACATGCTTTTTTAACCTTATTTTCTTTTTTTAAGCCTCTTTTGATGTTATTTTGTCTTTACTTCTCTTCTTCTTCTTCATTTGCTGTTTGAAAATCATTTTTGTATGGGCTTGAAGTCAGAACGACCGAAGATCCTTTTGGTAATGTTTACCTTAGGAAATGGGACTATATCATGAGGGCTTACAGCAAATGATGACAGCCTACCAGATAGAAGTTTGTTTACAGTAGATGAGGTACTCTGAGTAGAGAGTGGGTTTACAGCGGATGAATTACTGGGTGTTAGGGCAGGGCTTACAGCAGATAAGGTACTGGATCTTAATGAGTCTCCAAGGATGGAACCAAATCCTTTGTGGGTGTCTCTGGGACCTGTAGCTACTATTGCGCTGGTGTTACCATAAAACACGCCCACAGGAAAACCTGCGTTAGGTAAAAGATCTGCAAATCCGCAATCAGTCTTATCACTTTTATCAGAAGGAGCCTCTTGGCGTGGAGCTTGTGACTCCTGATGATCTTCAGATGGTGGGCATGCGACAGTGGGGACGTTTATAGTTTAAATCATATTCTTTTAAAAGGTTGTCGCGAATATGATGTCTTCGCAACTTGTACTTTAGCATAATAATTAATAAAATAAACTTCCCTTACATCAGCAAGTTGAAAAACATAAATAACTTTCAAACAACGAATTAGAACAACACCTAACAATGGTATGATGTTGATAGTGAACTATTCAAGTAATTGAGGCCTTTGCCGCTTTGTCGCAGCACTTCACGAGCCACTGGCTACTTTGCCCGCCATGGCCACTTTGCCCACCCTTCCCCTACCTACCAGCATATACAAACATGGAGGACTAGAGGAAAGAAAATAAATTAGTTTTAGAGTTATGTGCAGGTATCGAAAAAGAAATTTTCAAAATAGTTTTACAAGTAGTTTCTCGAAGCAATCTGATTTCCAGTTCTTTTTGAAGATTTTATTTTTGCAAATTATAAAAAAAATTGTTTTTACATCGTGTTATCTCAAGTAATAATGCAACATTATCTCAGAATGTGTGTCCAATGCGTGGAGGGGGAACTTGACACAAGGGAGCATTCGCCAGTGCCTTTGATGGCAAGTGGTAAGTCGTCAACATCCACCAGTTCCTTCACAAGCGCCAACTCCTCTATTCACTCGTTGTCTTATCGTATGGCGAATGTGTGGAGTAGGCATAATTTTCTGTTATTTTGAGAATTTCTTTCTTTTGTTGTCGGGCAAGTCTTCGTTTGTAAAGCTAGTCTCACTATCGATAGTTGTTAAGTTCGGACCAAAATGTTTTTTTCCAAATGAAGTTGAAAAATCTCTTATTTTTGAAATATTGATTCTTGAAATCGTTTTTCTCTAAATAAATTTTTAAACAAAGCCACCTTGGCTTATTTTATCAAAACAGCGTTCAAATTTTGCAAGCTACTATTTCAACTCGTACTTGAACTCGTTGCAGGAGAATATACCGGATGAATAACTAATTAAGATCTACCGGCTGCACATATCGATCGTCGTCACTTTCCCTGTGACAAAAGTAAATCTTCTATAGTTCGTATAAGGCCAAGGTTTCAACTTGACCTGAATGCAATAGATAGAAAATATTTATATGCATTACTTAGCTGTTAGCTTACCATTTTCGATAGGCATTGTGAAATTTATCTGACAAAATAAATATATTTTTTACATACATAAAGTTTAAAGCGTTTTAGTCACGTAAGCATGTAAGCGCGGTATCAGGCCCCATTCTACATTAGCCACTTTGGTAGGCTTGGCTCTTTGCTAATGTTTAATTATATTTATAAATAAATATTTTTTCTCATATTTACATAAAATTCCCCGGGCGAATATTTTCGTTACCAATAAGAAAACTTGAATTTGTTATACAGGCCAAATATTTAAACTGTGTAAACTTGGAGTTGTACAAGCTTATGAAAATTATTTTTTTTTAATTCGCCTTATTCATTTTTAATTATAATTTTTTGAAGATTTTTTTATTTAATTCGAATACAGTGAATTTCTTATCTCGGAATGTAAGTTTTTTTGAAGAATCATTGATAATTTACATCGGATCAATCGACGTTCAAGAGGTGTTGTAAGTGTGTGTTAATTTTAAATAAAGTGTCATAGGTGGATTGCGAGAAATGGAGCTACAAGTTCGCCTCCCAGGTCTCCAGACTTACATCCCTGTGTTTTATTTGTGGGGCCGTATAAAACAGTTAGTTTAGGGTGTGCCCATTAATTCTATGAAACAGTTAAGAGACACAATAAATATGACAGCCGCAGAAATTCGAGAGAATCCCGAGATAATTCGTAGGGCTCAAATTACTCTTCAGCGGAGAGCAGAGATAATTTACTCGGCAACGACGCATTCAATATGTCATTATGCAGTATTTCGCATGTGATATTTGACCTTAGAGCAGGAAAATAAGGTTTATCGTTTTCAGAACCTTAAATATCCACCACCTATTTAACTTCATAAGATTATTTGGGCATTACAAAGATACAGTCCACACAAATTTGAATTCATCATATTGGAACAGGAATATCTACAAGGTGTTTATGAAAATAGAACATTCTGTTTATTATCCGTTTGTGGATTTTTTGAATAGAAAGTTTGATGCGGTTGAATAATCTTTTTGAAACTTTGTTATATTTTTTTGTCTAGATTTCCTTTATTTTTATTATTTTATTATTCCAAATAATTGTTTACTTGTTTCAATAGTTATTATTCTAGTAATATATTGTTCAGAGGCGCACTCAGATAAATTATGGGGGGGGGGGGGTTGTTAAGATTTGCACTATGATATTTTGTACAACGTAAAATGAGAAATAAAATATGTATTAAACACTTAAACTGTATACAATCAAATATTTGGACTATTTTATTTTAATTTAGATTTATATTCAATTTTCTTGGTTTTTCACCCAATTTATTTAAAACAGAATCGACTGTAGGAGTCATATCCCTATACATATGCAGGAGTTTAACCGATTCTCCGAAATTAAGTTTCTTAAATAGTTTTTTTAAGAAAATTTTCATTTTTAAAATTTTTTGATACACCCCCGTAACTGACAATTTTAAATTCATTGAAAAAGCTTAAAAGGAACGAAAAGACAAAATTACCAATTTTTGCTTACAAACGGAAGTCTAGTATGGGTTTGTAAGGACCCTGTGAACATTCTTAAATTTTTCAATGAATTCAAAATTGCCAGTTACGGGGGTGTATCAAAAAATATTAGAAATTAAAATTATCTTAAAGTCGAAATATATTGTTCAAAATTGGTATGTTGACGTAAAATATCATTATAAACCAGTTTTTTTAATAACTTTTTTTTCATACTTCAAAAATAAAGGTACTTTTCTCTTGAGAAAAATTCATATTTTTTGACAAACCTGGTATATGACTAAAAAAATTGATATCTGATGGTTGAATTTTTAGACCATGCACAAATTTTTATTATGAATAACTTTTTTCCTGAAACAAATAATAAAAAAGTTTTCCATATGCAGCCGACTTTAATTGGACACACTATATATGTCCAGGTACTATTTTTTTTATAACAGCTTTAAAAATTCGAGCAAATGTCATTCCATTATGAATATATAGTTTAAGTAATTACTTCTTGGTGATATTTTCTTCATCTTTCGATTGATTTAGTTTAATTAAAATTATCTGTTAACAAGGGAAACCCTCAACTATTTTCTTTCGATTGCGTAATACAAAACAAATTCTACCAGACGTAAACACGCCAGTATGACCTGGTTATTCTCCGATGGTCAAATCTTCATTTTATCTTCTTGACTTTAGTGAAAGTGTTTTTGGTATATTACGTAAGTATTTGCTTGGTGCGGTACCACATGGCCGGTCTTGGTTTAAAAGCCGTTGATTAGACATTTTTCGGTAAATTCATTTCTTAACATTTTGATTTCGTTATTTCTTAGTAAAATGTATCATTACTACTTGGAATATTGATCGAGCATGTATCCTGACACAAATATAAAATGTGTCCATTTAAAAAAGTAGGTAATTTGTAACAGATGTTGAAATATATTAATTAAAATATTTTAAAATATTTTAGTACGCACAATTATTGTCCATTACGCATATTTATATTAAAATATTACAAAAATATCGAGAATAAACCAGAACTCATGGGAACATTCCGTATAAAAATTAACTAATATAAGAAACCGAAAAATACTGATGTATTTCTATCTGAAAATAATGACATTATCTACAAAGTCCTGACCATTCAAACCTAAATACATGTAACACCCTAATATTAAACTATATCAACAACTATAGAATATTGTATCGCAAAATTATCAAATCTACTGAGAAAAACGGCTATAACAATCGCATCTCAAGAGCTAAAAACTCTTCCATAAAAACCTGGTCTATTATAAATGACCTAAAAAAAACCGTTCTTCAAACAGCGTAAATCCTAGTCCTGATGAACTAAACAATGATGTAAGTAAGAATGTCAACTTTAACATAGCCCCGGGTGAAGATGCTCTCCACCTACCTACTAAAAGGATCACTATAGTTTCTTCCTAGGACCAGTAGACAAGCCCAAACTAGTGCAAACCATAAACAACATTCAACATAAATCTTCCTGTGAAATTGATGGCATGAACACTAAAATTTTTTTCAATATACCGTAGCAATGTCTTACAGAGATACTTTACAGCCTATAACTCTTTAGTTCTTAGGTCTTTATATAGACAAATTCCTAAAATGGTCTACTCATATTGATGCCTTGGCAAAAACAATTATCTTCTGTATGTTTTGCCATTAAAACGGTTTCTAAAGAGCTAACCCCTTCTACTGCATTAATAACTTAATTTTCCTTATTCGAATATCACCTTTGCTTTGGTTTGCCGTTCTGGGGTTCTTGTAACTTATACCACTTCGAATCTATTTCCAAATTACAAAAAAGAGCAATTCGTTATGGTTTTGGTTTAAGTAGTAGGAGACATTGTGAAAATTACTTTAAAAATTTCAAAATTCTAAACCTTCCTGCTCTATTTATCTTCGAATCCGTCTGCTTAGTTCGCAAGCACATTTAAAATTTATCGGAAAGACCAACTCGTAAATATCTTACAAGTAATTTAGATACTGATGTTTATTTAAATATACCCACTTCTGACCTAATAATATTATTACCTACAAAAATTGTATAATAACCTCCAGATACAGTTAAAATCTATAAATTCATATGATAAGTTCAGAAGATCGACAAGGGCTTTTCTTCAAGAAAGACCATTTTACACAGTGGCAGAATTCTATAACGTGCCATAGACTTTTGGGTTGCAACACAAGCATTAATTAAATTGTAAATTTTAATCAACAACAGAGCTAAAAAAGCGTACATATCTATTAAAAAGTGCCGAAGAACCATTGGCCGCATCTGGGGAATGTCACCTAAGGTTATGGCCTGGATCCTGACTGTTATCATAAGACCTATGCTAACACAGATTCGATTGCACCAAGATATACTTTTCTTAGGCCCTACAGGGTAATAATACAAAACGTACAAGAGGCTACATCGGCAGTAGGTGCCTTGTGCATCTACACCGATGGGTCTACAACAAATGAGGGGTCAGGCTGTGAAATGTATTCCAGATCCCTGAATCTCAATATAAAATGGGTAATGGGTTCTAATGTTAGTGTAGCCAGAAGAAACATTACTGGTAATAATATTTACATCCTTACGGACAGTAGACAGGTACTACTAGCTCTGAATAGACCACGCATTACATCAGGTATTTGGGGGGGAGGGGGAATGCTCAAGCACACCACCGCTTAAGTTCTATCACGAATGGTGAGTTGGAATCCGGGCTCATAGGTGCAAGTCCCGTCCTACCAACTAAAACCCCCCTTTCTGCATCTGCTCAGTTATTCTGGAACTAACTCTTTGTTATGTCATCAGAGTAACTGAAAAGCCTATAAACCTCCAACCTCCATTATTACTGTTGAAAGGCACTTTCTTCTTTTTCCTTTTTTTCATTATCTGTTTTATGAAGCCGCGTATTTTCTCCCACTTGCTTTTACTTCCTAACATGCTATTCACTACATTATCCGCTCCTATATCTTCCCCAAATTCAATTCTGAAATGTCTCTCTCCCATCTATTGCATGCAAAAATTGTATGAGCAGGACTGTATACTCTAAAAGAGCCATGGCCAGTGAGGAATTGTGTAAGATAGTACTCCAACAAAACACCTCTACAGGATGGGGTTATCTGACACTCCAGTGTGTAGAGGATGTGAACAGGAAGATGAGACTGTCGAACACATTCTTTGCGAATGCCCGACACTCTCACAAATAAGACATTTTCTTTTCGGCGAGTACAGGCTAACATATGCCAACATGAGGGAGCTTCCTTCAGGCGACGTCATTAAACAAGTAGGCTGGCTGACGAGCTAGAGGGAAGGCTTAACCTCAAAAGGACGCACAATGTGCCAAATGTGGCCTACGTGCTGTGGGGTGACCCACCCTTCTATCTTTACTGATACAGAAGTGATAATGACTGAGATTGTATATAATTCCTATTTTGTTTGAGTTTTGTTTTATTTAATAATTTATTTTATATTATGTTTAGTTTTTAATTTCGCTTTGTCTATAAAATTTTTGTAATTTTTCGATGACAATAAAGAAGAACACCTCTTTCTAAATACATGTTATATGAATATTACAAAATCATGGAATGACAATTAATAGAGAAAAAACTAAAATTATGGTAATAATTTTCAATGAAGAAATGAATTAGTATATTGTGCAACGAGTGCGCAAAGTTGAAGAAATGAAGTAGTTGCCTACGACAAAAAAATCTTAAATGAATCAAATAAAAAGTAAAATATTTAGAATCAAAATAACTTTTTATTTTTAACAATAACTATGCGTAATTAAAAAAGGCAATTAATTATTTTTTTTCCACCTATGATTATCGGAACATTTGAACAATTGGTGAAATTGAAATTTATATTTTTGGAGATTCTAGAGGAAATCGTATTCAAGTCAATATTTTCTTTGTCTTCGACACTGACTCTGATGGGTCCTTCAGCCGTTGTTGCGATATTTGGGTTGATTTGATGTACATTTTCACGTGAAGTACACGTAGATAGTCTGTCCAAAATAGCGGTCGCAATTTGCTGGCCGATTCGTTTTTATTGCCGATCGATTCTTCAACGTAACCTTCAGCGACAGTGTTAAATTTCAGGTGGTACGGATTCATCGTCAGAACTCTCATCAGTCTCCGGTATCATCGTAGAGTTGAAACTCATTATTGTAAATTTTAATTTTTTAATCAATCAATTTATCTGTCACTTAAACGTCACATTTTTTAGGGGTCTGTATTATCAAAAGTAAATTTGCGGAACTAATTAAATAGCCAAACAGCCATTTTACACCCCAAAAGGCTGGTGCACAGGTAGTACTTTTTCCGCATGAGTAAAAAAAATAATAGTAGAAAAAGCACTAAAAACATATTGTTCGACCAAAAAAGATTTAGAATAGGGGAGTAACTCGAAGGGATAGGCTGAAAAATATGTAGTAATTAATAATCATTAATATTATAGGAGTTAAAAACAGTTTTTTCATGAGATATTTTGAAAAAATCACAGATTTTTCCATTTTTAGAGTTTTTATGGTCGATTTGCTAAAAACTGGAGGCCGACTTCATACTTGTGCATTAATAAACATGTGACTTTCATATTAGAACATTTTTTTTTCAACACTCTTTTTTGTAATAGGATATTATGTTAAATTATTTTCTGTTTGATACATTTTTTTAAATGTAGACAATAATTTTAGACTAAATTAACATGACTAGAACATTGTCCGATTAAATTTACGATTGCGCACGAGGTCACGCACATTTTTAAAGTAAGTTTTGAAACGAACTATTTCATTTCGTTGTGTAAATAAACTTTTATTAATTTTTATTAAAACGGTGTTTGTAGTTCGATCATGTACTTTATTGTAGGCAAATCTGATGAAATTCTTGTCTTGCGTTTGCCACCGCGGTTGCATTCGTTGATCGTGTCATTGAAACTTTTGACTCGTATCGGTATATTCTAGAACATTCCTGAATGCAATTTTTACCATTAATTATTGCAATTACCTTCGCTGACGGTGGAACAGAAGACATTAAATATGCATTTGCATTGTATAAACAACTCACGGTACTTGATTTTGCATTTGTTGCTATGACAAAAACCAATTGTTTTATAAATTTAATTAGAATTTGCGTAAACATTAATAGCCCAGTTGTCAGAGACTTTGAACTCTCATAAAATGGGATATTGCTGAAACTAGGCTCTTAGGTACTTTAAAGGGTGTAGAAAACGATAAAAAAATCTGTGCTGCTCTAAAGTGTATGCTAACTTCACAATTTCGAAAACAAAATCGAAAAGTTGGTTTTTGCGTTATATCTCGAAAAATTAAGAAAAATGTCGAAAATCTAATAGAACCACGTGAAAGAGCGGAAAATTTTACTAAAATTTATATCAACAAAATAGTATTTGAAAAAGTTATCAAAGAGAAAGAAAATATATTGAGAGATTGTATTATATGACTAAATGACTAAATTTAAAACGATTTTTCCTTCGTGTGTTATGTGATGGAGTAATGAAGTTAATTTTACTTAGAATTTCGCTGGATTCAATTTGGCCGTTAACAATTTTGTAATAGTTATTTATGCACCAATAACTCAGTTGCCAGAGAAGAATATTGACTAAAAGCTCGCACAAAATGTGATATCGATGAAACTTGGCATTTAAGTACATGAAAGGGTGTAGAAAACGATAAAAAAATCTGTGAAAATTTGGTTTTTCCACTATATCTCGAAAAAAAATTAAAAATTTCGAAAAAATAATAGCACCACGTGAAAGAGCGGAAAATTTTACTAAAAATCATATTATAAGTTATTATAAAAAAAATTTGTATTACTATAAAAAATTGTTAAAAATAAGAAAGAAAACTCGAAAACTACACGCGCCGAGCTGTTGAATACAAATATTCTGGCGAGGCGTTCGGAAAAACTAATGTATCTTTGCCTAAAATATACGCAAAGAAAAAAAGAAAGCATTTTAAAGAGGAGAAAGCCATTATTTTTTAGTATTTTTTTTGTTTTGTCATAGAAAATTTGACCGGAAGTTATAATTTCTAAAATTCTCACTGATTTTTATGAAACTGATGATATCTATTAATAGAGGCATACAACATTCATTCGACTCAATTTTTATTTTCAAAATAGTGTGTAAGTATTTATATAAATCAATTTCTAAATTATTTTTTTCTTCATTTAAAATAAAATTAATTTCTGATTTATATAAACACTATTTTGAAAATGAAAAATATCAAAGAAAATATGCACCCAAAGCAACCAAAAATTTATTGCCGGAGTAATCCGGACCCTCCTCGTGCTTATAGCAATCGTATCCAAGGTAAAATAAACAAATAATATACAAGTGAAAAATAAATAAATTTTTCTTCAAGCGTATAATAATAACTATATTACTTTTTGCAACACAGATCGTAGAAATATACTATTATTTTACTAGTACAAAAATGATTTTTCATTATTGTACTAGTAAAATAATAATGAGATGGGGCATTGTAATCAAGTAGGTAGGAACTGTCATTTTTAAACTTATTTAATTTGACGTTTGTCTGTTTTGAAAACTTTGTTGAAAAATGTCTCAAGAATTGCAATGTACGCCTCCGAAATTAGTAGAAATAGCTAATTCCAGTATTGAAACACTAATTCCAACGAAGTCGCGCAAAGTATATGATTTTGCATATGAAAAATTTTTAAAATGGACCAAAGAAAATAATGTTCAAAAGTATACGGAAAATGTTATGATTGCTTACTTCACGCATTTGTCAAAAAAATACAAAACTACGGGCACAATATTCAATGGTTAAGACTGAATTAAATATCAAACATAGTGTGAATATGAATAATGATATCAAATTAACGGCATTTTTGAGGCGACAAGGTGAAATTATATACCGAAAAAATCAAAAACATTGACAAAAGACCAATTTAATAAATTTCTTCAGGATGCACCGAATGATATTTATTTAGCAATAAAGGTACGTACTTTATTATTTGTTTTGTTTATTATTATTATATTTATTAAATCGTTGACAATAATATCCTTCCAAATACTAATTTTAACTTGACAATAATTACGAACACGAAATACAAATGCCTAGATAGCTCGGCGACAGAGGATCTGTCCTCGACCCCAAAGTATACAAAACTGCACCTTTAATATTACTATTAATAAATAGGAATAGATAAGACATATGTTTTTTTTTTTTTCATTTTTTTTTCAATTGTGTTAATAAATAGTTGAGACATAAACAATGCCATCTATTTTTTGCTACGTATAACTTGAATTATCTTTACGCTTGAAGAAAAAATAGTATATATTACTCGGAGAAGAAGGCTTCATTATTATGTGTTTCGCTCAGATTACACTACCTCGGCTGGCGCCTCGGCAGTAAACTTCTGAGCTCAACACATAATAAGCGCCTTCTACTCCTAGTAATATAATATACTATTAATATCAGAAACTTGACGTATTCTACTAGTGAGATAAGCTTTAGTTCTCGTTTGCAAGTTTCTAAGTCTGCATAAGCCTGAAATTTTTTACAAACATGTTTTATATATATATATATATATATATATATATATATATATATATATATATATATATATATATATATATATATATATATATATCTTGAATTTTTTGTAATCGGTCGATATAGCAGTTATAGTAGGGATTCCAAATAGTAGAAACGAAACTTAGAACAGTATTGACATAGATTTCGACGAGATTCCACCTATTACCAAAAATGTCTATAAAGTCGATGATGCTTCATTAGAAAGTGTCTCATCCATATTTTAGGCAAAGATACTTTAGTTTTTCCGAACGCCTCTCCTGAATATTTGTATTCAACGACTCGGCGCGCGTAGAGTTTTCGAATTTGCTCTCTTATTTTTAATAATTTTTTTTTAAATAACTTATAATATAATTTTTAGTAAAATTTTCCGCTCTTTCACGTAGTGCTATTAGTTTTTCGATTTTTTTAGTCTTTTTTTTCGAGATATAATGAAAAAACCAAATTTAGCATGCACTTTAGAGCGGCAAAGATTTTTTTATCGTTTTCTACACACTTTCAAGTACTTGCCAAGTTTCATCGATATCACATTTTGTGCGAGCTTTTGGTCATTATCCTTCTCTGGCTATTGGCTTACATAATCTTTCCCTTATCAATGAATAGAACTTTTATTGCTAATTTTTTTAACTGAATGGTCATCTTTTATCAAATGTTGTAAGATATAATGATTTTTGAATTACAGCCTCAGCTGCGTTTGCCGTCGTGCTCTTTAATATTTGTTATTTAGGAATTTCAGGAAATTATCTTTGTTTGTTCAGTTATTGTTTGTGCAATAATTACAATCTAAAAAAGAAACATAGACAGATAATCTTGAAGGAACACAAGAAGAAAGATATTTTCAAAAATTCAAGAATTTGAGTCGCTCGAGTGAATTTTTTTATAAGGAAGACTTTCTAGCAGGAATTTAAGTTACAGTACCGTCTAAAATCGATTGATTAGATCATTCTAGAGCCGACTGGTGAGTAGTAACTTCGTAAAAAAACGTGTTTTTGAGGGAGTTGTAGCAAAGTTATTAGAAAATAAAAAATGGGTTCGAAAATCTGAGACTTTTTAAGAAAAGTATTTTATTTTGACGCTAGAAATACGTTAAAAGTGAGCATTGATGTATCGAAAAGTTGTCTGATTAGTTACATGCTACATTCAATTTCTCTGATATCGTTTTTTTCGACATCTGGGCAATGTATTCAATCATTTACGACCAATTTCAGACATATTGCTATAGGGTCAGTGACGTCAGATTTGTTGACATTTTCGAAATGCTAGAAAAATGTAAGGCGACAAGTTTTTTGTCTGAAAATTGATTTTTCCGTATCAACTGACCCGACTTTATCTATAAAAGTGATTTTCAGACGCGCTGCTATAATAAAAAGTGAAAGTGAACAAACAAAATTCTGGACATATTCACAAGTAACAAAATTCCCAAGCAGATAGTTAGCCTCGTCTGCTACTGTGATTACTAAATATGTATGTAAACAAATTATTAAATATTGTATAAAACTTTTCTAAGGAAATCACTGTAACTATAATTTTTTCAATTGCTCAAACAACAAGAAGGTAGGTACCTATTTCTAAACGTAACTGCACATTGTGAAAGTAAAAATAGGTAGATATCTACCAACCTAGTCGTACATGTACCTATAATTATATGACTATATGTTTGAAACATTAATGCAAACTTGAGAAGAATGTTCTGTTGTGATAAGTTGATTTTACAATATTTAATTTTTTTCTTTCGGTTTCAATATAACTTAGACAACTTTACAATTTGAAAGCTCTTTTAAAGGCTGGTAACGTTACTTTTAATATATCGCATTTGGAGTAAAACATGTTATAGTTGAGGCAAATACGATCGGAGACTCTTTGTCCATAGTTGGTTCGATAATGTCGAATGTGAAATAGCGAAGTATGTCGTGTTGGCCGAGTAAGGGTGAAAAAACTGATCTTTTAAAAAGGAACAAAAGAAGAGGCTTAGCAAACATATCGGCCTATACCTAACCTAACCTAACGTAATCTTGTATTTACTTAATATACAGGGTGCGCCAATTATTTCCACTCGATCTCTAGCACCGAAACTAAAAGAGATATCAATAAGATTTTTTGTAGGGATAGACAGTGTCACTCGGACTACAATTTTAAAATATTTTGATGTATACAGGGTGGCTAATTTTTGTGGAATGAAAATTAATTTGGTTTTTTTAAATTGAACACCCTGTATACGATTATGTCTTCTGATTCTACTTAATATTAGATTTACGGTAGTTTTTTGTATTTGTAAATCCGACGCGGCGTTGACAAGTTATTCCTATTTTAAGCAGATTTAATGAAAAAACAGCACTTCAGAAATATTGGCACAAAAACCACATTTTTTAAAAAATTCCTCAAAAAAGCTACTGTGATGTAAATGAAACATGCACCTATCACAATAATCACACATCTTCACCTGTTGCACAGGGTGTTTGCCGATGGCGTGCCAATAGTCTAGTTTTCAAATGGCAATAACTTAATTTTTTCAAATGAGACACCCTATATATTTTTCTTCAGTTAGAAGCTCTCTCTAATACGCATTAAAAAAATATAGGGTTTTGCACATCTAACTTTACTATTTACTTTAATAATTGACGTTAAGTGACAAACAACATATTTTACACAATTTTTAATAAGAAATCAAGTTACCTATGAAAATGACAGTAGGTATATTTTGTTATGGCATTAATTGTCAACATAAAATTTTGTATTGTATCACGTCTACTATATTTAATCGGTATTGTGTATAAAAAATGGATTTTAATAAGAATTATAGTGTTCAAGAAAATATTGATATGATATGGCATACTGGGTGAATATCAAAAAAATGCGTTTCTTGCTAGTAGGGTCTATCGTCAAAGATACCCAGAAAGACGTCATCCACAAAAGGATACTTTTGAGAATTTAAAGAATCGATTTGATAGAACAGGAACCGTCAAGTATGAAAAACATTCACGTGAAACTACAGCTGTTAATATTGACAACGAATATAAGGTAATGATCAGTATAGTTGAAGATCCCAATATAAGGACAAGGCAATTAAGCAATCAGTTAGATATTTTTAATACAACAATTAGACGCATAATAAAATAGAATAAATATCACCCATATCATATCCAGCTTCACCAAGAATTGTTACCACGTGATTTCGCGCGTAGAGTGGAATACTGTAGATGGTTAATAAACAAGATAAATACAGAGCGTAACTTTTTAAACAAATTTTTATTCTCCGACGAAGCCACGTTTCATAAGAACGGTTGTGTAAATAGACACAACTTCCATTATTATTCGGACCACAATGAACATTTATTTAGAACCACACCACAGTATCGATGGTCTTTAAATGTTTGGGCGGGAATAATAGGTGATTATGTAATTGGTCCCTATTTCTTTGATGGGACTGTAAATAGAGCTATATATTTTTAGATTTTTTGGAACATGATTTTCGCAACTTATTGCAAAATGTGCCTCAAAATTATCGCAACGGAATGTGGTTTCAATTAGATGGTGCCACACCACATTACCTAATAGATGTTCGTAATTGGTTAAATAGGGAATTTCAGGATCGTTGGATAGGAAGGGGAGGACTTATAAATTGGCCTACTAGATCGCCTTGCCTTGCACCTTGCGATTTTTTCTTGTGGGGTTTTATTAAAAATATTGTTTACAAAGAAGAGGTTACCACAAAAGAAAATATGAAAGAAAGAATTACTGCAGCATTTAGACAGGTGACCTCTGCAATGCTAAGAGATGTGCGTAAATCAATGAAAAAAGGGCAAGAAAATGTATAAATGAAAATGGAAGACATGTTGAACACCTACTATAAATTTTAACTTTCACTATTGTAGTTTTCTTACGATTAAACTTTGTAAAATTTTGTACTTATTAAAAATTGTCTAAAATATGTTGTTTGTTACTTAACGTCAATTATTAAAGTAAATAGTAAAGTTAGATGTGCAAAACCATATATTTTTTTAATGAGTATTAGGGAGAGCTTCTAACTGAAGAAAAATATATAGGGTGTCTCATTTGAAAAAATTAAGTTATTGCCATTTGAAAATTAGACTATTGGCACGCCATCGGCAAACACCCTGTGCAACAGGTGAAGATGTTGTGTGATTATTGTGACAGGTGCATGTTTCATTTACATCATAGTAGCTTTTTTGAGGAATTTTTTAAAAAATGTGGTTTTTGTGCCAATATTTCTGAAGTGCTGTTTTTTCATTAAATCTGCTTAAAATAGGAATAACTTGTCAATGCCGCGTCGGATTTACAAATACAAAAAACTACCGTAAATCTAATATTAAGTAGAATCAGAAGACATAATCATATACAGGGTGTTCAATTTAAAAAAACCAAATTAATTTTCATTCCACAAAAATTAGCCATCCTGTATACATCAAAATATTTTAAAATTGTAGTCCGAGTGACACTGTCTACCCCTACAAAAAATCTTGTTGATATCTCTTTTAGTTTCGGTGCTAGAGATCGAGTGGAAATAATTGGCGCACCCTGTATATTATGTGAATCAAAATTTTATTTAATGTAATTTCCTTCTAAATATTTATAAAAAAAAATATTAGTTGCCAAAGCACTTTTACAAATAAAATCAGTTTTAATTAACGTATCGTACTTTTCTTTTATTAAACCAGGTAAAAATGCTCAGTTCATGAATCTACTTTTATTGCCTTCAAGGTACGTTGCTCAGACTGCTCAGTTCAGGTCTACCCAAAAATGTAACATACATGCACTTCCGCTCAAAATAAAATTTAATCCGTTACTGACTATTGTAAAATAAAGATACAAAATTGGCCGTTTACGCGAGAGGCTATTTAAAGCATTGTAATTTTCTGCTTACCTAGGAAGAGGACGAGGTAATTAGGTTTCGTGTAATTACTTATTATACTTATTTATTCATAAATGGTTATGATTTAAAGGATAATTATAGATCTCAATAAAAAATTATCGGCTAGATATCAATAACGAAATTATAGGAGGGCCGTTCAAAAAGTTTTGTTGCGGTAGGTTTATTTCAAATGTTTAAATTGAGGTGGGTATAATCATTTCGGTTTGTTTTGTTTTTGTATAATTAGGTGCCAATTGATGTAGTATCCTTTATTTAAGTGGCAGTAAATTGCTGTATTTAAAATGTTTTTTATGTCTTATGGCAATAAAGAGGCAATTAGCCTTTTGAAATGAAAATTTGACATTTAGTGACATAATTTCTGGTGATTAGTACTAGTTAAAACACAGTTATTAGATACAATAAGTATTTAAGAGTGGTTCACTTTCCGCTAGAACGTCGCTACTTTACCCGTTATATCGAGTATTTTGTACTGTTTTTATGTTATAATCTGGTAATCTATTCCGAAATGTTCCTTTTTGATCGGTTAAAGATGCGGGTAATCGATTCTTAAAAGAACCAAATACAAAGATAAGTAAGAAAGTAGATGAAAGGTTCAATATTAGTACCACAACTTTGTTATCTCTTTGCAAACATATTTATACTCACACATGTAAGTTGTTGGTTGTTTAGTTTTACAGAAGAATATCTAGAAATTATCAGATACCTTATACAAGTAATCAAAGATTACTATTGGTAGATGTAGCCTTGGAAATAGTCATCATGAGTGAGTAGATGCTTTAGCCGGTGGATGAGCACGTTTTTGAGGAGAGTTCTTAATTAATCCAATTAATGCCCACCTAATTAATTAAAAATTCATCCGGTTTTGGAACCTAATTCTTTTTTATTATTAAAATCGACAATTAAAGACCCTATTTAATTAAAGACACAGCTGGTACAATCAAGAGCCTATTTTCTCCCCACTTAGTTCTTAAGCTTTAGAATTTCCGAACAACACTGTGTATATATCATCCTCATCGTCGTTCATTTTCATTACACTCTTGTATGCCAATAAAAATATTTTAGAGGGTATATTTGAAATATAGGTAAGATTGAAAAAACAAAATATATAAAGCTTTTATTTAATAATTAAACTAGCGAGTAATTAATGTTGAAAAAAGAGTATAATATGATGTAAAAAATATAAAAAGATTTAGATTAATACTATACAAAAAATTATACATTAAACCTTAAAAAACAAAAATTCAAAGCTTTTATTTAAAAATTAAAATAGCAAGTAATAAAAAATATCAATTTGTTAATATAAAAAAAAATGTAGGATTAAAAACACTATACAAAAATTATATATTAAAACTTAAATAAACAAAACACAAAGCTTTCATTTAAAAATTAAAATAGCAAGTGATTAATACAGAAAATAATGTAGAAAAAAGAGTATAAAATGATGAAAAAACTTTTAGATTTAGATATAAAAAAGATGTATGATTAAAAACACTATACAAAAATTATATATTAATACTTAAATAAACAAAACACAAAGCTTTCATTTAAAAATTAAAATAGTCAGTAATTAATTAAAAAAAGAGTATAAAATGATGTAAAAAATATAAAAAGATTTAGATTAATACTATACAAAAAATTATACATTAAAAATTAAACAAGTAGTAACGGCACCTGCTAGAAAGCGGGAACAATAGACTTCTAAACTAAAATATTACTTCCGGATAAAGTTTTTAAAACCAGTTTTGAAACCGGAAGTCGTAGAAAGCTGAAATTTAGGAGTGTACACATTCAAGGTATCCTGAGTTCATATCCGTTGTCCGTTAGCCTCTATCGGTTCTGGAAGCTGAGTTATAAATGCGTACAGACAGACAGACGGACGGACAGACATACAGACAGACAGAAGCGTTCCATATGACTTTTCTAAACTTCAGGGTTTAGAAGTCTAAAATTGCAAATTTTTTCACTTTGTTCTATTTCATATTTCAATTTTTTTGAAACCTCACTCAAATACCTAATTTCTTCTCTTTTTCTTCTCAAGTTTTTCAAAACTTTCTTATTTTCCATTCAATTATGAATTCTTTGTTAATTTTCTGAAATTCATCATTTTTATTTAAAAGTGAAAACTGTAACGGTGGTGGAATTTTTTGAACTACCTAAGGTTGTGAAATAAATCACACTTGTTCCCAACAACAAAGACATTAAATGCCCTACACTGCACCAGCGTCTGGACTTCAACAACTACTCCTTGGTCTATATGCCCTCCCAGGTATTGAATTACGAAAGTCCAGACGTGGTTTGGCGCCCGACCAAGTCGGGGCTTTAAACCAGAAACTTTGATCTTATTATTAAAGGAGCTTGCCATTCTTAGACCGGTTTCGGAATTATTGTTCCTCTTCAGTAAGAAGCAGGCTAGCTCGAATTTCTATCTCTAAAGAAATTCTGAAGATCGCTTTGAACCCACCAACTCTTGGTACAAACGGTTAAGTCGAGAAAGGGGAGGTGAGTGCAACACCATCTCTTCACTTTTATAATAAAATCAAAGCTTGCAAAACTACAGAAAACGGTAACGGTGGTGGAATTTTTTGAACCATAAGAATACCAAAAAAGGACCTTATATTTTTGTAAATATTTTTTAATTGATTTAAATAATAGACGAATGAAAATTGAAATATTTTTTAATTACGTTTAAAAAAGTATTGGCTTTATTGTATTGGAAATTTTATTTTTTGACGTATAAAAAAATATTGAATTATTAGTAACAAACACCTATAAGAAATACTCGTTTTTTAAATAATTTATTTGATTATTAGAAGGAACAAAATAAAAATAAAAAAAACAAAAGTACCTTCACCATTAAGTTAAACAAAGACCGATAAGTGCAATATGACAATAATTGAATTGTTTTTTCTATTAGCGGAATTGATATTTATGTCATAAAAATTGAGAACACTGAATTAAATTGTATAATCCTATTAAAGCGACACGGTCGAGTCCACTTTTTGGTGATATAACAATGTTGCAAAAAGATTGTAATATCAGTGTAGTCAATTATATGCCAAAAAGGGGTTAATTTATGATAAAACATAATTTGTAATTTGGTACAGAAAGCCGTAATATTTTAATGAAAGCTTTATGTTAAAAATTATTTGCAATCGGTTTTTTCCGGTTTACTTATAAAACGTCGTCCTACTAGAATGACGTATAACTGATTTATTACGTATTAATATTTTCGTATAATGAATATTTTATTAAACTAATTAAAGTATATTATCTATTATTTATCCTACACAGATTTTCAAATTCAAAGTTTAATTTACTTTTTTGAAATCCATATTCTTTGATAACAATGAGGCGAAGGACAAAAAGAAAATTTTATGCCTGCCTTTAAAAATATTTTAGTACAGGGAGCAGACGATTTTGAGTACTTATTTCGCAAATCAGCAAACATGGATATAATTGCAGGGTTCGTAATTCTAAGCAAAATTCATATGTATATTCATGTTCATGTATATTTAGGAAAATGCGTCATATATATGAAAACACGGCCCTTTTTTCCAAGTGATAAAAATAGTTCTTGTAGTATACTGAAGTTAATTAAAAAAAATAGTCTGGCTGTGAGTTTGGTGTCAGTATTGGTGAAAAATTGATAAATTTTCATCAAAACAATTTCCCTCACAGTCATGAAAATGTTTCAGATGATATGATATGGGTGATTGTCATGAAATGGGGGTTTTTGAGATTTGCTGGTGAACAAACAAAAAAGTGCTGAAAAAAAATTTTCTCATGTGTTTTCAACATTATTTTGAAGTACTTTCTGTATATTTCCACATAAATACACACGAGGAATAGACAGTAAGAAGTTTATATAGAAAAGCCGAAATTATATGGCTTCGGAGGCGACACAAAATCAATGGAATTCTATTTCATAATGTAAGCGAAGTCCCGCGTTGTTTATTAATCCAATAACATTTATACTTGTTTTTTATGATGAACATAATATTCTAAATCTTAATAGGCGAGAATTTTTATATTTTGATGGGAGGAAAATAAAAAAAAAGGTAATTATTTTAATCTACAAAATGAAGACCCTGGAGGTTTATCTGAGCCATTGGGGTGACGCAGGGTGGGTTATCATCTGATTCCCTGAGGATCAGTTTCGGAACACTGCTGCTATCGTTTGAGACCCTAGGCGCGCGGCAATAATGCACTGTTTTTCCGTAAACGTAGTGCCGTGACGTAAAAGCGGAAAATGGAAAGGTTACGGAGGCGACAAAAACCCCCATTTACAAAAACCCCCATTTCATGACAATCACCCATATTATAATAACAGCTTAAAAAACAGTTCGGATAATGTGGAACACCCCGAAAGTCCTGCCAGACTCGTCTAATGATCGTCAGGCGCACTCTAAATTTTTGTTTGTCACTAAGAGAACAGCTTATTTGTATACAATGTATTACCTGGGAAAATAAGTACGAAAAAAATTCACTGCCTCCTGGGCTATTTGCACATCCCCAACAAGTCATTCATAAGTTTCAAATATTCCGTGCCCAATGATGAAGTGAGATAGGTATATAAAAGTTCGGACCATGGCGACGAATTTATGCTGCGATGCATGGGCGTACCGTTACAGAGGGAAATGGGATGTGACACAATATATTTATTTTAATTTTACCACGTCGGTTACATAGGAAATTTAAAATACTAATGTAAATATATTTATTTAATCAAAAGAGTAATCGTAAAAAAATTGACGATCAGTTATTTCGCTAGTCCGCTCAGAACACCTATTGTTCGTCAATGCAGGATCAAGGGCAAATTGATCATTTCCTTGCAAATGTGTCTATGTTGTTTTTATCAGGCTGTTCTGTGACAAGTACATTCGGGATTGAGGTAGGAATAGGGAACTAACTACAAATTAAACACTGATGAATTATTAATTGTATCATCCTGAAATAAAAAAAATAATGTTGGTGTAGTAGGAATCTTCAACGTTTAGATAAATCCTGAAAAATATATAAACCGTTTTAATCTTATCGAACCTACAACAGAAAAAATTGTTAGTAAATATCAACTAACGAAAACGTTGGCAGAAGTAACAAATTTCTACATCTACTATTTTTTTGCAAGCCTCGTTTTATTTTATTTTTTCTCCACTACGCTACATTAAAATTATATACATTCATAGTCCACGAAGCAGGCGAGAAGGCATTGTCAGTGAAACGACATACAAATCGAATCAAATAAGTAATTACTTAAAACTACAATTACAGAACACATTAATACAAAATTAAAATTTCAATAAAAGTTAAGATTAATGGGAAATCACTAGAGTTTAAGCAGTCGGTATTATGGAAATGTTTTTGATTGCTTAAAATATTTAACATATTCTCAAAAGATTGGTTTGACCTTTTACATTACATAAATTTAAGTCATAATGTTTAAACAATATTACTAGAAGTACCTTATATTTTAAGTGAAAAATGTTTGTATTCTAGTAAAGCTTCGCCAAAGTATTTTTAAATCTTATAGCTTAAATTTATTAAAAAAAAACAAATAAATATAGGTATATTACCTCGATATTAGTTTTGCATCTGTTTTCAAATATTTCCTTCCACTTGGTTTATATTCAAAGTCATTATCACGGAAATGAAGAACAAATATAAGCATTTGTAGGTATGAACTTCACTGCCTCAAATCCTAACAAAGAGTACCAAATATTTCTCCTTTCAACATTTGCAGGGATCCTAAAAGTCATGTCTTCGTATAACTGTTTAAATGAAAAATATTACCTAAATACTCAGGTAGTTTGACAGAAAAACAAAATGTGATTTAATTTTTAACAAAATATATGAAACCTACATAATTGCAATAAGTTAAAACAATCCTTTAGGCATTATCAAAGAGTTTATATAGTCGATGAAATACTAATTCTACGCCCCTGAGCTTTGTTCATAATACTTACCCATGAAATGATTTAAATAAACTATTTTGCTGCATTCAAACATTAATAAACCATATTTATCTAATAAATCAACTTAAAACAATAAATTCAATGTGAAAAAAAAAATTATAATAATATAACCTAAAAAGCACATCAATCAAATTTGGTAGAAAATGGCAGCACTATGTTACGAAACATTCTATCCCCTGATTTCATTCATAACGTTTGATAGCGCTTAGTTGCCGCTTCTAACAATTTTTCGTAGAAATGGTTTAAACTTAAATCGTGGTAAAGTATCTTTGTCAATATTTGTCTATCAATATCAAAATTAGTGTTCGTAGATGTACAATTATTTTAGCGAATTAAAATTTTTACATATATTTAGGATTTTGGTAATAATGGAAAAAATTATGATAACTTTGACAACATTGAAACTTATAATATAAATTCAATAACACAGCGCTTAGACTGTTATGTGTTCTTGTCCACAGCCGAAATGTAAACAAACTCGATCTTATTGTTCTAAATCTATGGCTATTTGAATAGTTTTTATGATATAAAATAAACCCAATTTCAATTCGTAATATAAATACAATTAACTAAACGTCTACAATAGCGTACAGTGGGGAATGACGATCACTTCAGATAACTTGGCAGTGAAAGTATTAATAGATAAAATGCAGCCGTTTTAAGTTGTGTATCAAAGGCTGAATTATATACGAGAGTAGTCCCAGAAGTACCCGTATATTTTAGCTTGATACACTTTTCAAAGAGATGTTCAGTAGCTTTGATACCTGCACTCTTCATTGTTGACAAATCTTTTACCAGCGAATCCTTTTTTCTAATATGGAAACAGAAAATAAGCAACAAAAAATTTATCGCCGGAATAATCCAGACCCTTCTCGTAGAATTACCGAGCGTTATGGCCATAACGCCCGCTCATTAGGGCATTATGATAATATACAACTGAAAAATAAAAAAATAATAAGTTGAAAAAATAAAAATTTTTATTATACGATGTTAGCTCACAGCAGTTGCGATGACAAGTAGATGTTTATTTTTTAAACATGTCAAATTAGTTGTCTTGCAATTTGTCAAACACGTTGACAATTACTTTATTGGCGCAAAACTGTTCTATTAAGAGCGTTTTATTGTTCAATCATACATAAAGCTTTTGAAACATTTATTAGTAATATTTTATTTGACGTTACAAGGTACTCCAGCCAGATCAATAATTACATAGTTGACATTCAGACTTCACGTTTCGCGTGTTGTTGATATTGCCATGGTAACTTTAAAACACGCGCGTCTTTAAAAGTTGGACTTGCACACGCTGAGGCGTACTTTAAATAAGAAAAATAGGGTACCGATTGCAGGAAAATCGGTTTAAATTATGAAAAATATTTTGCCACAACCACGTTACGTAACCATTTGCAAGCTATGGCGTTTTCTCCGCACGATTAGAAATTAAAGTCCACAGTTAACAAACAACTCAAGAAATTTAGTCAAAAGAAAAACACTGGTGCAGTTTAACGCAAATCAAGTTTAAGCCGGAACTGCAACAGCAAATACACTAATTTCAAGATTATGACGCATTTCAATTAATTAATTTTTTGCTTCCGTCTGGCAATTAGGATTTTTTCTTAGACTCCCGGTGACCCTGGATATGTTACTGTCTATCACGTAACTTGAATTAATGACCGTATAGTTCTCTATAAATTCACTTTCAATCCATGAAAGCGAATAAAAATGAAATAATTTATAATTACCGGTACTATTATCCATTTACAATAACATAAATCAAATTTTGAATAATGTAAATCTGATACTACAAATTATTATTTTTTGTATTACGTCCGCCTATTTCTATCTAAGAAATTTTATTATCAACGCTTGATTTGTATATGAATTGGATAAGGTAGTTTGTAAGTAACATTGATTGATTGATTATGACGATGTATCTGACTGAGGTTTATAAATGCCTCAATATTGTAGCCTTAAGACTTATTGTCAGTTACATCGGTATGTTCAGGTGAAAAGGTTTGTCACCTTTATCAGGCTGAGTAGCCTTTTCACCAGATTTTCTTTTGGAAAGTCCTCCTGTGGGTTTACCGGCCACAGTAGCTTATACCTCCTGGCACTCTAGTATGATATGAGAGGCTATTTCATCCTCCTCATTGCATAATCTACAAATGGGTTCATCTTGAAAGATGCCCATTTTATACAGGTGTTCCCTAAGGTGACGATGTTTGGGAATGTCAAACGCCGGTTCAGGCTTTCCTTCCTCATTGCCTTTTATCCCTTTATGCCCTGGGATCTTATATTGGTTAGCCAGAACGAGCAGGGCTTGTAGACAGTTTCATACCAATTTTGATCTGATTTTGTTACATGATAAGGCCTGTAGTTGGGCAGCTTGGCTGTTAGAGTAAATGAGGATTGTTTCCCCTCTATACCCCTTGTCAATATTCTCCCTCGGACAAAGCTCTATAGCATGTACTTCTGCTTGAAATACTGATATTGGGTGTTTAACTAATTTTCAGATTATACTTAAAACCTTATAAATAACAAGTACTATATGAATAAATAACAACACAATATGTTTTTTTTATTTTAATTGCATACATAATTTTTACCAGCAATTTGTTAATTATTATAATGTGCCTATTGAATATTGCGCAATTGCTGAAATTACGTCACTGGTCGCGTAACTGAAGTTTGGTATAAGCCGAAACGAATTCACTCGACATCAAAGTTAAAGTTGTTAAATATCACTGTCAATAATGTAATTTCTTTGATTTTTGTTGAAGCGTGGGTTTTTGATTTTGCATTTATTTTTGATTTATTAATATTTTTTAGTTAGTATGTAGTATTTTCTTTGTTTCTAAGTTAGTGTATTTGTGTTTTCACGACTTTAAAATCGTTATTCTATATTCTTCTTCTTCTTCGTCTTCGTTTTTCGAAACTATTGATGGTCTTAGTCTGTCATGTTTCTTCTTTTTTAATCGTTTACCGTAAAGCAAATCAGTACCGTCCCAGTGACGTATCTGTATTAAAAGTTGCATAAAATCTCAAATCTTTTCTTATTATTTTTTATCTATTTTAAGCAAAAAAACATAAAAAAACATGCAATTATGTAGAAAGTAATTAAGTATGAGTAATTAGAAATACAAAACAAATGAGGTTAGATTTGGCGTTAAACACCTAATGCCCCAATGGTGCGTTTATGTTGCATCTGAGTGTTTCATCGTATATTCCAGCTCCAGTTCCACTTGCGGTTTTTGACCCATCAGTATACCAAACCAATGTTCCTTCCCGATAGTTCTTTGATACTTCACCTTCCCAACTCAGCTGAACGCTGAAGGGCTTTGTGAAGTTATTTTTTGGTGCCATTTCATCACTTCTCATTTCCATCAGCGAGTTTGTGATGATTTTTGTGATTCTAATGTGTCCTTGTTCATAAGGATCCCAGTAGCTATTAGTTTGTAAGTTAGCTTTAGTTAAAAAAAATAAGATTTAGTGGAAGATCGCCACTCCAGGTGAACTACTCCTTGTAAATGCATTCAGGAAATAAAGTCATTTATTATTATTATATGGACTTTGTAGTGTATATCCTCTTAGACCACCAGGTACCAGTGTTTTAGATATTCCAAAGACAGATTAAGGGCCTGTGAACTCGGCTGCAGAATCTTACCGAGCATCTGTTATGGGTTGCTAGAAATGGGGGATATTTTAGGCAGTCCCAACTAGTTTTGATTTTATTTTGATTTATGTGCAATATATACGACCTAAATATTATGATTAGCAGTCCCCACTGTAGTAGTGTTGGATAGAGACTGATGATAACAGGCGATTTGAAAAGTTATAAAGCGTTTATGGCCAAATGGATTCTAATGGCCCGCTCCGAGAAAATGCCCCAAATAATCTCAAGCCAAGTAGGACGATTTTCACATGTAAAACTTCTGTACTCTTTCTTTAGGAGCCAAGTAGCAGATTTGGAACTTGAATTTTCTCAATTCTGCTGTCGATTTTGTGGATCATTAACATACGCCTGCAATAATCGACTAGTAATAATCCGATAAGATAAAGGGAGGGTAACCATAAATTGATCAATAATTTTAATTGGTTTCTTTGACTTGTTTTTTAATACCAGGAGTGGCAGTCTGTAAAGACGCCCAGTAGGTTGCCGTAAGAAGAAATCTGAAAGAGAAAGAGTCTTAACAGAACTTGCAAACTTAATACAAAAAAAATTTACATCATATTCTCAAAATTATGATTCAGTAGAAAGAGAAATTTAACAATTTAAGCCTTGCATACATTCCAGACCACGACATTAATTTGTTATTTCTGTGTTTAAACCAAAAGTCAATTATCTCTGCTATTTCTTACAAAACCACTAATATTAATTCGATTATCAACTAAACAATACTCAATTCGGTTTAAATTACTTATTTTTAAACAGTAATAGGGTAATAAAAAATAATTTGAATCGGTTTACGTTTAAAATATTAAAAACCATTTAATATTGTTTTATATTCATTTGTGGTTGCTTTAATGATTTTTTCTTTTATTTTTAAAAAGACAAGTTCTTAAAAATAAATAAATAAAAATGTACGTCAAGGAGTGCTTGTATTTCTGCAAAAAAAGTAAAAAATAAAAGAAGATTGTAGATTAAAATTAACAAAGACAAAGATACATGGCTTAAGTAACTTCATATTTTACTGACGAGGCCCAATAATGCCGAAAGCAGTATTTCTAGAACAAGTCTGAAATTATGTAATCCGTTGCCTGTAGGGGCGCTTTTGTTTATGCCTTGATTTTTAGTTTTATTTAATCTTTGAATTAAAATGGTCACATTTGAGTGCAATAAATCTTTTCCCTTTTCGTTTTTGTTATTAGTACATTGAATGAAGGTAAAAGTCAACTATTACCTCCGATTTCGGTGAACCTCCATCGATTTGCATGAAACTTTGGGATTGAGTATATTTTACCCTCAATTTCAAAAATGAGATATGCTATTTTAGGGGTGAAATGCATCCCTTTTGTTAAAAATGGTAAAAAATGCAGATTTAGGCATTCTGGCGTAAGTAATCTCGTTTAATTAAAAAAAATAAATATTTTTTAACATTTATATGCATGATTTATGATTTTAATTAATTTTCAACCCTTTTAGCAACCACCCCTTAAATCGAAAATCATGAAAAAATCATTTTTTATATTTCTGAAATATGAAATCGCATATTAACATTACACAAACAGTTTGTTTAATGTTTATATATAATTTTTGGTTGACTGTGTAATTTTAACCCTTAAAAACCACCCCCTTAAAGCAGAATCATTGAAAAAATTGGTTTCAAGAAACTTTAATCATTTGAATAATACATTACTGAATTGAAATCTCATTTACTGAGTATTAAAATCTTTATTTATTTATTGCGAAATTTTCCACCCTTAAAAACTACCGCTTGTCATAAAAGTAATGAAATTTTTTTATCAACTTTAATAGCTTTAATTATTTAGAATCTTTTTTATTGGTTATGATAAACTTAATTAATATATTTCAAACTTTATTAATATTATTCTTTCCACATTCCCCAAACAATTTTTTCAGTGCTTATTTGACTTATAAAAATTTAATTTATTAATTAAGAGGAAAATGTATTAAAATAAATATTAAAATATATGATATATCATTTTTTATTTAAATAATGTTTCATAAATTAATCAAATATTAATAGTACATTAATTTTTAATTTTTCACTCTTCATCAGGGCTCTCTTCACCAATTTCTCATTCTTTATTAATTGGAGGGCTATCTTTTTTCCTATATATACATACAAAATCTCTGCTCCAAAAATTTTTCCAAAAAAATGTTTTTTTAATTTTTATGATATCAGGTTCATCCAAAAACCATTTGAAAGGTAATTTTAAGGGCTATAACATCGTATTAAATTTAATCTTTTAAATCCCTTATTTTTTAAAAGATAAAAGGTTCTCGCAGTAAAATTTAGGCTTTAAACGTTTCTATCTCGGTTATTTTTTATCCTCCAAAAAAAAGTAAAATCTTTGTTAAAAAAACTCAAATTTCGCTCTTTATCATTTGTTACGTATATCGAGTATTTTTTGAGTTATTATTAAAAGAAAATGAAAATTAACGAAAATTTAAAAAATTCTGATTTTTATAAATCATATTTGTTTTCAAAAATATGCATTCTGAACCGGCCAAAATTTTTGAGGTCATTATTTATGCTAAAATAAAGAAAGTCTTATAGGGATTACTACAAATTTTAATTTTTGTGAAAATGGCGTATGTTTTATTTTTTACTTTTTCCTAAAAAATTCGAAAGGGTCCTCTTATTTTCATCATAACTTGCTTAATTTTGATGCTATCAACTTGTTCTCGAGCTCATTTGATAGGTATTTCTGAGTACTTTGAAATGTGTTCAGTAAGCAGTAAGTATATGTTATAAAATGCATCGCTTTCCCGTTATTTAAGCTTGAATACATTCAATTACCTATAACTCACTTTGAATTAATATTAAAAGGTTTTTCAAGAAAGGAATTTATTCGATTTTTTATTAGATTCAATTTTGGTAATGACAACTTTTTTGTAAAAACTTATAGTTTTTGAGTTATTTATGAAAAACCGCTTTAAAACATGCATTTTTTTCACGAAAAATCAAAATCTTTGATCTTTAATAACACAAAAAGTATTGATTTATTTTAATAACTTTATATAACAAATTTTGCTTAGAATTGGTACCTCTATCGAGTCCTGGGGTTATTTTTAATAAAATAATTTTCACCCACAGGGTAAAAGCGCAAGTTGACACCATGTCACTTTTGTTTCTTAACTACTCACCAATCGGAGGTGAAAACCTTCAGTGACTGTACTAATTTTTCACTGATTCTTTTACCTATTTTCACTAAGGAGCCAGTGCTATTTTTACCTATCAATGTTATAAAAACAAATATCGATGTTGTAACAATTTTTTTTCTTTACCGATAAAGATCAAATTTCTCATCGCCTCGAACAAAGAAAATGAAGAATCGCTAACTATAAGGTACTAGGTAACCGTAACATAATTAAAGTACGGAGAAAATCTACTCTCTTATTAGAGCTATTTGGATAATTTCGATTTTTTACTCAGAGCTATCTTCATTCCAATAATTATGTGCATGTCAGTTATTATGTAATTCTGATAGAAAATGAATTCTTTACATATTAGAGAGGGGTGTACAAAACAATCAAATTCGAAAATTATTCAAAGAATACAGTCTAAAATCTTACGCTATATCACCAATGCTCCCTGGTACGTATCAAACTACACCACTCACAGAAGAAATAAAAAGGTCCTTTACAGTCTATTTCTACCGAATAGAGGACATGAAAACAACTATGTCTTAGAAATAGTCAACCCTCCAGAGTCGGAGAGAAGACTGGCCTACAGACTTAAGACAAGCAATAAACGAGATTTAGTTCTACAGTGATGGTGTTCTTGAAGAATGGTCAATAAACTATTTTTTTATAAGGCTTTTTCTTGCCTCAAAGAAACATTAGCCTTACGCATGGCGCCTTATATCGAAAAACGCTCGGAAGACAGTTTATTTTTTGTGGTTTACTCCACAACGTCTTAGTTAGCTTCAGATGGAGATACAGAAATTCCAGACTAGTTTATCAGAGAGTGCCAATAACGGTATTTAATCGCTAAAATGAAATTCAAAGAAAATTCCTAAATCGGTGAAAAATAAAATCAAAATATTGAAAAACGTTATCAGTGAGTACCAAGGTTTTTTACTCGGACGGCTTGGAATTCGAAGACGGCGGTTTAAAAGATTTTACCGAACTAGACTGTTTCGATTGCAAAAATAGAATGAATTCTTTTCCAAAAATTTTACAACACCTGATGTGTCTCAATTGTCCCTTCTCCAAATTTTTCCCCCCAGATCTATCTATGCGCGAGCGTCGTCCCATCAAGGTTCGGGTTGGAATCTTATTAACCGTTTACAATACAGGGTGATATTGATCTATTCAATTAATATTTAATTTTCATTGAGGAAGAAAATTAGGTTTATTAGATCTTCATTCATGTTGGACTCTTATACCTAATTTACTTATTACTCTGCACTTACTATGAGTAGATTGTAAATGCGCATTAAAAAAAATAGAGATTAGAAATTCCACCAAAAAAATTTACACTAAAAAAAATAGATTCCCATCGAGAATCTGATAACGACAACTTGGTGTACCACCAAATCTAAACATTTGTAAATAAACTTGTTGAAAACGTTCCAATTTTCAAGTGTTATACGTACATTAATAATACATAAACGCCCTTCATAATTAATCCCTTATTTCAGTGGATGATGCCAGCGGTAGATATTCAACAGGATGGTTCTGGGGGAACATATATTGGATAGGATCTCAAAACTTATGCGAGAACATCGCTCCCAAGAAGCATATCATAATTACTTCTCAAGTAAGTGTATTATTTAATTAGAATTTAAGTATCGCTATTGTTAATTTTGGTGAATATATGACATCTGAATAAAGTAGAAGTGAGTTATTGTTATGACTTTTTCAGTTGATATTAAAAGAAGATTATTGCGTATAAAATTAAAAAAAATATAAGTACATTCACTGTCACGTTTGCTGTGATATCACTAATAAACATAACATTTATTTTTCAATTATAATGTAATGGTAGTTATTTTGTTATATATTTCCATAACGATGAATTGGCAGATGTCAAACTATTGGATGGCCTCCGCGTTCACCGGATTTTAGTCCCATAAACTATTTTTTTAGGAACACTTAACAAATAAAGTTTATAAAACTTTCAAATCTTGCATAATAAAGTCAACTAATTATCAATGAATCTTAATTAATTACAAAGAAAGTTGGGGAAATTATTCATTTGTGCTGTTAATAAAAATTCATTTAACACTATATTAATCTTGTAATTTTTGCAAACTACGTAAAATCTTAAGTGTGATATATCAATGAACTGGTATTGAATCAAAAAATTAAACAATGTATATGATATTGCATTTAAAAACCAAAGTGACTAGTATTGCCAGAAAAACGATTAATCTGACAACAGTGCAAATAACAACACAGGAATCGGTATGCCCTTACACCCTCTTATTTCAAATTTTGTACATTTCTAACAATCTGTTTTCGAGAAAATTAAATGTTTCCACACTTTTTCCACTCTGTATACGAGATGTCACGCAGAAAGCAAGAAAAATGTATGTAGTCGAATTTCCTAAAATAAAAAACGACCTGTTCAAGACACTTTCGATGTTATTTTGTGAGTTATTTAAGGGAAAGAGACGTAATTTCCAAATGGTCGAAAGTACCTATCTAATCCAAGAAAGGCATTAATTTTTTTCCAGTGGCGTTTTGGGTGGGGGCTGGGAAGTATCAAAAAGTGAGGAAACAATAAAGAAAAAAAACTCGCGCAATCGATAAATTATCCTTTTTTAATGAATTAGTGTTAAATACAATTTTTCATGAAATTAAACCCCTCCCGAGTTATAGGGCGTAAAAAATTACAATTCTCACCACAAAAATCGTACATTTCTAAAAGTTTTTTTAAATATAACCGAAAATCTGTTACTATTACGTAAAAATTGACATTGAACTAATTTTATAGCCTTGAGATAACAATTAAAATGATTTATTTTTCTACCATTAATACTAAGGAAGATATGGCAATTAAAGAAACTGGATCGTTCTAGCGTAAATATGACTTCCACAAAAAATGTATATAATATCCTAATGAGAGAACAACATTGGGAACATTTTAAGATCATCCAGAACCTTTTAAATTAAGCAGAAAAAAAGTTATGGACAAAAAATATTTTTTTCAAATTTTTCTTTACGCCATTTTTTAGCGCCATCTAGACTGTGGTATTTGAAAAAAAATCCTTTTGCAGAAAGTCGTAACATATGTTTCTACAATTGTCCAGTAATTTTTAGCCCTATGGGAAAATTATTTTTTAGGTTTTGGCCTGTTAAGGTTGAGCTAAATTTTTGTTTTTTATAAGACATTTTCAATTTTTGGTCAATAGCGTGAAAAGTATTGATTTAAAAAAAATTGACTTTGAGCAAATGTTCTTCTGAATAATTTTCATTTTTTTTTAATCTTTTGTCTGTAACGAGATATGGCCGTTTGAAATTGCATACAATTGCATTTATAACCGTTAATTGCCATAATTATCTTCCTTGGTATTAATTGTAGAAAAATAAAATTTTAATGTTAGTCCATAAAATTAGTTCAATATCAATTTTTACGTAATACTAACAGCTTTTTTGGTTATATTTAAAAAACTTTTAGAAATGTACGATTTTTGTGGTGAAAATCGTAATTTTTTACACCCCATAAGGTTTATTTTCATATTTTAACTTTAATTCATTAAAAAGGGATAATTTATCGATTGCGTAAGATTTTTCCTTTTTCCCCCCTAAGCCGCCTCCACCCAAGACGCCACTAACGAAAGTTTTCTACTTTTGAACTAAACAATTTGCAAAAAATTTTAAGTCGATCTGATCAGTTAAATGCTGAATTATTTTACTTCATTTCTTGGACTAATCTTTCAATAATTTTTTGAGTAGTAATTATTTGACTTGTAAGGTGTCTTTATTTTTATTAAAACTATCTCAATTCCACCAATGATTTCGTTGTATTTGAAAGTTGCTTGAATAAATCGGTTTTTTGATGTTGAAAATTTAAATATCATTGACTCTTAATAGACAATTTCCGTAATACTTACTAAAAAACAAAAACAATTCCTAATCGTTACGCAATTCCGTCTGACTTTACTTGCATTTACTTGTGGAAGAGATCACTAAGGTCATGGTTCTTGAAAGCACACTTTCTGCTGTATCTATTTGTCATACCCAACAACTTAATCATATTGCATTAACTGTAGTAGATATTTTTAAGAGCATTTTAATGTTTTTAGTTGCTATGTGTAGGAAAATTCAAATTAAGAGCGGATTGTACAAGTGTCTAGAGAATTTTAATGTAATTTTATGTATGACAAGGGCGTTTTTGCTAAAGCAAAAGAAATTTTCCTTGAAATTATTTACAAATTATCATTATTGTAAGTTGCTTGAAGAATCGTGTAAGTAATCATTCATCAAGTGCTCTAAAGAGACAATCGACTGGGACAATTATTTTCTTTCTCATAAAAAGTATTTTTTGCTCAAACAAAACTGCTAGAACTAGAACAAGAAATATAAAATTTGGTAAATATAGAAAAAAGTATCAACTCATTTTCGAAATTGTACTAGTGGATCAAGATACAGGGTGTTAAAGTTTATTTAAGTTTATCATTTATTCTTTTATTAACGGTATAAATTTCGAACGGCTTTAAAATCATTTTATCTTACAGGGTATATAGATAAATTGGAGTGTATATAAATCATTTTTCAGAACTACTCCCGACCTGTTAGGGCAGCAGATGCTTCCCTTAAACCACTAAGCCCTGCCACCACCGTGAACTTTAAACAAGGATCCATTGTTCACACAAACGGACCTCCTTTTCCGGTCTCCTTTTTTAAACTCCGACTTAACTTGAATTCCAGTTTTACATCTGAAGTAAGTATGACGTTTTTTCTTCTTTTCTAACTCTAACTTTAACTTTAACTATAAATTTAAAATTGTATATAGCAGTAACTGAGGATGTAAACACATATTTAATTGTTGAGTATAATAACCACAAACAAAAAGTGATAAACAAGTTAAAATTTAATATTTTCAGGAAAGAATTTTACACGTTGGTTTGTGTCTGCCTCATTCATGTTCAGCTAACGATGTTCAGAAGATTATGGAGGAAACGTCATCGTCATCGTCTAAAATTACAGTTAAAGTTGAAGCAGTAAGATCAGAACATAACAGATACAATTTCTGGACAGACACTACTTTCATAGCCCTAAGGTAAGTTCTTAAATAAATAATACTTGTATCCCAAATGCCATTGCCTTTCGTTCCCGATATCTCATTTTTCCATTTGCATACCAAATATCAGTAGTAATCCACACCCCTTTTCAAGATGGCCGCGTTCCCTACACTTTTACTTTTCTGTCATATGCCATTTGTCATCTGCCGTCTGTTAACTGTCATCTATCAATTGTCATACGGCATCTGTCAATGGGGTTGCCAACTTACCTGACAACAGACATTCCCAGGGGTCCCTTCCGAGACATGTATATAGCCTCATCGGCGCTTCGTAGAAACATAACTTAATAAAATTATACGTCATAATGCCCACCTAATAAATGGCTTTGCGTTAATGTCTCGAAAGGTTAGGTCTAGTGCGTAGCCCAGAAAAGTTAAGTTAGGTTTCTACGAAGCCCCAATGTGGCTGTATACATGTTACCAACTCTTTTGACATATGACAATTAATAGGTGACAGATGGCATGTGACATATGACAGAAGGCGGCCATCTTGAAAGGGTAGATGGCTTAAAAGCGGAGGAGTGGTGGGTGGTTTAAAGTAAGGCAGTTGCTACTAATATCATCGATAGATTGTTCATAAAAATCGAGTTGCTCATTCCATATTTTGATTTAACAACCACTTCTTCATTCCTGGATTCCTGGATACTAATGCGGATCTTACACTACCGGTTCCTACCTCTACATCTACAACTACAAAATACACTCTGTCATTGTCAAACTAGTTATTTCAAACATTTGACGAATTTATTTTTAATCTTTCAGTATAGCAACGACAGGAATAGTGTTCATGCTGATTGTTGGTACAGCCTTTGATTATTACTTGGAACATCTTAAAAACTGCAATATGAAAGATAAAAACTGTGCTCATTTTAATGGAAAGTTAGATATGAATACGCTAGATCTTAAATCGGATAATGGTAAGTGGGTATTATAGAAAATTTAAATGAAATTTATATGAAAGAGTTCTTCCTTCTTCACCAAGTGCAGCTCTTTTTTGCCTTCTCATAAATTTTTATTCTGGTTCGTCCAAAACACAAATTTGTATATATTTTATTATAAACTTAATATTTTTACAGGTAAATGTGGACTTTATGTAGTCAACAACAATAACAACAACAACAATGCTTGCAACATCGATGATCACAGCCGTAGTTTAGAGCTTAGTAGTAGTCATGCTTCTAAAACACGCAACTCGCTTATACGTATGTACATTTCTGCTTTAGCTTTTAGAAAGAGTCGTTCCACACGCGTCTGCACCAATGTAATTCAATGCCTGTTGGGGCATGTAGTCCAAGGAGTAGTTGTTTGAAGTTCAGACGCGGTGCAGTGCTTGTCGACATTTTCTAAAGTTGTATTGTGAGAGCAACACAAATATGTAAATTAAATTTATATCAGTTTACTTTACTCTTAAGTAAAACACTTTGGATTTCTACGATTGCATAACAGTTTGAATGATCTGCTATATTTAAAGCAATCCCTTTTCCCCTATCCATGTTCCATTGATCCATGTTGAATCTTACCCAAATTCAAACTACCCAACCTTTTGTAAGGTTGAAAATGAAGTACTGTGGTTTAAATAATTTTAGATGTATCGTGTTGAGGTCTGTTCAAGTTAATGATAAATTTCCAGCACCAAACAGATTTAGAAGGAATAACACCAAATCTTAGTAAAAGTGGAAACAGGCCAGGAGTGAAACAGACTAAAGAGTTTGTTAAAGGACCATCCTCAAAATATATCGTAGTATTTCCTGTTACAATACAGGGACTACAAAATATAATTTTAACGGGGAATTGTAGACTCTAAAATTATTAGTTTTTTTACCTGGCTCCATAATTTATTAAAAAATCTTTATATTACGATACCTACAGTGAGCTACAATTTAGAGTATGATGGCGGCAAATAAAAAAGTTATAATGGAACAGACACTTGTCTTCCAAATAATGTGCCACTTGTCACTTATCATTTAAAATTAATCTTCAGCATCATCCAAATTTTCATTTGTGTCTTTTCATTCAATAGTAAAGGGGGGGGCTTTATCTACTTTGATGTGTTCCTTAAAAGTAGTCTAATCATGATCCCCCTTGTTAGGTCACGAATCCTAATATTTGAAATTCCAAGAATGCTATACTAATGGTTTTAATTTTTTTTAGAATTTGTTTTAAAAGAAATTCTACTGTCATTTTCAATAAGGATTAATATGGCTTATATCTGCGATCAAAATGTAGGAAGCGATACCATTTCTGTTATTCATGGACTTAAAGCTATCAGTATGGCTTGGGTTATTTTGGGACACACCTGTATAATTGCGTTTAAATATTCAGGTAAGAAATTAAACATACTTTTAAATTTTGTTTATCATCACCAGCTCTTCACGACAGGGTCGTATCAGGGGCCCATGCTAGGGGCGCAATTTGATGTCAATATTTGATAGGTACTTATTTAGTTTTAATTGGTATAGTTGTTTTAATCAATTCTGGAGACTTCAGTATGTTTTAATGTGCTTGTAACTAGAGAATACTGAGTATCGTTGACTTTTTATATATGTTTCACTTCCAATTACAAATTAAATATAATTCATTTTATTCATATTTAATAAACAAATTGGCAACCGCGCCATCCGCGTCACTGACAACGAACAGTATTGTCAACCGTGCTACTAGCAACTCCCCAAATATATTTAAATATAAGACAATAAAATAAAGTTAAAAATCTTTCACTCGATATGAGTGGAAGTGGGACGAAATCGCCAACTTTGAGACGGAAGAACTACAGTTAAGCATCTCGGACTTCCGTTTTTCCGAACATCTGCGTCGCATTCTCTCACGTACTCGCATTTTTGAACGGAACCAACTTGGGCGGGGCTTACAGCGAGACGCGTAGAAGTGCGAATTAGAACATTGTGTATTCAGTGTGCATCGAGCTCCTATCATGAGCGCAACACTCCGGGGTAACGAAACTCGGTGAAGCATCTCCCTTTGGCGCCATGCTAGGTCCAAGGGGTTGTAAACAATAGTGTAGTTTTGACAGTTCAAGTGACTGCATTGATTGATTGATTAAGTCGATGTGCCTGACTGAGGTTTTTAAAATGCCTCAATACTGCAGCCTTAAGACTTATTGTATTATGTTAGTTACATCGTTATGTTCAGGTGAAGAGGTTTGTTACCTTTATCAGGCTGAGTAGCCTTTTCACCAGATTTTCTTTTGGAAAGTCCTACTGTGGGTTTACCAGCCCCAGTAGGTTATACCTCCAGTGCGTGAGTGCCTGGCACTCTAGAAGTGACTGCAACTCCGTTACCTTAACGTAAAAATATTTCGTTTCACAAAAATGTTATAAAAATACAAGTTCAATCAACAGTAACATAAATCATTTCATAGTTATTTAGTGTTACCAAATGTAGTGATTGTTTGTTGTTACGTTTTTCTTTAACCTTTAAAAGTTTACTAAACGTATTAAACGCTACGTGTACGTTTCTGGACAAACGAAAGTATACAGTCCACTTTATTTTTTTTTCAAACAATGTTGCATCAGTTGCAAAAAGTATTCTTCTCATTGAAAATACGACAATATCTATCTCACTCAACTATTCATTTCGTTGGACTAAATGGTAATTAGATATCATCTAGATCCAAGTGGTAAACAAGTGATGGCGATGTTTTCATCAACAAATTCCAACTGTATGGATCCTCTGCACAGCGTTGAAAAGCATTCTTAAAAGTTGTATGGCTATTTTGGGTAATTCTGATAGGACCTGAACATCTATCAAATCACATTACGATGTCTTTTTCTTATTGTGCCTGATTTCATCTTCTCTCTCTAAATGTGTAAACTGTTTAATTGGCACTTCTAAGGAAGACTTTTAAAAATGGTCTATTTCTTCATTTAAAATATATAAGTGTGGTAAAAACTTGTGCCAAATACTATTACCCACTCATTTGATATTAAACATTTTTGTTTTAGATAATATGGAGTACAGAAGGATTGTTCAGAAAGAATTCATGTTTCAAACAGTGACCAATGGAACTTTTAGTGTGGATACTTTCTTCTTTGCCAGTGGACTTTTGGTTTCATTTCTATATTTTAGAACGAATGCAAAAGGAAAATTAGATTCTTTGAATAAGGGTAATGATTTTATTGCTGGGGTATTACATTTTCTGGGACTGATTGCCTACAGATTTGCTAGGTTAGTATTTCTATCCATTGCTAGAATATTCCTAATTACACAATGAAATTTTTGCTATCCTACTTTATCCTTCTAGTTATTTTTATAGCAATTATATTGTTATTTTGCTTAGTACTAAATGTTTCTAGTTTTTACTGCTCGCTTAGTTTGTTCTATTTAGAAATATTCAAAATTTATGATATTTTTCATTAATCCGAAACCATTTTTTTTAACAGATTAACTGCCCCATATCTTTTCACAATTGGTATTGTCGAAATCACTATGAAATGGTTTACTTATAATTCAGTTTTCGAGCCTCCAACAATGGATCACGTCAACTGTCCAAATTATTGGTGGAGAAATGTTTTATACATCAACACATTGTTTCCTGTAGACGAAATGGTAGGAATTTTATTGTCAATAATGGCAACCCTGTGTGGAAACTTAAAACGTTCTCTTAACATAAATTATTTGTTTTAGTGTATGTTATGGAGTTGGTATTTATCAGATGATACACAATTTTATATTGTTGGAGCCATAATGTTAATTTTAGCAACCAGGTAAGGTTTTTGGTCATAATTCGTAAAATAAGCAAGGACGCACCTTAAGCTGTTTTTCTACATAGTTTCCATCAATGTTCAAACACTTTTTAAACCAAATTGTCACACCACAATCCAAACAACAATCAATTGATTGGAGACGCACTCAATCTTCGAAACAACAAAAGATCAAAACGACAATCTCAGCACAACAAATCATGTGCACTGTGCTGTGGGATAGGTTTATCTTACTGAATTTCTTCCCAGAGGTGAAACCATTAATGCTGTGGAGTCGTGACTATCGTCACTAGCGGGAAATTTCTATGAAACGAGCGCTTACCCGCAGAGATAAAAAATGATTGTTGAGTCTAAATTTCTTAGCCAATCGAATGCCTCTCAGCGCTGCAAAGTGGACATGAGGACAAACATGCTGTGGATGCGGGAAGTTTCTATGAGGACGGTATAGAAAAGCTGGTGACCCACTACGACAAGTGGAAATAACTGTTAATAACTGTGCGAATAGAATTTGCAATTTTCATTGCTCTAACCACTTTCTGGCTCATGTTCTGCTCACTTAAGTTAAAGCTAGCAGAACAGCCATTTTTGCAAAAATTTGCGGTGCTGAAAATTTTTCATTAGATCATTTTGTCACTCGTTAATAAGTTCTCAACGAGTACACTACCGAAACACTGGTTTTCAGTGTTAAATCGTTTTTCCGCCATGCTCCGCAGACCTAATCCCAACGTTCGTTGTGACTTTTCCATTTTCGTAAATAAAGAAATCGAGCCTGAAATTCGATTAGTGTATTCCTACAGACTTTAGTGAGTCGTTAATAACTGCAAAAAAAATTGCAATTTTAGACCTCTAAAGTTTAGAAAAGTCTTATGTGACGCTTCTGTCTGTGTGTCTGTCCGTCTGTCTGTACGCATTTATAACTCAGCTTCCAGAACCGGTAGAGACTAACGGACAACAGATATGAACTCAGGATACCTTCAATGTGTGCACGTCTAAATTTCAGCTTTCTACGACTAAGGACTAAATTTTTCTTCTCTACATGCCTACATGCCAACGTATTAATCAATAAGTTATTTTTTCTTTTTATAGCCATTTTAAAAGTGCAGCAGGCCTGCTGGTCGTATTCATGCTAAGTTCTTGGATAACAACTGGATACGTCGCATACAGCAATAGCCATATTCCCGGATCGGACGATCCTCTAGCATTGTTTGATAAAATTTATGATAAACCGTGGACAAGATTCGGTCCTTACCTAATTGGAATGGCTACTGGTTGGTTCTTGTTTAAGAAAAATTGCAAAGTTCGTATGTCAAGGGTAAGTTTAAAGAACCAAAATACTTGTTGGGTGGTGAATCTATTAACTAAAGATATAATAAAAAAACTGGTTTCTTAATAATAGTGTAATATACGTTGCTTTTGTACTTTGCAAATGTAAAACCATATATTAAAACACAAACAATACAATCTTACACTGATCGCGAGGTGGTAATAGTAAGAGACATGACAACCAAAATCATGTTTCATAGCAGCCCAGCTAAAACTGTGTAAAATCGATAGATTGGATGACCCTAGAGCTGACTGGTGAGTATTAACTTCCAGACGTGTAGCATCTTCGCGGAAGGCTAAGAAGAAGATATGGATGATCCCTGCAAGGACCTGCACAGCGACATTGAAGACGGAAATGACGAGGATGATGACAATGAAGATGAAGACGAGTCAGAGTGATTTTCAATAAACAGTATTTTTATCACTTTATCCCGTTTAATTTCGTACAATTTATTTGGAGCGCGTGAGCTATGATTAATTTTTAAAGAGCGGTAAATAAAATTCTCTTTATTTTTATGTTTATAAATTGATCGTACCTCACGCGCAACCACGTAGCCGCCCCGTTCAGAAAATTTGGGACAAAAATCTTAGTTGTCATCTCGCTTACTATAATGCTGGACGCATTGTCAGATGTAATAGTTTGATAGTAAGTAGTGTAAGTACCTACATAAATATATGTAACAAATAGAAACTAGCTATGAGCGACTTTCCATAAACTTGTTAGTCCAATTTAGCAATTAAACATTTATTTTCTCTAGTGCGGCACTATTTTTACTAGAATTAGCCCCACCTATGGATACATTTTCGGTACCACTAATAATGCCTCATTAATAATCTATTTTTTATGGTACTAATTGATTTTAATTTTAATTTGACTTTTCAGCAACACAATTCTTTTAATTAAAATTGTTTTAGTGGGTGATTGTGGTCGGTTGGATTGTTTCTACATCAGTTTTGCTGTCTTTAGTCTACGGCCTTTACGAACAAACATTAGCACCTTGGTTAGGAGCAACTTACAGCGCTTTGAGTCATTCAGCATGGGCACTTGGTTTGGGTTGGATTGTAGTAGCCTGTGTTACAGGTTACGGAGGTAAGTTTTTTTATTATTATTAGTTTACGTAAATTTCGTCATAAAAAACTTTAGCTTTCATATTACCGACTTGTGATACAAAGGTTGCTATTAATATATTGAGAACCGGCAATACTGGCGTTGCCAGGTGAAATCTGTCATAGCCATCTTCAAGTTTGAAATCTTTGACAGTATAAGTATTTAGAACGTTTTGATGTGCGAGCAATATTTGTGTTATTTACAATAAATTGAAAATTTCATCTCGGCCAAGAAATGAAATTTTCGAGCTGTGATTTACTATGACTTTCAACGTGGTGATTTACTATGACTTTCAACGTGGTATACCTCAAGAACAGTGCATCAATCAACTGAATTCAACTTTTGACACAATCTTTACTACTTTGGGATCAGACTGAAAGCTCGAAGCAGGTGGTGAAACAAAAGCAGAACTTGATGGAAGGATTTGTGCGTCACTGGTAGAAGATAAGTTTATCTCTCTTATAGACTTTGTTTAAGTACTTCTTTCGTACGACGTTTTTCTCCATTCTTACCTGGTGACCAAAACACAAATCTCTTTTCTTTTTTGAAGAACTTATTAACAGTGGAAAGTGAAACTGAATATTGAATATATTCTAAATCCATTAGAACTGGGAACCAAATAAACAACCTGTCAATTGTCAGTTGTGACATTCCCAGGAATGCCAACAGTAACAATGTATGTTAAATTTATTTCGAAGTTAATTGGTCCATCAGAGGTCCATAATTGATCCATAAGAACATGGAGCGGAAAAGGATATCCAATGGATGTCCGTTAATGGTTATCCATTGTATGTCCATGAACGACGTCCATTAGACATCCATTGGACGTCCTTTTCTGGTTCATGTCCATATGGACCAATTATGGACTTTTGATGGATGTCCATCGGATATCCTGTGTTTAATGGCCGAAAGCTACATTTGGCTACTGGTTAGTCGTTTGCTACAGTGCTTATTCTTAATGGAAGTCTTGTATCTTCTCCCTTTTTAAGTCGGCGTATTGTTTCGCACTTGCACATTCGTCAAGGGTTCATTCACCGAGCTGAGATACATTTCTTTTTTTTGCGAATGTCATTAATGAGTTTTCAGTTGAAACTTGGCTTATCTCATCCTGCTGCATGGTCCCATCATACCTATACATAAATAAACAAGAATCCAAGAAAATAGGCAGCGTCCAGATGATCATAAGAATATTAAAATAGCAACCAACCAGGTTTTCGAGATCATCAGAGTTATTTTTAAGTATCATACTGCTTATAAAGTATTTTATTCTTTATTATTAAAGAAGTTTATTGTAAGCAAACTTACAAAGGGCTATCGACCTTCTGCCCGCTTATAAAGTAGTGCTCATTTAAACAGTATTTATATCATTTCAGGTGTCGTCAACAAAATCCTCTCATCCACAATTCTTTATCCATTCAGCCGCGTCACGTACTGCGCTTACCTGTTACATCCAATCGCTATTAGAGTTATGGTGATGAGTATGGATAGCCCTTTGCATCTCGGCAGCATCGTTACCATTATTATATATCTAGGACAAATGGTTTTAGCTTTTCTACTATCGTTTATTGTTTCTGTTGCTTTCGAAGCTCCCATTGTTTCGTTATTGAGGATTATCACTAAAGTTGTTACAATGGGAAAAGGTAGAAACGATAATACAACCAACGCGTCTCAATAAAAATTTAGTGGTTAGAGTTTTGTATATAATTTATTTTTATACTTTAATGAAGTCAAGGAATAAACCAACTATAGATAGATGAAGGTTTTGTGGAAGTTAAATTCCAAATCTTCAAATCTTTTAAGTTAGGTGTTTGTATAACAGTAGTTACTTTTAGTAAAAAATTTTTAGTGTTCTTTTAAAATAGTCTGAATTAATTTTGAATAGGAGGACGTTGAATGTACAGGTAACATTTTTATTCCACTTAACACGCCAACTGGCAAATGATCTCTTTGTATTAAAAATAAAACAATTAATCCGAGGGTACAAATTAATGCTAAACTCATGTTTAGTTTATGCAAAACTGCTATTGACTTAAGGCGGGATTCAAGGGCACGTGGAGTGGCATTCCTCGCGCCAAACTTGCCGTCAGTTAACGCGCTGTTCCCACGGCGCATGAGGATCGCGCCGATTGCGGACAGGCCTGGGCACGGCACTGACTGTACCACTCGCCTGGTCCTGTCGTTGGAGCTGCATACACGTGTGGTGCGCCGACAAACGACGGGACTCAACGCGCCGACCGAAGATCGCCAATCCTGCTCTATCCAACGGCGCGTGAACTGGCAAGTTTGGCGCGAGGAGTGCCACCGCTTGTTGGTGAATCCCGCGTATTTGGAATTTGATTTATTGGATTCTAAAGCCTAACTGACAAAGCCGAAACGCAGAAACTGGTCTTAGCATGTCAAATCAAATTAAATTACTAACTTGTTTGCAAAACTAAAATTGTTTAACCAAATTACCTAATGAAAAGAAGCATGGCACATCCGGAAAAAAACAGCGAAATAGTAGCGACAGAATTGAAATGAAATAGTCAGAATAAAACGAAACTTGGCATAGAGTTACTACAACTCAAAAAAATCAGAAAAACGTAATCTGTAAAATTGAAAAAAAAACAATTATATGGGTATGGTCACAGTCTGAATGTATCAAAATACACTAGTAAGTACACGGGGCCAAATCAGGAAAGAAAAACGTAAAAGAAAAGAATAGGAGTAAAGAGAAAATCAAAGGAAGCAAATTAAGAAAATGAAGAGACTGGCAAGGAATCAAAGGAAATGGATGAAACGTATAGAAGAGATAGAAATAACTGGCCCATAACATTCTGACCCAAAATTATTGTTGTTTCGAAAAAGTAACAACTAAATTTATCGAGACCCATCTTTACCAGAGCGGCACTGGTGCTGAAATTGCCTCAAATCAAAATTTAATACAAGTAATATTTTCTTTGAATAACATTTTGTTTTAATCTTCGAATTAATCAACTAAAGAAAATTAGAAAATAAAAATGTTACCTTATATATGCGTTGTCGCAAAGAAAATAAAAAAAGTTTTTTTTTGTATTTTAGATTATAAGGTGAATTTTGTATGTAAGAGTTGTGTGAAATATTAAAGAGAAAAAGTGATATTAGACATACTGATTCTTATGTGATTAAATAATAATTAGGTACTATTTTAGTTAAGCAAATTTCATTCAATATGTGAATTAAAAGTTTAAAAAATAAACTAGGAAATACTGCCACTTATAAATAAAAATTTGGACTTGCCAAGAAATTATTTTTATATAAAAATTTTCAACCTGTATTTTGTTTAGTTCTGTATTTTCAAGGTTTACGCATAATTCGTGATTATACAACATACTGTAAATTCTACAAATATAATGTTTAAACCTAGAAGAAATTTACTGTCCAGTAATTAAATTAATAGAATTTAGTCTAACATTTATTATAATTTTGGAAGGGAAAATTTAAACGCTGTTTATTGTAAAAAATAAAATTTTATTATACGATATTAGAATAAAATATTTTATGTATGTGTAAAAACCAAAGGCAGTTAAATAAATTAATATGTTGAAAATGTACCTATTTATTTAAAATGAATAAAGACTTATTAATAATAAATTGTTTAATTGGCTGGGATTTTTGGGCTATATATAGGAACAAGTATGGAAATATTTTGTATATTGTCGATTTGAGACTAACCAGAAACATGGTTAAAGTTAAAACAAAATCTCGTGAAAGTAGTTCCAAATTCGAGTTGACTTTTTTGGTAAGGATTTTGCCTATTATTGTCAATTTTAAATTTGCTTTATTACTGACTTGTGACCACCACTGTAGAACGGCCTGTTAAAAAGATTATTACAGGAAAGGAAAATAATATTGCTGACACTCTATCCAGAATTGGAACTATCGTCAAAAATATATTATCTTCCTTTGAAAAGAAAGAAAAATATTATTGCTGACACTCTATCCAGAACTGGAACTATTGTGAAGAACATTTTATCTTCTTTTGGCGGGAAAAGAAAATATTATTGCTGACACTTAATGTATTAATTTTTAGACTTTTTTATGAAATCTTTAACCAGTCTAACCGATCAAAATATCTAATTAAAGGTCTATTTTTAGAACAGTTATTATGAATTTAATATTTTGTAAACACCCTGTATAAAAATATTTCAAAATCAACTATAATCGGCTCACTTATATATATATAATAAAAGGACAACAAAATTAGGTAATTTTTATTGTTGTTTAAACAGAATGCCGCGTACAAAAACAAAACCAACATAAACGAACACTCTAAGAACTATGAATAAAATAATTGAATTCTACTAAAAACTATAACAAATGTTCAAAATGAACGCAATTTTGTTGGATACTTCTGGTCTGTTTTTAAAATAGCCTCGTGTTCTCTGTAGGCTTGGTTGCTGTTTCCCAGCGTCACTTTTGGAACAGCACTGTTAATTAGATCCCAACAGCAGCGGCGGAGTTACGGCAGGGGCGAAGGAGGTTTCGCCCCCCCCCCCTAGGCCGAAACGCGTTTTATTATTCAGACTACTAGTAATGCTTTGGTTAATTTTCTAACTATATTTTGTTATTTTGCATTTTTTGCAATATATGTAGTATGTTTCACTATTTAGTTTCTATATTAAAATATTTTTTTGAAAATTATTGCTGTGTTGCCCCCGCCCTCAGAAAAAACCTAGATCCGCCCCTGCCCAACAGAAAATCGAGTCCATTACGGAACCTTTTCAATCCTCAGAGTAATAATATTATTACTCTGAGTTTCAATCCAGTAAAAATCAGAACTAGACCAATCGCTGTGATCAACACAGAACTTAGTTCGTCCTTACTTGAGTATTTCTATGGTCACTTGTCACTGTCAGCTGGTTGTCAATGTCAAACACGATGAGATGTCACAGCAAACTTTAAAAATGGCTTCCCGCGAAGAATGGTGTGCAGACAAACTTTCTAAACTTTTACAAGAAGATCTCAGAATTTCAGCATTGAATGAAATTAAAGAACATCTTACATCTATTCCATCATCTGAGGCATCACACTTTGCTGATGGCTTGGACCTACCATTAGTGTTTGATTGTTTAAATGACTCGAATATGTAAGTAACCTCAAAAGTGCTGAGTTAACAAAACTTTTAATTCATACTAATATTTTTAGAGAGCAAGTAGATTTAGCTTGCGAAGTTCTCTCTCTGTGTATGTCAAATTTGAATATAGGAAAGACTACAAATAAATATGTTGTGCCTTTAGAAAGAGCTTTAACCCACCCATATTCAGCTGTGAAAATAATGGCTTTAACAGAGATTCAACGTGATATAGCCCAAGAGGATGTCGTTTGCGAGCTATGCAAAAGAACTTCCTTATTAAAAACTATCATTAAAACTATTGGAGATTCTGATCTGCCAGTTGCTAAGAAGGCACTTGATATTATAGTCATTATAGGTTTATCGGATGTTGGATTAAGGACCCTTATTTCTGATGATATTGCTAATGAAATGCGCGAAGTTATGGCTATTAATGAAGTTTCGAGGCTAAGGGTTTACGAGGTAATGATTTATTTGTTATTTTGTATTTTTAAAGTTTTTATTACTTTTGTGTTCATCTTTTACTGATTCTGTTTTTTTTAAGCTGTTGACCATAATATTTTTAGGCTGTTGTATTTATTGCAAAAGAATCTATATCAAATTTGGATCGAGTCAAATCTACAGGTATATTAACCCATTTTTTAGAAGAGTTAAACAATAATGACATCTTATTAAAAATGAATGTTGTTGAACTAATAACTCAGCTTGGAATGAGTAGACATGGTTACACTTATCTTGAACAAAATGATGTTCTGCATAAACTCTTTTCATTAATTGAAGACACTGAAGATGTTTTATCTCTGCAGTATTGTGAACCAGGTAAATTCAGTTCCTTTAGAAAATGTTTTAGTTTTAATTTCTATTTCAATACTCGTCCTAACATGAAGCTGAAGATAGCACTGAAGAAGGTACAGAAGTCCATGAAAAAACTACTCATTTGACTTTAATTTTGTTTTCATTGTTTACTTAATAACTGGTATAAACTGCATATTGATTACGAATAGTTTTTTAAATGTTCGATATTTCCACTTTTTGGGCAACCAACAGTAAACCCAGAAAGTTTTAAGAAACACCCATCAAAAGAGCTGTACAAACTAGTACAGGGTACAAAAATACTGGACTGGGTAGACTAATAAAATTGGCTAGATCAGACAGGCCCAGAAAGAGAAAGAAAGCATTCTATGCTATGCATGGCATGTTTGTTAAAAAAAATTTCAGACCATGGAACACAAATAACTTATTTATTAGCAATAAGTAAACTAAAATTTTTCACACATCCACAATTACAAAATTTAATACATAAAAACTTGGACTAGTCAAAAAAGAAAAATACAAAATTTCAAGATAATTCTATCCACACTGGAGAAGCAAACTGTGTACTTCATTTTTTAATGGTATATAAACATTTTTACAAAAAACGAATCTTCTAAATGATTATTAACAAAACAATACAAGATTTTTAAGAAAATTGAAATTGTTACTTATAAGATAAAATTTATTCATCACTAAAACTTTTCACATACACAATTACAAAATTTAATACATGAAAAAACTTATTGAAAAAAGAAAAACACCAAATTTCATAATTTCAAAATGATTCTAAACATTGAAAGCAAGAAATTCATCCATACTGTACAAGCAATTATCTAACAAGAACCCATGTACTTCATTTCTTAATGATATATAAACATTTTTATAAAAAAACAAATCTAAATGATTATTAACGAAACAATACAAGATTTTTAAGAAAATTGAAATTGTTACTTATAAGATAAGATTTATTCATCACTAAATTTGTTTTTTACATATACACAATTAGAAAATTTAATACATGAAAAAACTTATTGAAAAAAGAAAAACACCAAATTTCAAAATGATTCTAACTATTGAAAGCAAGAAATTCATCCATACTGTAGAAGCAATTATCTATAATTATAATTTTTTAATGCTCAGAACAATGTTGGAAATAGTTCAAACATAATATTTTTTTTTAATATGCCATATATTATTTAAAATTAATAGACAGTAGTTTGGCACACGACTCACTTATTTATAATTAAGTGATAATTAAACTGTGTATTTGCTGTTCCGATACCTTTTTGAGTATTTCTAGCATTGAACTGAATATTGAAAAAATTATCAAATATTTTAAAAAACGGCCAATGGACAATACTAGACATAACATAAAGCTAATCAAACGAAAACAAAATTAAATCCAAACGTGAGTTTTTATCCAAAATTTTTTTTAGGTATTTTAAAATTTTTTGGTAATATAGCCCATTGGAAACCACTTGAATTATTGTCAAAATATCCAACAATATTTGATAGACTGTTTTCAAACTTAGAGAGTGGAGACTTGACGATAGTTGCTATTTCATTGGATACATTAGGAATCATAGGAATAACGAATCAAGGCAAAACCGCATTGCACTCCACAGGTTCGTTAAAAAATTTAAATAGCCATATTGATTATCAATTAAACGTTCTTTGCTGTAAAATTTTAACTGTTTGCATATCAGATTATCGAAAAGTTTTGGCAGAGAAGATTGGTTGCATAATTTGTTATATCTTGCTTATTTCCTGACTTGTAAGAATGTAAGACTTCCAAAAAGTAGGAAATAATCCAGTATTCAGCGATAAATTAAAAAGAATATATATTGGATGTGTTAATGAGTAAATACAATTATTAAGAAAGTATTCGGGAATCCCATCCGGACCACTGCTTACTGTATTAGGTAGTTTCTTTAAAACAAATTATTTGTATTGGCTATTTACAGAACTCTTATTTAATAAAATTGTTCCAGGAAACAAAATCACATATGCATTAAAAACCATTATAAAGTTATTATCGTCGTTTCCCACTGATGTAAAGATTAGAGCACTTAACTGCTTAACAAATTTGTTGAGTGTGGACGAGCCACAAACTAACATTGCACAAATACCAAAAAAATGGTTCTCTATTCTATGTGACCACCCGATGGAAGTTATTCTGAGGTATGCCAAGAATCCATTTTCTGAAATTAAAATAGCCGGTTTGGGAATTTTGTTAGGATTGGCACGTCAACAGTGGGGACAAGAAGAGATACGGAATAGTCCAGGTAAAGCAGCGTTCCAAAATATTTATTTATTTATAAGCTGTGACAATTAAGAGATAACAAACAAAAACATGATTTTTAAAATATTAAGACATTACATATCGGGATATACATTACACAAGTAATAAAATAAAATAGTACGATAGTAAATAAATAAATTGGGGCTCGGGGACAGTCGTCCGGAGCTCGCCACTTGAACCAACATAAATACAATTAATAGAATTACTTAATTAAGAATTATAAAATTATAAAATAAAAAATATGGTAACAAATTTTGGGAATAACTCCAAAAGAAAGTCAAAAGTAAATGATTGTTTACGTGGCATTCAGAAGGAGGCAAGTTTTGAACTCGGGCAATGAGAGGCTGAAGAAATCTAATTGATCATAAGCATTTGCGAGTCTTTGAATTCGGAATAGACAGCTATTGTATCCATAGTTTGAGCGATGGAACGGATTGTAAAATGATTGGTGCGCGAAGATACTTGAAAATTTATCTTAGATAGTAGCTGGGGACATTTTAATTTGCCGTTTATGAGTCCCTGTGTTTTCTCCTCACAGATAATGATTTGTAAGTTGCTCGGACTGTTGATGATCAAGGAATATGTGAAGTTTGAAATTGACGAAATTTAGAAATCAATATTTTGAGAGTAGACGTAGTAAGGGCTCCAAACAAGAGCACAATATTCGAGGTGAGGTCAGACTATCGCACAATATAAGGTTCGTAAAGAGGTAACATTGGTAAAGTCCGATGTTATGCTTTTTATAAACCTAGGTATTCAATGCTTTGTTTACTGTAGAGCAAATATGTAAATTGAAGTTCAATGTAGAATCCAGGATGACTCCCAGGTCTTCGATGTTAGGAACTATATTGTTGATTTGATAATCCGTAATGATTGGTCTTTTGCAACGGTAGAATCTCATCAGGTGACATTTATAACCATACCATTTGAGTGGCACCAGTTAGCAATGAGGTCAAGGTGGGCTTGAAGATTTAGGGCATCGCTGGGACAACCAATCTTGGAAAAAAATTTTAGATCATCAGCAAATAAGAGAGTTGTTTCATTCGTTATGTCATTAATAAAAATATTGGAAAGCAAGGGCCCCAAGTGAGAACCCTGCGGAACACCCGATGCTACTACAATTTCGGTGGATATGAAATTTTTTACTTTAATAGCTTGAGTTCGCTCATGGAAGTAATCTTGAATCCAGCTTAGAAATGAACCTGTTATGCCAAAACTACTTAGTTTGTGTATTAACAGCTTGTGATTCACTTTGTCGAATGTCTTGGAGAAGTCATTGTAGATAGAATCAACCTGATACCTGGTCTCCAGGGCATCCGACAAGTAGTCTATGTAATTAAACAAGTTGAGTTCGGTTGATTTACCTGATTGGAATCCATATTGCTCCTGAATCAAGACGCTTGAGAAAATTTTTGATAAATAATCCGTTATAATGCTTTCGAATAGTTTTGGAATGGACCTTAATATGAATGGGTATCATATAGCTGAGTTTACAATTATAAGGGAAGGTACCTGTTGAAAGAGATTTATTAAAGATAAAATAGCGAAGCGCCACACCTAAATTGATGTATGCCCCTTAGGGTTGGGCCGTTTGAGCTGATTTTTTTTAAAACATTCGCCATAAAATTCCCTATCGATCCCTCTTTCTCGATTTTTGCTTCGGGTCTTCACTTTCGCGGAATTTGACTCCAAAAAAATTTTTGTCAGATGAGAATTTTTACATTCTAAGTGGGCAGTCTTGTAGGGTTTTTCAAGATGAGCATTTCCCCATAAAAAAGTCCGACAAAATCTCAATCTCGTGTTCCGTGTGCGAAAAATCTAGTTTTTTCCATGCAAATCCATTTTTGGAGTCAAATTCCGCGAAAATGAAGACCCGAAGCAAAAACTTAGAAAGAGGGATCGATAGGGAATTATATGGCGAACGTTTTAAAAAAAAATCACCTCAAACGGTCCAACACTAAGGGGTGTATATCAATTTGGTAGGAGAAACTGACAGCAAGCCAAATTATTTATTTGTCAAATTTACATCTCTAATGTCAAAATATAAAAACATACAAAGTGTTCTAAAAATTAACAAAATCTTGCTTTTAAGCAACATTCTCCCCCCCGGTGTTAACTCCCTTGTTAACACAAACTTCCAAGCGATGCAGCTTCCTAACAGGACGCTTGAAGATCCCATTTGAAGTTCGGACGTCTGCTATCCTTACGATGCCATCAGCGCCTTCATAGATCTTTTCTACTACTCCCATTGGCCAAGCTCCTCGAGGCATATTGCAATCATTTATCACCACCAATTCACCCACTTTCAAATTGGTTTCATCTTTGTTCCACTTTCCACGATTAATCAAAGTAGGAATATATTCCCGAAGCCAACGTTTCCAGAATATATCTGCCAAGTATTGTGATACTCTCCACTGTTTCTTCAAAAACAAATCTTTCTCTGTAAACAATCCAGGTACAATTATCGTCGAAGACTGTCCTATGAGAACATCATTTGGGGAAATGCTCACTAAATCTTGGGAATCTTCAGAAACATGAGTCAGCGGACGACTATTAACGATATATTCCACCTCAGCAAACAATGTTTGTAGAACCTCTTCTTTGGGATGCCTTTCTTTCATAATCGCCTTAAGAGCCCTTTTGAAACACCCTATAAGTCTTTCCCAGCTACCCCCCATATGAGGAGCAGAAGGGGGATTGAATTTCCAGTCGATGCCCCTGCTGGCCATATCATCAACCAAAGTATTCATTTCTAATTCGTCTAGAGCTTCTAAAAGTTCTCGATTTGCCCCATGGAAATTCGTTCCATTATCGGACCAAAAAACCTTAACTGCTCCACGTCTTGCAAGAAATCTACGTATAGCCATTATGCACGAATCTGCATCTAAGGAATGGGCAATTTCAACATGTATCGCTCTCATTGTTAAGCAGGTAAATAGTACACCATAACGTTTCTCGAGGCGTCTTCCGATTTTCACTTGAAAGGGACCAAAATAATCAATTCCGGTCGCTGAAAATGGTTTTTGACTTATCAGTAATCGTTCTTTCGGTAAAAGACCCATCTTTGGTTGTAAATAATGTGCAGATTGTCTTCGACAATACATACATTGCTTGACAACTTTTTTCACTGTTGTCCGAATTCGGGGTATCCAAAATTTCCTTCTCAGTTCATTTATGAGTGTTTCAACACCCTGATGAGCATTTTTTATATGAAAATGCATAATCATTTTTTGTGTGTAAATATGTTCACCAGCTAAAATGATGGGTTCCTTCTGTATGATAGAGACATTTTCTATCTTCATTATTCTGCTAGACATTCTTAAGATTCCATCATTGTCCAAAAAAATCGACAGTTTATGAAGTCTTCCGTTTCTGTTTGGTACATTATTTTCAAGATTAATTTTGTCGTTTGCAAAACAGGATTTTTGAACCAATTTCCACCAGTAACACTCGCTCCATTTCAGTTCATCTTTCGTCAGAAATATCATCAGTCGTTTGTTTTCGTCAAGTGATCTGATATTTGATAGAAATCGCTTAACTCTCGCTGTTATTCTGATGAGTTTCAACCAGGAATAATAAGACTTGATTGGTATAATTTCTGGGTCAAATGCAACTGTCATGACAACTTCGTCGGGAAGATTTTCATTTTTTACAATATCTTTTGGAATTTTAGGCCATCTACTCTCAGGTTCATAAAGGAAATTGGGACCTCTGAACCAACTATTTTCATAACTAGTCATATTTCTAGCTGTGTCTCTGGTGCAAACATCAACAACATTTTGGGTTGTTGGAACCCATTTCCATTGGTCGATACTACTGAGTTCTAAGATTTCATTCACTCTTGTGGACATATAGGTAGGAAGTTTTTTGTCACAATTGAGCCAACTTAGGACTGTTCGAGAATCCGACCAATAGTATTTGGTATCGATTTTTAGTTCCAAATGTTTAGTGACTTCTGCACAGAGTCTTGCTCCCAAAACTGCAGCCAAAAGTTCGAGTTTCGGTATGGTTAAATATTTTACAGTTGTCGAGTTTTTGATTGGTACAACCCTTGCTTTTGAAGCTACCAGAATTAGTTCTACAGAGGTTTCAGAGCTGAATCGAAGAAAAATTGCACTGGCATATGCATCTTCACTCGCGTCAGAAAAAACATGAATTTGAATAGATGAAAACACTCTTCTTGTAGGCGAATAACATCGTGGAATTTCAATATTCATTGCTTCGTTCAGTTCTTTAAGCCATAATTGCCATTTTTTGAACATATTTTCGCTAATGAAATCGTCCCATCCGATACCTGCGCGCCAAATATTTTGTAAGAGAATTCTCACTTTAATACTGATAGGAGACAGTAAACCAAGAGGGTCGTACACAGACATGGCTGTTTTTAGTACTTGGCGTTTAGTGGGAATTTTTAAACCTTTAATGATCTCTTCGGAAACTTTATGAAATTTCAACTTGAAGTGAAAACAATCCTTCGTTGAATTCCACATCATACCAAGTATTTTTTCATCCTTTGTTTGTATATTAATTTCTGTACTCAACTGATTTGCTAATAAATGGTTTGGTATTCTCTGAAGTATCTCTTGAGAATTCGAAATGAAGTTTAGGATCTCAAAACCACCCTGTTCATGAATGTGGATGACTTCGTTCACCAATTTGATGGCATCTTCCTCGTTGTCAGCGCCGTCTAAGTAGTCATCAACGTAATGATTATCTTTGATGGCTTGTACTGCTCGAGGACAATAATCAGAATATAAATCTGCGTTGTAATTTTTTACAAATTGGGCCAGAAAAGGAGAAGAAGTTGTTCCAAAAAGCATAGCTACCATTCTGTATATTTTTGGTGGAATAGTTTTATTCAAATCTCGCCAAAAGAAACATTGAGCATAGGTATCTTCATCAGCTATTCTGACTCTATTGAACATTTCGCGGATATCGCCTACGAATGCAATTCTATGTGTTCTGAATTTCAGTAATATGCCAAAAATGGAAGTAAGCCAGTCAGGACCTGTCAGTAGGAAATCATTCAAAGAAGTTCCGTGCGATTTAGCTGCCGCATCGAACACAACTCTTACCTTTCCAGGTTTATTTGGATTCCGTACTGGAAAATGGGGTAAAAACCAAACTTTCTCAGCTGTTTCGAGTTGTATTTGAGTTACTGGAATAGCATATTTTTTATCCAATAATTTTTGTATTTCGGCCTTATAAGCTTGAGCAAAACTTTTATCCTTCGACAAACGATTTTCAAGACAGAACAACCTTTGTATTGCTAACTTTTTCGACTCTGGAAGCTTGTCAGATACCTCCATTTTCCAAGGAAGTTTGATTTGATACTGACCATTCTGGAGTTTGATTGAATTTTTTGCAATGGAAAGGGCTCTTTCGTCATTTAATGATCTTTGTTTGTCTTGTTTCACAACTGCTACACCAAAATTTTCCAATGTCATGTAATTTCTGAATAAATCATGTAAAGTTTCGTCTGCTTCTTGACAACAAATAAATGATGATTCTGTACAACTCATTTCATTTCGGGAACCACTGATTGGTCCATGAAGTGTCCAACCAATTTTTGTTTTTGATAGAATAGGAGTTTTTGGATGTGGTTGAATTACTTGTCTTGAAACAATGAGGTGTGCATTATTTTGCCCTATCAACAAACTGGGTTTTTCTTTGATTTCTAAGTCAGAAGCTACTTGTTGAACAAATGGAAAAGTTTTAGCCAATTTTTCAAAGTCGTATATCTGATATGGTAATTCAAGATTTTCTACAGTTCGAATGTTCATTAATTTATGAAATTTTGAAGATTTTTTTCCTGCAATATCTGCCTGTACAATCTGGGACTGATTATCGTAGCGGAATATTCCACCTGTCCATTTACAACATAATGGTGAATTTGGACCTGTCAACCCAAGTTCCAAAGCTTTTGCAGAATCTAACAATGTCGCAGTACTCCCTTCATCGAGTAAAGCCACTATATTGAAAATACCATTTGGACCACTGATCTTTACAGGTAAAACTTTCAATAGATTTTCATTATTGACATCATTTGTAGTCGTTGTTACCTCGGTAGAGTTTGTATTTTCATAATTTTTATGTAACAAGGAATGATGAAATTTTGTACAATTATTGATACCACATATTTTCTGTGTTTTGCATTTACCATGATGATATTTCAGACAACAGAAACAACCGTTTAATTTTTTAACCATTTTCCATCGTTGTCGAACATCAGCATTCTGAAACTGGTTGCATTTTTCCAGTGAATGTTCATTTTGGTTGCAAATTTTACACATTTTTACTGGCCTATTTGTCTGTTTACTTTGACATTCATCAGTGACTTTGACAATCAGGTTATTACATCTCATTGATGGAGTATTAATATTTTTTGAAGTAAAAGTTATTCTCGAAACAACATCAGACATTTGTTGAATCCATTTTGAGAAATCTTTCAATGATTCTTCTTGATTTTTTACTTTATTTTCTATCAAATAGCCTCCCCACTGAGTAAGTAGATGAGGTGGCAGTTTAGTGATAAAATTAGCTAAAATTTGTCTAGCATCCAAATAGTTAGGATTTCCTTCAAGAACGGCAGAAATATTACGCACAGTATTGCTAAAATCTATGAATGATTCGAGACTTTCTACTGGTGTTAATTGACAAACTTGCGATAACAATTCGTCTAATATAAGCTCTCGACGTCCGTATTTCTTTTCAAGAATATCTAAAATCTCATATGGATTTTGTGCTGTAATGAGGAGCATCTCAACTGTTTTTCTGGCTTCTCCAGTCAAACTTTTGTTGAGTCTTAGAACATTTTCTTGAGGAGAAAAAGAACAAGTATCATCTGATAACTTGTACTGTGAGTAAAAAATTGGCCATTTTAAACAGGAAGAACCATCAAATGTTATTAATTGATTACCTATGGTTTGTCTTGCTAACATTCTTTTGATAGATTTGGTCAAATTCTCCATAGTATTGTGAGATGAATCTTCACGATTTATTTCAGGGAAATTGATATTACCTGCATCTTCAGCCCATTTCTTGGTATAGGAATGTTTTGATATCTCACCAAAGTCTGGATCCTGGTCGCTTGATAGATCTGCTATTTCTTCACCTATCTCTTCGTCATGTTCCCTTTGGAGAAGATCTTCATACTTTGAAATGTTTTTTTCCTTATTCTTCAGACGAATTTCTTGGAGATGTAGAAGTTGTTGACATTTGTTCAATTTCACTTCCTTACTGGCGACATTTTCAGCCGAGACATTTTCGTCTAGTCTCATTTCATCAAGTTCGCTACTCAGAATCACATACTCTTCTTGTTTCTTCAGAATATTGTCTTGAATATGACAAATTTCATCCTGAAGCTCGATTATTTTGGATTTGAGATCACACGTTCTAGCTTTTGAAGCGGAAGATATTGTAGATCTCGCACTGGCTACTGAACTTCGTGTGTTTCTTGACTTCTGAGGTACTCCATCTGTATTGGTTTGTTCATTAAGGCATTTTCTCACGGCTTTCAACAAATGACATGTTAAAGTTTCAGCATTGGCATCATCTGAATATTCTTCCCCAAAAATATTACACAGTTTTTGAAGAACTAAAATACTGAGAGATTTGCTGACCATTTCATAGTGCTTACTATATTCTGGACTATTTTCTGGAAAACTAAAGCCAGTAAAAGAAAGGATTCGTCTTCTTACTGCGTTTCCTTTGAAATAAATTCCATATAATGCAAAATGAAGGTTTTGCAGCATGTATTTCTCGTCAACATTTTTCAATTTCTCTTCTACACCTGGTATATCTCGGAGCATATTCATTGAAGTTAAATCCTCTTGGTTTTTTCCAAAGTAAAAGACTGTATGAACACGTGCTGAGTTCTTTAACTCGAAGGACCACAATTTGTCGCGAAATACCTCGCTTCTTAACAAAATTCTATACTTTTTTAGGAGAAACTGACAGCAAGCCAAATTATTTATTTGTCAAATTTACATCTCTAATGTCAAAATATAAAAACATACAAAGTGTTCTAAAAATTAACAAAATCTTGCTTTTAAGCAACAGGTGGCACTGTGAAGGTGGTACTGCGTCAGGTTCAGCACCTTTGTTTGGATCAAGATTACAGATTTTATCATATATTTCAGATATTTTAATATGCAAATTAGCTATGTAAATATTGTGGACTGTTTCGAGGGTGGGTGAATGGCAAATGGCGTCTGCGAACAAATTGGCAATATCTTAACCGGCGTTCACCTGTCTGTTGTTTAAGTGCATTTTGTTGGGTATGATATTAGACTTTCTTTTTGAGTTTACATATTTCCAGAAACATAGAGGATTTGACTGTATACGTGATTCAGTATCAGTTACATAATTTTTATAGCACTTTTTAGAAAGGAGAAGGAATAACACTGTTAAACCAAAATTCACATTATTAATTTTAACAAATATATTTAATACACCTATATATGTTGTCTAAATCGTTGTTTGCTAATAAAGGACCAAATAGCGGGATAAAATTCTCTTTTAGACGAAAGTTACAAAAAAGGAGAAAGCAATGAATGACCTTTGACTTACACATGTTTTTGGTTAAAATTATTTGAGTTCAGATTTTATAATTAATTCTGATGTTGCAAATTAATGCAATAAAGGGATCACTTAAAATCGATGAATTTGGAATTGTGTCACTACTGATATCAGTAGGAAAAATTTCCCCTTATAATATAGGTTTTTTTTTCTCGGATGCTCATCCTATCGCTAGAAATACTTCAGCCTCTTGGGGTTTTGTGCCTTCCGGGTTCATTTCACAGCACCCACTCCGTAACTCTTGTCCCCTGTACCAGTCTGTACAGGTTCACCTCGCTGTTGCATTCTTCAGGAGTTAGCTTGGGCTGTCTTTTGGGGTCTAGTGCTTCGAATTCTAACGTATGTTATGTTTTGTTTAGATCATTTAAAAATGACTGATGATAAACTTAACTTGTTTACACACTTAATATTATTTGTAAAACCAATGTTCATGGTTTTTCATTGAATTTCCGTAAGTGACTGTCATTTTCAACAATGATAAAATTCCCAATATTTATATACTTGTTCTACTGTATTATTTAGATATAGAAAACATAAATATCGGTCGTATAACTAGGTTATTACTTTAAAAACCTGATTACACGCCATTAAAAACAACTATCCTTTATTAATTAAGCATTGTATGGAAATAATAACTCCTATTGTTTGCTTTACGTGTTAAAAGTTTTATTGATACTTTATTTTATTTTAAAAATTCTCTGCTGTAAATGATTTTTTTTTAAATTAACGTTTTGCTGTTAACTCTTAAAATAGTTTGACAAGGAAGCGTTGTCTTGATGAAAGAATACTTTCTTCTTGACCAAATGCCTTTATTTCATTATTCAAGTTGGCATAATACTTGCCAGTTTTACGTGAATCCTACGTTTCCATAACTTTACTGGCCGACTAAACTGTCTTTGCCTTCTTGGATCCCTTCCTCTGTCCATTGTTTTAACTGATCGTTGGTGTCGGGTGTATAGTAATGGATCCATGTCTCATGAACGGTTAGTGCTAATCAGTTGGTTAAAAAATCTTTACTTATTTTAAGCAAATTTTGCACAAAAGTTGTTCATATGCATTATCTCTTACTCATCGTACAGTAGAAATCTGGCACATCCCAACTCGTGCCCACTAATCCTTTAAAAGGTAAAAGTGTAAAGGTCTCTATAATCCGTATGCTCAACTCGTACCCGTTTGAAAAATATACCTGAGTATCCAATGTAATTTAAATGCACGCGAATCATTTCATAGCCATCTGAATAGTTCCCTTTATAATTCATATCCATTATTTGTTTTTGTTGACGTATTACTAAAAATTCAAGAAGAGACCTATATAAAATGTCGAAGTGCAGACTGTCATAAAATTGTAAAAAATTCGTCTTGTAGAAAATTATAGTTTTATTTTGAATATATATGAATATACCTTTAGTAGGTCTACGTAATAACTTTTTTTGATGAAGATAATAGAAAACTTTTCCAATATTTTTTGCAATATTGTAATTATTAAGAATTAAAGCCCTTGGGCACGAGTTGGTCAGTTGGTTTTCTACCTAGTATTTGGTCGAGCACAAGTTGGGAATCGCCTTAGAAATCAACTTAAGACGGAAAATTTCCTTCACATTTATGAGGATGCATACGGAGAGGCAACTTATCTATGTGAAAGTATGCAAAACGTAGTCCAGTGATTGTACCGCCCCCTTTTTTCGTTTTTCATATCAGCTGGCCAGTTTCTTTTGAGCCTCCTATCGGATTGAGGGATGGAGTAACGGGTTACTGTGTGATTCTAGTCTTTTGTGGTGTTTTGTACTTTGTTCTGTGATTACGTCCTGTATGAATGGGATTCTTAGGTCTTCATGAAGTGTAAGGTTTGTGACGTAGTAGGGTGCATTAGCTTTCATACTTAAGGCTCAGGTCTGTATCATCCAAAGCTTGTGAGAGGGCCAACGGTGAGAGGCGAGGTAGAAAATGTAGTACTAGTGGGCGTGGTTTAGACTTTGACCTAATCGATATCTGAAAACTTCCTAATTTTTAAATTATTAAAATATTTAAAGAAAAAAATGATATTAAAAATAATTATAAATGCTTTAAAGATAAGTTAATTGATATATTTTGTCAAAATATTCAAAATATATAAAACGAGAGTTTCTTAAATTAATAGTTGAGTTAAGATTTATTAAAATAGAAAAGATCGAATAAATGTATTTAATTTATTAATAATATATTTTTTGCTACAGGATTAACGGAGTATCTTCTGGATAGAAACATAGAAACTTTAAAGGAATGCAAAGAACTGAAATACGACATTATAAAGGTTTTAAGCATCAGCAACGTATTCGATGAATCTGCAATTAAAAAGTTCCAAGAGTACGTTAAAGAAGGACCATTTCATGTTGAAGCTGTGACTGAAATAGCATTCGAAGGAAACGAATAATGGACGTTTGGATATATATAAATATATGTCTATTTGAAGTTAAACTAAACGTAATTTTATATACTTAATAAGAAAATATAAATATAAATCATTTATATTTTAGGAAATTGCTTTTCTTTCTGACAACGCCAAAATACTAATTTTAATATATCATTGAAGTAGTTCATTCGCAAAGTGGAGTGATAGAATTCAGTAAAAAATACTCAAAGTCGTTTTCACAGACGTGATATTATTTATTGAAAAATTCTTATTATAAACATATTTCGTGTTTATAATATACACCCATCACCATCACCCAAGGGAAAAACAATAAGCAAGTTTCCTTTTATCTTTTAGTTTTTGTGTTACGATACTGATGATGGGCGTATTTACACCCGAAACATGTTCATAATAAGAATTTTTCAATAAATAATATCACGTGTTTTTTATGCGGAGGTGAAAAAAACCCTTTATGGGGTCTACATGGCGGCCCATTGTAACTTACCTCTCATTTTATGTGATTGCAATACCCAATCCATTACTTTAGTGCCTTGTACAAGCGTGTACAGGTCCATTATTTGCTGTCTTTTGCGGTCGCATCTACACAGTATCACTGTTTCTGTTTCATTACTGCACAGTCTGTAGCTAAGGTCACCATTGTACAGTCCCATCTTGTTAAGGTGCCCCTTTACTAGCTCATTGCCAGTGAGGAGTCCTGTGACGATTTTCAGCTGACTCCTGTTCATCCTTAACGAGTCTGCCGCTCTTTTGTGACAGGGTCCCTTGATGTACTCTTTCCCATGTTTGTTTCTTGAGACGTTTTAACAGTAATTTTTGTGTTTGTCCCAAATCCAGTTTTTTATAGATACTTTTGCTGTACGCTTTGGTACTTCTAGTGTCTGCCTTTAGTCTGGGGGGTTTTCCGAGTCTCTTCTTGCGAGTTCGTCTGCTTTCTCGTTACGTGCAATTCCCTGATGTCCCGGCACCCATATCAGTTTGACGTGATTACGGTCTGCCAGCGATCTCAGTTCTTCTTTTCCGTCCCATACCAGTCTGGACGTCACTTCCTTGCTGCACAAGGCCTTGAGTGCTGCTTGACTGTCTCGATTACTTTATGCTTTAGAGTTTTGGTGATAGGATACAAGGAAGTGTTGTCCAGAAATGCCGCTAACATCACCTCCTTGTTTGTAATTGTGTTCTCCACTCTTTCAACGAGTTTGTGAAGAGCTGTTTCTGTTGAGTACCCTGCATATTGTTCTTGATCTAGTGGGCTTGGTGTCAGTATATCATCCCTTATATGCCTATATAGCAGTTTTTCTAACGAATTTAGTACAAAGGACAATAAGACTAATTGGCCTTAGGGACTTTGCCGTTTCCCGTCCAGTTTTCTGAGTTTCGGAATGAAAGTCACTCTAATATTTATCCATGCTTTTGGTATATACCCGAAGGCTAGACTGCTTCTGAGTATATTGCATATTTTGCGATACAGAAGTTCCGTGCCCTTTTATAGGAATACTGGGAAAATCCCGTCCATTCCCGGCTCAAACGAGTTTACTGCCCATTACCTTCTCATAATCCACCACTTTCTTGGCTGTCTTCCAGTCTGGTTTAAGCGCTCTACTTTGAGCTCTTAGTCCTCCTGGGTCCCAGTCAGCGTGTGGTTGGATTATCTGTGACCGTGGGAACTGCACCTTAAAGAATTCCCTTAAAATCTCCCCCCCCCCCCGTTTTTGTACTATCCACGTGCAATTTGTTGAAACTATTATAAAACGAATTCGCATTTAGAATGCAGGATAGAGCGAACGCCGTCGCGCGAAATTGCAGCGTGCGTGAATTCATTTTATAATATTTTCGACATAGTAGGATAGTAGATGGTTCAACGAACCGATCGGTGTTTTGCAAATCACGCTAACATTTATAATTGTCTCAAAAACGAGCTCTAAAGTTAAACGCCATTATCTCGGGATCTATCTATCGAATTTCGACGTTTTTTTTTTAAATTGTGCGTCTTGAAAACAGCAAATGTCAGATAGCGAATACAGTGATCACCCTAATGTTCCATCGACATCAAAACCGTAAAGAAAACAGTTAGTCTATAAACAAAAATTAGAGAAGATTGGGAGAAATAGTTCAAATGGATTTCAAAAAATAATAGAAGTCCAGAATTTGTATGGTTGAATAATTTTATATTTTAAGATGCATTTTGTAAGGCTTAAACCGAAAAACGCTCGGGCGCCAGATTATTTAATGTGGTCTACTCCACAACACTTAGAAACGGCGTCTTAGGGTTGTACACGGTTAAATAACCGCAATTATAAACCACTAAAGTTAAACTGACACATCTATTGCTTACGTAAACTATTTACAATCATTAACAAAAATATATCTCACTTTACACGAATAAATTTCTTAATGCAAAGTGAAAAAACACAGATTCACTGCTTATACACATTCGGACAAAAAATAATTGTGGTATTACGATTTAGCGAGAGCATAAAGGAAAGCTTGTTAAATGTTGAGACAGCCTTTACAATTTCTCCTCACTTATCGCGAAGAAGGGGATATCGATCTATCGATAACGAATCGTTCGCTGCCGCTTGTGTCCGTGACTCCGTCACTTCAATAGCTAAGTGGGGTATAGCTAAGTGGGGTCAACAGCATTGCGTCTTTCTCAGCTATATCACCTTATATTATTATTGCTTTCCTTTTTACTCTTGTAGATTTCGGCCTATACCAAAGAAATATTTTGTCCGAATGTGTATAGAGAAGTCTCAAATACTGTTAAAATAATTATGAAATGTTATATAAAAGATGATGTAATGCAGAAACAGAAAGGCATGGTTTATGACATTGATTTTAGGAGTCCTCATAATTTTATGCCAATAGAAGTTATGTACTTTGGTGTTGACAGAAGTAAGAGTTCGGCAGAACCTAATGTCTTACGTGATGTGAAAATAAAATGTCTGGACTTTTATATAGAGAGAGTACATAAAATATTATCAAAATTTCCACTAAAAAATTCTGTTTTAGCACAATTACAATTTATTGAGCCCGAAATTGTTCGATCTAAAAAAATTATGACTATTTCAGATATAAATTTACATTTTTTACACTTAATTACCGATATTATTATTACGGAATTTAGATTTTGACGATTTAAATTTAAATGACGACGATGTTACTGCATTCTGGACAACAGTATCAAATATTAAAGTAGGTAGTGGTGACAAACAATTTTCTTTACTTGCCAATTTTATTTTTTATTTACTTTGTTTGCCACATTCTAGTGCAAATGTAGAAAGATTTTTTTTCTCTTTTTCAATTTAAATAAAACTCAATTAAGAAATAGTTTCAAAACTACAACTTTAGAAGGACTTCTCCTTATAAAAAGTTTAGTTTCAAATACGGGAAATTGCTACAATTTCACAGTAACATCCAAACCTACTTTTTGCCTCTTGCGATATATTACGATTTTTTCCGATCGAGCTCACGAATTCAGTAGGTAGAAGTCTGGCACCACTGCGGCCGTGTCGAGTTGTCTACTTCCTACTTACCTCATCCGAAACTGGCCTAAGTGACTAGTTCCTTGAATAACAAAATCAAATGGTTGACTGTCCATTTTTTCTCCGATATCGCTGAAGCCTATTGGCTTGTTGCGTTTCCTGCCCATTTTGTTACCCTACCCAGAAAAGTGGGTGCCTCTTGCGATCCAACACCTCTCATTAGCACAGTACATGTTTCACTGTGTCTGGATCCTTGTTGCATAGCCTGCACCTAAGGTCTCAATTGTACAGTCCTATTTTGTTTAGGAACTCTTTTTTAGGATCTGACTTGACTGTCTATAGTACTGGTTGTCAACACGTACCTGGACCGATGTAATTCAATTTCTGTGGGGGCAAGTAGTCCCAGGAGTAGTTATTTAAGTCCAGATGCGGTGCAACCCACGGTACATTTAATAGATATCGGAAAATATTGTTGAGGTTGCAGAAACAATTGCAATTTTTACTCAAGTAAAAAAATGTTACGCACTAAAATCCTTAAAAAAACTTCATATTCGTTGATCTTAGTTTTGAAACATTTCTTTCTAGTCTGTTGATATATGTACTTTAAACGGTCCCCCGAAGAGATAATCATTTCTTAAAAATACTTGAACATATTTGTTTGAACTAAATCCTTTGGATGACCATGCCAAGAAGGTTTTTATTACATGTATCATTAAAGAAAGTTTTTAAGAGTTAAAAGTTAATCAAGAAAGAAAGACAAGAAATATGTATAAATTAAACGGAGACATTTCTTTCTCTCCAGATCATTTTCTAATGTTAGGAAGATAATATATTGTTCTTTCCTGTCAGAAGAAGATAATATATTTTTGACGATAGTTCCAATTCTGGATAGAGTGTCAGCAATAATATTTTCTTTTCCCGTCAAAAGAAGATAATAATATATTATTCACAATAGTTCCAATTCTGGATGTCAGCAATAATATTTTCTTTTCGCGTCAAAAGAAGATAATACAATACAATAGTTCCAATTCTGGATAGTCTCAGCAATAATATTTTTCTTTCATTTCAAGAGAAGATATGTTGTTCACGATAGTTCCAATTCTGGATAGTGTCAGCAATAATATTTTCTTTTCCCGTCAAAAGAATTATTATATTATTCACAATAGTTCCAATTCTGGATGTCAGCAATAATATTTTTCTTTCTTTTCAAGAGAAGATAATATGTTGTTCACAATTGTTCCAATTCTGGATAGAGTGTCAGCAATAATATTTTCTTTTTCCGTCAGAAGATAATATATTGTTCACAATAGTTCCAATTCTGGATAGTGTCAGCAATAATATTTTCTTTTCCCGTCAAAAGAAGATAATATGTTCACAATAGTTCCAGTTCTGGATAGAGTGTCAGCAATAATATTTTTCTTTCTTTTCAAAAGAAGATAATATATTTTTGACGATATAGTTCCAATTTTGAATAGTGTCAGCAATAATATTTTTCTTTCATTTCAAGAGAAGATAATATGTTGTTCACAATAGTTCCAATTCTGGATAGAGTGTCAGCAGTAATATTTTCTTTTCCCGTCAAAAGAAGATAATATGTTGTTCACAATAGTTCCAGTTCTGGATAGAGTGTCAGCAATAATATTTTTCTTTCTTTTCAAAAGAAGATAATATATTTTTGACGATAGTGCCAATTCTGGATATAGTGTCAGTAATAATATTTTCTTTTCCCGTCAAATATTAATTAAAACGTCATATAATTAATAAAAATCTCACTAATTAGGCAAGCAATTAAAAAAAATACTTTATACAGGGTGTTGCTTTGAACCTGTCAATTTTTTCCTAATCCGGACCTGGATATTTTTCTTACAAATATTCTAATCGCTTAGATACCTTTGGAAGTTCCTTTTTGAAATATGAAAAAAGATACCGCGTGGTTTGTAAATTACGAGTCGAGAAAGAAATGACCAACATTAATAAAACACTCTGTATCTCAATTAGGAAGGGGGTTACACCCAACAAATATAGTTTTTTTGGAATTGTCTAATTGTTTTATGTCTGCGTTTAATGTATGGACCCTTCGCAATGAAACACCCTGTATACCTACCTTAGTTTTTCAGTACTTAATATATTTTAATAAAAAAGGTTGGGCCAACATATTGTAACGACAAAAAAGATCCTTATCGGTCAGTTTTTGAGTTAAAATAAAAAATAGTTAAAATCTAATAATACAGAATTAAAGACATTTATTTTCTGAAGTGCATAAATCATTTCCTCCCGTACCAATAAAATTTAAATAAAAAAAAATCATTCAAAAGAAATATTCTGTTTTGCATATCTATGCTTTTCGCTAATTCCTTCTGTCACATTCATCGTTTTGTTCTGACAAACATTCCAATTCAGTTGTAAGTTAGCCGTTGTTTGGGGCTGTGGACAATTTAAACATTGACAATACTCATGCAATTCTTTTTGTAGTAATTCATTTTCTCTTCGCAAAAAGTCACGTTCTTCAATAAGAGCATACTTAGAAGCATCAGCTTGAGCAACTTTTTGCCAGAATAGATCGAGACTTTTAAAATGTTCAGTATCGACATCATCTCGAAGATCGTTGTTGATATCCTCACAAGGAAAAGGTAGAATTTTTTCCTCTTGAGTTTCTAGTTTTCTGCATACAGCAGCAACATGTAGGATATGTTCACCTTTATTTGAAATTTTTTCCAGATGCTGGACAGTCTCGTTATGGCTTACTGTGAGGATCTGCAGTTTCCTAGCATCTAAAGCTCGATCGTCTTCAAGACGTTTTTTTAATACGCTTAAAGCATTGGTAAAGAATTGCCACTCCTGTTCTAAATCAGTTATTTTTCTCTCTAAAGTGCACTGATTATCTGCGTATTTTTCTTTTTGTCGTTTAATAGTGTCATACATTTCCTGCATTTTTTCACGTTGTAATAAGAGAATATCTCTTAGCGATTCGTCTTGTGTTTTTAATTCGTCGTAATAACCTTTTCTTCGATTAATACTGGATTCGTAGTCGTTTAAAAGCTGATTAAATTCATTTTCGATTGCTGATTGCGTTTCTTCCTTAAAGATCTCAAGTCTTTGAAATATTTGAGTTTTTTTGGTTTCTTGTTCTTCGAGTTTCAGAAAAAAATCAGCACGCATGTTATCTCTGTCGTCTTTTTTAGTTAAATCTAACATGTACTGGAGAGTTTTAAGAAAATCTTCATCTTCTTTCCATGTATCAATCAGGCCTCCTAAATCGTCCTTGAGACCAGTTTCAAGTGCTGTTATCTAAAATAGATAGACAATTTTATTAATCTAAAAAGTTTTCAAAATGACTACAATTCACAATTCAAACATAAACTACAATAGAAAATGATTATTATAAAAACATACCGAATACACATTCGTTGAAACAAACCTTTTAAAATATTTATGAATAAATAATTATGAAATAACATAATACAAATAAGAAATAATTAGTGGATTGCCGTTAGATTTATACCTCGGACGCAGTGATCAAATAAAAAATGCCGCCTTTTTAAACATTGTTTGAAAATGATAAAAGTGGACTGTAATGACTTTCGTTATGTTAACAAGTTTATTAAACTTTTTAGTGGGGTAGCTCTGGTTTTGAAAACGAAGTCGCTCTTTTCGAAAAAAATTTATTGTGATTATATAGATTCGAGGTCCCTCTTTCACGTGATCACTATATGAAAGCTAAGGGAGGTGTGGAGGGGGGTAAATTAACATGTAAAATCGGTTTTTCGCACGTAGCTCGCTGAGTTTTATTCGGATCGAAACGACTTCTATATATAAAATAAAGAACTCGCGAAAACCGCTTAAACTGAATTTTAACCCGTCCAAATCGGTCTAGGGGTTCTTAAGATATTGCGATTTGAAAATATATGGATTTTCGCCGCGGCGAGAACACACCTAGATCCGTGTTCGCGTTTTTCGCATGGAAGAAAATGACTTCGAGACTTGATTTTTTTTCCTCCGATAGATAGTCATGACCCCAGCATTGTGTCCAAATTTCAACCCGCAAGTTTAATTTGGGAGGGATAGGGAGGGCAAACACTGATTAATTTTTGACTCGAGGTAACTTTTTTAATTCTTGACCAATCGGGGTCAGCAAAATGGCAAACTCTTTCATGACACTGCTACAGCATGTGTTAAGGAGATGATAGTTTTCGCGAAAACGGACAAATGGCGACCGAAATTTTGATTTTACAAATTTTATTTTTCGACTTTCGCAACGAAAGAGTAAAATGGGGAAAATTGTTTATACGCCATCGGTTGCGGAATTTTGTTCTCTTTGATTTGAGCCCTACAGGGACTAGATCCGATAATCAGGAAGGGAGGGAGGGGGGTAAGCGCGTTTTGCCCTGTAGAAGGGCAACGGATAGGGTTAGTGACTTTGTGCTAGGCTCATTTTCAAGGGCAATCAGTTCTCTTTCAAATTTTTTTTACCCTAAAGCTCTATCTATATTAATGCCTGCGGGAGTGCATGATATATTTATAAAAACGAGTGCGCTCGCTCAGCCGTCGTGAAATTAGATGCCGGAATAGTATTTGTTAGAGAGCAGACAGATGATGTGAGAGAGACAAGAGATAAAAGGGAGCGCTTAGCTCCTATCCCGGCATCTAATTTTACATCGGCTCAGCGAGCGCACTCGCTTTTATAAATATATCACGCATACCTGCAGTCCTCTATAAACTTAGAGCTTTGTCGTAAAAAAATCTTCAAAGAGAACTGATTGCCCTTGAAAATGAGCCTAACACGAAATCACTAACCTATACCTCCCACCCTTCCTGATTATCATATCGAGTTCTTGTAAGGCTCAAATCAAAGAGAGAAAAATTCCGCAACAGATGGCGAATAAAAAATGTTTTTTTTACTCTTTCGTTGCGAAAATCAAAAATTAAAATTTGCAAAATCCAAAATTCGGTCGCCATTTGTCCGTTTTAGCAGTGTCCTCATGAAAGAGTTTGCCATTTTGATGACCCGAATTGGTCAAGAATTAAAAAAATTACCTCGAGTCAAAAATTAATCAGTGTTTGCCCTCCCTCTCCCCCCCAAATTTAAGTAGCGGGCTGAAATTTGGACGCAATGCAAAAATCAAGTCTCGAAGTCATTTTCTTCCATGCGAAAAACGCGAACACGGCTCTAGATGTGTTCTCGCCGCGGCGAAAATCCATATATTTTCAAATCGCAATATGTCGAGAACCCCTAGACCGATTTGGACGGGTTAAAATTCAGTTTAAGCGTTTTTGCGAGTACTTTATTTTATATATAGAAGTCGTTTCGATCCGAATAAAACTCCGCGAGCTACGTGCGAAAAACCGATTTTCTATATCTTTACATGTCAATTTACCCCCCCTCCACACCTCCCTTAGCTTTCATATAGTGATCACGTGAAAGAGGGACCTCGAATCTATGAAATCACAAAAAAAATTTTTCGAAAAGAGCGACTTCGTTTATCGGGTTTTTTTCCGCCAGATCGACTCCACTATTTAATGGTTAAAGAAAAACGTAACAAATTAAATACTACATTTGGTAACACTACCAACACTAACTAGTAACAATAAATGACTATAAAATGATTAATGTTACTTAGCCACCAGAATGAACTTGTATTTTTATATTTTGTGAAAAACGAAATATTTTTACGTTATATAGTCTAACGGAGATGCAGTCAGTAGAACTATCAAAACTACTACGTACTAAGAGGCATTTAAAAACATTTTTTGCCGCATCAGAGGGCACTTGAATTTGTCAGAGAATTTTTAAAAAATACGTTGTATTTGAACAACGGAGCAGACCTGCTTGGTTCCGCAACTAAGGACATACTAAATTTTAATTATTAATTTTGTTCGAAAACCCGTTCCGATCTCGGATATTTTTAGATTGTTAAGTCACGCCCCCCTGCTTACGCTTAGGAGTGTGTGTCTACGTGACACAAATGCGTGCAGGTGTTCAGAGGAACCGGAAGTGCAAGGCGAATATATCTGACGTGTTGTCGATAGCGCCGTTGCCAATTTGTTTATTAAACATGAATGAAATGATGGGGATGAATTTACATTGAAATCGATCGAGTGGCTCCAACGAACAAATCTTCATGCTGACTTACCTTCTATACTTAGGCTTAGGCTTAGTTTTATTTTTTCTCTTCTTCAAACCAACAGGTGGTTTTTCTATGCCTTTAGGCCTGCCCCTTATTTTAAATTTCAACGATAACTTAATAATTGATAAACCTACATTTTTTGATAAAAGATAGAACATCTTCTATCACTTGAGATTGAGCATTTTGGATTTGAATATCCTTATCACTCATCTGTGTATTAAAAATTATATTTCCGTTTTCCCTATATTCATCAGAAAATGTTGCATTTACTGAAGTAGAAAAGGATGGTATATATCACTTAGTCACATAGGTTATGTTTCGCCCATCTCCCGCCGCCAGCCAACCACAGGTGCGGATCCCGATTGTTGGCAAATCAGGGTCCGCAAATTGCCCCTTCAATATGTAAGTATTTGCTCTTGCTTGCTTTAAAGTTTCTAATGTCGTGGCCACGAAAAATGCTACTTGGGAATCAGGGAATCATTCGCGAATAAGTTAGGCTCGATGCAGACGGGCGAGTAGATTCGCGACGAGTACGCAGCGTTCTCGCCGCGAGCTCGTCGTCCCACTATGCACACGGGCGAAGCTTTTCTCGAAGATCGCAACTATGAACCATCAGTATGTTGTCGACTTCAAACATGGATGCATCAAGACGTGTTGCAGTGGCGTACTTTACTTACCATAACTTGTACTATAACTATTAGAAAGAATTTAGGTTAAAAAAACGTTAAATAAAACTTGCATCAGTTATCAGTTTTGTATCCAATTATACAAGACGATCCATTATACAAATAGGATACATAAGATTACCAAATTATACACGTTTTGTATCCAATTATACGATCTGGCAGCCCTGAGTACGAACCACCACTGATTAATTTCTAGATGCGAGCACAAGCGGCCGGCGAGACGTGTGAACTCCCCAATGTCTCTACAGGTACCGCTTAACCGCCGGCGAGGAATTCTCGCCGCGAGATCGCGGCGAAGTAGCAGTCCCTGGCGAGCGTCGGCGGCTAGTAGCGTGCACGCGGCGAGGTCGCTGCGAGCTCTCCTACGTGTGAATCGCACCATTTGTTTCTTTGGTCCGCTACCTCGCGCGAGAAAAGTTCGCGGCGAGCTCGCAGCGAACTTCGCGATAGAACTCGCCCGTCTGCATCGAGCCTTAGTGATTTATAAAGTGGATACATGGAATACCTACAGCTATGGGACACAGCTTCTGAGATATGGCTGGGCGGCATTCTAAATAAACCACCCATTATAAATTATTACTTACTTTATTATTGTACTCTGTTTTCATTTCGTCCATAATTTCTTGGAACAGAGTAACAGCCTCACTTATGTGTTCCATGTGGTTCTCAAAGTTCATGGAATACTGTTTTTCAGTTTCGTCTAGTTCCTCCATCAAAACAGTAATAGTCATATCTTTGATATCCATAGCTCTTTCGAAACTGATCCAAGCAAATTCCAGCTCTTCTCTCATTTGAGGAACGGCAATTTTCATCAACATTTTTTTCCATTCTTTTTCCCGTTTTGAGGCCGATAGTTGGCACATACGAAGTTCCCTAAAGAAGACGTCTCTTTTTAATTGCCTTTCCTCTTCTTGTTTAGCTAACATTTTTGCGTGAGCTTTTGCCATTTTAATAATCGTGTTTGGAAGTTGATATTTTTGAAAAGTTACTAATAAAATGTAAAAAGTATATAACACATACACTCGGACAAATAAGTTCTAAATTGAACAAAATGTCTATATTTGACAAACACAATTTTTGTTAGTAATACTATACACTATCAATTAATACTACATAACTTTTGTAATTTTATCAAAAAGCATGTTAGAACTAACAAAAAATTGTGTATGACACATTGACAACACGTTTTCACCTTTGACAGTTCTCACCACAGAGTACAGGGTGTCCCAAATTGGTGCGTTTTGCAGGGTATCTCGTAAACTAGAAGAGATAGAAGAAAAGCAGTTAAGATGTTATGACTTCTTTTTTTGTTAAAGTAACGATAGCCTAATTAAATCTTTAGTAACTCCCTGCAGTTGGAAGATACAGGGCGATTATTGAAAACTGTCGAAAACTACAAGGTACTATAACTTCTTAATTAAGAAAAATATAAAAAAACGTTATAAAAACTTTTGATAGATATAATATTAAAGAGTTCAGTGGCGCACAGATTATTTTTTTTAGGGGGCTCACTAAGGAAATATAATGCAAACTTATGTTTTTTAAATGGGACACCCTGTATATTTTGACGTTTTTCGTTTCCTTTTTTAATTCTCATTCACCTGATATGACATATTATATATCTATTTTCAATGGTTGAAGCTACAGTGCAAATAAACCATTTATGGATGTTATCAGGTGAAACACCCTTAAAAAATTGAACACTCGGTAACGAAATTTAACATTTTATTATAAGGATACTGATGTGTGACAATTTTATTTATCAAAATTATAATTAATAAAAAATAAAACCAGATTAAAAAAATAAAAACAATAAACTTATGAAACAACAAGAAACATTGTAACAACTAATCTACCTATAACTAATTTTATTAGAATGTGAAAATTACATTAAATGTTCAAAATGCTCTCCGTTTTCATCGATTAAAAAGTTTTTCGTTTAAATAATCTCCAACCAATTCAGCATCACCAAAAATAAAATCATAAAATAATATTTACAAGAGAGTAGGGAAGATTTATTACAAAATATTCATGCCGCATTTAGAAAAATAAAGCCAGTGCACATACTCAATTGTGTAAGATCAGTAAGAAAAAGGTGTCAATTATTACTACAACAAAACGGAGGACATTTTGAACATTTAATGTAATTTTCACATTCTAATAAAATTAGTTATAGGTAGATTAGTTGTTACAATGTTTCTTGTTGTTTCATAAGTTTATATGTTTTTATTTTTTTAATCTGGTTTTATTTTTTATTAATTATAATTTTGATAAATAAAATTGTCACACATCAGTATCCTTATAATAAAATGTTAAATTTCGTTACTGAGTGTTCAATTTTTTAAGGGTGTTTCACCTGATAACATCCATAAATGGTTTATTTGCACTGTAGCTCCAACCATTGAAAATAGATATATAATATGTCATATTAGGTGAATGAGAATTAAAAAAGGAAACGAAAAACGTCAAAATATACAGGGTGTCCCATTTAAAAAACATAAGTTTGCATTATATTTCCTTAGTGAGCCCCCTAAAAAAAATAATATGTGCGCCACTGAACTCTTTAATATCTATATCTATCAAAAGTTTTTATAACGTTTTTTTATATTTTTCTTAATTAAGATGTTATAGTACCTTGTAGTTTTCGACAGTTTTCAATAATCGCCCTGTATCTTCCAACTGCAGGGAGTTACTAAAGATTTAATTAGGCTATCGTTACTTTAACAAAAAAAGAAGTCATAACATCTTAACTGCTTTTCTTCTATCTCTTCTAGTTTACGAGGTACCCTGCAAAACTCACCAATTTGGGACACCCTGTACACCATCGGCAGCGCGACGCGAGCGACACTCTAGCAGCCGGGCGAAACAATAATTGTGTGCAGATTTAAACCGATTGTGCTAGTCATTCATAAGTTTGATTGCAAAACACGTTTATTTATTCTTATTAACTTATTAATTTTCCGACAGAAAAGCCTCACTAAAGGCAAGAACCTCGTCGAAAGCCATCATGTTTCCGGCGTCTACGAGTTAAAAACTGATGAATCACCTGAGATTAAAGGAACTGTTTTGCGAGAAACCCCTGGTGCACTAAGCTCAAAAAAACTTCAACACCCAGGAACACAGCAGACTCCCTTTTGAAGTCGTTTTTTAACTGAGACACTCATATCACAACGTTTTTAAACAAATAAACACGAATATGTATGAATCTGCATGCACCGCCATCCAATCTGACCCACAATTGTTGTCGGAACTATATACAAATATCGTTTTAAAATCCTTCCCAGATAAAAAATATGTTGGCAAGAGATTTTTAACATCTTAAATTTAAAAATCTATTTCTCTGTTCTATACGCCAACCCAACATCTCCCGACGCGACATCTGGCGACCGGGGCCAACAAAAATTGTGTGGTATATTTCCAAGATAAAGAAAGTGACAGTTCTAGTACACAGGGTCGCATTATTGGTGTTATAAAAATAAGTATGTAATTCATAATTCATAAAAACATATAATTTTTGATTTTTTAATAATAGATATAGGAAAAAATTTTACTCTTCATAAAAAGTTCTGCATGGTGTAAAACCCATGATTAAATAATAGTAGTGTTTGGCATTAACATTTTGCAAATCGTATACATTTTTCAATAACGCTGATAAAATCTCTTCTTTTTGCCTCTCTTCTACCAGTCTAGCTTCTTTTCCCACTCTGCATCTTTCTTCTGCTAAAACTATGTTGCTTAGCATAAAATTTTCCACCAATTGATCAGAAGAAACATTACTGACGTCCTTATACCCGTAGGTCTCACTACCTCTATTTGCTTTACTTTTGATGGCCATAGATTTACCACTCCTATTCCCTTCTGATACACCAGTAACTGCATTGTTGTTATCTTCATTGACGTATACACAGACCGCTGCTGCATGCTTGCAGAATCATCTTCCTCCAAAACGTTTCTGTCAGGATCAACCTAAAATCAATCAACTATTTAGACCTTCAACAAAAAAGAATTCTTTATCATAGTTTGGTTGAACCCCATTTAAACTACGCAATCATTGGATGGGGGGAGTATCAATAACGTATAAAAATATGTTAGAAATATCATGAAAAGGAGGAAAACTCCTATAGCAGGGAATTAGGAAAATGAAATGTCCTAGAAAAATGTAATAATACCAAATGAAAATAAATAATAAACTAAAAAAAAATCATAAAAAAAAATTTTGAAAATTATGTTAAATGTGCACTTAAGATACCCCTCTGCTTCACTTTTTGCAGAGACAAATATATATGATTATAGACAATTATATTATAAACAAATAGCATTTAAACAGTATCTTAATAAATTAGAATTATAAACATTAACACACACATATAACACCAGAAATAAAAAACAATTTATGACACCTTACAAAAAGAAATCTGTGGACCAAAGAAACTATGAATATTTTGGTCCAAAAGTTTTGAATTCTCTACAAGACTTTAAACAGTCTGCCATACTAAATTTATTTAAACGAAAATTAAAATTTTTTATTAACAATACAAACATCTTTGACAACCAAAATAAAATACACCTTATATAAAATTAATTTTTAGGAAGTATGTTGATATTAAAAAAAAAGTAAAACTCCAAAATACTAACCTGATTGAAAATGTAACTATTTTAGTCATTTATAATTCTAGTTTTGAGTTTTAATACTATCATTGTAACGACATCTTAATGTAAATATTTATTGTTTTTTTATTTTTTATATATATATATATATATATATTTAAAATATGTTCTATAAATATATACCTAAAATGCGTTATACCACATACAGACCATCTCGTTGTCTGAGTGGTTTTTGTGTTTATTTGCAAATTTGTTAAATTTATTCTTATTGTATTATTTGTTGGCGAATAAACTATTTATTATTATTATTATTATTATAAGATTTTTTTTAAATGATACGATTATGGTCGGCACATCTAGAAATGTTAATGTATTATTATGTCATCATGGGTTTTACACGATGCAGAACTTTTTATAAAGAGTAACTTTGTTTCGTAAAATTAATTTTAAAAATTTTTCCATATGGTGTATCTGAAGTAAACACAATCAAAAAAAAATAATATTATTAAACCAGTTAAGAATGCTCTTCTAGAATTGCCATAAACCGAACAAATTGTAATGACATTATTAATAAAATTTTAGATTGACAGTTCTCATTTATTTCTCATTCTAATCAACACAGCCAACAGCCACATTCTACTCACTTTTACCAAAATAGTCATTCACTATGCGTCTACTTTAAATTCAATGTCATTTTAAACTTCAAAATTTTCATATTTTTGACTCCATTTTAAAGGAGTTCCCGAAGTAGTATGGAGGGGCACATCAAACCCTAAGCTTAATTTTTGATGCTCTTATCAAAACCTGAAGTCAGAATTTTAAAATTCACAAAGACAAAGAATCAACACATCTACACACATACATATACACACACATACAACAACAATTTGTTCGGTATCTGAATTAAAAAATTATATTTTTTTATGAAATCGATTACATACTTATTTTTATCCAATTTTGACATATTAAAACGTCATTATTAATTCCATACCAACAGTAACAAATAAAGTTTTAATCACTAGTGAATTAAAGTTTTTTTTTTATATTTTGCATCTATAATATTTTACATTATGATACGCATTTGAGACCTCTAATGTTTCATTAGAGTAAGCAACCTTTTGTGTTATGCGGTTGGTAATATGAATCAACAAATGACATGAATTGACATACTGGGGAGTTCTTTCCAAGTTGCCAACCTAGAAAAAGGTCTACCATCGGGAAAGTGTTATTTTTTGTCAAAATCTACTTCATTATTTCCGTAATGATTTAATATGTTCACAAAAAACTACTGACCTCTCCAGAATATATCGTTTTAGAAAAATAATGATTTTAATAAACTCCATTTCTGATTGGTTAAAATTAAAGTTGGTATCGAGACTCTAGCGACAGTATGAATATGGTAAAATGACATTTGACAACGAAACATGTCAACTATCACATCCAGTCTCGATACCAACTTTAATTTCAACCAATCAGAAATGGAGTTTATAAAAATTATTCTTGCTAACGATAATTTTTGGAAAGCTCAGTAGAATTTTGTTATCATATTTTATCATTGCGGAAGTAATGCAGTAGATTTTATCCCAATAAAACGCTTCCTCGTTGGTAGACTTTTTTTTTAGATTTTGAGGTTAGTAGGAAATTAAATTTCAAATTGCCAAATTTTAAAAATTCTACAACAGTGCTACCAACTCATTTTTTTTAAAGCAAACTTGTCTATAATATGCACAGTATAAATTTATTAAAAAATGAATAAAATGGCAAAATATAAAAAGTATTATAAGCAACTTATTTCATATGGTTGTTATGACACTCGTCTATTAAAAAACTCATCGTTGCACGATTCGTTTTTTAAACTTGGACTCGTGTCATAACAGAATGCCATATGAAATGCGTTGCTTAATGTACTATTAAATCTAGTGATTAAAAAAAATAAAATCCTTAGTTTACCTTGTAACTATCGATAGTATGCGGAAACCGCTGTTTTGATGTCGATATTAGCACTAATTTGGTATGTGTTTTTAATTAACGATGCAATCATTCAAAAACTTTTATTATAACTTTACACAATTTTAAACTATCTACATGCATGATTATTTTTTACAATCAAAATAAAAATTACAATTATTAATGTTATTGAACTGAAGGTTTATTTTCTTATTTAATGGAATGATTAGTTGCTCTGAGACATTAGAAAGAAGATTTGAACTGTTTTCAGTGTTTGGTTCGATGTTTGTACTACTGGCGATGGGTTCATTGTTTAAATTGGTTTCTAATGTATTTTCCGTTATATTGAAATTGTGATTGGATAGTGTCCCTTCAGCGTTTTCAGGAGCACCTATTGCAGCTTCATGACTCAATATTTTTCTGGAAATTTCTATTTTATTTTTGATAGACTGTTCGACATATCCTTCTGCAACTTAGTCAGAACGCCATCCTCCATGTCTTTTTAATATCGACAAATCGGCACCTGCGTCAGCCAGCAATGTTTCAGAAGATCGTCTAAAACTATGTCCAGTATAGTCTTGTGCATTTTGAAAACCCAGAAACTCTGCTATCTTCTGAGGCATTTTACCGTACATTTTTCATTTTTATAATTTAGGAATGGTCGAGAATGTGATATATTCTTCGGGCGCAATTTCATATATTTTTGAAACACATCATTACTTCCATTAACGACAGTGAATACTTTTTCTTTGTAAGTTTTAGTGTCGGAGATTTTCACAACTAATACACTTCCTCTGTCGTCAATATTATTAGTAGACATAGCTACCAGTTCGCAAACTCTACAGCCTTCTGAAACTCCCGTTGTTATAGCCTATATCCCACTGATTGCTTTTTTAAAAATGCTTTCACTTGGTCAGTGGCGGATCTAGGGAGTTTTTCAGGGGGGGGGGGGGGGGGGGGGGGGCATCAGTTAATGGAAATTTGTAACCAAAGTTATTAAGTGATAAAAATTTGAGAAAATATTCAATAAAACGAATAATTTTGGTTTGTATAACGTGTGTTTTCTTCTTGTTGAAGACCAATCAAAAGGTTTACTTGCATATCCAGACTCTATAGTCCAGTAAATTAACGCCAGAAAAATCCCAAATCTGGGCATCAAGTCTGTCCGTCAAATTTTTTAATTTGCAGGTATTCATAGGTACATTTACTTCCGAAAATCTCAGCTACGTGGAATTTGTGGAAGGGTGGGAAAATGGCTCTAGAGTTCCCGAAAATCCGTTTTTCGTCGATATCTGCCGAAATATGACCCTTAGAACATTTTTGTTTAGACAAAAAATGAAGAGCAGTTCATTGCCTACAAAAGTTGTCTCTATGATTTTTTTCGCTACACTGCAAAAACGGCGTTTCAAAAATTCATTTAATAATTCGCAAAATTATTGAGGTGAAAACGGAAAATTTGAATATCCTCCCAAAACTTGAATATCCTCCCGTTTTTGTTCGAAGACAAAATATAAGGCAATAATGACCAACTTTTTTTTTTACTTTTTGCACTTGATTAATAAATTTATTGTAAAAAAATCCAATTTGAGAAAGTTTGAAGGCAGAGTTTTTTCTCGTGCACTTAATAAAATACTTGATATATATATATATATATATATATATATATATATATATATATATATATATATATATATATATATATTGATGAAAAGGTCAGAATCTGATCTTTTATTTATTACAATTCCTAACCCCAAAAAAATTTAGCACGAAAAGAAAATAATCCTCAAAAAAAAAATGTCGAGGGGTGAGAATTTTCTCAATTTTCCTCGACAAGGGGACAAGCTAAGCTTTCTAATGATGTACGTTGAAAACCGATATGGTCCATGATTATCTATTAATTACCGATAGACCCGAGCATTTTCGAAAACTCCGGAAATCAAATAAAAACGCCCTAAAAAACATGTTGTTTATGAAAATACACAAAAATAATTATTTTTATTATAATTATAATTTATTGAATTTTTCTGAATATATTTAACACCTTGCAAAGCCCCATTATCCAAAAGGATTTGGTGAAATAGAAAAAATATGTGAATACATTTATAGGAGAGTCAAAATATCGAGCAAAAACAAACTTTGGCCCGGTTTTTCATTAATTCGGAGAAATAAATAAAAGGAAAAAGTAATATTATGTTATAGCTACAGGTTCCTTCCTTCATCTGATCTTTGAATCATGAAAAAATATTAATTTTTAGGTGATTTATTGAAAAATTTGTATTCCGCTTGGGAGTGTCATTCCTTTAGAGGGTGCTTTGGAGCCGGTTATGTCGAAAATTATCATATTTTTGACAAAACATAACGATCATTTTTGTAGGTAATGAACTGATCTTCATTTTCGTCCAAACAAGTGTCATATGTTCGGAAATATCGGCGAAAATAGGCGAAAAAAACACATTTTTGAGACCAATGGGCCATCTTCCCGCCCTTCCACAAATTTCAGACAGCTGAGATTTTTTGGGGTGAATGTACCAATGAATACCTGCAAATTAAAAAAAATGGTGCCGGACAGACCTGATGCCCGGGTTGGCACCTTCGTTTATTGGACTACTAGTTGTTGAATCAATATCAACTATTCAGAACTCTAGGGGGGGGGCCATAGCCCCCATGCCCTTCTAACACTTCTTGGGGAACAAATTCTTCTGGCACAAAATCTAATAAATCCATTTTGAACTTATTGAGACAATTTAAAAAATTGTAAATAAAACTAAACTCGATTCAACAATGGATTCAACTATAAACACAAACATAAATAAACAGCCCTGTATAAACAACCCCTAGCAACGTTAACAACCAGTGTTAATATGAATTGCACAGACCTCTTAGTTACATCGTCAAAAATAGTAGGTGAATACAAAATGTATTTTAAAAAAATAATTTTTTGGATGAAAATGGTCAAAATTGGATAAAATATTGTATACGCCTCGTGAGTTAATTAATTTTTATTCGCGAGAAGAAATTAGACCGCGAGCCGCTAGTGGTCTTATTTCTTCATTTAACTCACTTGGTGTATAAATATCTATTATAACACCCTTAATGCGACCCTGTGTACTTGATCAGTGACGTTTATATTATAATTATATACATACCTCTAATGTCGGCTTGTAAAGGTTTGTTTTCGTTTTAGTGCTTAGTGCACCAGGGGTTTCTCGCAAAACAGTTCCTACAATCTCAGATGATCCGTCAGTTTTTAACTCGTAGACGCCGGAAACATGATGGCTTTCGATGAGTTTCTTGCCTTTATTGCGAGTTTTTCAATTAAACTTAAACGATCGATTTAAATCTTTAAATTTTATTAATACTGTCATTACAATTTGTTCGGTTTATGGCATTCTCAACTGGTATTTGTTATGACATTTTTTGAAAACGACTTTAGAGTCAAAGTCGAAACGTTTTATTAAAAAATATTTTTAATCTAAAAAAGTGGGTCGAATATCTAAAAAGAAGATTTAAAATAACAAACCACTATTACTACAGAAATGAATTAGATCCAAAGTTATAATAAAAAAAACTTAATTAAAAATAAAATGAGTGAAAAATAAAAGAACAAAATCGTACCGGAAGAATTCCATTTAACTCAAACTCGGCCAGTATAATTAAGGCAGACGGGATTGTTTTATTCGTTGTAATTTTTCCACTACAACCATGTTTTTTGTTGTTGTACTCAATGTGGTCATCATTTGTGCTAGTAATTCGGATATAATTAACAAATAACTGTAGATTTTTAGGAAATTATCCACTAAATCCACTTAAACAAAAGTACACAGTTTTCCTTGAACAGAAAAATTGTTGACAATTATCAATCTTGGAGTGGTTGATGAAGTCTAATTCATGGGACCATGAAACCCAATCTCAGTGTACTCTCTTACGAACTCACTGACAGTTTAAGTATAACTAAGGCCCATTCTAAAAGTTACACGTTGTTTATTGTATAGACTGATTACTACTTACGGCGAAAACGGATGTATATTTTAGTGAATTAGTTTAAGTGAGTGAAATCTGGTTACAATGAGGCAGACACAGGCAAAGGCTGTTGCTGGTATGACATGCCAGGTAAATTTTAAAGATTTTAATGTTCATTCCGCAATTAAAAAGTGTTTATAACATTGCCGCAAATTTTAAATTCATATTCGATAAAGTTTAAAAACGGAAAACACGAAAGTGTATACGAACAAAAATTATACTCCGATAAAAAGGTTTTTGTTACTTATATATTTGAGCAGAGTTTTGGGTAATTAGGAATTTTAAATGGTTTTCAAACATCGGCATCAAAAGACTGCAAAGTAACTAATTATGGCAAAAGTTTACAATTATACATGTAACATTTGGAAAATACGTCTCGCGAAGTGAACAGAACATCCATTTGATAGTTGACAAATTTAACGCTAATTAGGAATTTAATGTCCTTTTTGTTTTCTTTAGATCGTACCTATATACTAAAAAAAGAAGAAAAAAAGAAAAAGTTGGCAGAGCAATATCATTAAAATTTATATAAAAATATGAAATATATATCTTTTAGTTAGAGAAATTAAATGCCCTAATTAGAAATTTAATACTCTCTTTCTTTTCTTTTAATCGTGCTGGCTTCCAAAAAATTTAAAAAAGAAAAATAATTAAAATTAAGTTAAAAAAATAAAATAGATATTGTTTTTTAGACAACTAACTGCTAAATGTTCTAATTAAAAATTTAGCGAACTTTTTTTATTGAACCAATTAAATGCCAATTAAATGCACTAATTAGCAACTTAATACTATTATTGTTTTAAGGAAAAATTAAGTAGACCAACATTATTAATGGGAAAAAATTTGAAAAGGCTGTTCGTTATGAAAATTAATTAATGCTAGTTAAATGCCCTAATTAGAATTTTATTTGCTCTATATGTTCCTAGCTTAATAAAAAGTTAACGAAGCTATCTCATTAAAATTGGGATAAAATTGAAAATAGATACATTTGCTTTAGGGTAATTAAATGCCCTAATTAGAAACTTAATACTCTCTATCTTTTTTTTTCGTATATTCTGCTAGCTTACGAGAAATTTGAAAGAGAAATGTAATTAAAATTAAGTTAAAAAAATAAAATAGTTCTATTTTTTTAAACAATTAGCTGCTAAATGTTCTACACCAACGAAATAGAACAAGAACGAGGCGACTCGAATTCATTTTTAGATCTCCTTTAGAGACAGGATGTCGAACTAGCCTGCTTCTTACTGACGAGGCACAATAATGCCGAAACCGGTCTAAAAATGGCAAGCTCCTTTAATAACAAAATCGAAGTTTTTGGTTTAAAGCCCCGACTTGGTCGGGCACCAAACCACGTCTCGACTTTTGTAATTCAATATCTGGTGGGACATATAGTCCAAGGAGTAGTTGTTGAAGTCCAGACGCTGGTGCAGTGTAGGACATTTTTAATGTCCTTGTTCTTGGGAACATGTGTGATTTTATTTCACATCCTTAGGCAGTTAAATGTTCTAATAAAAATTTAGCGAACTTTTTTTATTGAACCAATTAAATTCACTAATTAGCAATTTAATACCAATATTGTTTTGCTATCTTAAGGAAAAATGAAGTAGTCCAACATTATTGATGGGATAAAAAAATCGGTTTGTTATAAAAAAATTAACGGAGCTATATTAAGGAAAAATTAAATAGACCAATATTATTAATGGGATAAAATATAAAAAAGCGGTTTATTATTAAAATTAAATGCTAAGTAAATGCCTTAATTAGGATATTATTGCTCTATATGTTCCTAGCTTAAGAAAAAGTTAACGGAGCTAAATCGCTAAAATTGGAAGAAAAATATAAAATAGATACATTTGTATTGGGGTAATTAAATGCCCTAATTAGAAATTTAATACTATCTTTCTTTTCGTTTAATCGTTTATTCTGCTAGCTTACCAAAAATTTGAAACAGAAATATAATTGAAATTAAGTTTAAAAAAATACATATATTGTTTAGGCAATTAACTACTAAACATTCTAATTAAAAATTTAGCGAACTTTTTTTATTGAGCCAATTAAATGCACTAATTTGGAATTTAATACTATTAATATTTTATTTTAATCCTATGTTTTACTATCTTAAGGAAAAATTAAGTAGAGCAAAATTATTAATAGGAAAAATACTAAAAAGCGGTTTGTTATGAAAATTAAATGCTAATTAAATGCCCTAATTAGGATTGTATTGCTCTATATGATCCTAGCTTAAGAAAAAGTTAATGGAGCTACTTATATCATTAAAATTGGGAGAAAAATATAAAATAGATGCATTTGTATTAGGGTAATTAAATGCCCTAATTATCATGCAAAATGGTAAATGCACTGCCTTCTGATATCTTTAAGGTGTCATTTATAGTTTACCTTTACGACCTTTTAAGACCGATGCAGAAAGCATCCTCGTAATAATTTTTAACTTGGTTATTATTGAATTGAGAAAAAATCAAATATAGGGTTCTCGGGGACAAGGCATTTTCAATAAGCTATAAGGAAACACTCTCATCTTGGTTTTTTTATTTGAACAAAAATTCCTTGACCCCCTAAGTGTGCAAATCATGATCTTGAAACTGGCAATTTAAGTTGTCGAATTGACCAAAACCAATACGCTTGAGGTCATCTGAACCAAAATCGTCGTCAACATCAAAACATTTGACTTGACTACATAATGTTTACGGATATTTATATTCCCGGTTCAAACTCATCAACATAAAAATAAACGTTATACTTATGCAAAAGTAAGGTAAGAATCAACCAAAATAAATAAATGTTGCTCTTGTGCTATACTTAGTGAATACCTGCAAATCTAAACATCAGTATTGTATTACATAATAGTATCAACAACACTGTGTTATTATTATGTAAGTTCAATGAAGTTAGATATTAGTCATAGAGGTATGACTGAAAGGTTGTTTTAAATAAGAAACAGAAATTCGTCAGGTTATCTATTCAGAAAAATGGGTTTTTTATGCTTGCGGTAAAGAAGCCGTTTATATTTAGTAAATATAATAAAGATACATATAGGTACATAAATATAATAAAGTAACATACATATAATGTCTTGCCCCACTGACAAATTTTTCAGTATACCCATTCTCCAACGGCCAGGCCAAACCACTTGAGCTAGAATCATGAAATTTGGCGAATCCTTTCAATTTTTCAGTTTTTATTTCTGAACAGCTTATAGACAAGGGACTACAGCCGGCCCGTTACGAAGTTAAAGTCGGTCTTAAACAATAATTTCTCATTAGTACAAAAATAAATAATGTTCTAAAGTTAATGGAAATTGAACAGTCCCTGGATCCAGTAGAGCCTTCCCTTCCAACACAATTGCATATTGTGTTCGGCTGTTTCAACTACCGCTTCACATAACCTGCACCTCTCGTCTTGAGTTTTGACTATTTTTTTGAGGTGGAACCTGGCATTGCATTGACCTCTTAAGAGACCTGTGATGGTCTTTAGCTAGTTCCTGTTTCGCTTAAGAAATACTTTAGCCATCTGAGACTAGTGTTTTATGAAGATTTCTGGTGTTTGCTCCACTGACCTCTAATCTAACTGGATCAGCACTAGCCGTCTCCTTACATGCTAAAAGTGAGGCAAATTGAACGTCTCAAATTAAAAGTGCGCATGTGCATTGCTCCATAATGTCAATGTCATTACGTCAGGGAGCCATTTTTACCAGTGGTGGTTTTACTTTATTAAATATTTTCAGTTTCCAAGTATATTTCCATGAAATTCATCAAAATTCGCATATAAATTATTCAAAGTATATTTTGGGACTTTAGACTCCAAATGCAGTATGCAGGTTTGAAAAAAATGCCCCATCAATTTTCGAGATCATTTTGAATGAGATTAAAAATGTCCCTTAAACCTTAGGAGGCGCCTATGCTTGACATATCATCAATGCGCATGTGCCCTGCTCCGAAATGTCATATACTAGTTGCCTCAATTTTCTTATATGGATGTGCTCATCCAGTTAGATTAGAGGTCAGTGGATTGCTCCCAGTGAAATGATTTGGTGTTCTCTTACCACCTCCTGATTTTTTCCAGTCTGTGGGCTTTGGTTAGTCCAGAGGCTGGTTCTAGGCCCACAAAAGGCATTTTTGATAGTCCGTATGCAGCTTCGTTTCCGCCAATTCCCGATGCCCTGGTACCCACACGAGGCTCAGTTTGTTGTCTCTTGCCAGTTGCCTCTTGCTAGTTGATTTAGGAATTAGACTCATGCTCGTAGGCTTGAATAGCATTGAGAGCACCCTGGCTATTTGTACAAATGTATATATGTCCTCCTTTGAGGTTTCTTCGCAGGCATTGTCTGCAGCACCAGTCGATTGCAAGCATTTCCGCATGCATGATCGTTGGGATGCTACCAAGGGCATAGTATACCTTGTATTTGGATCCAACTATCCTTATTCCCGTCCCTTCTTCTGTTTTTGATCCATCCGAGTACTATATGCCAGCAATCCATTAGACTTATTATCTCCTTGTGGCTTTCAACAAAGGAGTTTCAAAGTCATTTGGTTGATTTAAATATTCTGCTGGATTAGCCTCAGGGCACAGAGCCCTCTTTGCGTACTTGAAGCAGTACCATACATCGAATGACAATTTTCCTAATAAATAGATTGACATAGGGGGTTCTCTTAAGTAACCTTCAAGGTCCTGATTTAAATCACATTATTCTTCCAAAATAAATAGTACAGACCGATAGAGTGAAGCTATTTATTGTAAATTTGTCTCACTACACTGCAAACAATTTGTGATTGGCTTGGGTGGGTTTGGAAAGTAATCGTTGACATGCGCAAACAAAGATAACCGCGTGAAGTCACACTCCGGGCCTTCATTGGCCCATTGCTGGCTGGATTATAGATATCCGATTAGAGTATGCCATACCCTGAGCCATCATTGTGCCGATGTAGCTTTGTCGTGGCCATCATATTGCCAGCATTGAGCCAGAGATTCATTGTTTGCTGGGTATACTGAATAATAAGTGCTGCTTTATATTTACATGCTTTTAGTTTTGGAATTCAATAACTTTCATGTATTGTAGAAAAACTAAACATTTTTTTTACTACGAACAATTTATATGCCACTAAAATTAATAAAAATCCAGTTTTTAGAAAAATGTCTACATGTTTGTGTTTATAAATCTTTCGTTCCTCAGTTGTATGCAGATTACTAGTGTTTATTGTTTTAAATAATAGATAAATAATACAATTATTAAGACATGGTCCATGACGCAGATATATGAAAAAATGCGTCCAACATGATAATAAAAAAGTGCATCACTCGTAATTACAAGAAAATTGGAACGAAAAATATTCTCTTATCTTGCAGCTCATAAAAAATAAAAAAACAAACAAAGGTTATCGTGAATATGTGTCATTAAGAAAATAATTAATTTTAAATTCCTTGACATGTGAAAACTGAAGTATGGGGTTTATTATTTAAATACTTACATGTGCACCCTGGATAAATATCACTATGTATAACTATATAATCAGATTTTTAATTTTCCTATTTAATGTCTTTTTGGATTCTATTTTCTTTCAGGGTGCGTAGAACTATGTCGGTTCCAAAAATGTAAAAAAAAGTATGATATGATATGATTTGTCTAGTTTACTAATGGACCACCCTGCATACCTACATGAAAATAATTTTAAACTGATTGCTTTTAACCACCATTAATAGGTACCTTTCAAATAAACAGAGGTTTGCCGGGCCCTGTATATTTGTTTCGTGATATTATCAAAAACTGTGGCAAACCGTCCGATTTGGATTTCAGAATGGACTTTTGAGTCTCCAATTTCGTAGTTTTAGATGCCCAAAGTTGTTAAAGTTGAAACATTGAAAATTAGGAATTTTTTCCAAGGTTTCTGATGCTTAAAACAAAAAATTAAGGCATAGGATCTTCTTCAGACATCGTATTCTTTAATCAGAAAGGTTTGAAGAATTTTTTTACCGTTTTTACCTTTACTTGATTCGTGGATCTTTGCATGAAAAATTTATTGACATTATTAAATTCGACAAGAAAATAAATTATTACTGGGTAAAGAACGAAACATTTTTGAAAAATAGCTAAACTTAAGTCAAACTATGAAATCGACGCTAAAGTTGTTTTTTTTTTTTTATAAAAATATGTATGAAATTGTAAATTTTAATTAAAAATCTAATCAGATTTGCTGAGAATTTTTTCCATTGTTTACAACAATAATTCAAATTCCACATAAAAACCCACACAAAATGGTCATTTGTGACCGACAGACATAGTAAGTAATAATCGTGAGGTCTGCAAAATACGTTAGTTAGATAGTTAGAAAATTAGTTCTTAAACACTTTCGCATTCGTTAGATCGGTATTTTTACCAGATGGAAAAGCTTGCCTAGAAGTATGGATACTAAATTTGACCAACTATATGCCTCTGGAGATAAGAGGGAATGTTCATGTTTTGTAGAGGGAAATTTGTTTATATTAGATAGCTCTGAGAAGGAAATGGCTTCTCTAAGAGCTATCAAGCGTCCCTCCAAATTCCTAACATGTATTAGTTATTTAACGAACAAGTGTATTAATCGCCATTTTAATTCACGAGTTCGTTACAGAACTTTTCCTTCGACCGTACTTTTCAAAAATAAAGATATGAAATGAAATAATGACATACAATGACAGATAGTAATAACACACCTTCTTGATTTCAATATTAAGAACAATGTACTTTTTTTTTTGCGGAGGTGAAGGAAAACCCTTTATGGGAAAGTTATGAGCCTAAAATCTCAAGGTCTACTGTGAGACTCTCCTTTCAAGGTATACTCACTAAAAAACTTCACCCCTGGTTGGGTCCGTCTGACCGAAGCCTCAGGTGACATTTAGGCCTGTCGGCCCATTGTAACTTCCCTCTCTGTTTACAATACCCAGTCCAGTACCTTAGTGCCATGTACAAGCTTGTACAGGTCCTGTACTTGGTGGGAGTTGTATAGTTCTGGGTCACCTATTGGCTGCCCAAAAATTTGCTGTCTTTGCGGTCCAGTGCCTCGCATCTACACAGTATATGTGTCACTGTTTCTGTTTCCTGCAGGTAAGGTCACCATTGTACAGTCCCATCTTGTTGAGGTGCCCCTTAACTGGCGCATGGCCAGTAAGGAGTCCCGTAACTATTGCCAGCTGGCTCCTCTTCAACAATGTACGTTGGGTTGCATATAATAAAATCGTTGATTAATAGAAAAATCATTCATTAATAGGGGTCTTTAATTAACGTTAAAATACATCATAGATGGTCGGTCGACGGAAAATATATATTAACCTTAATAGCCAACGTTGACCCTCACATTTGTCGCCTGTATTCTTCAGAAAAAGTAATGGTAACTTAGAAGAACGCCAATGGAATATTAGATTTTTATACTTTTCTTACAATCAACTGAAAGAGAATGGACTTTAGCTACCTAATCTTTTTTACACTAATGATCCCTGGAGACATTGACCGCACTTCGTTTCCTGACTTTATAACAAATGAAGTGAGAGAAAGAGAGAGTATATACAGGCAATAATAATCATACAAGCAGTAAAATAATTATTTTTTTCAATTCTCACATTTTTAAAGTGGAAAAGAAGATACATTTAACATATACCGCTCGTACTACTGATGATTAGTTATACCTGGACAGGTGCAGCTAAGGGGGGGCAATTGGGGGACCTTCAATGACGTTCTTGATTTTATTTAAAATTAAGGTGGGGGTGCATAGGTACTAAACAGTGAACCCGTCCGAAGTTTAAATTTATTTTGATTTGATAAATATCGGCAAACCGTTAACCAGTCGTCTACAGAGTGTTTCAGCAAACTGGGCCAATGAGAAAGTGATCGGTAAGACGCGGATCGCGCTTCATAGAGTGCGTTGTGATTTATTAAAAATTATTGATAAATCGGCGTTGTGTTAGGAAAAGAAATATTTAAGGTAGGTGGGTTTTAAAGAATTTTTTATACTTAATTACAAAATTATGCGATTAAAATATTTCTAAAACATCGTGTAACCATTATTAAACGTATTATTTTGAAACAAAATAATTTTGAAATAAATTTTGTCGTTAAACTGTCGTTTTTTGTTTAATTTGTGAATTTTGCTCAAAATTTGAGAATGTAATATGTATTTCGTTGTATTTACATATAATTTTTTTGATTTTTTAATATAAAAATAATAAAATGTAATTATGTTGTTAATACAGTTTACTGGGTGTTTAATATACAGGGTGTTTCATTGCGAAGTGTCAATACATTAAACGAAGATATAACACAATACCCCCCTCCTAACTGAGATACAGAGTGTTTTATTAATTGTTGTTTAAACAGAATGCCGCGTACAAAAAGAAAATCAACAGATACGAACACACTAAAAACTATGAATAAAATAATTGAATTAGTAATTATTTAACTATATAAATGTTCAAAATGAAAGCCATTTTGTTCGATACACTTCTGTGTTCTTTTTAAAATAAGTAACAGACTTTCTAATTACGTCCGGATTATTCTGCATAAGTATCATCGATCTTTTCGAGTAGCTGTTCTCGACAATACCATAACTATTTCCTTCATATTTTCAAAAATATTTGAATATGCCTATTTAGAGAGACTGAATTTTCACTTGAAGCATAATCATATAATAATCGATAACCAACATGGATTTCAAGCAAACAAATCGACAAACAGTACTGTCCACTCTTTTTATGAAAACGTGACTAATTTGGTTGATGCGGGCGAGTGCCCTGTTGGGATCTTTTGTGATCTCAGCAGAGCGTTTGACTGCGTCAACCATAACATCCTACTAAATAAATTAAATACAATTGGCGTTCGGGGACTTGCCCTAGAATGGATAAAATCTTATCTGGACGCACGTCGCTAGTACGTTAATCTTCCAGGGATAACTTAGCAAAGAGCGACTCAAGGGTCAGTAGTGGGCCCAATATTGTTTCTAATATATATCTATACAGGGTGTCCCACGACGTACTGTACACAGTCCAACCATAAGTACTATGGACCGAGGCCATTTCATATCTGGTATTAAAAAATGGCCTGTTGCGTTTTTGACGGATATACAGGGTGATATTTGAAAATATGTGAATTATTCTACGTTAAGTATATCTAAAAGTAAAAATCTCAGACCAATCAAATTTGGGATACTGAGTGTGCTCCCTGAGATCAATAAAATAGGTTTTAGAAAAATTTTAATTTCAGGTCCGGACTTTTTAGATTTTTATTTGTTTTTTGAAAACAACACCCTGTAAGCCAGATCAGACAATTTTTATTTTTCTCACTTTAAAGATTAAGGATGATACTAAGCAACAACCAAAAAAAATTGATCGCGCAACTTTTTGTTTTCTGAAGAAAAAAATAAAACTTTGAAAAATAGTATAATTTTCACATTCTTCTTATGACTGATGCGGCACTACATTGATAGCACATCATCATTTTTGAACAAAAATCATAAGGACAGTTCATTTTACTCGATATAAAGTATTAATCAATCAACTGTTGAAATTCCAGGGCCGTATTAATTTTTTTAAAGTTTTTATTGATCCTGTAAAAACAACACCCTGTAAGCGAGTTGTACAAATTTTCTTTCTGTAACGTCAAAGAAAAAACTATTACTTTTGATTATTGTGCAAATACAAGTAGGCTTTGAATTCGCTTTGACGTCCATTTTGACAGTTTGTGAAAGAACGTGGTGAGCGACTGACAGAAGACCAAAAAGAGGGTATTTTGGAAATGGTAAATCAAAATGAGAAGCTAAGTACCCAGCGAATATCCAGTATTTTGAATATTTCTAAGTCCACAGTTTTCAGGACGTTAAAGAAAGATCTCCTCCATCCATATCACCTCCAACTGGTACAGAGACTGCAAAAAATAAATACGGCCCTGGAATTTCAACGGTTGATTGAATAATACTTTATATCGAGTAAAATGAACTGGCCTTATGATTTTTGTTGAAAAATGATGATGTGCTATCAATGTAGTGCCGCATCAGTCATAAGAAGAATGTGAATACATTAAAATTATACTATTTTTCAAAGTTTTATTTTTTTCTGCAGAAAACAAAAAGTTGCGCGTTCAATTTTTTTTAACTGTTGCTTAGTATCATCCTTAAGCTTTAAAGTCAGAAAAATAAAAATTGTCTGGTCTGCCTTACAGGGTGTTGTTTTCAAAAAACCAATAAAAATCTAAAAAAAACTAAGTCCGGACCTGAAATTAAAATTTTTTTAAAACCTATTTTATTGAGCTCAGGGAGCACACTCAGTGTGCCAAATTTGATTGGTCTGAGATTTTTACTTTTAGATATACTTAACGCAGAATAATTCCCATATTTTCAAATATCACCCTGTATATCCGTCAAAAACGCAACAAGCCATTTTTTAATACCAGATATGAAATGGCCTCGGTGCATAGTACTTATGGTTGGACTGTACGTCGTGGGACACCCTGTATATTAATGATATATTTTCTTTTTAAACTTCGGGTAAGGTAATCGGTTTTGCAGATGACCCTGCTGCGATAAATAGCGATAAGACGTGGGAAAACTTAAAAAATAAAATGGAAACTGATGTAAAAAAATTATTTGATATATTCAAACACAAAATCCTTACGGTTAACTACAAAAAAACTTATATTGTTCCGTTTACCAGTTATAAACATAAATTACCACCTTTCGAAAAAATTACTATTACAGACAATAATAATATAGTTATTGATATTTTTTTAAAATCCGATATAAAGTACCTTGGAGTAACGTTAGCCGCACACTTATCTGGTATATCTGGTATAACTAAAACGTTAAGGTTTTTATTATATAAATTTAAATATATAAGAACAATACTAGACTTACATCATCTTAAAATGATTTACCATGCTCATGTGGAATCGCGTCTTAGATATGCCATCTTAAATTGGGGAAGAACAATGCAAAATCATCTAGAACAGGTCGAAATCCTACAAAGAAAAATTTAAAAAATTATGTATTATAAAAATTTAAGAATTAACACAAATCTTCTTTTTAAAGAATCAAATGTAATGTCTTTGAGGCAGCTATATCTTTTTAGTTTAATTATTCATTTATTTCAAAATCGCACTTACTTGCAAATCATTATGATAATAGAACTAAAACAAATAATTATATACAAACAAATAGTGCTAAAAAGATATTTCGGTTTTTTAGCACCACGATTATTTAACTTCCTACCGGACATTTATATAAAATGTATATAAGAAAGCTAAATTTAAGCAATCTTTTAAAATCGATTTTTAAAACATATAAAATCATTAGGATCGAAAGATATAGAAAAAATTATTGAAAATTGATGAAAAAAATAAACAAAACCAAACAAAAAAAATATTAAAATAAATATTTCTTATATTAAAAATTTACACCCCTCCATATAGTAGTGGAGAGTATAGCGATAAGAACAACCTACAGAATGACCAGAGAAGGATCAACTAAACGCAAGTTTCGACTCCTTCCTGGAAATCATCAAACCTGGGACATGCCTCAAGATGAGATGACAAAGAAGTTTAGCTTTGTGAAAGAATTCAACACAAAGCTAAGTAACAAAAGCGAATGGGATAAAGATACCATCCCAAAACTCAAGAGAAGTGCCATTAAATGGTACACAGATGGTTCTAGAACAACAGAAGGAACAGGAATAGGAGTATATGTGCCTGGAACCAAATATTCTGAAAGTTTAGGCAAATCTCCGAGCATTTTCCAAGCTGAAATATACGCCATCGGAAAATGTGTCCAGTTCAACATAGAAAGAAATTTTCGCAGACAAGAGATCATCATCATGTCAGACAGCCAAGCAGCCATTAATGCTTTGAACTCCCACGAAATCAACTACCAGATGGTTTGGGAGTGCTTAGAGAATCTAAACGAACTGGGCAAGAATAACACTGTTACCCTCCTATGGGTTCCGGGACACACTGGAGTGGAGGGTAATGAAATAGCAGACGTACTCGCAAAAAAAGGTGCTGAAACACCATTTCTGGGACCTGAACCCTTCTGCGGAATAAGCACCAGTACAATACTTTGATGAACTTGGAAAAGAAGTAAATAACAAAAGATCCCAATACTGGATAGGACTACAAGGAATGAGGCAGGCCAAGACACTACTGGGAAACTATAACCAGAAGAGATCTGACGACTGCGTCAGTAAAAGTAAAAATAAGCTCAGAATACTAACGGGTATCCTAACAGGGCACTGCCGGCTGAGAGGCCACCTAAAGAAACTCGGATTAGTAGACAAAGAAGAATGCAGATTCTGCGAGGAAGAGGAGGAAACCTCTATCTACATTCTCTCAGAATGCTTTACCCTGCAAAATTTAAGGGTACGATACCTCGGAGAATATCAAATAGAAGAGGAAGATCTACCTAACCTGAAGCCTACCGACATCCTGAACTTTTTGAAAGCAATAGGACTGGAGGAACATCCTCAACGATTGGGCAGCAGTAGGGGGCACAATAGATCTTATAAGTCGCAGTGTATCGACACCCCATCACAGATAGATAGATAGATAGATAGATATTAAAAATTAATGCAATAAACCAAAGTAGCGTAGTAAACATTATTTATTATAGGTCATCACTTGTCACCCATGCTCAACCTCTTTGGTCTCAATAGGTTACAGTCATGAAAATATTTTTATTTAGTGTTATGTACTATTGTTATTTTCTACTACTTTTTTTATATGTATACAATTTGTAAATTATTTTCTAAATAAACGTTATTATTATTATATTTTTGATTGATTAGAAAAAAAATGATTTCATCATAAATTCTAAAAATTAAAAATTTAGATAATTGATATTAATTAAAACGTCATACAATTAATAAAAATATCACTAATTGCATTTTGAGTCATTATAATTCCGATAAACTGAAACTTTGAACTTTAAATGTTAGTAGTAAAATTATCTGCGGGAAAACAAGTCGGAGAATTCAGTTTTTTGTACTTTTTCATGGAAAAATTTGTCAATTTTTTGTTAATCCGGACCTGGATATTTTTCTTACAAATTTCTAATCGCTTGAATACCTTAAAGTAAGTTGCTATGTGAAATATGAAAAAAAGATACCGCTGGGTTCGTAAATTACGAGTCGAGAAAGAAATGACCAAAATTAATAAAACACTCTGTATCTCAGTTAGGAAGGGGGTTACATCTAAGAAATGTTGGTTTTTTGGAATTGTCTAATTGTGTTATATCTGATTTTAATGTAGGTATCGATAGTTCGTAATTTAACTTTTTTCTAATATTATTTTTTTAATATTTGAAGTAAGAGGGTAAATTTTAAATGTACGTCTTAATTTAATTGGTTCTTGAATTTTAAAATCATTCAAACCATATTTTTAAAATATTTTTCTAAATATATTTAAAAAAAATTTCTGAGAAATGTCAACTAACAAGGAAAAAAGGAAAACTTAGGAGTGAGGCCGGGGGTACATAAAAAATGCATACGCTATATAGGTACCTACAATGAAAACTACTTCTTGCTGCCTTCAAAATCGGCACAAGAGGCCATTAAAATTTAAATTATTTAGTGCCAAAAACATTTTTGTCTTCCCCAAATCCCGTCTTCAATGTTTTTTAATTATTTAATTTTAATTTCTTATACTTAGAATTTCCCTAAAAATATTACCTTTAGGACCTTGCACTTTCGTCATTCCTATTTACAAATTAATTTGGGAAAATTTGGGTAATTATGTAACCCTACTACAAAATATCTACTACTGTATTCGAAAACATGTTCTACTACTTGTAACAGTTTTAGTATCTGACTTTAACTGGTTTTACTTCCCCTTGAGGGTTTAAAAATTCTTATAATATATTTGTGGAGACGACTTTGAGTTTTATTTTGGTTGATCTAACTGAAACTCCACTTTGAGTATGGACTATTTCCTCCAGGTACTATTTTAATCCTTTAATCGACATATTTACTTTTTTAGTTGCTGAATTCCCCCCAAAAAAAACCTTTTCTCCAATTTCTACCATTTTTCTTCATATCCTCAGATCTAGAATAAAAAATATGCATAGTTAACCGCCAAATAAACCTTACATGTATCCCGATAATAGATCAGTATTTTACAATTTAAAAAACTGGCCCACTATGTTAAAGTTAGGTGAAAAAACAACAACGAATCAACGCATTTTGAAAGCATCGAACTTTTTTCTGATGAAGACTTAATGAGTTGAATCACATGTTCGGAATTAAACAATAGTATATTGTGTCACAAGGGCAGAAAATGAGCATTAGCAGACCGCTAAAGCGTTTTCTGCATGTGTGACGCACAACTGTTTTTCGACTACCAAAAAAAACACTAACAAATAGGAAAATTTAAGAAAAATCTTTAATTTTATAAATACAGACAGAATGTAATAAAAAACTTTGGCAATAAAAATCTACCAATTTATTTATTATATATTATTTCCAGTTGCTATCAATTAGGTGTTTAACTCCAAATCTAACCTCATTTGTTTTGTATTACTCATACTTAATTACTTTCTACATAATTGCATGTTTTTTTTGCTTAAAATAGATAAAAAATAATAAGAAAAGATTTGAGATTGTATGCAACTTTTAATACAGATACGTCACTGGGAGGGTACATAGTACTTTTTGTCTTGATTTTGTAGGTAACAAATTTAGAGAAACATTGCTAACTTCTTCTTGCAACTCTGGTGGAGTATTCGTAAATTCTTCATCACTGTCTGGATTACAATTCATTTTCACTAATTCACACAATTATTTAGAATCAGAACGTATTATTTTACAGTTTTGATCTCTTGATTCCAGACTTTGATTTACACTGACGTTTAATGCAAATTATGTTAAACGTCAAAGTCAAAGGTGTCTAGATAGTGAAAGACTACAAAATCGTGTTATAATGATTTTAGCAGCCCAAGGGACGATAAAATTACTTTCGGTCTGACCTTTAGGGTTGATATGATTCATTTTCACATATCTGACCAGTAAGGAGACTTGTAACAATTTTCAGCTGGCTCCTATTCATTTTTAACAGGTCTGTCGTGCTTTTGTGGCACGGTCCATAGATGTCTTTATTTCCGTGTTTGGTTTCTGGTACATTTCCCAGTAGTTTTTGTGTTTATCCCAAATCCAGTTTTTACAGACGCTCTTGCTGTACGTTTTGGTAGGTACCCCTAGTGTCTGCCTTTGTTTTGGGGATCCTATTCTTGCGAGTTCGCCTGCTTTCTCGTTACCTGCAATTCCCTTTACAGTCCCATACCAGTTTGGACGTCACTTTGGACTATACGATATTCCAATTTATTTTTGTAGTATTTGTTTTAGTTTTCAACGAACAAAATAATTATAAAGTGTTTTCTTTGTTCTTAACCTATTTTTATTATAGGTTAAATAAATACAAAAAACACTAAAATTTGAAAATTATTGTTAGAATTTCAAAATGATAAAGTACTTATTCTTTAAAAAATGTTGATGTTCGGATATCTCTGGTATTTACTCTTATTCACGAAAGGTAAACTCTAACACTAATTAACAATTATTTTACATTATTAATCAAACGAATCGTGCATTTATGCAATCAACATACTCGAGTAATAACCTACTGATAGGATGTTTATAGTATATTCATTTATTATAATTTTAATTAGTAATTACTTTTACTGTTCTGTTAATTGAAGTTGCATTGATAAAGTTGTTATTTCGAGATATTACCCTACTAATTTAGATTACTTAACTCAAAACTACTCAAACATGGAATAAAAAGAACGTTTTTGGTCCTTACGAAATGATTTTTGTATTTGTACAGAAAAATAGAAAAGGAAAAGCTCTTGAAAGTCTCGAAATCCTAGTGAATACAATGTAAATATACTTTTTTGTTGTTTTCTATTACTTTCATTTTCTCTTTCGCTATTTTATGTTATTGTGTTCTATTACTTTGATTCATTGGAATCCAAAAAAAATCTTTTTCTGGCCTGACCCCATTCCTGCTGATTCTTATGTAAAATAACCTCCTGAATCCGAATATGACCTCATTTTTTCCACATCACCCACCGTTTTCGGGGGATGGCCCCCACCTATTTTGATCACTTTTTCATAATTTGGAGGGATAAAAAGGATAATTTTAGCCTTTACATTTCAACTTACATAAGAATCAGCAGGGCCAGAAAAAAAAATTGTCGACCAGTGATTTCTCATACTTTCCCTTCTTTTGTTTTCTATTTCTTTCATTTCTTCTTCTGTTGTCCTTTGTTTTATTTTTATTTTTTGTATTATTTTCTATTAGGTACTTTTGCCTTTTGTTTTGTATTTATTTTTTTTGTCGTTCTCTATTTTTTTATTTAACAATCAGAATTACAAGATATTCTTTAAGTTAAAGTGCTAGCAAGTGTTAGGTTGACTAACAGCTAATTAACATGGGAAGATTAGCATCCAGTGATGCAACCTTTTTTGGTTTCAGACTATTGTCTCTTTTGGTTCACATACATACATTTTATTTGTTCACTTAGCACTTCACATTAGTTCTATTGGCCATTGTTTTTTGAGTCTTTTGTTGAATCTCGGTACTAGTAGCTCTTCTAGCAGCGAATTTGGATGAGTTTCTAATACTTCATTATGTTTTGTAGCTCTTTCTTTGATAACTTCTTGGATTGTGGGTACGTGTAAATCTGAATGGAGCGTATGGTTGGTTACGTACCAGGGTACATTTGCGATTTGGCGTAGGACTTTTGATTGGCATCTATTCTTCAAAGATGTTGGATTTGGAAGCACATCCCCATAACTCTATCCCATATGACCAGATTGGCTTAATAACTGTTTTATATATTAGGGTTTTATTTTCGATTGACATTTTTGATTTTCTTTTTTATGATATGATGATTCCATGTCAATTTGTTGTCTAGATGTAGTCCTAGATACTTTGCTGTCTCTGTCTGTGGTAACTGTACATTGTTTAAATGCACTGGTGGGCATGTTTGTTTGCGTAGACTGAAAGTTATGTGCGTCGATTTGTTTTCATTAACTTTGATTTTCCACTTGTTGAGCCACTCTTCGAGGTTGCGTAAGTGATGCTGTAGGTTTGATGAGGCTATTTCAGGTTTTTGGTGACTAGAGAGGATAATTGTGTCATCGGCGAAGTTCTCTATTTGATTTTTTCTTCTGCTGTCTTTTGTATTGTATTTAGTTTTGTTGTTGTTCGTGTGAAATTCTATTAGTAGCCCTGCATTTAAATAATATAATATAGGTGAGTGTGAGAAAGCAGATCTTCTTTATTCAAATTCGTGAGCTGATGTCGCTAAATATTCATTCGTTACTTTTAGAATACTTCGAAAAGGAAATAAGTGTATCCTTACTTAAGAGGAAAAATTCCAGTTGATTAACTAAATTAAAACTTATATTATCACGCATTGAAAACTTTTGTGTAGCTTTTACTTAACTTGTATTCCATTACGACCGATTCTGGTCAATGTGTCATTTTCTCCTTCATATCCTTTTAAAGTAAAAATATAATGTAAGGAAACGACTTATTGTTCATTTTGCTATTTGGTGTATTGGACTTCTCAGTTCTTGATCATGACGGCATGTTGTTAGCTTTATCCTTGTTATTTGGAATGTTTCCAGCTGTTTACTGGCATGGGTTAATATTGCTTTTATTCTTGTTTCTTCTTCTTCTTTAGAATGTCCCACGTGAGGAATAAGACTGGAAAGAAAATGTACCTGGGGCTTTGAATCTAGAGATTATATATTAGACAGTGTTATGGATTTTGAAAATTTCTCATTTTCGTTACAGGTTGAGCTGCCAGAAAGTTTGAAACTTTCTGATCCAAAAAAGTCCCAAGACTTCTAAATACGGCTTCAACTGTGAGTTGGAGTTCGTCATTGAATTAATTTCTGTCATCTCAGAAACTAAATAACTAAATAATATTCCAAATTTATTGTTACTTTTCGGGCATAAAAAAACATGTTTTGTCGGGGTGAGTTATTGATTATCTGTATTTTTTAAATACACAATTTCCGATGTATTTCTGTCAGGAAAGATTTTGTTAAAATAAAATAACTTATTTTGGTTTCTTTCTTTAATTGTTAACACTGACCATCTGTATTTCGTCTCAAATGTATGATTATGAACTTTTTATAGGTTTATTAATAAAAAAAATCTTATACTAATTATCATTATGGAAGATTTGTAACCCATAAAATTATAACCTTTTCGTATCGGTATATCTGATTAGCTGCACATCATTGTCATTACCATTAAAACGAATGGTACTTAACAAGTGAAGACGTATTACAAAGATTAATTAAAGTACACTTAAAAAATGCATGTTGTTTTTCCTTGGCAAAATTAAATTGGATAACAACCATAATGGAAACTTTAATAGCTCTAACAAATCTTAATGAGGAAAAAAAGGACAAAGCGAAATAATTAAACTTAAATTACATAATTAATCGAAAAATATTCACTAATTCCACGAAACATTTTTTTAGAAATCCAATGTTATAGTATATTATGTAACATGCTGAGAAATCTCTTATTATAGCTGAGCCCAGTGTTCGCAGCCGAGGCGAATTGACGAAGGAAATTGCTGTGTTGTATACAGGGTGGTCCTTAAGTAATTGTACATAGAAATATGGTATATCCTCACTTTAAAATATTAAGATTTGAACCAACTTGCTCTAATAAAATGTTGCTAATAAGGAATATACAGGGTGTTAAAGGTCAAATTTTAAGATTTATTTTTTGCAATAACTTTAGCGCTTTTGGATATGTATACATAAAAATTTAGAACTGGGGGTTTTTGGGCACGACAAATCAGAATCTGGTACCTATTTCGATGTAATTTGTAGATGGCGCTTGTTAGGCCACATTTGTGGCATAAATGTGCGATAATTTTTTTGCTCTTTAAGTTAGCGCTATTTTTGTAAAATAATATTAAAGCCACGTTATTTTAGTAGAAAAAAAGTATACTTGTTATTAACCTTAAAACGGCTTACGAGATAATCGTATTTTATGGATCAGCTGCATGGCAAAAAATTTTTTTTTCTGGCCCTTACACCATTCTTGCTGATTCTTATGTAAAATGACCTCCTGAATCCGAATATGACCTCAGTTTTCCCCCATCGCCCACCGTTTCTTTTATTCCTCCAAATTATGGAAAAGTGATAAGAATAGGTGGGGGGGGGGGCACCGCTGTATTAGAAAGCCGGCTCCACACATTGGCTCACACGGCCAGGCCAATGTGTGTTCCAACATTTCCTGTTCTTTCACACACCACAAGTGGGCGTGTACATATTGGCTAACAAGTTCCAACTTCTCAGTTCAAAAGTTGTAGAGCCAATGGTAACATGTCTGGACGATCATAAATAGGTGCAAGGAAAGCATCCATTAATCCAAAAGCAAACCAAGTCGTTTGCACCTGACCCTGAATGTTGAGACTGACTTCGTTTCCCTACATGGCTCCGATAGGTACTCATTAAAGACTCTTTTTTCTTCTTTAACTCAGATACTGAGCATTTTATGCTAAACGAATTTTTAATACGCTCCCAAGCATCAGCTACTGTATTTCTGTTTTTCTGTTGACGGTGGGTAGGATCCCAAATAACAATTTCTGTTTGGTAGAGTTCTAAGAACTCTAAAACTTTTTCATTAGTCCAAGACATAATTTTAATTTTCAATAAAAACTGTTTTAATTTATTTAAACCGCGAGGTCCATTTTGGTGTACAGACCTCGTCCATTAGTAGCCATTACTCAGCCATTACTAGCCATTAGTAGCCATTACTAGCCATTAGTAGCCATTGCCGGCCATTACTAGCCAATAGTGAGGAGCCATTACTATCCATTAGTGTACAAAAATTTAACTCGAGGTTTACCCCTCGGGTTAATTGATTTGCAAAATAAATGAGAAACACAGACAAAAACTGATAATAAACAAGGTGATAATATGTGTGGAGGGAGAACTTGTCATGTGGAAGCATGCGCCAATTCCTTTAAAGCGGGACAGAAAACCGACAACCCTATGGCCAGTCGCCAATGCATGTGCCAACCTCCACCAGCCCATTCACAAGCGCCAACTTCTTCATCCACACATTGGCCATGTGACATATGCCACATCACATGGCCAATGGTTGTATTTTTTAAAATACGGAATTTTTATTGTTTGTATAGGAATAATGATATGAAATGCACTAGCTATTTCTAAAAAAAACTCTTGTGAAGATAAATTTACGATTTCTCAAATTACTTGGTTACTTTTTTATTAAAATGTAATATAACGGCGTACATATTTAAGTACTTTCACAGTTTTGAAAAGTTAGGAAACTTTGTATTGCTTCGATTGAATTTCTCTTTTTACAAAAGAAATCTACTTCTTACATTTAGTTTTTACTGTTCGAAACTAAAATCATAACGTTTGGCATATTTAAAGATGATTGGGAAAGTAACGTTGTCAATATTTTCTGATATTCTTGCTGCAAATCTTAAGGATGTAATTTAAGGGAGGTTCTATTACTTGAAGGCTGTTTATAAATCTGATCCTAAAGACCCCAGGGCTCTTCTTAGAGAAGATGTTTGTATGTGGTCTTTCTAGAACAAAATGTAAAATAAATAATCTCTTATCAGTGAAATAATTAATTACAAGAATTCATCACATTGTTTAAAATAGAAATAATTACACGTTCATGCTTTTGTTTTAATGGGTATTTCTATTTTCCAGAAATGTTATTATGTCGAGATAGTTTAATGTATACTAACTGCTTCCCATGAAATTGCAATTTGTTGTGGAACTTTTTTATCCTGGCTTATTATGTACAGTGAGTGGATAATGTATGGAATATTGTATTCCAATTTATTTAAATATATATAAATATATAAAATGTTATCAAAACAAGGGGATGATCTTAGATGAGGTGCTGATATGGACATTTGTAATGAGCAGAATTTTTATACAACCTGACGTAGGATCTGGTAAGTCGAGGTGTAACTTGTGGCACGAGGTCCTTGGAGAGGTCCCACTGCTACAAGCCAAAACAGATTTGATTGCACCAAGATATGCCTTTCATAGGCCCTACAGGGTAATAATAAAAAACGTACGTGAGGCTACATTGGCAGCAGGTGCCTCGTGCATCAACACCGATGGGTCTAAAATAAATGAGGGGTCAGGGAGGGTCCAGAAATTTGATAAAAACTAAATTTTCGCGACAAAAATAGGCATTGAGAAACTCACATGTGGCTTTAAGAAGCTACCAGGGGTTCTCAAACCGAATTTTAGAAATTAGTCAGTGGGAGGTCATTCTAGTCAGTGAAATCTAGCGACGCGCGGAAGTTCGCGTTTTTTTTCTGGCTGGTCTAATTTTGACCGATAATTTTTTTTTGAAAACAAAGTAGTTTCAGTTTGTTGATTTTTGTGGGTTCGGATTCGTTTTCGTGGAGAACGGTTTAGTGACGCAAGGTGGCGTTGTTTTGTACTGTGCAAGACGGGATTTTTCCGTACAGCTCCGACAGGGAGATTTAAGGTGCCAACCTCCCATTTCGTAGTACTGTGGAATTGCCGATAAGGGAGTTAGATTTTTAATTTTGTTTTTTTTTGCTAACCATTTTTTGCGTACGCTGTCGATTTGTAGAGTAAAGATTCAGTATTCATAATTTTTATTTTCTGCTTGTTAGATGGCCACTACTCCGACTGAGTATTTTTTTGACGGCTAGTGTAATTTTTTTAGTTTTATAATTTATTCAGAGATTGAATAGTCTTGAAAGAGCGCTTTGTTTTACGGACAGAAAAATTAATCTATCTTTTGACGGTTAGACTAATTGTTAGTCAGGGTGCTTAAAATCAACCAATTTGTGTTGTTTAAGTTTAATTGGGGTAATTAAGTTCATTTTAGCAACTAGAGCTTATTTAATTTTTTTTATCTGGCCTGAAAAATTTCTAATCATACATATAAAGTAAAGAATAATCGAAATGAGTAGAAAGATATAGCAAAAATTATCTTTTTAATTGTACTACAAAAAGTAATAGTTAAATTTAGGTTTAAAAATAATTAATTTTTATTATTTGATGTAAGAATTCAAGAAATTTGAGATTTTTTAACACAAGAGTGCTGTGACTTTTAGGTTTAATAAAACTAATTTCACAGAATTTTCGAGGCTCTTTGCATTTGAACCATCGAACAGTGCATATTGTTCCTAAAATAAAAAACAATAGAAAAAAGTGACAATTAGAAAATTCGAGACTTTACCTGCAAATAAGTGTGAATTAGTTTGTTTGTTTTATTTCCTTTCGTCCATATTGCATATGTTTTAAATAAAGAAAAATATCATAACTTTTAAAACTCTGCGTTCTTTATGTGTTCTGAACCGACTTCTGAGGTGAGAGATCTCATGTTTTTACTAATTGATGGAAGATGGCGCCCAAATAAGCAATAACTTTTATACCAAGAGGTGAGTTCAAAAATAAAATTAATTTTCATAATTTATAATAAAAAAAAATTCTCTTTGCAATAATAGGTGAATGAATAAATAAAAACAAATTAATTTAATTTCACAAAACTATCAAATCATAACAATATATGAGTATATACAGGGTGTAATTAAATGTAAATGGCTAAATATAATAAAGAATAGCAAAATTTATGTGATGGGATGGAAAAAAAGAGACGACGTATTTACCTCATTTTTTTTTTCGACTTAGAACTTCAACCTACAATAAACCCAAACAATCAAAACAAACGGATTTACAGGGATTTGTTATTTCACGGTATGGTAAATTCGCGAAAAATAAACATTTAATGACTATTCTGTTTGAACAAACGATTCTGATAATAATTGTAAATTTTGTCCTTGATAATGAAATAACATTCCTTCAATTGTTGTTGAAGGTATTTATACAGTTACATAAACCAAAATTTTTTATTTTATTTCGTTATTATTACAGTTTAAGCAATATTTATGTATTTATTTTGTGGTTAAATTTGCACGATTGGACAATAGAAATAAAATTGTTGCGGTCGAATGTACAAATGTGAATTTTTAAATATCCAACATTTCGCCTATCTACGAGGCATGTGGTCGTTTGAAGATAATATATATTTTCTGAATAATTTGCATTTTTATAGTCGAAAAAAACTCCACTTGAAAATTGTTTATATACAGGGTGTTTCCTAATTGAATGCCGATATTTCACTGGAAGATTCTTGGGACATTTTTAAGATAAAATTGTCATATGAACGTAGGTCCGCAAAGATTTCCTCTTGAAGATACAGGACGTTGAAAAAAAATTTTATAACGGTCTTTTAATTATCTCAAAAACGCGTTCAAATATTTGACCAAATTTTGCTGAATGTTCGAATGCATTTTTTGGTAGTTTACATTTCATTAAAAAAACCATATCGACTACTAAATCGGCTACAACACTGTTTGGGGTAGCAAGGACACCAACCAATTATTTTTGAAAGAAACCTTATCGTACGCAATATAGGAAATACTCCCACGTTTGCAACTAGAGTAAGGGAAGAAGTATTAGATATTACAGTAAGTACACCGAGACTAAAAGATCTGGTGATGAACTGGAGAGTATCGAGTGAACCGTCTTTGTCTGATCACAGAATAATTACGTTCATATTAGAGACAGACCCACCTGAGCCAATCCTCAGAAGAAACCCTACAAAAACAAATTGGGAAATATATAACACCAATCTGAAAGCAAATTTAGCACATGTCCAGAACAAAAAGGCAAGACACCACCTAGAACTGAAGAATATTATTGAAAAAGTTAATGGGAAAATACTCGATGCATACGAATCGAGCGACCCCGAACAAGTAAGGAAAAATTGGTGGAATTGTAATCTGGCCAAATTAAGATCCGAAACTCGAAAGCTCTTCAATAGGGCAAAGAGTAGTGGAGATTGGCAGAACCACACCGAGAAACTAACCACCTACAACAAAGAACTAAGAAAAGCAAAACGAAACAATTTCAGAAAATTTTGTGAGGATATTGACTCCACACCTGCTGCTGCTAGACTGTATAGAGTCATTGCAAAAGGTAGAGTCGATAATGCAATGGCACTAAAGAAGCCAGATGGTAGCTATACCTAAAGAGAAAATGAAAGAGCCCAGCTCTTACTGGACACTCACTTCCTTGAGAACGAACCTATTTCTATAGGGCACACTCCAGAACGGTATAGTAGACCTACCAGAGAAGACACGGCAATAGGCAGACATATCTGCAGCAATAGACGAATAAGATGGACCTTGAACACCTTCCAACCGTTTAAATCAGCAGGAGCTGATGGAATATTCCCCGCCCTATTCCAGCGCGGACAAGAAGAAATCCTACTACACTTACTGAGTATGTCTTGTAGCAGTTTAGAACTGGGATATATACTAGAAGTATGGAGAAGGGTCAGACTCACCTTTATTCCTCCAACAGGGAAAAGGGACATAACCAATTCTAAATCCCTTCGACCGATTATTCTCACATCGTTCGTTCTGAAAACGGTGGAAAAAGCAACGGGTGCCTCTGTACCCCCATCAGCATGCGTACCAAACGGGCAAATCCACGGAGACCGCATTGGTGCAATTGACAGATGAAATCCAGGATGCACTAGAGAACAAATAATCTGTAGTGTGTGCCTTTCTAGACATAGAAGGGTCTTTTGACAATACACCATACGAAGCCGTCAAAAGAGGGGTAGACAACACGACAACCAGATGGATGTCGCGACTACTGTCTACCAGAATAGCAGAGACTAAAAATAGGACACGGCGGACAGACATTTCCATATGCACAACCAGAGGATGCCCACAAGGAAGAGTGGCCTCCCCACTTAAGTGGAGCCTAACAGTTGACCGACTCTTCTGCGGTTTGAGCGAGATAGGTATATCGTGTATATCGTGCGATATAGTCCACAGAGAGCTTGACTACACTAATCAATGGTGTCAAGAAACATTAACCTCAAAACCATCGAATTGGACGGGAAAGTTATTGAATGGAAGCCAAATATCTGTGACTCATACTAGATAACAAACTCATCTGGAATAAGCACGAAAAAGAAGTAATCAACAAAGCCACGAAATCTCTAATGGTGTGCAGAATTTTTGCGGGGAAAAACTGGGGATGTAACCCAAAGACCATGCAGTGGTTGTACACGTCAATAGTGAGGCCGGCCATCACTTATGGAGCAGTAGTCTGGGGTAGCAGAACTAAGCTGGCCAGTACAAAGGCAAATCTAGCGAAAATCCAAAGACTAGCCTGCGTATGCATAACTGGACGTGCCCAACGGCTGCCGTGGTTGCAAACAGTATGCGTATAATCACAAGGTTAATCATTGGAAGTATATGGAATAAGTCTTGAATTGCCGCGTTTTTCGCATGGACAAAGCAAATTTTAACAGCTGCAACAACAAAATAACTATTTTATTTTTCATAATCCTATCCTCAAAGCAGCAGTTTTTATTTAATTTTCCTGTTGAGTACTTAAACCGTGTAATTTTCCAAAAGATTAATTCTATTAAAATTTTATAATAGAAAGTAATTATAAATAGGGTATGCACAACTGCGAGTTGATTGATAGGTTTCGGAAGCGGATATAGAGAATTTAATAGTCTACAAAAGTAACGATGACAAAATTTCATTAAGCAAGGTGGCATTAGATTCGTGAAGTTTTATTCCAATGATTGATTCATGAACTTCCGTTTTGGTAGATAGGTACAGTTATCACTTTTACCTACATGTTTATTGTGAATAATTTAAGCTTATAAATATATCACAACGTAATAAACACTTGTATACATAAATCAACTAAATATATTAAAATAAAAAACATAAACACAAAAGAAAAAACTGGATAACGAAGTTATTAATTAAATATGTAAATAAAAAAATGAATTATGGAAACAAAATCCAAAAAATAAAAATTTAAAAAATAATTATTTATTAATTAAAAAAGAAACAGAAAAAAAGAGAAATTACGAAAAAAGATTATTATAAAAAATTAGTTGAAAATGAAAAAAATTCCAGTAAAAAACTTTGGAACACAGTAAATGAAATTCTAAACATCAAAACAACAAACAAACAAATAAATAACATAAAAAATGAAAAAGGTGAAATCATTACAGATACAAGAACTATTGCAGATATATTTAATAAATTATTTGCCAATGCAGGGAAAAATCTAGCAAAAAATATAAAAACAAATCCTAACTACAAAAGTAAAAAAATATAAATAAGCATTCCATTTTTCTTACACCCACCAGTGTAACTGAAGTAGAAAATACCATAAATACTTTAAAAAATAATATATCCCCTGGGCATGATGGAAACTTTAAAGATCATTTCAAAGTTTACAATCAAACCTTTGACGGAAATCATTGCTAAATCATTTGAAGTAGGATACCTTCCTTCAATTTTAAAAAACTCAATTGTAACTCCAATACCGAAAATATTTCGATCTATAGGCCTGTCTTGCCATCAATTAGCAAAGTTTCTGAAAACAATATTAAATGCTTTTTTATATAAACATAATCAGATGTCTAAATCTCAGTATGGGTTTAGAGACAATAAATCTACTAACGATGCTATTCATTCCTTAAATAGAAACATTTATGAATCCTTGGACTCAAGTACTCCGTCTATAGCTGTCTTTTTAGACCTAGAAAAGGCATTCGATACTGTCAATCAATCCATACTTTTAGACACACTAGGAGATATGGATGTTATCTATCTAACAAAAAAAATAAAAAAAATGAAAATTAAAAACCAAGTAAGCACAGAAACAAAAATTACATGCGGAGTACCTCAAGGAACAGTACTGGGGTCTGTATTATTCATTTGCTCGGCCTAATAAAAGATTTTGTTTGATTTAATGATGGTTTTTACTGTAATAAACCTGTTCTATTGACAGATAAGTCAGACTTTATTTATTTATTCATAGCCGTATCGTATGTATTTTAATTGATTCGGAATTTTGTATTAATATATATTTCAAAATGGCTTCATTCTAAAAATATTATCAGTCCTCCTAAATCCTTGAAGACAGAATTACTCGTAATAGCAAAGCAACATAAAAACAAATTCGAAAAATATATTATAGATGAGAAATTTGTTTTTGAAGGCAGTTTCAGATGTAAATAGAGAACATTTGAGAAAAGTGGAAAATTCATTTTATAATAATAAACTTCAGAAAAGACAATGATAATGATACCATAGTGAAGACAGTGATTGTTAAAGATATTTCTTGAATTTTTTTTTTTTTAATCTTTGATTTTGGGTTCTGACGTGTTATAATGCCAAGAGATTAAAAAAAGTTTAATCCCATTAACAACATATAATCCTCCGTGTTATTTATTGGTTTATTTTTATTTTGCAAAGTACGCCTATGGAATGTGACGTTATATCCCCACTTTTACTGCTCTCCTTTTTTATTCAGAGTATAACATGTACTTATGCTTATGAATCCAGTATATCTTCATAATTTCTTTGTAAGCCATTTTAAAGACAAAACTTTATCACTAAAGAACAATAAAATTGAAGGAACTTTCACATTTTTTGTCCTAAAACAGCATTTTCTTTTGTTCAAAGTAAATTAGATGTAACACCAACCTGATACAGTTCAATATGAGACCCTGTTTAAATAGAAATATCATTACTACCTACTGCCAGTTTTATACCAAATTTCTAGGTCGAGAACCAATGGGGGTTCGATTTCGTTTGGGGTTAATTTTCCCTGTTTTTTTTTTATTGTTTAGGGAACTATAATACCAAAAATTATTATAATTATTTATTTATTTATTTGTTCACCTTTTGGGGATTTCATTAATTAGGTAATTTGCAAAAAATTACTTACGTAATTTGACTAAGCGAGAAAAAAATTGGTATTTTTCATTTATAATTGTCTAATTATTTCTGTTTGTTGTATTACATGCTAGGATGATTCTAAGTATTTCTATAAAAAAACATACAGATGATTTCTTTGAAGATTATATAAACAAAATAAAAAGTTCAAGTTTAAAATAATTGGTACGCACAAGCAGAAAATAACTCTTTTAATTTATCACGAACTGTCACACAAATTTAACGATTTAAAAAACTTAAAAAACTACAGCATGATAAAATCAATGATATAACTTAAAAAAAAGATTGACATCTCCAAACGCGCAAAGTTGCATTTCTAAAACGCCAAATTGTTGTTAAAAAGTCAAGTGTTTTTCCAAGGCAGAACTTTGAAGATTTTTTATTCAAAGCTCCCGAGGAGTTTTTGCCTATTAAAGTAAGCTTTTAAATTATCACCTCAAAAGTCATTAGTCATTGTTTTAGGTGCGATGAACTGCTTAAAATGAAGGCAATTCACCTTAATATCCTCGAAACAAAGATTGCAATTGAAATACCTGACATTAAGACCTACAAAAGTCGATCTTTTCTGATAGTGGATGAGAATTGGGTAAAATTCGTTGCGAAAAGAAGTTCAAAATGAATGGAGACATCGAAAATTGCATAATCAAACTTTGGGGTACCACTCCATTTCGGGCTAGACAGAAGCTATCGTGCTGAGGGGCCCGAGGAAAAGGGAAGTAACGTTCGATGTGGAAGTGAACACAGTAACCAGCCAAAGGCGCATTAAATATTTGGGAGTCTGGCTAGACGACAAACTGACATCATCTGATATCATGTCCAAAAGACGACCGAGAAACCTACTAAAAGCTTAGGGGCACTCACACGTATTCTAGCAAATGTAAGCGGGCCTAGGGAAGACAAAAGGAGGTCATTGAGCGGACTCGTACACTCAATCTTACTGTACGGCGCACCAATCTAGCACGGAGCAGTACGGATGGAGAAATATAGGAATCTACTCCAAAGGCAACATAGGACCATACTATTAAGGATCAATGGGCGAAACGCCTTATATCCAACATAAAGAGATGGGTGGACTGCAAGCATAGGGCCGGGAATTATTATTTGACCCACGTACTATCGCTTCCGCACTTACACTAGGAAAATTGGGAAAATGGACGACAACTACGCTTACTGCAACGAAGTCCACAGCCTGGAGCATACACTATTCACGTGTCCAAGATGGGAAGGAGCCCGAGCCAGGCTAACAACGGAGATAGAAACGAGGCAACTGGAGCACGGTGTGCGCAACCGTCAAGGAGATCATGCGAGAAAAAGAAGGCAGAGGAGCGCGAGAAAGAAGGGAGATAAGATCAGCAGCACCCTGAAGATACAGCCCACAAACAAGTGCCAGAGTGCTGTAGGAGGAGAGAATAAGGGGGGTTTTAGCAGGTAGGCTACAGGATAAGGTGCTCTTGTCCTGTAGAATCCTGCACACCTGGGACATCTTTCCAGAAGTCTTTCGAAGATTTCCACCTTTTCTAAGCATCGCTACTTTCTTAAAGCTTCCCAAAGTGCAGACTTTTACAGGTCACCCATTTAGACGCACAACTGCTATGACAATGGAGCTGATGTTTTGCAACTAAAGCGGCTAGGCAGATGGAAATCCAGCACCGTTGCAGAGGGTTATGTAGAATCATCAATGAAAAACCAAACTAAAACGGTCCAGATTCAATTAACACTAGGAACCAAATAATAAAACGCAGTACCAATGAAGTACCTTTACAAGATACGACAATATTAAATCAAACATAACTGCGTGCGTGCGGTGTTAAGATTTATATAAATGCCTGTAATAATTCTAATTTAGTAATTCATTTTAACAAATAAATTTTTTATTTTATAGACTTTAAACTGCCTTTGTATATTTTCAATATTTGATATAATACTTCATATAAAATAAAATTCAGTCTTCGAGTAGCTAGCTGTTTTAATGAAGGCCAAAGCTGTATAAACGTGATAATAATTTGTCCATGCCACTCTTTCTACTAAATAACAATTTTTTGTTCCAGGTATTACGAAAAACCCGAAAACACAAAATGGCTATGGGGGCTAACAACAAAACAGAGGCCGATAAAAAGGCTTCCAAAGAAAAAGAAGCCAATTCCAACACAACCGCCGTCAACATTGAGACTATGACGTGGAAAGACCGATATAAATTTTTTGTAGAAAACATTACAGTAGAACCAATGCTTGCATGCTACATAATCCCTAGCGTCTTAGCGAGCCTTGCAACCCAAAACCTTAACCTAGAAAAAGCCTGTAGAGTTAATTTAGGCTATTCAACAGAAGTTTGTGATGCACTTACTGAAAGAAGAACACAAAACTATACCTTCGAAGAAAGAGAAGTACAGCAACTGGTAGCATCGATGGGTGTATGGAAGACTATGCTCCAAAGTGCCTTGCCAGCCTTCCTGATAATGTTCATCGGTTCTTGGAGTGATAGATGGGGAAAAAGGAAACCTTGCATGCTCTTTCCCATAGTTGGGGAGTTCATGACGGTTGTTGGTCTCATGATCTGCACCTTCTTCTTTTACGAACTCCCTATGGAAGTAGCAGGGTTCATAGAGGGTTTCTTTCCAGCTATTACTGGGGGATGGTTTACTATGTTCATGGGTATTTTCAGTTATATCGCTGATGTGACAACTTTGGATGTGAGGACTTTAAGAATCGGGATAGTAAATGTATTTTGTTCATTGGGAATACCTATAGGACTTGCTTTAAGTGGAATTTTATACAAGAAAATTGGGTTTTACGGAGTGTTTTCCATTTCGGCTATTATGTATATTATAGCACTGTATTATGGATATAAGTCGATCAAAGAACCTAAGAAGCTTGATAAACCGACATTACCTGATCAACCATGTGCTTTCATCAGAGATTTCTTCGATGTAAGGCATCTTATTGATACTTTTAAAGTTGCATTTAAGAAGGGCGAGAATAAAAGGAGGAAAAAGGTTATGTTATTGATGCTCGTTGTTATGGTTGTCATAGGACCCATGCATGGTAAGTTATTTGTTTATTAAGTTCCATCACGTTGCCAAATAAATAAATGAAAATAAGAATATGAAAAATGACGCCTTCAGCTGTCAAATCAAGTAATACTTGATTATAACAAATAGACAAATGGAGTGCCGAATTAATGTTAAATACAATTTTTCATGGAAATAAACCCCTCCCGAGTTATAGGGCGCAGAGAATTACGATTTAAATGGAGATTTTTTTAACCCGAATTTTTCAGTTTTCCGTACAATTTTTCAAATATTTTCTTTCATATGAACCTTGTCCTGACAATTACAAACACAACAAAAAAAGAATTAGCAAAATAGGTGCAGCCGTTCTGAAGTGATGCTCTTACAAACATTCGGCAATTGATTTTTGTTTATATAATATTATTTAGTAATCGCTTATACCAGGGTCATTGTATTGTGTTCAATTCAAATGTATAATTATGATGAATTTATTTTAAAACATTAATGGTTTTTCCAACACCAATAATTTTATAAAAAAAAGTCAAAACTAGGTAATGGGATAAATATAATAATTAATAATTAATATCAATAATAGTTAAAAATTAACATTGACACGATTGTTCAATGAATATAATTATTTGACCACAATCATGTTAAGTCAAGTTTTTTCGTGATCTTTATATTAGTTATTAATTATGTAATTTAAAATGGTTTGATTGACAAAATAATCAGTGTAGGTATTCTAAAGTTTCTGCTACAGAATATATTGGGATGTTGGTTACAAATCATATAAAGTAATTAACGAGAAACACATGTACAACGATTTGGAACCTAAAAACTGAGAAAAACTGGAAAAGTTAGGTTGAATTAATAGTAAATTAAAAAAAAACAAAACGACTGAGTAAAAGTTTCGGAAGGGGAGGTGGTGGGTAACTAATTATACGTTTTTGGGGTAGGATATTGGTTTTTAACGATTTGTGGTTGAAATATGCATCCTATCGAAAAATGTAAAAATGTAAAAGTCACAGCCACAAATCGAGAAAAACCAATATTCAACCCTTCCGTCAGTTACTTATAATTACATACTGCTAAAAATTTTTTTGTTTTGAAAAAGATTGGCCCTGTTCTATATTCACAAACAAAAAAGTTCATGTTTGACAGTAATTAAGGATCTATCTCAACATCAACTAACGTTTATATATAACGTTATATTTTTATATCCCGTAATAGAAAAAAAATTGATATAATCAATAAATTTCTATCTGTATAGATGAGACAAAAGTAATAGTAGGGGAGATGTCTTTGCGTTTTCCTAGACTTAGCCAAAGCGTTCGATACAGTAAATCATAATATGGTATTAAACTCTTTGGATGATATTGACATCAGAAATGAATGTTTTAAATTATTTAAAAGTTATTTATCTAACCGAAGCCAAGTAGTTAAAATAGGTAAAGTAACAAGTGATTCTAAAAATATTGAATATGGAGTTCCACAAGGTACAATCTTAGGACCCATATTATTTACTATTTACATTAATAATCTATTTTTATTACAAGAAACTGGCGATATTATAGGATTTGCCGGGGATACCGCCATATTTTACAGCGACGCTACATGGCCCAGAATCAAAAATAAAGTTGAAACTGACCTTGCAAAGATAAAATGCAGATTCGACAGGAAACTACTTACTATTAATTTCAACAAAACAGAATTTTTACCCCTTTCTTGCACAAATACTAATACTCCCAATTTTGAACCCTTGACAATTATTGTTAATGGCTCAACATATGCCATAAATCCTGTAACGAAAGTAAAATATTTAGGAATTATTTTTTACTGCAATTTCAAACGGAAAGACCACATAACATAAAAAATTGCAAACCATCTTATACAAATTCAAATAATTGAAAACATGCATATCTTCAAATTATCTGAAGACTTTATATTGTTATTTGGTTGAAAGCCTCTTAAGATGCTGGATAATTGGATGGATGTGTGCTATGAAATCGTACAATTCATCTACTGGAAGTAATCCAGCGCAGATTCTTAAAAATAATTTTTAATAAATCACCTCGTTACCCTTCGGATGATCCATATAATGAAAGTGGTGTGCTTAATGTTAAACAACTATACTACCTAACAGTTGCCTTAAAATATCATGATGTTAAAGACTTAATAAAATTACCTGATCACGAACACGACACACGACAAAAAAACCAGTACACGCTACCAAAAATGCAAAAATCCTTATGCCAACGTTTTTTCTGGTATATTGCTCCAAAGTCTTTAACTCAATCCCAGAAAACATTAAAAATTTAAATGGAAAAAAAATTTAAAGAAATTATTTAATAGAATTTATGTACACTAAATCAAGACATTATTGAAGAGAAACAATTGAATTTTATTATTTCTAACTCTATCAATTCTAATACCATTAGTTCTGATAGAAGTTTTCAGGATTAAACCACTACCAAAAATGCGACGCAAATTTCCGTACTATAAGACATTAAAAGAAATATACTCAGTAATAACTCAATCATTTAGGTTTTTAATTAACCGATTAATTTAATGTGGACTTTTTTAAACAAGTTTTATCTAAACCATTACGTAAAGATGTAGTCTATCAAATTAAAGACTATTCGAAAAGTTTCTAAAAAAAAATTATCAGGTTAGAATCATTTTTAAATCAAACAGCATTATTTCACAATTTGTGTTTCAAAATGGTACATCAAGGAAGGGGCTAGTAAATTGCACGAAGCAAAGGACGCGGTAGATCACATACAGTTTTGTAAGATGCTGGAGTACGTGTAATTGCATATTTAAATCGTGTCTTCAAAATAAACAACTGTTTTATATGGCAATACAGGGTGACCCAGGAGTGTGTGCATGCTCCATAACTTTTTTCTACCCAAGCTATGGGTTTGATGTTTTTTTAAACGATATGACCGACAATGAGGCACATTCTAAAAATATTTCTATTTATATACAGGATGTCCCAAATAAGATACACAACTAAGTTCTGTTTTTTTAAATGGCAACCCCCGATATAACGCACCTAGGTTTCTTCGACTTATTTGCCATAGTTTTTGACTTATGTCAATTTATGTGTCAAAATAGCGTCGTGCAGAGATCCATAAAAAAATTCAGAACTTCAGAACTGTTCAAGAGTTTCAAGAGTTCCATCTGCCCTCATAGTTTGTCTGTGTATTTTTTTTACTCTCTACTCGAAACATAATAAATTAAATATAGAGAATAAACAATTTGTTGAAAAGTGTTGTTGTTTGTTGTTTGTTAACGTCTCTTTTCTGACCTAATGGCCTAAACTGGACGGGACCTACAGGTTATCGTGGGCTCCGAACAACAGTCCTCAATCACCTTAAACCCAGGACAATGCTTTTGTAATGCAGGTGATCTACCGACTAACAAGTGTGTAATTGTGTCACCAACCCCTATCAGTTCCACGAGATATCCGAACTCATCCGGCCTGTTTACCGGCGTGAATGAAACTGCGTATGATACAAATACCTTTTTGCACTTGCCCAAAGTCTTATCTGACTTTAATTCCATTTGAATACGGCAGGATTCGAACCTACTCCCCGAACGCTGACCAAGCTGAATCGGCAGACGCCTTACCAACAAAGCCACCGTGTCCGGTTGTTGAAAAGTGAAAATATTTAATATCGACGAACTGTTGTATTCCTATGGAAAGTTACATTTTAACCATAATTGATAAAGTACACATGTTAGATTTCATAAATAAACAAATTAAATTTAACACTAATCAAATATATGCCCGTCCTCTTTCATGACTAGTAAACCCAGGAGGCACGGTTATTACTAATATAGTACTAAAAAGTACCTATTATACCGCGTGACACAGCGAGTAGGAACATTTCTATAACCCATTTTTTTTAAATTTTGTATGAATAAACAAAATGACCGACTTTTGCTTTAATTGGAACTAATAATTTTTAAATAAATCACATCTTTAGGCAGTTTTGTTACGCCATGGCTTTTTTGGAATTTTTATGGTTCAAAAAATTCCACCTTCGTTGTAATAAATCACATGTTAGATCGGTAGAAAATAGTGTATCGTAAAAAAATAGTATATTAGGTACAAACCGAGCCGAAAAATATGTCATTACAATGACATGACATAATCCAAAAATGTACAAAATATTTTAATATAGTAGTCGGTGTATTTGACATTTGTTACAATTTTTATCTGTCATTAAATCTAGTCTAAATTCAATTCCCGTTAATAAATAAAGACAAAACTACTAAAATGTCTGATTCTGAGATCGAATTGATGAATTGCACTCGATCAGAACTAAAAGAAACTGCAGAAAAGATAATAACATAAAAATTAAGTTGCTATCCTTTAGGCCCAAGAGGCGAAAGCCATTCAAACTACAATAAAATTCTGATATTAATAACAATGAATTAGAAAAGGCCTATTTTAGAATCTCTAGCAAGCTATGAAAATGACATATTACTGACTGATTGTGAATAAACAATATTTCTTTTTCACTTACATAATAAGAAGGCTAATTTCATATTGTTTTCAAGGATTTTACCGCACAAGTGCTCGACAGAAGGTAAGTAAGCTACTTACACATCCATTTTACAAGTAAAATACCATTTTATGCAAATTTAAATCAACATTACAATTTTACGGTCGATATTTAGATTTTCACGGAAATAGACCGCACATTTATATAATTTTTACCCCCTTAAAAATCGAAAAGATAGTTTAAAATGACCAAAAGTAACGGTGTTATGTTATTCGTAAGTAATAAGGACATCTAATTTTTCCGAAAAAAATCGAAAAAACACGTTGCTAAGTAATATTTTAACAAGAAGCATGAGTGCTGGTGGCAATAAAAATCCGAGTCGAAGACGATGATTTTTGCACCTGCACGAATGTATTTTGTTAAAAAAATATTACTTTGCATTGTGTTTTTTCATGATTATTCTGCATACACCTAGCTTACAAAACATACTACCGATTACATATGCATATATAATAAATATGTAGGTACTAATTTGAAAACTGAAAAACAGGTAATTTATTAAATCACAAAATACTACAAACTTAATTATTTATGGTACAATTAAAATATAAATTGCAATTTTGGTACAGAGTAGAATTATTGTTTGAAGTCTTTGTTAACTCATTGATAACGTTGGGTGTAGGTAACTCATCAATGTTGTTGATGGGTCCAGCTGTAGAGTGACAAGCTCGAGGAGTGGCTGCAGGTTCTTCTGTTTTCTGTTTTTAGCTGGAGGTTCTGAGGCGTCACTTCTAAGGGTGTTTATGATGTTGGAATAATGCTCATTATCCATTTGCAGATAAGGTTTAATTGAGTTGGCTGAACTGTGGCCAGTAATTTTAATTAATTGTTGTTCACCCAGCCTCCCCCCTTTATCCAGATTGCTAACTGCTGTCGACCGCATAGAGTGGTTTCTTTTGTATTTAATCCTGCCTTCTCTACTGCTTCTTTAGTCCATTTCGAAAGTTTCGTTTTTTCCCACTAGATTGTTTTTGTACCATCCACTTGATTGTTCTTTGTTCCATGATGGGTTTACTGTTAAGAATAATCTATCAGTTGTTATTCTAGATGAACGTTTAACCATTAGAATTGTAAAAAGACGGATTGAACAAAAGGTAGGGTTCTTCGTGTTGGGGACCAGCCATTTACTATCATTCATTTTTTTCTCCACCCTGGGCCGTTTTATTGAAGAGAGAATTATATTCTACTCATCCTAAAAAGTAGGATTTTTGAAAATCAGTTATTTAAAAAAATATGTAACTGTGTTATCTACCTGTTTTAATCCCTCTTTAAAATAATGAACTCTGCAATTAACTGCTTTTTAAAACGAACAATTATTAAAAACGCAGTTATTATATTATACAATTTGTTTGTATTTACATCCCATAATAATGCTATTTTAACAATCTCATTTATGGTTAACGCAACAGAACTTTGTTTACGCTTTTCTATAGTACCTAGTTTGTAATTTCTTACGCCTTGACTTACGTGAATCACGGTCTTTTTTGAAGATATTGTCTTCAAAGGGATTGAAATTAATGTGAAACTTTTCATAATACATATTTTGTAACATTTTAACAGTTGAGTTCCACATCGTTTTTAGAACTCTTTATAAGCATCTTCATTTTTCTTTTTCATATTGAAACCCCAATCCATTAGTATCGTTGAAACTTCTTCAATCGGCTGTTCTTTGTTCAAATCAAAATTTCTTTCTTTACAAAAATCACTTTCTTGCTTCCATATGGACATCTTTGACTTTTTAGTATTTATTGGAGTATAATTTTCTATTTCTTTAATTATTTCTGCTTCCGAAATATTACCAAATCGTTTTAAAAATGTTTTATTTTTTATTGTTTTGTATGTAGTAAAATAAAGTTTAATTAAATTTAAAATAATTTGACGTCTTAGAGTTTTAAACTGACGTGGCATAAATAAATAACAGACGCATATCGTTAACCGGGCAACGTGGTATTATCGATTTTTTATCCAGTTATCTTTTCTGTTCCTTCCTCATATGCTAAATATCCGATTTTTGAATTTTCATGACATTTTTTACATATGAGTGGAATTGTCGACAATATTCTAAAATATTATATACAATAGTTTCTACCAAGCTTAGACAATTTTGACTATTTCGGATTTTTTTAAGGGGTACATACAAGCTGTGGGGTGGGGGGGGGGGTTACTAAAAAGATCTCGAACAGATTCCAAGAACAAATATAAACAAGAAAAACTCCCTGTTTAAAACCGTTAGCTAGGAGGCGGATGGCCCTGACCTGTGGACCGTATCAAACATGTTTTTTAACCCGCGGTACCGTCTATCAATCATTTGAAAACGTAGTTTCTTTCCTGTTATTTTCCGCGAATTTGTAAAAATTTGTACTTTACACAACTTTATAAATATATGCAAATAAACATTATTATAATTTTTAAATTTTCGGTACGCCTGTGCTCTCAGAAAGTTAGTTTTTTTTATATAAAAAAGTGATAGTCGTTCTTGAATTTCTAGATAGTTACTAACGTTGCATAAACCTTGACAACGTCTCAAATTATATTTAACAAAAAAAAATTGCAATCCTTGATATTAGTTTCACACATTAAAAAAATTCTATGATAAATTAGACGTTTCTTAGATTTAAATATCGTTTCCGTACATGTATTGAGAATAATAACCACCTCTAGTCTTATGTCGGTTTTTTTTCAGTGCAGCGTAGCGTAACTTTGGAAAGACCATGATTTTAAAACATTGAAAAGAACAAAGAACAAAAGCAACTACAAAAAAAAAAACATTTCTAACATCTGTATAAGGATAAGTAATTACGTAAAATTCGAATGGAAAAAGACTTTGGGTTTTACCTATTCTTCATTCTCAGAACCCTTTAGAATAAGTAGTGTTCATTCGGCGATTTCGGCACTAAGTCATTGGGCCAGAAAGAACTTGACAGAAATTATTTCATTTTCAAAAGCAGATGAATTTACATCATGCAGCCATTGCTAGTATCATTTGTAAATTTTAGATGGGGTATAACCATTAATGTGCAAGTGAAACTGAACTTTCACAGTCACTGAAAAATATTTAAAAAAAATGTGCAGTGCGTTTTTCTACAAAATTTATAATATCCGTGAAGAGACCCTGCAAGCTGAACTAAAATCGTCACTAAAACGGGAGAACAGCCGAGCTGAGTCAAATCCTCGTTAAAATATCTAAGATGACGAAGTGAAATCAAGAATTATAACGTTATAAAAAAAATTGTTGGATGAGGATGCATATTATAGATTACGAGAAAAATTACAAAAAAAATTCACCTCGCAATAAGCAAAAAATTGTCGGGACACATCTCCCATCTCCCCTTCACGTTAACATTTTAAAATATTTTCTCATAAATAGAAACTTTTTCCCGAAAAGACTTGCAAAACATTAGTAGATACGGTCTATAAAAAAGAAATTTGGAATTCTTTTCAATATTGCTCGTAATTAATACCAAAAGAGAAGGAATGAAAATTAATTTATTCAAAATTACTTATCATAAACGATGTCATGGAAACTATCTCTTAGTTGATTCATAAAAAAATTTCGTTAATCTGATAACGGTTATTAGTTTAAATGCCTGATATCAGGGTACAACCTTGTAGTTAAAAGAAAATAATTAGCATCTTAAGAATTATAAATATATATTTCACTTCCCTTGGCTTTTTTGATAAATAGGTACGCACAATTCTTACAAAAGCGAATATTTTATTTTAAAAACATTTGTCAAATAATAAACCAAAAATCAAACCGGAATTTGACCTTCATTATTCAATAGTGTATTTGTAAAATTGATTTGATTGGTTAAAAAGCGTTGAAAAGTGAAAATTCAACACTTTTAATAACCAATAATCACAAGGCAACTAAATTTAACCAATCAAGATCTAGAATGCATTTACATTTACTATGTAGCACGGCCTTTAATTTATACGTCAATGTCAAATTAAATTAATACCAGTAAAAGTCATTCACTAAAAACTTTATCAAATTTGTTGAAATGGATATTTTATTAATAGAATTTTACACCAAATCCATAAAAATAATACTAATAATCCAACAACATATGCTAGTTCTAGTAATTTCATATCAAATACAGATCACAATATGAATTTTGGTGTTGCAGATACAACAATTAATTTCTCGAATTGCAGCAACATAACATAACTTTAAATTTTAATAACAAGTAAGAATTAATTTAATATAAATAAGCATTTATATTCGTATAATAGTTTCTTTATCATTTAAAAATGTTTTGTTCTTGATTTGATTTTATAGATATTTTTAAGGTATAAATAATCTATTATTTGTCGACATTAGTAGATAAAGTATTATATTCAACTCGTTGTGTGGTTATTTTATTACACTCGGATGATTACAACACTCGCTCGCAAGCTCGCTCGTGCTGCAAACTTCATCCGCATGTAATAAAATAACCCACCCAAACTCATTGAATAATATACTATTAAAGTATGAAGAAATGAATTATTTTGGATACCAAACTATTTTAATAATAATAAGTCAAAATCTCAGCTCCCAAAAATTACGACATTAGAAAATGTCACACACTGCACCAACGTCTGGACTTCAAACAAATACTCCTTGTGCTATAGGTTACATATATGCCGAAACCGGTCTATGAATGACAGGCTCCTTTAGTAACAAAATCAAAGTTGTTGGGTTAAGTTCCGAAACGATTCGGGTTCCAACCGCGTCTGGACTTCTGTAATTCAATACCTCTTGGGGCATATAGTCCAAGGAGTAGTTGTTTTAAGTCCACACGTTGGTGCAGTGTGTGACATTTTATAATGTCGTAATTCTTGGGAGCTGCGATTTTAACTTATTTCACATCATTTGTGACGCTTAAAGTAAATTTAACCTTAAAACTACCAAGAAGCAAAACAATTGATTTTCTATTTATTTTAAAACTAATTACAAAACGTAAAAATTCATTCATTCATTACAAAACTTAATATTTTCATTTTTCAAATACCAAACGCCAAGCAGTTCTTGTATAACTTGTATTTAAAAATAACTAAATTAGTTGCTATATATAATCAAGTACTATTAAACGAGCAAGGTTTGTATGTGTGTCCGGAGGATCTCAAAATCCACTCGTCAGAATTCAATGATACTTTCAGGGTAGACTAATTCCTATCTAAAAATGCAGGTCTCATGCCTGTGAAAATTCGATCTTCCGAGATACTGACAAGAAAAGTTAAGCTTTTAGTTTATTTCCTAGCAACGGCAGACAACACAGAGATAATAATAACCTGTTTCTATAGTAAATTTTGTATTATGTATTTTGTTCTGCCATTTTGAAAACGACTTTCATTCAAGATTGTCTAAACGTCAATTAAAGTCCCTTTTTTCTTTAAAATAAGTGATTTTATTTCCATTAGAAGAGAAAGTGATAAATATTAGTTTAATTTGTCAGTTTTTGGCGTTGTCAAAAGTAGGTAATTGTCAATCATCGATGGAAATCATATCATACTTTAGCGCGAGGGGTGTTCCAGAGCAACGTTCAGTAACGTAGTCGCGATACATATAATGTTGGTCTAACAGTGGCCGGCGAAAACGTTGGTGGAGTGATGATGGAAAATCGTCATAAGAAAATAACCTATTTTTATAAATATCAATGTCAAGGTTTGACTTTATCTAATTTCTGGCGTTTCAATCTGAAAGAATTCAATTTTAAATTTGCCGCTTTTTACAATGCAATAGATAATAACCTACAAATTTTGACAACTACTGCTACAAAACATGATAAAATCAATATAGCAATAGATATAGCAATAGAAATACTTGCGCGGAAAAATATTTTTCACATTTTTTTTTGAAAAAATATTTGTTGGGATACTCATATATTTTTCCAATACAAACGCATATATAACTTTTCTACAAATGCCCAAGTAGCAATTTATAACCAGAAGAAACCTGAAAAGTATAAAAAAAGGAAAAATGTTCATTTGACGAACATAAATAATTTGCTTTTCAATTGACAGCCAACTCATAAATTCAAAGTTGAAAATACAACGTTGCCAATTCTATTTCAGAAATCATGGATTTCAGTAAATATTTAATGGAACGTTGAGTAAAACTGTTAAAATGGACACTTGTCAAAATGAGCTAAAAATATGTGTAATCGTTTTGGTTTTAATCATCTTTTTCCGAGTTAAATATTCGTATGTCTATGCTAGACTTTAATATTGAAACTCGGTTTGTTAAATTTAATAAATTTTCGGGCAAACATCGTGACTTTTTTTTTAAATGAAAAATGTAAATGTTTCTTATCGTTATACAAAATGCATGGTAGAATCAAAAAATTTTGTATGTCCAGATATTATATATTAAAAAAACAACCCTTAAAATTAAATTCGAACTCATAACTTTAAAAAGTTTTAGAGAAAATACTTCGCATCTTTGTCTGACACATTGACGTTTTCTTTTTTGTGACTCTGTGGAAGGTATTTTTATATAAAAATGTATTAATAACGTATCACTTTCTCTCTTTAATACATAAATAATTAAATATCTGTTTTTGTAGGTGAGATGAGCGTTGGCTACCTCTTTACTCGATACAGGTTTAACTGGGATGAAGTAGACTTCAGTATTTTTTCGACCTACAGTATGGTGACAAATTTAATAGGTAAGCATTAAAAAAGCAAGCAGCCAAAATTTAAAAGCGGATTTACCTTTTGTGGAAACGCTTTCAGAGAACTGACTTCCGTTAAAAGTACAAAATCGCTCTTTGATATTTGAACCAAGTACTGACCATTATCACAAAAAACCAACGGATATTTCGAAGAAAGAAACTTAAAATAAAATTTTGAAACCAGTAAAACATGTGTGTGAAAAAAATGAATAACCGGGCTAGGAACGATGTTCAAAATGTAGCAAATTTAATATCTATACTTTACAGCAAACACTAAGAGCAATTTCAGTGTAGACATAACCTAAAACTATAACTAAATTCCTTGTAATTTTATTTTTATTACTAAAACATTATATGGATTTTTTTCTCTGTTTATTTTCCAGGAACATCCTTTTCAGTTGGAGTTTTCAGCCACATTTTAAAATTCGACGATGCAATTATTGGAATTTATTCATCAATGAGCAAAATTCTGTCCAGCTTCGTTTATGGATTTGCTACCACATCACTAGTATTTTATTTAGGTAAACAAATAAATAGTACAATGAGTAGTAAACAGAAGTCGTACACAAATAAAAATGTGGATGTTATCCAAAAGTATACAAGATAACATATCCCCTATTGGGATCTGACATGGGGGCGTGGCCTATCCAAGATGGCGTCAGTTAGGGTGAAGATTTAAATTTGATATGGGTGTTGCTCTCTTATTAAATATAAAAAATGAGTCTTATGATTGACGAAATTTGGGAAAGGGTTACAACATACCCTAGAAAACTAAATTTCAAACAAGCTGAGCGCATTTTATACGCTGGAAATTAATGAAAGTGACAGTAGCTTTGTGGACTTGGTGGCTTTCTGTTTATCAACGTCGAATTTGCGAGATAATCCCATCAAATTAATGGGACAATTGCAGAAGATGGACAAGTGATGAGTGTTGTTTGTCCTGCAAGGTTAGCTCAGGGGAAAAATGCAAGCACTGCATTACTACGTGCTATGATGTTGCACTGTTACAGGTTATAGTGGCGTGTGTAGTCGGAAGAACATGGACCAAAATTTACCCGGATGTAGCTCCCCCTGGTTTTGAGGATGCTGAAGACGATGGCGTTTTCATAATTTCTCTTTTCTTGCCAGCCGAACCCCTAAAACGGCCAAAATCTACCCGCTAAAGCTGTTAAACGAGAAGCATATCATTTCCCTGTAAAAAAAACGTCTTTTCCCCCGTTTTCGAGGATGCTGAGCACGGTGGTGGTATTGAAGATTACTTCCGATCCTCACAAACCCCTCCACCGGCCAAAACTCACCCCCGACAGGGGTGTTATTTTTTATTTTTTATATCAGCGGAAAAACGTCTTTCCGCCTGTTTTCGAGGATGCTGGACACGAACTTTGTGTTCGAAAACAAAGCACCAGGTGGCGTATCGCTGGATGTCAGATCCCAATGCAGAATTCTAAATATTGTGATTTGGGAAATAAACATTTTCGATTATAAATTTCGAGATGAATTCATAAATTCTTCCAAATCTTTCTTAATGTCTGACCGATATATGTTTATTGTTCATTATATATTTTTTTTAATTTTTAGGGGCACTTGTTGAAATATTAAATGGTACATCGTTTATAGCTATGAGATCAATTGCATCCAAATTAGTTCCCACCGACGAACTTGGTAAGTACCTACAGTCGCGTAACAATGGAAAGCAATGAGAAATTTACAACGTTCCTTAAATAAACATTATATTGAGTACAATCGATAATAAATCAAATTGTTTAATAAATTATTTGTTTTCGTAGAAAAAAGTATTTTTCACTGTATGAGTTGGAAATTCGGGGATACGAAAGAAAGACTGCCCTTTTAATCAGGCTTAAATTGTCATTTACTGGGCTTGTTCGATTTAGAAAATATTGTATGTGTTCTTGCTAAATCAACTTGTTGTTTCACAGGTAAAGTGAATTCACTTTTTGGTGTATGTGAAGCACTTATGCCTCTTTTATATGGTCCCATGTATAATGCAACATATGCAGCCACTATCGAAGTTATGCCAGGGGCGTTTTATATCCTTGGAGGTGTTCTTACAGTTCCTGCTGTCATTATTTTTGGGTAAGTTAGAAGTTTCGATAAACGAAAGTTTTATCTGGTGAATTTTCGTTCCGCGATAGCTGTTTTTGTTTTAAGTAGATGATCAAAAAATACCCCTCAAAAAACTCCAAATTATAGGGCTCCAAAAACAATATTAATACCGAAGCAGCTATATTTAAAACAATGAAGTGATTTAAAGATTTAAATTCACAGCTAGACCTGATGGGATCACTTCTTTCCTTATCAAAAACTGCACCAGAACTCTGAAGATTGTTTTTAATTTATTATTCAAAACTATAGATCGATTTCTATTTTGTCAAATTACTTTTGTCTCATTTAAGCGTTGAAGTGATCTTTGGCTGCACTGATGGGTCTAAATTTGTCTTAATTCATTTATTTTATTTAGAAAGATTAATCCGCTCCCAGGTTTGCTCATTGACTAATATTATTTAAAATATTTTTTTAGATGGATGTACGTTCAGAATAGAAAATCCGCCAAGGCCAAACTGGTTAAAGATGCCGAAAAACCGGGTATAGTAACTGATGTTATTATTAATAGCATACCAAAAGAAACTCAAATCGTTGCGCCTATAGGCTCACCAGTAATAAATGGCATTAGGAAGAATATCCTTGAAATGAATGGAATAGCGAATGGACTGAAAAATGGCGTCGTTAATCCCGCGTTTGAAGAAAATTCTAAAACAATGTATACCAACGAAAATAATAAAATTAGCGAAGATAAAGTTGATACAGAGAACGCTATCAACAAAACTAAAGATATTATTGAAAATGGTATAACCAATCCTGTGTTTAAAATTGACGAAAATTAATGATGCCTAATAATGGTGTCAGAAACATTTGTGATAATACGTTTAAATATCAGCACTCGAAAAAGTATTTGTGTAAATTTTTGTAATTTTTATTTAAATTTTTAATATAAGCCCCAGAAAGAGCATTCTTCTGACACGTGTTTAATAGACTTCTAAGTATACAGATACCGTTATATTAGAAGATAATGCTCTGAGAAAATTATATATTAGGTTAAAGTGTCCCAGGTACAATCAAGAGTCTTTTTGATTTTTAGTTTAGGAAATCAGAAAAGAAACAAAAGTAATATCAATTTATTTTCATGGTAGTAAATCATATTTTAATTTTCGGGTGAACCTCCGTAAGTTTTTGAAGAAGGTATGTCTTTTTTACCGTTAGTATGAAACTGATCTCAAAGCATGATCTTGTTGAAATAAAAAATAAAGAATTAATTCCGTTAAAATTCATTGTTTAGTTCTACTGATTAGAATTTTTAATTTACATTTACATAGATTTATTTAGAATTAATTAAATTGAAAAATGTACTGCATTATAGTTTTTTAAAAACAGAATAATGCAAATTTCAATGGTCTACTAAAAGGGCGAAAAACATGAAACAGATAAAATTTAGAATTAAAATAACTGTTGTGTATAATGGGTTTAAAAGAAAATACAATTTTTTCTAATACTTTCTCTTTATCTTTGAATTGTACAGGATGTTTAGACAATTCATCTTCTTTGTACTCTACACAACTTAGTCAGTTTTTTGGCTGTGAAAGTCAGTATCTAGGTAATATGTGGTAAATTTGGAAAGTTTTACCAGAATTTAACTTCCTTAGATATTTTTCCCAGAGGTCTGTAACAAATTACCCCAATATTGGCTAGAATATTTAAAACATCAGAGAGCTAATGTTATTTACAAAATAGCTTGCCAGAACTCTATAATAAGTTTTATATAGGTGATTAATGTAGGCTTATAAAAGATCGGATCAATTCACACTGAAGGATTGCGAGACTACGTCCTGAAAGGTGTGCATTAAACCGTTGTATTGATTTTGAGAATTTCGTGCAGAAAAAATAATTCTACTAAAAAACTTTTCTTTCAAATGGATTATATACATATAGTAAGAAAACAACACAGTAAGAGTAGAAGAAAGTTTTGTTATCTTTTTATTGACAGTGTCAATCAGGGTCATCACCAGACATATGGGGCACTGGGACAAACACTTAGTCGGGGTCTAAATTTAATGGTATATCCTACTTGTACGGTGTAAGCAAAGGAACTAATCCGACCCCCCTACATTTATTGGAATACGCTGTTTTAATTGGTTTAATTGGAACATCAAATAAAAAGAGAGTACTTGTATCATACTAAGCCCATGTTTATTTATAATACAGAGTCGTATAGATATAACGCGAATGTAACTATTTTACAGTTTGGCCCTTCTAGCCTTTACTCTAGTAAATTCGTTGATAATTTCTACAAAACTGACATTTCTGACAGGTTCATGTTCAATACTGAGCATCATTAGATGATTGAGCCTATCTTCACCCATGGTTGACCTAAGCCTATTCTTGATTAGGGAGATTTTGCTGAATGTTCGTTATCCTGTTGCCACTGTCACTGGAAGTACATCCAGTAATCTTAAACGTATACAAATCTGAGGTAGATAATTCTCCAATCGTTTTTTGTATATGGTGTTACGGATATCTAAGGCAGATTTGAAATCACCCACAACATTTATCACATTGTCTTTTATCAGTTGGTAGTATATTTGAAACTCATTAGCCAGATCATCTTTATTTAAATCTCTAGGATAAGTTTCTGCAAGTTTTTCTGCTGTATCATTAATGTAGCAATCATTCCTTTCACTGAAGTCTTTTGGGAGTCAATGTGAGCAAATAATTTTCTTCTTGCTAAGGCTATTGTTTCCAAGGAGAATAAATCCAAGCAGCGCAAAAATACTTCAATTTTGAATCGTGATTCTCTTGGATCAAATGTGCAGTTAGGATCTGTTGAATCGTCAAAAAAACCTTTCTCTTTTTCTTTCTTTTGTTGGCTTTAGTTCAGCTGTAATGTTGAAGTTTGAAGCTACAGTCGATTTTCCAACTACCTCTAAGGGTTTCAATATCTTCTGTCAAACCTAGCAGTATGTTTTCTGAGTCTTTTAAAGAGATCTTCGAACTTTGAAAAATTGTATTCCTTTCATCAATAGTCTTCAGTATTTTGTACCAAGAAGTAAGTAAAATAAATTCGAAGGTCTTAAACCAATCAGTCAGAAAATCAACATCAGCTTATGTTTCTGATGATAGGTTGGTTTCTTCTGAAATATTGTCCAAATCATCAAGAATTTTAGAATATAGAGGAGGATACAAGAGGACGTACAGCATCAACTCTAGCAATCCATCTTGTGGTTGACACGGTATGAAGCGAAATTTTGGTTGCTGTTGTAATATTCTCCATCGACTAGGACTCAAAGCAAAAGTCTTATATAACCTTTGGACATTTCCAAAATAAGATTTCATATGACATTTACCTCCACAGCATAGACTCCGCAAAGGTTTAATGAATGTACACCACAAGGAGAAAAATATGCTTGAGAGGATTCAGAAAGGATCCTGCTTTTTACTCCTTTAAATGTTCCTGACATATTTGATGCATTATCATATCCTTGAGTTTAGTCCTCAGTGGATTTCTAAACAAGGCCTCAATGGCCAACTTAAAAACAATTTAAAATTTTTTTTACGCCTGGGGGCTCTTAGAATTTGGGGGCCGGGCAAAACGCCGATTTTTGGGTCTGTTGCACCGTATTTTTAAAAATAGCAGATATAACATACTTAACGAAAAAAGTAGTAAAAGAGTTTTTTATGAATTTTTTGCTACTTTTTTTTGACAATCCGTCAATATAGTTGAAGACTTCCCTACTGTCTTCTGTCTGACTCACTCACCTTTTTATATGGAGATTTTTTAACCGAAAATTTTCACTTTTCCAACAAAACAGCAACTCATTGAAATTTGTATTGTTCTTTTTTATTGATGCACTTAGACCTTATAGTTTTCTAAAAGTATTAGTATTTATATTAATTCCAACTATATTACGTTATATAAATATATACTCACAAAATGTTTTAATTATTTTCTAAAGATGAATAACTTCAAAACTAGCATCCCATGGCCCAGTTGTACAAAGAAAAGTGCTTTCTTTGAGCAACCGGACGTACTTAAAACTTTTTGGATTTCACAGTCAATATATATTTGTTTTTTTTTTCGTTTTAAAAGTTTTATATTAAAAAAATGTTATAGTATTATTAAACTGTGTTAACATGATATTTGACAATGTTTGTTAGATTAATATATTTGTGATTTTACTTGTAGACTTAAGACAATATTTGTAAATTATGTTATAAATTATAGTAATATATATATTTTTTAAAATATGTTGGACTTTTATATCAATTATTTATCAAATACAGGACCTGATTAGCTAACGTGTTTACTCAAACAAAAATTTCAAATAAATAACATTTATTTCAGTAATTTTAATTTTTCCTAAGTAAATAGGATTTTAAAAAAGATTATTTTTCTCATTTGTCAAAATAGTCAGATTTTGTGGTTTCAGCCAATAAAAGTGCAGAATCCTAACCAATCATTGAGTTTTATACTGATAAAACCGCTTCTTCGTAATTGTTTTTTGATTAAACTTTTTTGAAATGTCAAATATAAACATTTAACAACTTTTATTTAGTATTATCAATTATTATTACACTAAAATGTATTGCAAATCTCAAAATATATTTGTAAACTAACCTGTTTTTATTCGTTTATTTTAAACACACAACACAGCTCCATCCATAAATCCGTTTAAAACTGATAAGTAATGTCAAAGTCTAAACGTTACCCTTATATAAATAATCTCAAATACCTACTACTAGATAGGCAACTTATATTACGTTGGTAGGTATACAATCAATTATATCTGACGTTTAAATGTAAAAGAAAATATTGAACTTTTGAGTGTAAAGTGTTTTTCTCTGTTTGTAACACAAAATGATACCAGATACCACTCGTCTTGTCAAATTTTATAGATTAAATTTTCGGTTTCCATACTCAAACGCCTTTATTTCAGGCAAAACCACTCAAAAAAACTGATTTGAGATAAAATCAGTTTGATTTCGTGGTTTTTCCAAATAAAGCCGTAAAATTTAATCGATAAAATTTGGAGGACTCGTGGTATTACCTTTGATAAAACCGCCTCTTCATTTTTGTTTTTTGATAAAACTTTGTTTACCTTCTTTAATATCCAAATTTCAAAATGTATTTGTAAAATAACCTGTTTAATCGTTTATTTCAAATCGCTTTAATGCACACATAACCCGCTTCAACAATCAACATCAGTTTTTGAATAGGTACGTCCTAAACACTTCAAATTACACTAAAACTGACAAATGTCCGTCTAAACGAATTAAGCCAAATGTGGCCCTATATTTAAATATATAACAGCTCAATATTTGACTTTTCTATTATTTAAGATAAAATCCTATCAATCAGTTTGTTTTCGTGGTTTTGCCAAATAAAGCCGTTTTCGTGAAAACCAAAAATTTAATCGATAAAATTTGGATTTCCTTTGATAAAAACGTCTCTTCGTTTTTATTTTTTCTATAAAACTTTATTTACCTTTTTTGAATTGTCAAATATAAACCTAACAACTTTTATTACTAAAATGTATTGCAAATATGTTTATTCGTTTATTTTAAATCGCTTTAACACACACACAACAAACATAGTATTTTTACCAAAAAAAACGAAAAATTTCGGAGTTAGTAGGATTTCTCTTCAATAAATACATAATTTCGAAGGTACAGTGAGAAAACCTGATAACTCATGAAAAACTATAGCTTCAGACAAATAAACGAAAGTTACAGAAAATGTTTATTTAGAAGGTACAATTAAGACTTGATACAATACAAAACTATTTCATTTTATGTCCTCATCTTCGGATTTTTCTTCTATTGCAACTTCCGATATGCGATCTACTACGTTTGCAGAAGTCCTAATTCATCAGGAAATATACCAGATGCACACATTTTTACCAAATCTTTTTTCTTTGTCTCACTTATGGCCAGAGGGTTGTTATATAACTTTGGTAAGGTATCTGGGAGGTCTTGATATGTTGGAGGGGGAACTGTTTTTGTCGATCTTGTTGTTTTTTTCGATCTTGTTTATGGTCTGGCTGGAAGAGTTGCTGCCGTAGTTGGTTGTCGAATTTCAGATATCTGAAGAGGAGCGGAGCGAGCACTGATCCCTGTGGCAATCCGTTGTTAAGTTTCTTTGGTGAGCTGGTGTCGGTGCCCATTATAATCTGAAACGTCCGATCACCAGGCATGTTCGATATCAGTTGGGTTATTCGTTTGCAGGGAATTTTTCTGAGAAGCTTGCAGAGCATTCCCTCCTTCCATACGGTGTCATAGGATGCTGAGAGGTCAATGAATGCCGCTAAGGTTTTAAGTTTTCGCTGGAATCCCGCTTCGATATAGGTGGTAAGTGACAGGAGTTGAAACAGCATTTGGTGTGCTTGCCACAATTGATTAGGAACTCGGGGTGGATGTTGTCGAATCCTGTATCGGAGAGATCATAATTGACTGTGCATAATAATACAAGAGTAGGGAAGTATGAAACATAATCCCTTATTATGTGTTTGTCATTTCTTACATATCAAATAAAAGAGTAGTTAAATGCTTTTGCTATGTTTGTTTTGGTGACTTATAATAGGAATATCGAATAACCAGATATACCATTAAATAGAGCACAAAAATTAAATCACCTGCAATTAAAAATCACATTTTTAAATTTTTCAGAGTTATCAGGTTTTCGCACTACCTTCGATATGGTTTGCAACTATCACAAATGATATTTAATAAACACCTCTCTTGATATCCTGGTCATATTCATGTTGTCTATGGTAACATGGACTTTGTCAGATAACATCTTCTTCTATCTTTATAGATAATAGTAAATTAAGTTAAAAATTAAGACAACGCGATTACCAATAAAAATTCAGCCAAAGGCATACAGGCACAGAGGCGGGGTTATGTCATTGGAGTGTATCAAATTTGGTTCATCCAATAGAATTGCTTTGGGTGTGAGCATCTGTATATTTTAGTTTCCTATTGTTTAAATGAAATAAATAAATAGCCATCGAGTCCGTTTTTTTTTCAACCCATTAACTTTTCCCACTCGATATCCAGCGTTAAACAACAATGCACATGCACTCGCTGTTGAGATTCAAATGTCGGAGAGCAAAATTCGATACTAAATTGACGTATTTTATTAGGCACTTCTTGTCGAAGGGCATACTGGGAGAGTGCATCTCTCCATAGCTCGAATAATGAAATTGAATTGGAAAAAACTCTCAGGATTTCGACTGCGAACATTAACGTTGATGCGAATTCTAAATTGGTTTCAAGTGTGCGTCGCTTCAAGGTTTTGTATTATTTTTTGTTTTTCTCTTTTTAAGCGAGGAACTCAATTTGAAATGGAATACTCATCTATTTTTGCAAACTCTGGATATTTTGTATCTGTTTTAATACTTCGTATGTACGTTTTTTAACAGTTCAATTTCATTCGATTTGTAATACAAAAATATTGGGTATTGTTTACAGGTGTAGAAAACTTTTATGCCTGTTGTTACCTTCCAACCATAGTAGTAGAAGATTTGAGCTACATCTAGAAAGAGTGCAGTACATATCTTCTTTCCTTCTAATGTTTTTTCTATTTCTTTCGTTATTCTGTGAACTTTATCTATAGTGGAATGCTTATTGCTAAAGCCATATTGATGTTCTGGAATGAGGTTTTTGCTTTTTATTATAGGTTTTAGTCTTTTTAAGAGAAGTTTTTCAAATAGTTTAGATATTACTGGTAACAGAGATATTGGTCCGTAGGATTTTGCTTCATCGAAATTAATGAAAATTTTGTATAAGGAAAGAAACTGTGTAAAATGGGAAAAATGATTTGAATATTTTGGTAAATCAAATAATCCACCAAATAGCAAATTTATCGATGTTTTTCTATTTATTTTTAAGAAAAACAAAAATCCTATAATAAAAATACTCAGCTTACAAAAAGCTTGACTTTTCAAGCTTTTTCAAGCCAAGATTTCAAGCTTATACAAGCTTTCAAGCTTTTGAGGATAAGAACATTTTTAGAAGAAGTCTCACCTAATGTTTTTGTATTCTACTATAAAATGAATTTATTTGTTTGTTTGTTTGTCTTATAATGTTTTAATATTTTATAACGTGATGCTTGAAGCGACAATATCAACGTTTCGTCAACATTGTTTCTGTCAATTTTGTTGTATAAGTCACTTACCCATTTTTCCAATTCATCTAATAATAAATTAATTCATATTACCGTGATTGGTAAATTACTTTTTTTTCTGTTTCCAATGTGGTTGGAAGCTTAATGAAACCCGTTAAATAATTGCAAACGGTCTGAATGAGAGACCATTCATTATTAGTGACTCTTAACCCATTCACTGTCAGTAACGCGTGTACTGTACCTTCACACAAACAGTCTTTGTTATTGTTGCCAGATGAATAGTACAACCATAAAATTAATCATGCATAGCACGCGCTAGCCGCGTTGCCGGCACATAGGGATTGGCCTAATATTTTAGCCGAAAGTCAAAGGGTTAAAGTTTTTAAATTGACCGTATTATTGCATAGAACGTTCATAGTATTTTTTTAAATTTACATTGAACATTATCTTCTGAACAATTTGGTACCAGTTCGCCATCACTGTCAGGACGTACATTTTTTCATTCAAATCATCAACATTAATTTGAAAAATGTTCATGAAATTACGCGCCGCCAAGTTTAAAATGTGAGCAAAACAGACTAATTGCATGCGAATGAAAATTTTCATTTAAGTTTGCTATGTGGCAAAAGTAAAATACTGTTGGTATTGTCTGTTGTGTGTGGTCCTTTTGCATGGACAAAATCTAATAAAATGGCATACATTTTCCAATTTTGATCAATAAAATTTATGCTAACCTCATTAAGCAATCAACGGTAACTAAAAGTAGACAGTAGATAGACGGCGGCAGTTAGGCAATTGTTTATGCTGTGTTACTGCGCACATGACAGGGTAGGTATGTATTCCACGGCCATCAAATCTGAAAGCCTGGTAAAGCTTGAAAATCAAGCCAAGCCAGCATCCGCAAAAATCAAGCGAAGCCAACGTTTCCTTTTTAAAAAGCTTGTCTTTCAAGCCCAAGCGAAACTTTTATATTTCAAGCTAAACTACTTGGTGAATCCCTAAGCTGTTTTTTTCATTTATTGTAGATATCTTGCCCGTCGTTTGTAAAAACTTTTATTAATTAGGAATTGTTTTGCTTGATTGTAAACTGGAACTTCAACAACTGAAACTGGAAATTTTATTGACTAGAAACAGGAATCTTGATAATTAAATCAGGAACTGATACCTTAGCTAAGAAAAAATTGTAATTAATAGTGCCTTTGAAACCAAGTTTTCAGTATATACACTCTTAACTCTAATAGAATGGTATTCTTGAATAGGTCCAACCAAATATTAGTTTGATTTTTTGATAAAATCTTCTTGACTACTTAGTAACAGAAAGTTTTGTGTCAAATGTACACTTTCTTGTTAAATAATGTGGTTTGGTTGAGGCAAGAATATTTCAATTTTGTTAAGAAACAATCTTCTTGGATGAAGCTGATTTATCAGGTCATGTGAACAATGATCCTCTTGATTCAAGAAAATTGGGGCTGAGGTACGGATACAGTAATGAATTATTATTTCAAGAACATGAACTTAACCTGACTTATGAAAAATCGTAATAAGTGATTGGCAACACAAAACAAAGCATTATCAACATACAAATAGTTATGATTGAACAGAGTTTTCAGATCATTGCAAATGATATTCAATGAAAATCATTGATTGACACGACCCCATTTATACAGTTGATTGAAAAGAGCCCTCAATCAATCCATGCTGACTCGTTTTAAATAAATTCAAATAGAACAGAGCGCACATGATTGACTGAAATTGTTTTCTAAGGTAAAGAGTACTGATGTTTCGGTTCAAGAAAATTCATGTAAATAGGTAAAATTAGTTGAAAATAGAAGTATATTGGTCAATCTAAAATTATTATTCTTGGGGGAAGATTATTTAACTCAAGAATATATATATTTGATTTAAGAGATTCTTTTTTTCTGTGTAAACACTTTTTTTACTGTAATATTTGAATGTATAAAAAAGTTTTCAGTTTTCCCTACCATTTTGAACGTAATATTTAAAATCTCATTAGATCTTATACAGCGGACAATTTATAGAGTACGTAATTTGTCGTAACATTTTCCTGATTTGACTCGGAGAAGGGATTTGAATTCCAAATTTGTCGACATTATTTACGTCGACTTAAAGCTTGGCATTAGGACGCGAAAAACGTTCAAAGAGACGGCGGCAAATGCAGAGCAAAAAGGTGATGGAACTATTGAAAACAATAAAAATATCCAATTCGGTGTCTGAATTCTTCTCTAGCGGTGTTACTCTTACTGGCGCGCAATTTCTGGCAACTGCATTTTTATGCAGCGCCGCCATTTTCTTTCTCGGAAAAACGGTTTTTCGTCAGACACTTTACGACTCGGAACGCTTATCTGCGACTATACCGAGAGTTCGCTTGCGACTTTACTGCCGAGATAGTTTCGAAAGTGTAGCGACACCAGAGGCACCATTCTGGCGTTTAAGCCAATTTTGATTCGAGAAAATTGATGAAACGTACGGAATGTTTCTCCAGATAGCAAGCCAGCAGATCTGTGTCGAGTTATTGAATACCTACCTGGCTTTTATAATCGTTATCTGCTTTCAATCAAACGAAGCGATGCAATGAAAATGGTTTTTAAACTTTACTACATAAACTTGAAAAATATTAAATCTACTTTTTATCGGTGCAGTGCATGTCGACTTTGTTTGGGTGAATCGGACGACAAGAAGGTATATGTGTTATGAATGTAAATAAATACGTTTTGAACAATTATATGCACATTTTTTATTAGAAAAACTGATAAGATAATGATTTGAATGATTTTTTATTGAAAATCTAAGATGTTATTTTATTTTTGGCTTACTTTAGACCAACATATTTAACTAATCTAAAAAAAAAATAAAATAATTAAATTTCTAATAAAGATAAAAACATTACGCAAGCCCGGTGTTAATTTGAATTAGAGTTTCCGGTAAATTGGAATATACAGGGTGTTGCCAAATAAGTGCGAAAGTTTTTAGAGGTGAATTTTTGTCGAAAATTAATGGGGGTCTTTCACGTAAACAAAAGCTCTTAGGCCTTTCCTTGAAAAGTTACACGCTTCCAAAAATGAGAAAAAAATATTTTTTTTCTTCAAATTGCTGAGGAGTTGAAGAAATGGCATTTTGTGGGCATGTTCTATCAATAAAAAGGCTACCTACGATTTTTTTAATTTTGTTCTGATATTTTAAAGTGGTGAAATATGCAACTCCTGTTCCATTTTTACCAGAACTTTTTAACGAAACAAAGTTTCTCAATTTAAAAATATGTGTTTAAAAGAACGATTTATTGCAAAACTTTTTTAACTCTTGTGTTGTGTCCGTAAATGCAATAGATTTCTATTAAAAAAATTATACACAACATTGTATATGAACGGATCTTCTGTAAATGGAATCGAAAAAATCTAGTAGGTGGCTGTCATGTTTTGTTTGCACATGCACAACTTGTGACTTTAATCGAAGTATGTTAAAATTGAAAAAATCAAGTAGGTAGCTGTCAAGTCGCTTTGATTTCTATGCGGTAGTTGAAGTTCAATTGTGCCTCTTGAATCTTCAATATGAATAATTACATTAACGCTGAAATCACCAAACCTGGGACATGCCCCAAGATGAGATGACAACGAAGTTTAGCTTTGTGAAAGAATTCAACACAAAGCTAAGTAACAAAAGCGAATGGGACAAAGATACTATCCCAAAACTCAAGAGAAGAGCCATTAAATGGTACACAGATGGTTCTAGAACAACAGAAGGAATAGGAATAGGAGTATATGAGCCTGGAACCAATAATCTAAATAAGTAAAAAACCATTGTTTAATGTATGTAAGCGCATGACTTGAGAACGGCTGCACATATTTGGCTAATTCTTTTTTTGTTGTATTTGTAATTTTCAGGACAAGGTTTGTATAAAAGAAAATGTACGAAAAAGTGAAAAATTTGAGTTAAAAAACTACATATAAAAAATTGAGGAAGACAGAAGACAGTAGAGAGATCTTCAGTTTCTTACATTGTTTTATCGGTTTTTTTTTGTGAAAAAAGTTGTAGAACGTTATATTATACCTGCTATTTTTAAAAACACCAGTAATAGTAGTTTACAGAAACCGTTGTGTTATCATCGATCACTCAATTCCATTCAGTCTTGGTTTATTTCATTGTTAATAAAATGCCACTACCAGTAAGGCGTCAAAATACCGAGTTTATAATCGTCAAAGTCAATGAGACTGAACAAGAGCATAGGCAGCATTTGGAGGTAAACAGTATATGAATAATCACAAGGTCAATCATTGGAAGTGTGTGGAATAAATCTTGAATTGCCGTGTTTTTCGCATGGGCAGTTGTACGTCGCGTGCTCGAGAGTTGGCAAAGCATCGGTGTTATTTGTTTTCTCCCCAGAAGGAAAGACAAAAAATATTGTACATTGCAATAAATTATGGTGGTAATTATTTCATTCATGGTCTTACTGTAAATTGAAGATTTGTTCTGATTTTCTTCATTAGTACACTCGTACGAAGCCTGGAGAGGTATTAGTGTAATACAAAAGGCAGTTTTTAGAATTTAGAGCTGATATTTTAGATGTGCAGTTTTGAGACAATTTGAAACACACATATTAAAAAAAAGTTTTGTATTTGGAAGCATATAATAAACTAAGATACCGGTTGAGCAAAAAATTGGAGACACCTGATTGCAAGTTATAACTTTACTGTTTACTGTGAACGAATAAATTCAGTAGCAGACAACGTGTTTACATCGTTATGTATACAGTCTTTCTATTTACTCAACTCCTCTTTCCACTAGCAATTCAACACAAAAAACTTGTACAAATATATCATTCGCTTCTTTTGCTGTCGTCTAAAGATTCACTTTTTCATTTTTGGTTTCTAGCCAAGCAAAATATTTTCCCCAATATGTACTCAAAGTTTTTGTATACAGGAAGTATCTCTGAATATTTTGTTTTTGTAATATATTCTATTTTTTCTATTAAGAGATGAAAATAGCGACAGATATTTTTAAATTATGATTATTGCAAAAGGTGAAATGTAAATAGAAAACTAAAATATTATCAGGAAAGGTTATGTATCAAAATGCATTTGTTAACAGTGACGGTTTCATCTTTTTGATGACCCTAGTGGCTCCCAAATGTTCATTTTGTCTTCGACGATGAATAATATAATCTAGTCAACTTCTAAGCAAATTTTTTTCTTAAGAAATTTACAGAATAAGCCGATACTTTCTGGGAGCAAGCTCCAGAGATTACGGAGGATGGTGGTGCAATTAAAGCAATTTTGCCATTGTTTCGATCGACTTGTGACACGATGCAATATCTTGGTGAAATACAACTTTCTTCTTCTTTATTTGGGGTTGTTTTTGGCAAATTTTTTCTTTAAACACACCAATAATGATAATCGATGAATAAAATACTGTGCACATCCCAAAATACGGAGGCCAAAATCTCACCAGCTGATATTTGCGTTGGACTGCATTCATCAGTTGTTGTCCACTCAGTAGACTGCCGATTTGACTCTGGATTGTAGTGATAGATCCAGGTACATCCATTGTCATATACCGCATGTAAAAATTCATTCTCTGCTCTCAAACAGCTTCAAACAGTATTCTGAATCGTCGAAACGTTGTTGTTTTTGATAGACTGTGAACAATCGAACAGAGCATTCTCATGGATAAAGGTTCATGCAAATTGGTGAATACACTGCCTTCTAAAATCTTTAAGGTGTCAGCTAACTTACGCAATTTCAATTTACTATGGTCTAAAACTATGTTATTTTTGTTTTATGGATCAACTATTGAGTTTGGGCGACCAGAGAATGCAGCGTCATCGGTGTTTGTAGGGCCACGTTTAAAATCAACAAACCATTTGTCCCTATGGAGCTAGGTTCGAATAACACTTGTGAATCTATTGCTCCACTTGATCGGTATTTTTTTTTCAATAAAAGGTGTTGTTTTGAAAATTAAAATAGTACCACTGTTGAAAATTCAACATAATTTGAATATTCACGCCGTCACTGGTAAAAGTAAATTTAATAAATAAAAAAATCATAAAAATATTTTTAACAAAAAGCATATACGCGCCGCTGTATCTGGATAGCAACAGTTTCAAATGTTGACTTCTTCTCGAACCATCTATCATGTGATAGAAATATGCAACAAAACACATAAAGAAAACGCCGACCGGTATAAGGTATTATATTTCATATAAAAACAATTAGCACTTCCGGACTACAAACACAGAAGTCGCCTTTCATGGATAAAAAAACTCGGACCTAAGAATAATCTAGGAACCCGTTGTATCAAACAAACAATAAGCACCTTTAACGAGCGCCTACATAAAAGATTCTGACTGATCAAGGGATCCGGTACCGCTTAAACTCACATGAAAGGTAACAGAAAAAGATATAGATAGTTTCAAGAGCTTGAGTTATAACAGTTAAATCTAAAAAGATTCAGTAGTTATTCGATACCGATAACAATGCTTCTCTAGGTGGTAATGTATCGTAGGCTTTTCATTGTTAGTTATTTTTAAACAATAAAACAAAGTCATTCGGATTTACAACAAGCAAACAAATTTCTAAAATGTTTTCGTAAACTAATTATGCATATTTCACTGAGCAGTTGCGTAGCTAGTATATGGCTAATTATTATTAGATGTTAAATCTTCGTTACATTTGTTGAATATAAAATTAAAGTAAAGTGATTCTTTAATTTCTACTCATCGAACGACTAGCAACAAGCCACATCTATATAGTGCAAACCAAAAAATATAGTCCACTTAATGATTTACTAACTCAAAATTGGGGTATTCTCAACAACCTCAGATTGGCATGAAATTTTGACACATATCATATGGATTTGTCAATAGTGGTACCATCTATTTGTGATCCTACAAATTAATTGAGCGGCCAGGTAGGTTTGTGCATCATTTTCTCACTTACGAGTCAAGCCTGCAAGTGCTTTTATACTTTTAGTTCGAAGTAGTTTTCTAGGATGTCATGCAACTAAAAATATTTATTCATATATACATAAATAAAAATAAACTCATAAATAATAAAGTTCGCATAAATAGACCATAAAGTGAGTCAGATTTACTGCCGAAATAAAATTTTCTCGCAATACCTCTCCTGTATCCCGCCATTGTACCGAATATCACACTACTTACTGTAAATTGGTATGCGCTCAATTGAGACGTTTTATTTGGGAAACCTTTCAGAGCAAGAAACAGTATTAGTTTTATTTTGGATGTTTTGTATTGTGTGTCAAGTGAACCTGTTCGAAGAGATTTTATTTGCATGAGAGAAAGACTATTGGTCTGGGAAAGATCGTAATAAAATACAAGAAGGATGCATTTTTAGCGTTTTCCCGCATAAACTGATGGGATTCTCTCCTACACTTAAGTGGTTTTAGGGAAATTTCAATCATTGAAATGGTACTGATGCTAATGGTGACTTTCAGTTTGATTAGATTTAAAGCCATTTTATAGTTGCAGCCCACAGTTTTACTCATTTATTGATAGCTATAGGGTGTTTTTTGACCTACTGTTAATCCATCATATTTCAAAACCGTAAGTTGATAGATTTACACAAATACAATAAGTTTTTCCCATGGCAAAAAGTTCTACAGTTACACCATTTTCCGTCTGTAAAAAAATATCGTTTTTTTTTATTCCCACACGTCAGTTGTTGATTTATTATTATTAAATATGTAAAAACAGGCATGAATTCACTGAGAACTGAAGTTTTAAACAACACATAATTGCAACAATAGATATTAAAGTTGCAGGAAAAAGATCTAAAAAAGTTACAGCCACATGATCGAGACCTTTTTCAAATTATAAAGAATATCATAAATATTTATTAAAACTATCGAACTGACATTTTTTACCGCACGCAGCTACACGAAATTAAATATAGAGTCGAATTTTTGCCTTCTAAGCAGCTGAATCGGCGCGCGCATTGCATAGAGAAGCTGGATTACTCACTCGCCTATGTATATGATGACGTTTCTATAGCTGTCATATTTTCTTATTCTGACATAGTTTTTTTCGAAATTATTTCGTTATTTATTTAAAATCACGTGATCTCGCTGAGGATGATCCTGATTTCTCGGATGAAAACTGCGAGTTGCTATAGGAGATATACGTCTTATAAAATTCCAAAAGGGTGTTCAGTGATCATAGTGCAGTTACACCAACATCACCATCGCGTTCACCATCCTCGAAAACTGGAGATTAAGTTAACCCCCGCCATCGTGTTTAGCATCCGCGAAAACGTACTCTGGGGGCGTCAAAAATTGTTTGTGTTTTTCGTGGTTTTTTCCAACTAACAGAATGCACTAAAAGCATCAATACACAAGACGGAAAACCGATTTGCTCGCACGGGGGTGGTTATAAATGTAAGTTCCAATATTTTCCAACTTTTTCATAATAAAAACCAATACCTCAAGTAGAGAACGGACATGTATCGATAACAAAATCAGCCCCGACTAATAAGCATAATACAAAGTCAATAAGTTGCACTTGCGCCAATGAAAATGTCCGTTCATATCTTTTCGTAGTCTAGAATCACATAAAATAACCGATAATCAACAGAACTGATATAAGGCGATGATAAAATTTTCAACCTGTGGGTAATTTTCCAATTTTAATCCAGTAGACCCTGGCGTATGATTCAAAATGTCAGTTTTCAATTTTTTCTCCACATATTTACTTCCCTCTATTAAAAAAAAACCAAAAAACTGACGTAGGGTGATAACAAAAATTGACCAGTTTTTTTAACATGTCGTCCCTGTAATTGCAAAATGTCGTATGTCAAAAAGGCCACTTTTCAGGAGAACAAAAAAACTTAATATCTATTTACTTTTTTGTTTCAATTATTTCAGAAATCAGTTTATAGCTTATTTTTATGATGTAACATCATGTTATATGGCATTTAAGGCGTTAACTTAACGTGTTTGTGTTTTATACGCACATACGGAATTTTTGACATACGACATTTTGCAATTACAGGGACGATGTTTAAAGATCAATTCAGACCTTTCGGGTCACCCTGAACTTTTTTCTCAATTCTCCGGGAACTGATCAAAAAATAGTTGAAAATTCTGTGTGGTAATAAGTCGATTATACAACTCATCATAAATTTAGCCAATAACAGTTGCAATTTTTACTTAGTTACCATGTATTGATAAGCGATTATACCCTTGACTACGTGGTATAACCGGTTTTGTATTTCGCATCATTCCATCTTGAAAATTTTGTCATAGTAACAGGTTTGACGTTTTTAATGAGCAAACGTCACCAAAAATAATTATATAATTCGTTATATAATCGTACCGAATACCATGCGGGCATACGAAAATAATATTTTATACTTCCTCCTCGTTCGACGTATTTCTTTAAAATACCACTCGAGCTCCGCTCTCGTGGTGTTTCGCGAAGTACGTCTCGTGACTCGGAAGTATAATCGATTATTTTCGAAGCTCTTGTGATATTACTACTGAAAATTCTGGTTATTAAGCAACTATTTACTTCAAACCACAGCTGTTGCTGAAGTTGAAGTTACCGTGTTTATTAAAAATACTAAGAACCGGAAAGCCTTAGGAGTAGATTACGTCCAAAACGTCTGGTATAAGTTATTTGACTGCATTAATTATTATTTAGCAGAAAAGTTCACCTACGTGCTTAAACATCCGGATAAACTCCTCGTTTTTCTTACCCTTCGCCAAAGTTACATGTTACCAAAGAGTGTCCAAGAGGACGATTTTTCTCAATATAGACCAATCACATGCTTTTATATATTAAATTTTAACAAAATTTAACGACATATAGATAACAACGTCTGGGAAGAAGACCCTAAAGGGTACAGGAGAGACCACCAGGGATGAAAATGCCAACTTACCATAGACTTTCCATTCAGTCAGGCTACTCGATCACAAGTAAGCCAAAACCACCATAGGCAAATGTTGAAATTATTTCTAAAATTGGAACCGACACGTTTGCTGTGCCTGTATTGACTTACTTAAAGCACTCGGGAATAGTTGATATACAACGAGAAAAGGGCTCTCTCGAAATTATGACTCATCGTCTGAGCAAAACAGAGCAATGTCCTAAATATATGGCAATTAAATTGTTTAACAAACTGCCAAATGAATATAAGGAATTATCGATACGACAATTTAAGTGCAGAACAAAGCTAACTATTCTATTCAAGAGCATTTCAACGAGAGCAACCACTAAAATCTTCCTCATATCATAAATTATTAACGATAATTGTGTCCAATAATACCTAAGTAGATATTTATTTTATTTTATTTGTATATCTTTATTATTTATGAGGTGTATAATTATAACCTTTATGATTAGATTTGAAATCGTCATTTTATTTAATTTAATTAAATTCTTATATCTATTTATTGAACTGGCTTGTTCTATATGATTCTGTATGATCTCATGAACCAATAAAGATGATTATGATTATTACACATTTCGAGTTTTGAAATGGTGAGCCACCTAACTTTAGAATATTAAGAGCAACAGGGACTGTTTTAATCCAAATCCATGTTGATTGTCGAAAAGCAAAACTCGAAAGAAAAAAATCTTTTAACCTGAATTTCGTCGTGTACCTTTTACAACATTGTGAAAATTATTTAGTGAACTGTAAACAGTGTAAAACTTTATTTCAAAACGGAGATTACATTTTTTAAACATACTATACAAAAAAACTATTCACCGTCTGTAGGTTAACACATATTTTTTTTTGTTTATTAGCACTAATGTGCTTTCTGATTAGACTTATTTTCATATAGACATGAAATGATCCTGGCATGTTCCTCGTAAATTGGTTCTGGATCCGCGTCTGTAAGTACGTACTGAGAAAGTAAAGATAAAACAAACATGTTTTGAAAATAATAATCATAACATTTCAAATAACTTTAAAATAAAAGTCATTTGAAAGTTTGCCGGGAAGGAGAATATCCAAATCCCTTCCGCTTTCATAAGAATAACCCTATCTGCGAGCAGAGGACCGCAGCGTACGTGCGTATATTTCCACCCATAAATCTGCGTAAACCATGAATTGTATGGAAAAGTTTTGCTGGAAAGAAAGGCAAAACTAAGGCGCGGAAAGGAAAAGCGTAGGAAAGTTCTCGATTCTGAAAATAAGATAAGAACACAAAATGGGAGGGCGCGTTTGGCTTTAATGATGATGTTCCTGATAGATTCAATAAGTTTTAATGGTTTCGGGCGTAAAGTGCGAAGGTAAACGCTGACAACACTTGTTCGGAGTTATTCATTAGGAAGTGGCTGTCAGAGGATTTCGATATTTTCATCACTCCGTTTTAGAGAATTTACAGAGTAGCTCTAACATTTTACTTTGTATAAAAAACCTGTTCGGAAAAACTTCAGGATAAACTTTTTTAAAGAATTCCCCTCTTTACTCTTCTTTGTTGAAAGTTCGGTTCGAGATTTATGTTTGATCGTACGGCAACATCATTTGCGAATCTTGTTAAGCGCGAATTCAGTAAGGGAGTCACGATTCCTTCCAAAAATTAAGTCTATATCTGACAAAATAAAATTTAATTTTTATTTATTCTGATCCTAATTACCTGGTAATTTAATAAGTTCGTAGAAGTATATGCAGATGGTGCCAGCATTGATAAATTTATATGATTTTAGCAAATACTATCCTTCAAGATATACGCGTCAAAATTTCATGACAATCCGATATTCATATTATTCAAGTTACAGCGGTTATATTGACGCTAGTTTTGCAATTTTTAATGACCTTGTTCCCGCTTTATTTAACACATATTTCCTAAAACAACTCACTTTTTCCTCAATAATCGATCAAAAAAATTTTCTTTTGTCAACTTTGATGGCATCGATTAATTCTTTTTCTACCTTCATTATCTCATTGTACGGAAAGTTAACTTTCTCAGAAGATTATTATTATTTGCTGTGGCCCTTCTGAGTCGACTTACTGATGATTGATATCGCATTTGCTTTACTTTTATGGGAAATCCCGAAAAATCTCACAATAGTATCACTGACACGTTGGATACCAAGGATTGAAATATTTGCAGCGTAAATTAACATTATAATATCAAATAGGCTATAAATCAAATTCAGAAGTGAACAATGAAAATTTTTAAAATATCATTACTCGAATTGTAGGAGTGCACAATACCGATTGAGAGAACACAATGAACTATATAGTATATTACATAACGAGTGTCGAAAGTGACACTTTTCACAGGAGTGGAAATATTGTCGCACGAGGAGTAAGCGACAATCACTATTTTTCTTACGACCACGCGATAATTTTACCAAATATTGTGAAATATGGTGGTTTTATTTGTGACAGGTTCTATGTCTGTTTGTATTAGAGGCCGATGCAAACCACTTCTAGGGACTACGTTAGTTTTAATAATTATTCAGTTTCTAGTGCAAAATTAGTTAAAAGACCACAAGACACTAAGTTTTAATAATTTTATATTGTTAAAAATTCCTACAAGATATAGATATCTCAAATAACAATCATTTACAAATGTGTCATGTTAGCTTAGCGGTTAGTGTCTGTAGGCATTTGAAGATGCGCAACATTACTTGAGTAGACCATGGTTTGATTTGATCTATCTGTGTGTGTGTGTGTGTCTGTAGCTTTTTGTGTTTATGAATTTTAAAATTCTAACTTCAGATTTTGATAGATCATCAAAAAGTAAGTGCCCCGAACCACTTCGGGAACACCTTCAAAATGAAAATTTAAATGAAAGTTTAAAATGACATTGAATTTAAAGTAGACACATAGTGACAGGCTAATATCCCACTGTATCTCTGCTTCCTAGATTATCAAAAAGCATTCAATAAAGTAAACTGGAGCTACCTTTGGAACATAATGGAGGAAATGGGATCGCCAAAACACCTGGTTCAACTGGTGCGCAACCTCTAGCAGAAAAACAGCGCGAAAGTTAGAATCGACGGGAATTACTCGGGGAGCTTCAAAACGACTGCAGGAGTTAGACAGGGTTGCATTCTTTCACCTACCTTATTTTACGCTTATAGCGAATACGTCATGAGAGAGGTTCTAGATGAGTGGCGAGGCGGTATATCAATTGGTGGAAAGCGGATTAACAACCTGCGTTACGCCGACGACACACTGATCATAGCGTGAACCATACCAGAATTAACAGAAATTATGAGCAGACTCTCTGTTATTAGTGAAAAATATGGCTTAAAAATAAATAAATCCAAAACTAAAATAATGATAGTTAATAGACAAGACAATTCTCCACATTTTAACTATCTTAGTTCCTTAACTACCAACACGGGGAAATGTGAAAGCGAAATACGCCGTCATCTAACTATGGCAAGATCAGCTATTGCCAAGCTTCATAAAATATGGAAAGACAAATCTATCACCAGAGCAACGAAACTACGTCTAGTTGATTCTCTTATCTTCCCCATTGCGACGTATGCAGCGGAAACATGGACTTTAAACAAAGCAGATAAAAACCGAATAGAGGCTTTCGAGATGTGGCTTTATAGACGACTCTTACGAGTATCGTGGTCAGAGCGCCGAGCCAACATATCCGTATTACAAGAAATTGGTCCACTTACGAAGCTGCTCACTAGATTAAACCGCATGTATCTCCAATACCTTGGGTATATAGCTAGAAAATCAGGAACAATGGAACGACTAATCATAGAAGGGAAAGTAGAAGGCAAAAGCCCAAGAGGCAGATCTCTATGAGACTGCATGATGCTGATAGACAAGCATGGAATCAACTGCTGAATCAAATATAAATGGTGTCGTTTGGAGGATAATGGAAAGAGGAGGAGGACATAGTGAATGACGATTTTGGTAAAAGTGAGTAGGCTGTGTCTGTGTTGATTAGAATGAGAACTGTCAATCTAAAATTTTATTAATACTTTCAATACAATTTGTTCGGTCTATGGCAATGCTAGGTGAGCATTCTGAACTGGTTTTTACTAAAATGACAAAATTAATACAGGGTGATTTTTTTCGATGGTATATCAGAAGTTATGGCAAAACTACACGAATAAAAAAATAGGAAATTTGAGCCCCAGATGAGATTATTGAAGCCGCAAAAACGGTTAAATCATTTTTACTAGAAAAATCGATAAAACGGTACAACAAAGAATATGAAACTTTCAATTAATGGTGAAAAGGAGGATGTAGTTTTAGTTTATTATTATAGTTGATGGTTATTTCCGCACGCTTGTAGAAAAATGCATTTTCTGCTTGACTAAACATCGCCTTGTTTGGTCAACGACAGTTTCGTGCGGAAAAATTAATTTTCCATACTTATAAGGAAAAATAATATTTTCCTCTGAGTAAATAAATTATTACGTTTTGGATTATTAGATGTAGGTAGGCTATAATATAACTTTTAATGTTCTATTATTAGGAAAAACTTTTTTTGGTCTAATAATGCATTCACCCTCATTAGATTTCAGGATATCCTACATGTATTGCTAACAAATTACTATTAGGTTCATTCTGTCCTGGATTACAACTACTAGTATAATCATAATGTTGTAAGAATTGTACCAAAACGTGTAACTTCTTATAGAGCCACCTCGTAGTTTCAGAAGTTCCTACAGGAAGAACTCATTTAAGACAATTCACGAAAGAATCATGGATTCCTTTTCAGTTAATGGAGCATATTTACGATTCCATTTATGTCGATTTACTTAATTGAAAAATTTATTTCAAATCAGTCTTGCGGAATTTTCGAAAGTAATTTAGATATTAAAATGGGAACCCAATTAGGAAAGGAATATTTTAATCCCGTCATTTTATTTTTAGAACAGTTTCTTTTTTAAAGTTACAGAAGGGAAGATGTTTGAAAATAGCATCAAGAAAAAGTTTAAGGATTCCTAATGAAACTCTAAATGGTAATGTTGACTTATTTCAAAATCCCCTAAGTCTCGCAGCTATAGTCTTTTTATTACAAAAATAGTTGCATGTCACCAATGGCCAAATTACTCTTGGTTTAAAAAAATTACATCGATGTACTTTGATCTGAAAATAATGAATTTAATCCAAAAGTTTAGATCAGGGGTCAAACTAAGAAACTCTAGAAACACTGAACACTGAAATTTTAAAAGTTAAAGTCAAATTTTATCGTAAGTAATATCATAATGGCATCTAATTTTTCCGAAAAAATCGAAATTGCTAAGTAATATTTTAACAAGAAACAGGAATGCATTTTGTTAAAAAATATTACGTTGCATTGTTTTTTCGATTTTTTCACAGGAATGGTATTTGACAAGACTATTTCATGAGTAACAGATTATTCTGCATACACATATCTTACAAAACATAGTACCTATTATATATGCATACATAATAGGTATTAAGTATTTAATCACAAAATACTACAACTTAATTATTTATGGTACAATTAAAATATAAATTGCAATTTTGGTACACAGTAGGAGTACTGTTTGAAATCTTTGTTAACTCTTTGATAACGTTTGGTGTAGGTAAATCATTAATGTTGTTGATGAGTCCAGCTGTAGAGTGAGAAGCTCGAGAAGTGGCTGCAGGATCTTCTGTTTTCTGTTTTTTATATGAAGGTTCTGAGGCGTCACTTCTAAGGGTGTTTATGATGTTGGAACAATGCTCATTATCCATTTGCAGATAAGGCTTAATTGAGTTGGCTGAACTGTGGCCAGTAATTTTAATTAATTATTGTTCACCAACCCCTCCCTTAGGCAGGTTACTGACTGCTGTCGACCGCATAGAGTGGTTTGTTATTTTTATTTCTTTTGTATTTAATCCTGCCTTCTCTGCTGCTTCTTTAGTCCATCCACTTGTTTGTTCTGTGTTCAATGATGGGTTTACTGTTAAGAATAATCTATCAGTTGTTATTCTAGATGAACGTGTAACCATTAGAATTTTAAAAAGACGGACTAGACAAAAGGTAGGGTTCTTCGTTATGGGGGCCAGCCATTTACTTTTTTTTCCACCCTGGACCGTTTTATTGAAGAGAGGATTATATTCTACTCTTCCTAAAAAGTAGGATTTTTGAAAATCAGTTATTTTAAAAAATATGTAACTATGTTATCTACCTGTTTTTATCCCAGAATTATCCACTTCCTCTTTAAAATAATGAACTCTGCAATTGACTGCTTCTCCACCTCTCCAGGCAAGTTCTGCTGAAGCGATGTGGTAAAATTTTCGCTGGAGTCCCGCCGGAGTGTCTTTGTCCCATAATAAAACCATTGCGTAGTATTATTTCCTTTTATTTTCGCACATCTGTAAATTCCTTCGTTTCGCATTACGAGCTTCCCTACTAGACTTGAAGATAATATCTTTAAATGGATCAAAAATTATTTTCCACTTCATAAAATAAATCTCTTGCATTTTTTTGCAACGGTGTTCCACGTTGTCTTCACAACTAATTCTTTGTAATTTTCACCGTTTTCTTTCTTCACACTCCACGTCCAATCTTTCAGGATTAGGTTTAGTTGCTCTAAACTTGTAGTTTCCAAAAGTTCGTATTTCTTTGCCTTGCAGAATTCCGTAAACTGTTTCCATTTTGACGTATGGGTTTTAACTGTATTGTACGGTACACTTTTCTCATTCGCCAGATCAATGTTAGTCATAGAATCACTTCCAAAGCGACTCATTTTCACTACATAAGCTGACTAGCACTGTTTAAAAACAATATTACAAAATTTATTGACAATAAAATCAGAAAACGTGTTTAGCGTCGTTTTCTGGTATCCTAGGAGACCATAATTACTTGTTATCAAAGGTATTGTAATTTTTGGTGACAACAGCTGTCAAGTTTTGCCTCTTATAAACTACTGACAGGAGTTTTTTCATCTAGAAACCATTTATAATTCAAAATTGTGCGTTTGTGATTTGTGGAAATTAAGACGAGGGAAATAGTATATGACCAAGTATTAAGTCCACTGAACAACTTGACTGACTAAATTAATGTCCTGGATCTCCATTTGGAACAGTTGCAGAAAACTAATATTCATACCCATTCTGTAACAGAGGAGAGGAAATCACAGCACTTAGGTACTGGGGTTCCACAGTGCTCAGTCCTAGGACCAACTCTGTGGAACCTGATGTATGATGGAGTACTTAATATCAAGTTAACAAGTAACGCCATCAGTGTTGCATATGCGGATGATATGGCTACAGTAATTGAAGCATATGACAAGGAAGATCTTATCATGAGTACAAACGAATGCCTCAGAAGAATAAATAACTGGATGGCAGGAAATAATCTAGAACTAGCACCCCATAAAACAGAAACATTGATTCTAAAAGGTAAAAAGGATAGACAAGACATAAGTTTTAACTTGAGTGGAATAGAAGTAAGACCTCGGAGAACAGTAAAATATCTAGATATATATCGACGAAGGAGCAACATTCAAAAAACATATCGTGGAAACCTCAAAAAAAGCAGATGCTGTTCGATGCACTGGATGCCATCGGGCTAGCATCGTTCGCCAAGCGGTTTTACCCTTCAATACAAAAAAAAATATTCATACCCATTCAAAATTCAATTTCAATAATTAACCATTTCATTTAGTAATTTGTACATCAAAGTTGTATTTATCATATAGAATACATTTTATCGTCCTCTTGCATTATATATTCAAATAATTCAAATGTTCAAATCTTGGAGGATCTGAATTAATTATTCGCAAGTGCAAGCTAAATTTCGCTGACACATTTCACTCTCAATATTCTGTGCCAGCTCCATGGTGGTCTGACTGTTCATCTATTAAATGTGGAGAATAGTATGTGAGCTTTTGATATCATACAAATATTCGCTTTCAACAGTTTTATCCATTACTGAGAATCGGACGAATCAAAAGAAATATATACACACAAATTGCAGGAAAGGCGAAAAAGGTTCAGAAAATACAGGTAAACTAACAAAATATGAAGCAGGACGACCAAAGAAATGAAGAAGAGGTAGCCGGAAATACCTGGGGAAGTAGAGAAAAGTTTGGGTTTTTTAAAAATGATTTTTAGTAAGGTTTTTGGAAAGGATTTTTTTTGTAACTTAGTTAATAAAATTTCGTGAGAGCCATTGTCAAATGTCTTGGCTAAGTAAAGAAATACTGTTAGGCATGTCAGAGACTGGTCCAAGGCACTGACGGTTTCTTCCACAACAGGATTCTCCGTACTCGAGTGTTTTTTAAAATGCATTTTTCACCTACTGGTTACTATTATAAAATACTATTTTTTGGAGAGGTAACATCTCGTTTTTATGTAAGATATTGCCTTCTGAACGTTAATTGTCAAAGTTTTGAGAATCAAGAAAGTCAGAACATGATGCACTAGTTGATCTAATTAAAAGAAAGATATTAAAATAAGTTGGGAATAAAATAAATACAAATTCCTACTCATCATGACTCATGTACTATCAGAGGCTGTTCGCCAACTAGATGTGGAATAATGGAAATGAAAATATTATGACCCTTGCGGCAGTTCCTTATGAAAGTTTTCATAAAGTCGATTGTTTATTTTGCAATACTTTCATTAGTGTTTCTGTTTTTTTTGTGATGTCTATGTTATGCGAGAGTTATATTTTTTGACTTTCAATTTACAATTTTTACATGTTTCAGCATATTTTTGATCTAAATATCCGCCATTTCTACTATATTTATATCTTAAATATAACGAATATCTTTATATAGGTAATCACGTAACTATTAGGATCGTAATTTCAAACTAAAACTCGTACGTGTTTACCAAAGTTGGATATATTTGCAATCTTCAACTATATTAGAATTCATCAAATGAGCTACGTATATCCCAATGGCGCGTATTGTATAGTGCCAATAATAGTGTAAGTTTGACTAAGAATCTGTTCCAAGTTTAATATCAGAAGTTACATCATTTCGAAAGTTATACGATAGAATTTAAATATCTTACCAAGGTACCTATTGATTGATTTAATATTGATAATTTTAATGGAAAACAACTAATTTTGCTAGGTGAGATATAAGTATATATTAGGATTACATATTATTATTATTGTTATTATTATTATTATTATTATTATTATTTTTTTTTTTTTACTTCTGTGTCAACGGCATCGACTACTATGGCCATTAGCCTCGTGTTCTGCGAAGGCTTTGGTACTATTTCCCAGCGCCACTTTAGGAACAGCACTGTTAATTAGAACCCAACAGTGAATGGTCGAGTGAGGAATCACACCTGGTATATGAAAATCGATTTCTAAATTTTTAATTAATTAAAAATCAGAAAAAGATTTCTGCCTTTGGTGTGATTCGAACCCACAACCCTTGGATTATGAGTCCAGTGCTCTACCGCTGAGCCACCCACCCAATATATTATTATTATTATTATTATTATTTTTTTTTTTTTTTTTTTTTACTTCTGTCATCGGCATCGACTACTATGGCCATTAGCCTCGTTTTCTGTGTAGGCTTTGTTACTGTTTCCCAGCGCCACTTTAGGAACAGCACTGTTAATTAGAACCCAACAGTGAATGGTCGAGTGAGGAATCACACCTGGTATATGAAAATCAATTTCTAAATTTTTAATTAATTAAAAATCAGAAAAAGATTTCTGCCTTTGGTGTGATTCGAACCCACAACCCTTGGATTATGAGTCCAGTGCTCTACCGCTGAGCCACCCACCCCCCTTATTATTATTATTATTATTATTATTATTATTATTATTATTATTATTATTATTATTATTATTATTATTATTATTATTATTATTATTATTATTATTATTATTATTATTATTATTATTATTATTTTGCAGGAAGTGCAGAGGCATAGCATGTCATATATTTTTCAATCGGACTCCTAAAACATCTTTCAAAAGTAAATATGGGTACACATTTTAGAAAAACTGGTCATAGGATTACAACAAAATTTTTCTCATTTAAATAATGAACTTCTGTTAATGTGAAAATATATTAATTTATAAAGTTGACGGAGAAACTTTTAAAATACAGGGTGGTGCACAAAACTCAGCTTTTCTAAATTTTAAAGTTTTTGCAATCGATTTAACACCCTGTATGACATAGAGTGACAGATCGTACATTTGTTTAATATAATACAAAAATTTTATAACACATCGTTTATACGGGGTGACTCGTTATAGCTAAAAACACTATATGCCCTCTGTAACCACATTTTGTGAGTCACCTATATAAAATATGATTCATCACCAAGAAGTAATTATTTAAACTATATATTCATATTCATAATGAGTTGATATTTTCTCGTATTTTTAAAGAAAATGATTTCATCCAAATTACTTGTTTTCGAACCACCCTGTAAATAACCAAATTCTATGGTGATTAGTTATAAAATATTAATGCTAAATAATCTGTAATTGAGGTTTTCTACAATAAACGCCAATAATGGTAAGAGGGATGACAACAAAGATTTTTGTCCCGTCTGAAAATCACTTTTATAGATCAATTCGGGTCAGTTGATGCGACAAAAAACCTGTCGCCTTACATTTTTATAGCATTTCAAAAATGTCAACAAATCTGACTTCACTGACCCCATAGCAATATGTCTGAAATTGGTCGTAAATGATTTAATACATTGCCCAGATGTCGAAAAAAATCAGTCAAATTGAATGTAATCTAATCAGACTTTTCGATACTTACAGCGATTCTTATTTTTAACGTATTTATAGCGTCAAAATAAAAGCTCGAAAAATTCCTTTTTTATGTGATAAGATCTCAGGTTTTCGAATCCATTTTTTATTTTTTAATATCTTTGCTAAACTCCCTCAAAAACACGTTTTTTTACGAAAAACAGCGATTTCACAGCAGAAACGGCCCCCCGCTAAGATGCTACACTTCTGGAAGTTACTACTCACCAATTAGCTTTAGGGTCATCTAATCTATAGATTTTACACGGTTTTAGCCGGGCTGCTATGAAACATGGTTTTTGTTGTTATCTCTCTTACTATAGAACATGTCTGTTATGAGAAATCTGGTTACAAAAAGTGGCATTTCCGATGTTTAACCTAGCCATAGGATCGGGTTGGGGCAATGGACACTTTTTTCAGTGCATCGAGTTTTACAACATACCAACGTTTCCGAAAACTTGACAGAAAGCCATTTTGTCTGGTCCTTCTGTATTATTCTTATTTTGTCGTCAAAATTATTAAAATAATATATTTTCTATACTTGAAAAGTGTGTTTTTCTACAGGGAAACCTTGAAAAGCGTGTTTAACTACTCTAGGAGGTGGTTTTTGGCCGTGTGAAGAGGATGCCGAGAGTAAAAACTTATTTTACCCTCAGATTTGATTTCATTGTCCTCGAAAACGGGGGGAGACTAAATTGGCCCTGTCCGGAAAAATAGGGTGTCACTTACAAAAATTGACCACTTTCGGGGGAGAGTATTGGCCAAAAATGGGGGAAATTGTGAAAATCACCTCAAATTCCGACTCCTGACTATTTTCAGCACCTAGCAATAGCATATCATTAGGCTGTTAGCATGCAACGTGTTAATAACTTTTTCAATTCAATTCAACAAACTTGCTAATAAGGTTAAGTTACTTTAAACTGTCAAACATTGAAGGCATCAGGCGACTCAATGTGTTTACACTGGAATGCGATTATTTTACTATATAGGTACTATTATCATTACTTTTGTCCGAAATAACAAAAAACCCTCAATTTTCGGATGGCTCTGAATCAACATTATGTGGAGGGGGGGCTGTCTTCCACCCTGGAGATCGGGTCGGGAGGTTATCGAATATCCACTGCTCAGCGGAGGGACAGCTACAAGTCTATCCTCTCTAATGGTTGTTCTTATCCAGTTCTTCAACATTCGAAGGGTTGAAAAGTACCTCTCGGCTTCTTGTAATCTCTCTTTAAATTAATAAACATGATCAAAGGGGGGGTTGCAGCATCCACATCCCCCCTCCTTCAGTTTTCTCAAATGTTATTATTTCGATGAAAATTTCACATCAAAATTTTTTAACCAATAAGAATCTTTCGTTTCAGCTCATTACTGTAGCAACCAAAAAACTTCGCGATAGTATTTTCCTACCCTGGGCTGTACCACAGCGATAGTATTTCTGTCAAGTGTCAAATTATAAAAATACACCGGTCTTACGAAAATGTCATGTTATAATTTTTTATATTACTTTGATGTGAAATTTTCTTACCGAATCTCCCGCGATCTTGAATTACTATCGGGAAATATCTCCTCAGGCATGAATTTTTTTTAAAAAGTCGGAAATATTTCCGATAGTAATTCAAGCTCTAGGGAGATTACAAGTGAGAAAATTCTTGGCGAACGAGTAAGGAATTTAATTTATCAGATTCGTCATCCTAAGACCGGTTTCTGCCTTTTAGCTTCGTCAGTTAGGCTTTTCGAATCCAATAAATAAAATTCCAAACTCGCACAAGTCAATAGCTATATCCGCTATAAGATAAAATTCTTAGATGTGCACATCTGAGAGACACAAAAATGAGAAAACCAAGAAACTGTAGTTTAGTTTCCGCTAATTTCACCGTTTATTGACAAAATAATTCTTTTATTCGCTTTGTAATTATTAATTAATAACTATTAATATTGATTTTTATAACTTCCTCGAATTTTCGGTAACCAAACATGAATCGGTTAATGACAACGATATTTTCATCTTACTCATTCAAAGTTATAGCCTGTATTGACTGCTTTTTAAGTCAGTCAACAAATTTACTTTTCTCATAAAATAAAATCCCTTCTAGCTCTTTGCGATACGGTTTTAAGCACTCGATAACTGAACGAGAGAAAATCTTTTACTACTGGAAATATCTCCGCCCTTCTTACGTAGTAATAAAGTGGAAATCACCTCTAAAATATAAAACTTTATAAAAATCAAGAACCAAGTTCTGCGAAATTCACCGTTAAAATGATAGCCACCGAAAAGGAATTTCAGTTTTATGAAACCAAGTACCCTCTCTTTTGCAGTAGGATTGATAATTTTTATGTTCACATAAAGGGATATTTTTTTAGTTAGGGATATGTCTCTAGTGTCATAGAGAACATCGCCATTGTGTTATTTAAAATCTATTAGGTGTAGAACTTTGCTTCCGCCGTTTTCCTATAGATGTCATTAGTGGTAAATAGTGGTCAACATAACCACATAAAGACATTAGTCAATTTGTATCGAGTTGTGTCAGTTTATGAGCCAAATTCTCGTCATTTGTAGGATGATTTAATTTTCTGCTTCAATTTGAAGAAATCTGCTGCTGGGATTCATACAATCTTCTTAAAAAGTTATGGTGAGGTTGCTATTAGTAAAAAAACGTATCGTGAGAGAAGGTTTTCGAAGAACGTAGAACGTAGAAGACTTGTGTCAGTCAAGATCATTGAGAGAAACTCAAAAAGCAAGGAAATTGGTTGTCGTAAGAGTTAAAACTGAGAGATGTTGAACGGCGTTTGTTGGCTTGTGAACAATTGCTTGAACGGCAAAGACAGATGAGAATTCTTCATCGCATTGTAAATGCAGAGGAAAAATGGGTTCATTACGATGACCCCAAGCACAGAAAATCATGGGGATATCCTGGCCAAGCTTTCAAGTCTAGCTCAGCGTAGTGTATTATGAGCTGTTAAAACAATCAGAGGTGATCGGTATCATTTAATGCCTTTGAGCGTTGAAAGAGAAATCATAAAGTGATTTTGCAGCATGACACTACTAGACTTCATGTTGCGAAAGTGGTCAAGACATACTTAGAAACGTTGAAATGGAAAGTTCTACCCCATCTTCCCTATTCTCCAGACATTTGTCCGTCTGACTATTATTTGTTTCGATCAATATTTATTTTATCCTTAATTGTTTATCTACTTACATCTCACTGACCACTATGTACTTTTAAAACCTACATGTAACGTTAACGAAATATAGGGATCTACTAGATGCAGGTAATTGCATTGCGAACTGAAAAATAGTTTTCAATTTCAATTAAAGAAACGTACAGTAATGCTGAACGTAATTTTTCAATTATATTTTGATTATTCTCTGTCCTCGTTCCCGTTTCGCCACCAATGACTCCAACGCCCGTCAAGCATCAAAATGAAGTCGCATTTTTCACATAAAGCAAGAACTTCATCAGCTTGGCCGTGAAAGTGCATCCAAACGCTTTCATCAAGTGTGCGCGCACATGACAGCGTCATAAAAGTGACTCCATCGCGCCAAATAAGAAAAATTTCCTTGGAAATATGTCTGCTGAATTATAATATGATGAAATTTTCACAAGATTGCGGTGTATAAACAGTTTAATAATGCAGAGATGTTCAGGAATGTTCATACTGAAATTAACTTTCTTTGAAGTTTATTTTGCCTTTATTCCTTTATTGAAGCTACAGTGCATTTTGTATAAATCAGCAGACGCGAAATCTGAAACACCGCACGAAAATTTATGGAAAACAGCTTTAGGCAACATTGATTTTTAATACGTAATACTCCTGCCTCATGCTTAATAAAAATATCTAAGAATTGATTATATCTACTTAAAAAAATAAAAAATTAACACAAATTAAAAGATTATTAAAGGACAAGGCACCTTTCTTATGGGAAAATGGCTTTCCGTCAAATTTTCTGAAAAGTTGGTATGATGTAGAAGTCGATGCTCTGACAAAAAGTGTCCATTGGTCCAAACCGATCCTATGCCTAGTTTTCGAGGTACAGGGTGTTAAACATCGGAAATGCCACTTTTTTGTAACCAGATTTCTCATAACAGACGTGTTTTATTCGCATTTGTTGTAGAAAACATGAATTATAGATTATTTGGCGATAATATTTTATAAACAATTATTGTACAATTTGGTTATTTACAGGGTGGTTCGAAAATAAGTAATATGGTTTTTTTGAAGAAATTATTTTTTTATAACAGCTTTAAAACTACAAGCAAATGTCATTGCATCATGAATATACAGTTTAAATAATTACTTCTTGGTGATGAATGATATTTTATACAGGGTGACTCATAAATGTAGTTACAGAAGGCATTTAATGTATTTTAGCTTTAACGAATCGCCCCGTATAAACGATGTGTTATAAAAATATTGTATTATCTTAAACAAATGTACGACCTGTCACTCTGCCACCACTCTATGTCATACAGCGTGTTAAAATTGCAAACACTTTAAAAATTAGAAAACCTGCATTTTGTGCAGCACCCTGTATTTTAAAAGTTTCTCCGTCAACTTTATAAATTAATACATTTTCACATTAACAGAAGTTCAGTATTTAATTTAGCAGAATTTTGTAGTAATCCTATGACCAGTTTTCCTTTAAATTTCTATCTTAAAAAAATAACCAAGTAGCATATTTTTGAGACGCCAATATTCTGATTTGTATCTGAGTTTCACAACATTTCTAATGATGATCTCACGAAAACATGCATGGACTTAGATATTAATTTACAGGTACAGGAGGAAGGAAGTATTGTGAAAGATGTAGACGGTATACAACTCTTGAATGAAATCAATGCATTAAAAGATATTTTTCCAGGTAAAAAATAGCCAATTGAGATATTAGAAATGGTCAAAATGGTCTCATTTACTGTTTTCCAAATTTTGCCCTAGCGACAAGAATTTTTTTTAAACTTACCTGTTTCTGTAGCTTGGAAAAATTCCATGAGTGCGTAATTGCTTTACAACACGCATTATGTACTATACTTTACCTACGGCCATAGACAGTGTGCCAAAAAGTCTGGACTTATACAGAGTACTTAATTTCTTTAAATGGGATACCCTGTATTTTAGTGCATCTTTAGATTTTTTGAACAATTTTACAAAATTCTCCAATAGATTCCCGGCTCACTGTTTATTATTTTGTTGTATCTTGCCACTATATTATAACCGATTAGCTGGCCAAAAAATAAAGTTTTGCATTTCAAATTTTATGTGCATTTTTATTAATGTTTTACTTTTTGTTCTTATACCACTGACCTATAATAAAACTGGATAAACCAACTAGTATATGACATTTGGGATCTGGGCACGAGAATTGATGACGTGTCAAGCAGAGGCGTCTCCTAAGGGTTAAACATTTTTAGTCTCATTGAAAATAACCTCGAAAATTTTTGGGACCTTTTTTAAAACGTGCATACCTACTGCATTGGGAGTTCCAAAATATACTCGAATCGAAAGTCTTCTGCTGCAAAATGTTGGGAACATATCCTGTAGTTAGTCATTAGCTAATATACATGATGTCTTCCGACGGCTTTCAACCAGTCATTCTTCAGTTCTGAAGGTATTCTATAAATTAAAAATTGAAATTCGAAAAGCGAATTGAAAAAAAAAGAAGCAGTGTAGGTATACCTATAAAATGAAACGCCTTCTTTGGAACCATCAGAATCATTGGAGCAACCTGGCACAAACACCTCATTGTTATTTTTTAATGGAATCCACAGTATTTTTAGCCTATATCAATAAAATTAGCACGCTTCGTTCAAAAAGTCAGTAAAAACTCAAAAAACTATTGAACCTGGTTTAATAATATAAATTTATTTCAAAAAATAAATATATATTTTTAACACTATTCAAATAGTATTCAATATATTTTTAAAATATAAAAATTTAAAGATGATACTCCTTAAAGTACCTACAGTTTTTTTTTATGTGGACATCCCATCTAATGTGTCTGTCAATGTAGACACCGAGATATTTAACAAATTCTGAAGACTTCAGTTGAATAATATCATCAGCATTTTCGATTGCTACATGTTGCTTTCTGTTACTCAAATAATTTGCAAATCCTTCAAAAACTGTATATGGTCAACATTTTCATTCAGTTTGACTCTAAACTTGAAATCTGAAAACATTGAACCAAACACCAAGTAAAAAGACGCCACTGATAAAAATGGCTCCCTGACGTAATGACATTGACATTAGAGATCAATGCACATGCGCACTTTTAATTTGAGAGGGTTCAATTTGGCGTATTTTTACCATAGAACGAAACGACCACTGCTCATCCAGTTCGAATATAGGTCACTGTCTTTACAGGTAGATGAGTATAACGACAACGTCACAGATTAGAAACATACAGATATGAAGCTCCGCCCATTTCATTTGATGTTTGGATTGCCGTTTCGATGCCCTCGGACTTTCAAATTGGAGTGCACCCATGTTGCCAGTTCTAAAAGGAACATGCCGGGTACAGTGTTGCCTTTTCATGTAACGTATAAATTTGATTTGTCATTGCCATTAGTGTCAGAAATAAGAAACATATTTATAAAATATTGTGTTTTTGCTGTCATAGTGTTCTGAAAGATAATATTTTTGGCATAAATAAACATTAGAAACTAAAAATCAAAGTAAACTGTAAACGATTTCATGAACTGGCAAATGCACCAGTATGCAAGCCATAACCAAAGAAAGAAGAAGGAGAAGAAGAATGATTTGATGAATGGGACAAAAGATCACAGACACGCAGACTGCTAACCAGTGTTGCCGTTTGTGTAGAAATTTCCCCCTTGGGTGGAAATTTTGACTCTGGTGGGAATTTTGGGTGGATTCAATATTTTTAGGGAATTTGCTCCCATAATGACATTTTTGCAAATAAATTTTGTTTTTCTTCTTTTTAATAAATAGATAATATTTAGTTTATATTAGTATTAAGAAAGAAAAGTTCTGCTTACACTTTTGATTCGGCAACACTGCTCTGATAGCCTTCAAAGTGCAACTCTATCTCTGTCTAATTTCGTTTGTCTTGTCTTACCTTCCTATCTGTAGTTCTCTAATCTGTGACAACGTCAAGTATTTTTTTTTTTTACTTCTGTGTCAACGGCATCGACTACTATGGCCATTAGCCTCGTGTTCTGTGTAGGCTTTGTTACTGTTTCCCAGCGCCACTTTAGGAACAGCCCTGTTAATTAGAACCCAACAGTGAATGGCCGAGTGAGGAATCACACCAGGTATATGAAAATCAATTTCTAAATTTTTAATTAATTAAAAATCAGAAAATGATTTCTGCCTTTGGTGTGATTCGAACCCACAACCCTTGGATTATGAGTCCAGTGCTCTACCGCTGAGCCACCCACCCCCCTAACGTCAAGTATTAATCAAAATAGGAAAAATTTTCCCTAAGGTCGGCCCTGCTTGAAATTTGTAGACACCCACGGAATAAAGAAGAATAAAGAAATCCAACTATGCGAAGTCGTGGATGAAGTCTAAATTTTATAAAAAAACTCCGCATCTGTATTGATTTGAGTTACAACAATTAATAAAACATTTTTCAAAATTCATTACAAGAATTAATGAATTTTAATTAATTTGGAGCGTTTGACTTTCACAACTTTCAAAATAAAAAATATAATGAGAATGATACGAAACTCATTAAAATATCACGAGAAGAAAACTTACACAAAACTTCCATTAAAAAAAAAAGTCAAAACAAAGTTCCTAATTTAATTTATCCGCACAAATTGACTAACTTTTGATTGTTCATCAATATTTCGAGGAAACCCGGCAAGTAAATCCACAGAATTACGGAGTCCCTCGAGAGCGCGGCGTGTTGCGACGGTTGGTTGCCTAACTCGACTTCAAAGTCTTCTTGTTCCTTGTTAGAAACTCGTTAGCGTGTAACAAAGGCTGTGTGTGTGTGTGTCTTTTTGTCGTTCGCAATGGGCTATATCGCCATTATTGCAATGCGTTTCCTTAATTATAATCTAATAACTATGGAGTTTTGCATAATTGGGGGACCGATGCCTACCATCATGATGCTCTTGTGGCTTTTCCGGTCCCACGTTTAACAGTCGGGTGCCATTTGCAATTCATCTATGGTAATTACTATCCAATTTCCTCGCGGGTGCGAAAACCGCTTGTTCTTTTCGCTGCTTGTTCGGCCTACCGATTTCATAATTAAGTAGACGCCACATTTTTTTGCACTAATTTTAATACTTTTTGCACTGATTTTTCTTTGAAGATTAAAAAATTGTATAAAATTATCGTAAAAATGGTCTGTTATATAGAACGTTTCTGTAGCTAAATTATTTACCTTCTTGTATTTTCCATAAGTATACGGTGGTATCGGTTAAAATGACACTGGAAGTTTAAAGATTTTTATCTACAAATGTCAAATAATAAACCAAAAAAAAACCGGAATTTGAGCCTCATTATTCAATAGCGTGACCAGCGCAATCGGGTTAAATCTGCACACAATTATTGTTTCGTACGGCCGCTAGAGCGCCGCTCGCGCCGCTTCAGCTGATGTCGGGCTGGCCCATACTATTTATGAGGTTTATTAGGCTATAACTTGAACTTACGTTTCAAAAGCAAATGACTATTTATTAGATAATTTAAAGAACTTACACACAGTAATAAACTTTAACATTGGCCTGCTGTTTCAACAGATAACGTTCGCTATACTTAACTTAAGAAGATAAGCTGACAATTCAAGATAATTATGAACAGATTAACATCACTTTTATCTGGTTGCGTAATACGCAAGAGAATGTTGTTGAAATGAAGGATTGTAGTAAATAAATTGCCTTAAATGTCTGCGGGTAAGGCCTATTGACAGCAGTCAGAGCGTAAAATTTCATGCGTGTTTATTACTTTGTTTTACAACAGCAACTCGCCGAGATAATGTTTCGCATGAGGAGGTTTTCGACGAAACGTTACGTTTGTACGGGGCCATTTGGAGAAAACTGTTTTGTGTCACACATTTTGCTTAGATGAACACGGAGACTTCTCTCGCACTTATGTGCTTTTAGGGCTGATGCCAGCTGATTTTCCGTGGCGTTAAGGCACGTGGAAGACCTTAATATGTGGGGTGCACATCTTGGCTTTTCGCCAGTTCTCGAAAAGTTGAGTTCCGAACTTCAATGAATAATTTAAAGAGAATAATACGAACAATTTTGTTATTGAGTAATAAAATGATAATATTGCTCTTTTAGCAATTTTAAAGTCAATTCTCAGCATCTTTATTGTAGCTATATATTATACAGGATGTAACACAATTAGACAATTCCAAAAACTTATATTCCTAACTGAGTGTTTTATTAATTTTTGTTATTTCTTTCTTGACTCGTAATTTACGAACCATGCGGTATCTGTTTTTCTTATTTCACATAGGAACTTCCTTTAAGGTACCCAATCGATTAGAATATTTGTAAGAAAAAATCCAGGTTCGGAATAGGAAATAATTCACAAATTTTTCCAGGTTTAAAACAACACCCTGTATAAAGGATTTTTAAAAATTTCTTTACACAAAAAATTGAATTTGTCGACGTATTTTTTGCATTCCCACAAATTGTATGACGTTTTAACCAATATTACACCATCTAATGATCTAAATTCGAAACTTTTAGAATTTATGATGAAATCAATCACTTTTTAAATATCTAATCGGGAATTTAGTCACTTTAATTCTATTTTTGCGGATTAAAAAAGGTCTTTAGATGCTCGACACATTTCTTTGAATTTTCAATTACAAAATTAAACATAAACATCTGGTCACCGAGCTTCGCTCTTAATATTCAAATCTACATTTTTAAGCAGCCCAATGAGTATATAATTTAAGTATATTTATAACATGACAAATTATTAATTAATTCGCGAAAATCACGGAGTGGGCGACATCTACTTGAACTACTGATAGGGAGATAAATAAAAAGTTGATTGGCGATTGGCTTGAAAGTAGGCGGGAAAATTAAAAAAGCTGTCAGTGTTAATTTTCAATTGGCTGCAGATGTTGTTGACGTTTATCAACTGCTTGTCACAGAGGTTAGTTAAATGCATTAAAGTTGCCTAGTTTCTGGGGATTTCACCCTTTTAGGGCAACTTCTACTGACGCTTGATCTTCGCGAATTGTCACGGTGGACAGGCCCCGTTTCCGGGACGTGCAACAGCAGCGTGTAGGGCACACGTCCCGTCAACAGAAGATCGCTCAGCTCACTCTATTTATCACTATATAAGAAAAAGTCTATGTTCAATTGATTTTATTATTTTTTGATCTGCAGTGAAGGAAAATTATAGGTCTGATATTCATACTTGGGTAAAAACCTCCACAAATACCTGTGACCAGACTCTCGAGGTGTGGCAGATATTGATATCATATTTTTTCAAAAATTCTTTCTCTCTCTCTCTCTCTCTGATCATGAAAACTTAAATATTAAAACTGTCCGCATAATAAAATAGTAGCCGTAAAGGGTAGTCTCACATTATCGGGGAAGGGAAGACAGGTGTCCATTTTAACAGTGTTACTCAATGTTCCTATAAATATTTACCTAAACCCATGATTTCTGAAATTGAATTGGCAACGTTGTATTTTCAACTTTGAATTAATAAGATGGCTGTCATTTGACAAGCAAATTATTTATGTCCGTCAAATGAACCTTTCCTTTTTTATATAAAGCGACAAATTTAAAATTGAAATCTTTCTGATTAAAACGCCAGAAATTAAATAAAGTCAAACCTTTTTACTACTATACTATACAGAAGAAAGGAGTGCAGTATTTAATTTGCAGAACGTAGTACAGGTTCAAAAGGTAGAAATTTTATTTTTACCTCATCCTTCAATGCTTATTTGTAGTTAAAATTTAAATTTTAATACATCTGATCCGCCTAATATAGTTTTTGTCTAGATTCTTGTTTCCATGGTTTTTACTGTAATAAATTTGTTCTTTTGACAGATAAGTCAAACTTTATTTATTCATAGCCGTATCGTATGTATTTTAATTGATTCAGAATTTTGTATGAATATATATTTCAAAATGGCTTCATTCTAAAAATATTATCAGTCCTCCTAAATCCTTGAAGGCAGAATTATTAGTAATAGCAAGGCAACATAAAAACAAATTCAAAAAATATATTATGGATGAGATGGCCAGAGAAAAAGGAATTAAAATTCTCAGATTTCCTCCGAACCACGCAGAGTTAAATTCCATTGAACTGATCTGGTCTCAATTATTAAAAGGTTATGTTTCTCAAAACAATAAAACATTTAAATTTCCTGATGTGCGAAATTTGTTTTTGAAGGCAGTTTCAGATGTAAATAGAGAACATTGGGGAAAATGCATTGATCATGTTTAAAAATGTGGAAAATTCATTTAGGAAAGTGGATATATCAATGGATAATTTAATAGAACCGATAATAATAAACATCAGAAAAGACAATTATAGTGATGCCAGTAGTTTTAGTGAAGACAGTGACTTTTAAAGATAGTTCTTGAACTAACTTTTTTTTTAATCTTTGAGTTTAGGTAAGTACTGAAGCGTTACTTTTAATGCCAAGAGATTTAATTTAATCCCAACATATAATCCTCCTTGTTATTTATTGGTTAAATTTAATTCGTTCAATGTTAAAGTGTCGGATGCATAAAGTTTATTTTTATTTTTTGTAAATAATATAACTTCAAAATTTAATCTACGAAGTGCGTATATATATTTTATATGCTGTGACCTTATTTATATTATAGAAACTTATTTTGCAAAGTACGCCTATGGAATGTGACGTTATATCCCCACTTTGAATGTACTCATCTATCCTTTATATTATATATTACTATAGAAACAAGTTATTATTATGTGCCGTTGCTAGGAAATAAAACTAAAAGCTTAACTTTTCTTGTAAATATCTCGGAAGATCGAATTTTCACAGACATGAGACCTACATTTTTCGCCGATTTAGATAGGAATTAGTCTACCTTGAAAGTTTCATTGAATTCTGACGAGTGGATTTCGAGATCCTCTGGACACACATACACACATACAAACCTTGCTCGTTTAATAGTATTTGAATATCTGGTCACCGAGCTTCGCTCTTAATATTCAAATCTACATTTTTAAGCAGCCCAATGAGTATATAATTTAAGTATATTTATAACATGACAAATTATTAATTAATTCGCGAAAATCACGGAGTGGGCGACATCTACTTGAACTACTGATAGGGAGATAAATGAAAAGTTGATTGGCGATTGGCTTGAAAGTAGGCGGGAAAATTAAAAAAGCTGTCATTGTTAATTTTCAATTGGCTGCAGCTGTTGTTGACGTTTATCAACTGCTTGTCACAGAGGTAAGTTAAATGCATTAAAGTTGCCTAGTTTCTGGGGATTTCACCCTTTTAGGGCAACTTCTACTGACGCTTGATCTTCGCGAATTGTTACGGTGGACAGGCCCCGTTTCCGGGACGTGCAACAGCAGCGTGTAGGGCACACGTCCCGTCAACAGAAGATCGCTCAGCTCACTCTATTTATCACTATATAAGAAAAAGTCTATGTTCAATTGATTTTATTATTTTTTGATCTGCAGTGAAGGAAAATTATAGGTCTGATATTCATACTTGGGTAAAAACCTCCACAAAAACCTGTGACCAGACTCTCGAGGTGTGGCAGATATTGATATCATATTTTTTCAAAAATTCTTTCTCTCTCTCTCTCTGATCATGAAAACTTAAATATTAAAACTGTCCGCATAATAAAATAGTAGCCGTAAGGGGTAGTCTCACACTATCGGGGAAGGGAAGAACCTTTACCCGATGTGCATAAAGCATTTCCACCCGCCAAAAAAAAATAGATTAGCTTTAGGTTAGGTTAGATCTGTGTAATAAGTGTCCATTTTAACAGTGTTACTCAACGTTCCTATAAATATTTACCTAAACCCATGATTTCTGAAATTGAATTGGCAACGTTGTATTTTCAACTTTGAATTAATAAGATGGCTGTCATTTGACAAGCAAATTATTTATGTCCGTCAAATGAACCTTTCCTTTTTTATATAAAGCGACAAATTTAAAATTGAATTCTTTCTGATTAAAACGCCAGAAATTAAATAAAGTCAAACCTTTTTACTACTATACTATACAGAAGAAAGGAGTGCAGTATTTAATTTGCAGAACGTAGTACAGGTTCAAGAGGTAGAAATTTTATTTTTACCTCATCCTTCAATGCTTATTTGTAGTTAAAATTTAAATTTTAATACATCTGATCGGCCTAATATAGTTTTTGTCTAGATTCTTGTTTCCATGGTTTTTACTGTAATAAATTTGTTCTTTTGACAGATAAGTCAGACTTTATTTATTCATAGCCGTATCGTATGTATTTTAATTGATTCAGAATTTTGTATTAATATATATTTCAAAATGGCTTCATTCTAAAAATATTATCAGTCCTCCTAAATCCTTGAAGGCAGAATTATTAGTAATAGCAAGGCAACATAAAAACAAATTCAAAAAATATATTATGGATGAGATGGCCAGAGAAAAAGGAATTAAAATTCTCAGATTTCCTCCGAACCACGCAGAGTTAAATTCCATTGAACTGATCTGGTCTCAATTATTAAAAGGTTATGTTTCTCAAAACAATAAAACATTTAAATTTCCTGATGTGCGAAATTTGTTTTTGAAGGCAGTTTCAGATGTAAATAGAGAACATTGGGGAAAATGCATTGATCATGTTTAAAAATGTGGAAAATTCATTTAGGAAAGTGGATATATCAATGGATAATTTAATAGAACCGATAATAATAAACATCAGAAAAGACAATTATAGTGATGCCAGTAGCTTTAGTGAAGACAGTGACTTTTAAAGATAGTTCTTGAACTAACTTTTTTTTTAATCTTTGAGTTTAGGTAAGTACTGAAGCGTTACTTTTAATGCCAAGAGATTTAATTTAATCCCAACATATAATCCTCCTTGTTATTTATTGGTTAAATTTAATTCGTTCAATGTTAAAGTGTCGGATGCATAAAGTTTATTTTTATTTTTTGTAAATAATATAACTTCAAAATTTAATCTACGAAGTGCGTATATATATTTTATATGATGTGACCTTATTTATATTATAGAAACTTATTTTGCAAAGTACGCCTATGGAATGTGACGTTATATCCCCACTTTGACTGTACTCATCTATCCTTTATAGTATATATTACTATAGAAACAAGTTATTATTATGTGCCGTTGCTAGGAAATAAAACTAAAAGCTTAACTTTTCTTGTAAATATCTCGGAAGATCGAATTTTCACAGACATGAGACCTACATTTTTCGCCGATTTAGATAGGAATTAGTCTACCCTGAAAGTTTCATTGAATTCTGACGAGTGGATTTCGAGATCCTCTGGACACACACACACACATACACACACACACACACACACATACAAACCTTGCTCGTTTAATAGTATTTGATTCATTTTCATTTCATTTAAAAACAAATCTGAAACAACGCCATTGAAAAGTGATAACGGCAACAGCGTCACTGAGATGAGCTAATTTCAGCTTGTCGACTCTAATGAACACCTGCGCGTATGACGTAGGCAAAATAGTCTCACGTAGACCATACTTCCGGCTCACGCCATTATATCATCAAAAATCCTCACGTAGGCCACAGTCCATACGGCTACAAATTAACCAAATATATTGTAAAATAACGGTAGAATATTTCATCCGACTTGAGTGCGAAGCAGACAGCGTTATCCAAGAGTGAGATGCAAGACGAGCATCTCTCGCTTACGTAAATATTTCCGCATTCCATTATATAAAAATTGTGGGCGTGACTTAACGCTACAAGCAAATCTAGCAGACTTTTCAGTGTGTTTTCAGTCACGTACCAGACTAGCCGGTCCATTGTCTTAAACAATGTACATCGTAAAAAGTGTTAAACTCACAGTGCATGTTTTATTTGGGAGTAACTGGATATAAGAAACAACTACAGTACATTTTACAAATCAAATTCAGACAGCCTTTAAAGAGGCAGCATAGTAATCAAACCGAAATCGGCTGTCCATGCAAACGGCTGCTTTCGTAAACCACTAAAATTACGTCATGGCCCTACAGGGTCGGTTTCAGTGTCAAAACATGACATGGTCCTTCGAGCCGAATGTCAGTGAAGAAATATAAAAGGCATTAAAGCTTCTTTTTCTGAAGATATTATTTAAATTAAGTTAGTAAATATGTTAGAATTTTCTTAAAAGCACAATAAAAGCGTATTTTTAAAATTTTATTTTAAATCCGAAAATTAATATAGTTACCCAATAATTAATATTTTATAAAAAAAAAGTAAAATTAGAATATTAAAAATGTTGGGGTCGTAACAAAAATAGTGTACATAACTCGTTGGAAAGTGGGTTTCTTGCACTCATTACGTTTCCGCAGTCGCCGCTACGCGGCTCGTGCTAAACGCTACTCGTGCGTCATTGGTCACTTTCCACACTTGTTATGTAATATACTATTTATGAGCAGCTTTCACAATTGTGAACAGCCTACAATCGGTATGACCTTGACTACAGTATTCAATGTACATTCAGTGTACATCTGAGATCAGACGCATAGGTTTGTTTATTCATCTAGATGACTCGCAAATTAAAAAAATATTAAAATTTTGTGCAATAGCTGCTCGACTAGCATCACGGTAACAGATCAACTTAACTTCTCGATAGAATCTGTCAAAGCGGTCGTAAAAGTGTTAGCCTAGTGGCAAAATTACCACAAAGACCCGCAAGTCTTTTATCTTTCAGGATACTGTCAACAAGTCAGTGGAAAGAATGTACTCACCTCATTGTTAGCAAAGTCCCAGAGCCAACTAGTGATTAGATTCAACGTGTTCAAAACGATGTTACTGATATAACTCAGTTCAATAATGTCATGATCAGAAACGAAAAAATACCGACATTCAGCTGCTTTGAAATGTTCAAAGGCATTTCACTCGAATCCCATATGGTACACAGCGTCCATCTGTCAGGATCGTTCCTATCAAACAGAATATTCCATGGAATGGGCTTTCATCAAAGGTTGTTAATGCGCAACTACAATCGTTAATATTGCATTCCGTAGGTCATTTTGTATTGTAATCAGAGAGACATCAGTCATCGAGTCTTCTCTTTAATAATAATGATAATACTGTTGGTTGCGTATACTGTGAGCTGAATTTTATTATGGCAAACAGGGTAATATCTGGTTATACAGTGGTAACTTCTTATGTATGGAGTTGACAATTTTTTCCCCATACCCAAGTCTTTTTGGATTTAATTTCTAGCTCGTGGAATTCATTTTCAGATATAGCGCTGCATCATAATGTAGGATATTTTCAATATAAATTTTGGAAACTTCTCCCGGCTTATGCGTTTCTTATTTTAGACCTGTGCTAAAATAATTTCTACTATGTTTTTGGGGTCAATTTCGCCTGCACTGGTTATGTTCTTATATCCTTTAAATATGTTACCAGATTCGATTATTTTAATTTGTGTTTCGAATTAAGAAACTTAAAATTCGCGAATAAAATATTTAGCCTTTAACTTTAGTCGATGTTACGTCGCTTTTGAAAATAAATAATCCTTAGTAAATAAAATATCCTTTTTGAATCTTCTTAGGTCCGCCTACGTCAAGTGAAAGTGAAAACACAGACCGCCTGAATGTCGAGCGATAAAATAATCGATGAATCCGTTTCCGAACGACACCTTTTCATGTTTTTCAATGATCAATGCGAATAAAATGGCGGCGGCACAAGACCTCCTCGCATGATGAATGGCAGACTCTCGTGAGGCGAAACTTTTTGCATAGGCGGCGGTAATCCACATTGAATCACAAGTACACCCAAGTGCGCAGAACTAATAGTATATATAAATAAAACTCTGTTTTTCTTAAGAAATCAACTATAAACTGTGGTGTACCTCAGGGTTCAGTACTTGGCCCTTTATTGTTTCTTCTGTACTTGAACTATTTGCCTGGTTTACTATATTTGTAGATGACAGCACGGTGCTATAGAGATTAAAATACTTAAACATCTTGAAAATATAGTTGCCCGTGACTTGCTAATAATCAAAGCGTGTTGTGATTCTAATTTTCTTTGTTTCAACACAAAGAAAACTAATATAATACCTTCAAATTTGACTATAACAACTTAGTGTTAGAATCACAAACTGTAGCAAATATAAGGTTTGTTCCAACATAACACAAACCAGTTTGCGTACTGCGCAGACTAGATTTGGTGTCACCAATGAAACAGGTTAAAAAATTCTCAATCTGTATCTGCGCACAAGCAAAGCTAGATAATATACTATTATATCACCCAACGATACAGAAGGACTTATAAGGGTTATCAAATGTACATTAAATAATTAATTTTAATATCTGGTCACCGAGCTTCGCTCTTAATATTCAAATCTACATTTTTAAGCAGCCCAATGAGTATATAATTTAAGTATATTTATAACATGACAAATTATTAATTAATTCGCGAAAATCACGGAGTGGGCGACATCTACTTGAACTACTGATAGGGAGATAAATAAAAACTTGAAAGTAGGCGGGAAAATTAAAAAAGCTGTCAGTGTTAATTTTCAATTGGCTGCAGCTGTTGTTGACGTTTATCAACTGCTTGTCACAGAGGTTAGTTAAATGCATTAAAGTTGCCTAGTTTCTGGTGATTTCACCCTTTTAGGGCAACTTCTACTGACGCTTGATCTTCGCGAATTGTCACGGTGGACAGGCCCCGTTTCCGTGCAGCGTGTAGGGCACACGTCCCGTCAACAGAAGATCGCTCAGCTCACTCTATTTATCACTATATAAGAAAAACTCTATGTTCAATTGATTTTATTATTTTTTGATCTGCAGTGAAGGAAAATTATAGGTCTGATATTCATACTTGGGTAAAAACCTCCACAAAAACCTGTGACCAGACTCTCGAGGTGTGGCAGATATTGATATCATATTTTTTCAAAAATTCTTTCTCTCTCTCTCTCTCTCTCTGATCATGAAAACTTAAATATTAAAACTGTCCGCATAATAAAATAGTAGCCGTAAGGGGTAGTCTCACACTATCGGGGAAGGGAAGACAGGTGTCCATTTTAACAGTGTTACTCAACGTTCCTATAAATATTTACCTAAACCCATGATTTCTGAAATTGAATTGGCAACGTTGTATTTTCAACTTTGAATTAATAAGATGGCTGTCATTTGACAAGCAAATTATTTATGTCCGTCAAATGAACCTTTCTTTTTTTATATAAAGCGACAAATTTAAAATTGAATTCTTTCTGATTAAAACGCCAGAAATTAAATAAAGTCAAACCTTTTTACTACTATACTATACAGAAGAAAGGAGTGCAGTATTTAATTTGCAGAACGTAGTACAGGTTCAAGAGGTAGAAATTTTATTTTTACCTCATCCTTCAATGCTTATTTGTAGTTAAAATTTAAATTTTAATACATCTGATCGGCCTAATATAGTTTTTGTCTAGATTCTTGTTTCCATGGTTTTTACTGTAATAAATTTGTTCTTTTGACAGATAAGTCAGACTTTATTTATTCATAGCCGTATCGTATGTATTTTAATTGATTCAGAATTTTGTATTAATATATATTTCAAAATGGCTTCATTCTAAAAATATTATCAGTCCTCCTAAATCCTTGAAGGCAGAATTATTAGTAATAGCAAGGCAACATAAAAACAAATTCAAAAAATATATTATGGATGAGATGGCCAGAGAAAAAGGAATTAAAATTCTCAGATTTCCTCCGAACCACGCAGAGTTAAATTCCATTGAACTGATCTGGTCTCAATTATTAAAAGGTTATGTTTCTCAAAACAATAAAACATTTAAATTTCCTGATGTGCGAAATTTGTTTTTGAAGGCAGTTTCAGATGTAAATAGAGAACATTGGGGAAAATGCATTGATCATGTTTAAAAATGTGGAAAATTCATTTAGGAAAGTGGATATATGAATGGATAATTTAATAGAACCGATAATAATAAACATCAGAAAAGACAATTATAGTGATGCCAGTAGTTTTAGTGAAGACAGTGACTTTTAAAGATAGTTCTTGAACTAACTTTTTTTATAATTTTTGAGTTTAGGTAAGTACTGAAGCGTTACTTTTAATGCCAAGAGATTTAATTTAATCCCAACATATAATCCTCCTTGTTATTTATTGGTTAAATTTAATTCGTTCAATGTTAAAGTGTCGGATGCATAAAGTTTATTTTTATTTTTTGTAAATAATATAACTTCAAAATTTAATCTACGAAGTGCGTATATATATTTTATATGCTGTGACCTTATTTATATTATAGAAACTTATTTTGCAAAGTACGCCTATGGAATGTGACGTTATATCCCCACTTTGACTGTACTCATCTATCCTTTATAGTATATATTACTATAGAAACAAGTTATTATTATGTGCCGTTGCTAGGAAATAAAACTAAAAGCTTAACTTTTCTTGTAAATATCTCGGAAGATCGAATTTTCACAGACATGAGACCAACACTTTTCGCCGATTTAGATAGGAATTAGTCTACCCTGAAAGTTTCATTGAATTCTGACGAGTGGATTTCGAGATCCTCTGGACACACACACATACACACACATACAAACCTTGCTCGTTTAATAGTATTTGATTGTTATTAAAATTTGGTTATCGAAATTTTGTCCAGCTTTAGAACTCTTTTGGCCCATCGAGTAAAACTCAGAAGAACAAGAAGGAGACAAATTCGTGGTGTTTAAAGTTGCAAGGAACGTTTATTCATCCTATTGTGTTGTGCCAGGCTTCCTCGTTTCCCCTTACCTTCATCCTTGCGCCCAGCCTTCAGACACAGATATTCCTCTGACTGGCAAAAAGTGTTTGCTGATTAATCTCAACTATTGTGTTGCTGATGGATAATGATGACGACATTCGATGCTTGGGACGCCAGGATGCGGGTTTTCCATTGAGGATAACGCAAGGGATCATGGATGAATTGATTCGTTGTGCGGAAATGCTTGGGGAAAAATCGATGGGCTTTAATACGTTTTAAACAGTATTGTTGTTGTTAGAGTTGAGTGACTAAGTGGATAAAGGTGTTAAGATATTTTCGTAATATTAGGATTTTAAGATATACTTTGTAGGCCGCAGAGATTGGTATAGTGAACACAATATTCTGTGTATCTAGGGTGTAGATAAGATATATAGATAAATAAATATGTTTTATTAGACAAATGTATAAAATGTTTGCACATTTTTATAAGTCAGTTTAGACTTCTATAGCAAAATACTAAAAAAATATCCTTTAATGCTAAGAAAATGAAAGAGTTGTAAATAAATGATGACAGAATAAACGGTGAAGCATTCTGAAGTATAATATTTTTAGAAAAATATAACGGATTTTTGGATTTGAAAATTGTATACGAACACCAGAAAATTTGTTTCAAATAAGTTATCTACTTTTAACCATTTCAGTAAACTGCAATATTGTCATATTTTCTCAAATTTTAAATATACCTGCAGTATGGGTTTCACCTGATTTCGAGAAGTTTAATCTTTGCAGGGATAAGAAACAGTATTGCAATAATTTAATATTGAAAGAACCAGCGATTAAGAATCTCATAGAGCTCTTTTCCTACATCATTAAGTAAATGGCTTAGTCGTAAAAATATGAAAAGGTTACGCGAAGAAGAAGAAATACGTCGACCGAGGAGGAAGTATAAAATATTATTTTCGCATGCTCGCGTGGTATTCGATACGATTATATAACGAATTATATAATTATTTTTGTTGTCGTTTGCTTATTATAAACGTCAAACGTATTGTTACTACGTCAAACGTATTGTTACTGTGACAAACTTTTCAAGATGGAAGGATGCGAAATACAAAAACGATTATACCACGTCGTCAAGGGTATAATCGTAATGATAACTAAGTAAAAATTGCAACTGCTTTTGGCTAAATTTATGATGAGTTATATAATCGTCCACTAGATCATTGCAAGAGAAACAGTGACTTTGTCATGTTTTCGCATCTATCTAACGATGGCGTAGATAGGTAGGCCTGCTATTTTATATCTATATAGTTTCCTTCGGTCGGAAATCTGTTTTTGATTAGTCAAATATGTATCTGATAGATGGAATCAATCTTTTTTGTCTTCATTCGATCAACTTGCTGTTGTTAATGACAACAATTTGTTTCCTCTGCTCACTAACCCAGCTGATGAAGCGCGAGAGGCAGAAAAAACGATGTCGTGGGATGTGAGTTTTATAAATATACATTTTCTATTATTAAACACCCATATAGGCATTTAGTATATTACAATCTGGTCAACAGTGACCAATGAGCAATTTAATTCTAACTTAATCTAATAGAGTTTGAAACTTAAAATTAAGGTATACTCATCAGCGTTCCTTAGGTTCGGTAGAATGGATTGCACTAAAATTTAACGAGCACACACAAGCTCTGCTTTTACACTAAAAACAAGTCTTCTTTCTAACCCAGTATTGTCAGTCTTTCTTCATGACTCTTGGTTAATTTCTTGATGGTCTGGTCAACAGTGTACATTTCCAGATCCCTATGGAGATCACTATTGCGAATGTACCAAGGGGCATCTACTATGTTCCTCAGTGCTTTGTTTAGAAATCTTTGGATGATTGCTAAGTTGCTTGCTTTGGTGCATCCCCATAGTTGGATACCATAGGTCCATACATGCTTAAGTATCTGCTTATAAAGTATTAGCTTGTTATGTAGAGACAGAGTGGAGTTTCTTCCAATTAGCCAGTACATTTTTCTATATTTCAGTCCAAGTTCTTCTCTTTTCTTTTTAACATGCACTTTCCATCGGAGTTTGGCATTTAAGATAATGCCTAAGTATTTTGCTGTGTTTGAATATGAAATCAATTTATTGTTTATTCTGATTGGAATATGATCTATACTTTTGTTTGTAAAGTTAATGTGGAGTGACCTAATTTCATTAAGTTTAATTTTTCATCTCTTCGTCCAGTCATAGATAAGGTGGACAGCTGTTTGCAGCTTGTGGGTTGCTTCTTCATTGCTCTTTCCTACTGCTAGAATGGCAGTGTCGTCGGCGAAGGTGGCTATGGTATTGTTTTCTAACTCTGGAATATCACATGTGTACAGTAAGTATAGGAGAGGTCCTAGGACACTTCCTTGTGGTACTCCAGCCTTAATTTCTTTAAGATCGGAATAGGCTTCTTCTTGCCTAATTCTAAAGTATCTTTCCGATATATATGAATGGAGGATATCTGTATATTGTTTTGGAAGGAAAAGCTTGAGCTTATGTATTAAACCTTCATGCCAAACCTTATCAAACCAAGAAAGATAGTAACACAAATGCTTTTCTCTTCTAATGATTTCTCTATAATGTTGGTTATTCTATGAACTTGGTCGATCGTTGAGTGCTTATTTCTAAATCCAAATTGGTGATTAGGGATAATTTCTCTTTCTTCGTTAAGTGGTTTTAGTTATTTGAGTAGGAGTTTCTCAAATAGTTTCGACATAACAGGCAGTAATGAGATCGGTCTGTATGACGATACCTCATGTGGTTGTTTCCCTGGCTTGGGTATCATTATGACTTCCGTAATTTTCCAAAGGCTGGGTACATACTTCAGTCTGAAGGCAGTATTTATTAGGTTAGTTAGTTTAATTATTGCTTTTTTGGGTAATTTTCGCCAGTAATTAAATCAAAACCTGGAGCTTTTTTCGGATTGATATTTTCTTTTATTTCGGTAATTACTTCTTTGGGAGAGGTAAATTCTATTACTTGATCAATCTGTGCATGTTCTTCCAGAGTGGGTTCTTCATCTTGATCTTCATGAGGTTGAAAGATTTTTTCTAGATGATTTGCAAATCTTGTTGCTTTTTGCTCATTATTTCTAGCCCATTTACAATCTGACAAGTGATATTCGCATTATGGGTCTTTTCAATCTCTCAGTAGCTTTCCAGAGTGAATAATCACTACTACTGTCGTCTGTCAATTCTCTTAGGTAAATACTAATCGATTCTTCTTTAATTAATTGTATTTCTCTTTTAAGTCTTTGGGTAGCATTGTTGAGTATAGATTTATCTTGTTTATTTTGCTGCCATTTTCTTATAAGCTTTCTTTTTTCTAGGATAGTTGTTTCCTACCGTCCTTCTATTAATAGAAGGTGTAGTTTCCCAAGCTGCTTGTTGGATATTATCATTAAGCAATTTCACTTCGTCGTCTAGTTGTTGTTTATTTCTTAAATATATAATAAAAATATAAAAACTATATATTAATTTGTTAATAAAGACATTTCAATATCAGTTATTTAAATAAAATTGCACAATTCCAAACTTTATTCAATCAAATAAAAAATAAACCAAGTAAAATAAAAATGGTAGACCATTTTATGTACTTCCTCAAATTGTTATCATCAGCTGCATAAATCTAGTCGAACAACTAATTGTGTCTCCGCTAGCAAATAAATTACTTTTTCCCATATATATACATCCATAGCGGAGAGACCCATTTGAATTTCCCGTAGCTTCGCAGCCAATCTAATTGGCGTCTTCCCGGATTCCGATTTATTGCTTCTCGAATTAAATTTTAAATTCAAAGTCGGTGGTACAAATGGCGCAGCGGCCGCCTCTGTATCTATACATTCAAATTGTATGCACTTCGGTTGAAATGAGCCCGGGGGAATTGCCAGCGAATGAATTACAACGGTTTCACCAGATGTTAGTCCCGGATTACATATTCGGGATCACATATCTACTCTGCGCGAGAAATAACGATACTTTTCTTGGTTCTGTCAAAATGATGACGCTTCGATGGTATCGGGATGGCAGTAACGATAAACTTTTTACCAAACTGCCTGACTCTGCTAGGTCATAAATAAAACTTTATTAACATCTCTGTAAATTTTTTCTTTGCATTTTCAAAAGTGAGACACTTTTCTGTGACCTCGGGGTCACTCTTGCTGATGTAGTAACATTTCTATTACATTTCTCCCTCTTCCTTTGGTCCTGACTTCGTTCTATGCGAGCCATTTCTGTTTCGTCGCAATCATGGTTAAGGTTATGACTGAAGCAGAAATTACGATAACAAAGGCGACGGTGCTGTTAAGATTGACACAAGCGCTATTGCTTGGAGTCGACCTTGGCCTTCTGGAACAATAAATTTTTCTTTTGTGTAGGAATTATCTTGATTGGTTCAATTTCTGGAATGGCTGTTTCTTGAATGATTTTTCTGGCATAGAGAATGTCAATGGGTTCACCTGACAACAGGAAGCTGCTTTTTGCAAAGTTTATCTTATAAGTCCTAAAAAGGACTCGATTTATTTTAGGGGAAATATCTCGATTTAGCTGTTACTATATGACCAAAAGAATCTACTTCCTTTGTAAAGAGTTCAGACTTGTCTAGGTATACTTTTGGATTTGAATTAATATGGAAAAACGAAATTACATGGAAAAATGAAAAAAAATCTTTTTAGGAGGGCGACCGCGCTTCTTTGGCCCTTTTATTGTTGACGTATTTTTTCCTTGACTTTTTTCTGGTTGCTTTTTATGAGAGATGTTACTTGAATAAGAATATCCCATTTCAGAAGAAATTATTCCCAAATTAATAATTTGTAAGACGTAAACATCGTTAATCTTCAAAAGTATTTTTTTTAAAACGAAATGTTTATTCTCTAATTAATTTCGAGTTATTTTATAAAACAAATTTTATATAATTAGACTCGTTAATGCGACAGATACAAAGATAACAACATCATCCGAGTTTAAACGAGAAAACCTATAAATGCCCATATAAAATATCAATTTCGTAATCAAATTACAAAGAAAAGGGAACACGTCAAAGCAAGCATGAATAAGACTCATTATAGGGAGAGGAGTTTTATTTTGAAAGGGATTTTCAGAGACAAAACGTCAATGCAGAATTTATAGACAGATTAGGCACGTTTGATTAATTTTATTGAAGTTATTTTTCCGGCGTTTTTGCCTCACCACTACCCGAAAACTTCTAAAACCTTAGTTTCGACCATTGGCGGTGTTGGTAAGGGAATTCATAATCTTAAATAAATTATTCACGCATATTTTTTTTTCATCTGGGTCCGTCTGATCCAAGATCTCCGATATCGCTGAAGCCTATTGGCTTATTGCGTTTATTGTCCATTTATTACTCCACCCCGTCCAGTATTTTTGTACATTAGAACATTGTGTTCCTATGAAGGATTTTCCGTTGTCCGTTGTCTTGACAAATTTTCCCAGTGTTGAACGTGTTTTTTCCTGATCTAGGTTTTTAAAGCCCCTCGGACTGCACACTTCGGTACTCCGGGGTCTGTTCTGTATCGGGTATTTCTCCTGTTCCCTTTTTGCAAGTTGATCAGCTTTTTCATTTCCATCGATACCCTGATGTCCAAGTACCCAGGCCAGCGCTACTCTGTTCTGGTCTCCTAGGACTTTCAGTGCTTCGATGCATTCCCATAACAGATTAGACGTCACTTCCTGGCTTGTAATTGCGTTCCATGCCGCCTCACTGTCTGACATGATTAGGATCTGTTGGGTTTTGAGACCTCTCCTATTACTTACTCTGACACATTGCAGAATTGCGTATATCTATCTATTGCATTTCTATCTAAGGCATAGCTGTGGCTAACTCTTAGATTTGGCAGCTCCTTGTACTTGTAATCCTTTTTCCAGGTGAGTTTCGCGTCAAGAATCACGTCGAGATACTTCACCTCCCCCTTTAGCGGTATTTCATTCCCCTGCAGTCATAAAGGATCTAATCCTTCTAAGTTTTGCCTGCGTGTGAACGCCACCACCGTAGCCGTTTGAGGGCTTATGCCTAACCCATCCCTACTTGTCCATTCCTCCACTAGGTTAAGAGCCTGCATCATACCATCTCTTACCATTGTGTTAAATTTACCCCGAACAATGCTGCCCAGATCATCTGCATATCCAATAGTTATGTGCCCATTTTCTTTATAAAGTTTGGTAGTAAGTAACTGCTACTTGATCTGCATACTTTTCTCAGGATACTGTAATTGGTGATATTGAGTTATTTAATGAGGTAAACTCTTGAGAAGAGTTTGTTTCTTTTATTCTAATAGAACGTTGTTGCTTCTTGACTCAAATAACGCGTCTTTAATGTTTTTAGAAATTTAAGCTCCAATAGAAGACTTCTTGTTGCTAATTTGTTATTCAGGGCTTCAATTTCAGCAAAACGTTTATTACATCATTTTCAAAATCAATATTAAACTCATTGTTAAAGAGCTGCCTATTCCGTTTTTAGCATCCTGCAACTGCTCGTTCGTAAGATAAACATTGGAGGACTATTTGGTCGATTTTTTCTAGTACAACGTAGTCGCTTGTTTTAAATAGAGCTTTACTGCTATAAGACATTTAAGCTCCAATAGAAGGCCACTCCTTTTATTTGCAGTTAATCTGATAATTTCCAGGGACGTTTAAATAATAGTGACTTGTGTGTGACCCTAAAAGAACTTATGGGATTGCAAATTATATTTTTGTATTCATCATTTAATTTCTGATGTCCAGTATTTCGATTTCTTCTTTGGAGTTTCATTTTTTTTCACTGTTGTGGGAAACTCTCTAATTAAATAAGCAGTAGCGATGAATAGCCCGTCATTTTTTTTCATAAAATGTTTATAGGTTTTATATATGCAGTCTGAACCAATTTGGAATTTTGAAGGTCGTGACTTTTTCATAACTCATCTTTGGCTTTGATTAGATTCTGCGCTATTATTTACTTCTTTTAACAATAATATATTATAGAATGAAGTATTTTTTTTATTAAAATACCCTTTACAATCTGATCACATAACTATTAATGATAAATTTTTTTCAAACTTAAATTATTACGTTTGAAGTTTGGATAACTAAAGTCTACTCACTAGTGTACCTTAGGTTCTGATGATTTTTTTTACACCTTACTTAACGAGTATTCACTCTGCTTTCACTTACACTACTTTCCAATTATTGATTCTATCTAGTGATGTTTGTAGTTTTTTTCCCTGTAGATGTGTAATCTGCAAAGGTGACAATTGCAGTTTGCTCTAATTCAGGAATATCGCTAGTGTATGATAGGTATATGACTGGCCCTAATACACTTCCTTGTGGTACTCCTTAATTCCTTTAATTTTAGAGTATACTTCTTCCTGTTCCATCCAATAATATCTTTCTGATATACCTATATGATGCTAATAATTCTGAATCAGTCCTTCATGCCAAACTCTATCGAAAGCTTGCGATACATCAAGGAAGACAGTAGACCTGACTTTTTTTCTTCTAAGGTTTTTTAAAAAGAAGATAATAAAAGTCCATAAATAAATGTTAAATTCACACCAAACCTGTTCAAACTAACATTAATAATAACCTGTTTTTCCCGAGTAACATGTGGAAGTCGGCTTCTTTTGTAGGGTTTGCTGGTATTAGATAGACTGTAAAACCGCTTACTAGATTTTTATATTTTACACGTTAGGAAATATGCAGTTCCATCTTTGGATGGTCCGCTGGCACATATAACATCTTAGGATTAGCTTGTTTTTAAATTTTATGATCCATAATTGTTAGTTATAGAATATCAAATTAATTAGACAATTAAAAAAAAGGTTAAAAATGAGCAGATTACTTACTTAAATAATTAAAAATCATATTATAACAGGTGATGAATTTGATCTGATTTTTAAGTCTCAAGTTAATAGTTATTAGTCGCGTTTTCTATGAAGACGAAAGCGATACTTTATGTGTAGGATCCTTGTATCACGTTATCCTTTAATCTTTAATACGATCTTCAGAAGGTAGAAACAAAGCTTTAATGTTATGAGCTGAATATTGTTATAACATTACCGGATGAAAATTAATAACTAAATTTTAAAAAGCGTTTACATAATCGTCATTTGGATTATGTCATTACGCCACTGATTCGTGGAAAGCAGGCACGCATAAAGTCGGTCTTCTGTTTCTCGTGATAGGCGATTATTCGCAAAATTAATGGGACGGAATTGTTTTTGTCTGTTCGAGATTTATTCAGTTGGGAATTTCAGTGCCTAAAATTAAGATAATAAAAGGAAATTCGGCATGCCTTCGATGCGAAAACTCCTAATGCAAAATGTGATTTTTTTTTGTAAAATGAATTATTTCTAAAACAATATCATAACTGCATTAACAAACTTTTCCCCAAATTCGACCCGAGCGGTTATGTTTGTTTACCTAAACTTCCGTTAGAGCGGCGCTCGTATCAAGCGAAATCGAAATGGGTAGGCGTATATCAAAATAGTTATTTATGTGCCAAGGACGAAAAACTGTCTATTATAGTCGAGTCTGCAAATTGATAGCCGAGGCATATTAACATTTCGACTTTTAATTAAGTCGTTGTCAAAAAATTGATAGAACAAAAGATAATAATAATTTACTATTGAAACAGATCACTGGATAATCTCGTAAAATATGACAACAACGTAGGGCAGAGAAATAGATTTTGAAATTTAAGTTGTCAAAATCTATTGTCATATTTTTGTTACGTTTCAACAGATTTTCAGAATATTCTATTTTATATTATATTTTTAGTTTATTTTATGATAATAATTATACACACAAATAAATTTATATTATGGCCGTACATTTGTTGTTGACCCGAAAATTATGTGAGACCGTCAATTAAATTTGGGTGATCGTCCTTAAAATCGATCACCTTCAATAATGTTCGCCCTTAACATCAATATCCGTATTCTGTACTAATCGCCTTTATATGAACTACAACTAGTAATGTAAAATTATTCAGGAAGACTGGATAGTATCGCAGAGGGTAATGAGTACCTGTGGTCTAACTGATCTTCGTTTGACGGATTAATCCCGGGAGAGCGTATATATAGGTATACATATTTTCAATATATGCAGGATCGGAATGAACTATATGATGGTTCTAAAATTTTAGATTTTATTGAATCATGAATAATCACATGGTGATTTATGGGCATGAGTTAATTCGAGTGCGCTAAACAGGTCAAACTGTGAACACTCGAGATAATTCCAGCGGCGTCTTTTCACACTCGAATATAATCGAGAATTGAAAAAAACAATATGAGAGCTTTTTTTTGTTATAATTAAACACCTATAAAGGCATTTAGTATATTACAATCTGGTCAACAGTGACCAATGAGCAATTTAATTCTAACTTAATCTAATAGAGTTTTAAACTTAAAACTAATTTATACTCATCAGCGTGCCTTATGTTCTGTAGAATGGCACTAAACTTTAAGGTGCACACACAAGCTCTGCTTTTGCACTAAAAACACTAAACTAACTCAAAGAGCTTGATCCTCTTAAGTCTTCTTTCTAACCCAGTATTGTCAAGGAGCTGGATAGCCTCGACATTGACATGATAATGAAGTCTTTCTTCATGACTCTTGGCTAATTTCTTGATGGTCTGGTCAACAGTGTCCATTTCCAGATCCCTATTGCGAATGTACCAAGGGGCATCTACTATGTTCCTCAGTGCTTTGTTTTGAAATCTTTGGATGACTGCTAAGTTGCTTGCTTTGGTGCATCCCCATAGTTGGATACCATAGGTCCATACAAGCTTAAGTATCTGCTTATAAAGCATAAGCTTATTATGTAGAGACATAGTGGAGTTTCTTTCAATTAGCCAGTACATTTTTCTATATTTCAGGTCAAGTTCTTCTCTTTTCTTTTTAACATGCACTTTCCATCGGAGTTTGACATATGACTTGGTGCCGCCCCAATTTCTAATTTTCGGAGTGCTTGAGTTATTTATAACCTAATGTCAAATCCATAGGCAGGAGTACTACCTTAAACAAATAAATAAATAAGGATAAATGAAGGCACGTGTCATATTCGAAAGTAGGAATAAGCTATATAATTTTTGTTCTTTGTGTTTTGAATTTTTATTTCGTACAAAAAGCTACATTTGTTTAAACTTCAAAATAAAAAACCATTTTTGAGATAACTGCATTTTTAGACCATTAAATACTTGTTATAATATTCTGAAAGTTTTACAGTATTTAAAAATCTACAGGGGACTTGATGAACTCAAGATCTTCTAGTTCTATGCCGCTATTCGCTTTTCATCGACTCGACTATCTGATTTTTATATTATTTACTACCTCTTGCAACCATGTTGTTGTTCTTTTATTTCTGTTATTTTTATATTCGTCGTCTATTTTTTTTCGGTCCTAATATCTTTCTCAAATTTATTATTTATTGAATTCTTCTTTCTGTTTTCATTTAATCCAATTAAATTAGAAGTCTGTAAGTAAAAAGCCTTGTGTAATAATTTGTATACAGGAACTGTCATGGCTGCAGAAATTTGGGATCCTTAACTAATGGGAATAATTCGTCCCTGGCTTTATGGAAATACTATAAATCTGTTTATAATTCTAAAACTAAACATACACATACATTTTTAGAATACAAAAAATAATTTTTAAACTCCAACTTTGGAGGTGTGTAACTTGGAAACGAGGGCCTGTATTACAAAACTTTACTTTCGGATAAACAAAGAATTAAAACACAAGCTACTGAGATAAAATACCCGAGGATAGTAAAAAGAGAAGAGCTAAAATACGAAATACAAAAATAACAGAAACAACCACTATTACAATTTGTAAAATAGAGAATAACTCTGTCGGAGGGGACATTTTTATAGAATAAGCAACAACAGACAAGTAAAACCAGCATCAAGATTCAACTACCTAGGAGTGGAGGTATCAAACGAAAGAAACGTTATTGAAGAAGCACGAACACAAGCCATAAAAGCAACCAGAGTCAGCGGATACCTGAGAGATATATGGCGAAATAAAATGATGAGTAAAAAAGCAAGATGAGGATCTACAAAACATGCGTAAGACCTATTTTAACGTACGCCTCAGAAACCAGAGCTGAAACATGAAATACTAAGAACCATCAAGGGTATTACCCTCAGGGATAGAATGAGAAGCCAGGATATCAGAGAAGAACTAGAAATACAGGATGTGGTAAGATGGGCTAGAACACGCAAGAGGTGCTGGAGAGACCATGTGGAAAGTATGCCAGATGAAATATGGGCAAAGTGGGCCATGTCGCAAAAACCAAACTCGCGAAGACCGGTAGGCAGATCACCCAAGAGATGATATGAAAGCTGGAGCTCAGCATCACAGGAGATCTCCGAACGCAACGGACTAAACAGGATTATAAGAAGAAGAAGAAGAAGAGGAAGAGAAGACAAGTAAAACAAGTATATGAAGCCAGAATACCACATAAAAACAGGCAGTAAATATGTCTAAAGCTATAAAAGAAAAATATATGTCAAATATACGAAACTGGACATTGTTATTACAAAAGAGGCGAGTTCGGCACTGTGTACTTACGTCATCATATCCCGAGAGAACTTAATACTCATCAATATATTCAATAATTCACTCTCTGATTACAGAATGTTTAATAATTGCTATTTGCAAGGTCTTAATTAACATTTCAGTTCACATATCATTTCGGTATTGCTTGGAAACTGTATATTTGTGGTTAGGATGCAAATAATACCACAGAATAAATACATTGTTTGTATTACTAACGTCGAAATTTCGATAATACATATTATTAGTCCAGTCAAAAGGATTTTTACAAAACAAATAACGTTTTTGTTAAATCGCTCAAGAATGCATACTTTCTCGGGGCAACTTCAGACCCCAAAATAGGCTAAATAACGAACTTTCCCGGACTTTGCTGGCCTAGGAATGTTTATTATAACTATTTTTGTATATTTATAGTTATGTTGCAGTTTGTACAGTTATTAAACATAAAATGAACTCTACCTAAAAAGTCATTCCCTCTGTCACTTCCCCTCTCAATTTATCTGTTGTTACCTGAATAGTCTGAGTAGTATTAGCAGATTTCTCTTTGTGGCTTCCCCCTCTAAATATTTTATCGACTATGTCTACTTTATTTGTGAAAGATTCCTCTATATATCATTCGGCAATGCCCCATGCCTCATTAAAGCAATTGAGCACATGGCAAATTTAAAGATTTTGCGACAATTTTAGGCATTTTTCCAAACTGATGTATTCTCTCTACTATCCTGCAACCTTTCCCATTTGAATATTTAAAGAAAAAGCGAAAAAACTTTCAAAATTTTCTGCATGCAACATATTTTCTATACAATGGCATATACGCCTGCCCATTTCGATTTCGTTGGACACGAGCGCCGATCTAACGGAATTTTAGGTAAACAAACATAACTGTTAACATACGCGACGCGCCGCATGATGTTGCTTTAGGCAAATAAACATAACTGTTAAGGTAAACAAATATAACTGTTAACTTAAGCGACGCGCCGCATGATGTCGTTTGAGCGTTGTTGGGTTGGCGTATACGCGTTCGCTAGACACGAGCGCCGTTTTAACGGAATTTTAGGTAAACAAACATAACCGTTTCGTTTATTACAAATTATCTTGGCTTGTTCATTTTGTTATCGGGTATTTTAGTCAAAAACTTAGATCAAAAATTTTCTGTCTTTCAAATTTAATTGATATAGTTCATCACGGCGACATCGACATGCACCGGCAACACCAAATATTAAGGAAAAACCTAAAGAGTAAACACTAAATAAATATGTAGATAATTTTAAAATTCTTACATTCTAAACGTACCTTAGTCATTAAGTATATATAATCTGGTGCTTGAATAATAAACGTTTCAATTTGTACATCTGACAAAACTTGTGACTTCTTTGGTTTATAGCTGTCACTTTGACGTTTCAATATCTTATTTTGTATAGCTCTCCGCATCTGGATTTTAATTGTTCTTCTCAAACTAGGCAAGAACAACACTGTTACCGTCCTATGGGTTCCGGGACACACTGGAGTGGAGAGTAATGAAATAGCAGGCGTACTCGCAAAAAAAGGGGCTGAAACACCATTACTGGGACCTGAACCCTTCTGCGGAATAAGCACCAGTACAATACTTGATGAACTGGGAAAATAATTAAATAACAAAATATCCAAATACTTGATAGGACTACAAGGAATGAGGCAGGCCAAGACACTACTGGGAAACTATAACCAGAAGAGATCTGACGGCTGCGTCAGTAAAAGTAAAAATACGTTCAGAATACTAACGGGTTTCCTAACAGGGCACTGCCGGCTGAGAGGCCACCTAAAGAAACTCAGATAAGTAGACAAAGAAGAATGCAGATTCTCTATCCAAATTCTGTCAGAATGCATTACCCTGCAAAATCCAAGGGTACGATACCTCGGAGAATGTCAAATAGAAGAGGCAGATCTACCTAACCTAAAGCCTACCGACATCCTGAACTTTTTAAAAGCAATAGGACTGGAGGAACTGCTCTCTAATCGTTGAGACATCTTTAACGATTGGGCAGCAGTAGGGTGCACAATAGATCTTATAGGTCGCAGTGTATCGAGACCCTTATCACAGATAGATAGAGATAGATAGAAGTGTAGCTCTCAGCATGGAGTAACTTGACCATAACGTAGATGTCTTCAACTTCGTAGATAAATCGGTAAAGTATGCAATCATGACATTTTCAGGAGGTCGTCTTTTTTTCTTAGCAATAATACTAGACAAAACGTTTGTAAGCGTATTCATATTTTGTCTTGGATTTATTTGGCAATAAATTTAAGATGACATTTTCAGTATAGGTATAGGACATCATCACTGTCGTCATCACTGTTAAGAATCTCTGACTTTTGTCACAACAATATAAACAAACAAGGAAACGATTTCATAGGCAATAATTTATGATACTGTTGATTGCGATTTCAGAAAAAATAGTATGTGTACCTCGTATATAGTAAAAGCACATTCCCAGACACAATGCACTGTTAGTGACGCCGTGTGGTGCGTGAAGAAAAAAACGTCAAATGTTGTATGTATTGGGGCCTTTTGCAAATTATTTTATTCATTTTTAATAATATATGCATTTGGATCAGATCTTTAAATAATATACGTTTTTTTTGAAAATTTGCACCTCACCCTCTTCTTTTCAGATTTATAAGTACTCATGTTAAAAATATTTCAATCTTTTGCATCTTATTTCCAGTCCAGTTTTGTTCGCCAGCTTTATTAACAATTCATGCATTTGGACTCTATTGACTAAATTATAATAGTTATTTATGCATTAAGTGCGTTATGTAGATCCTAACGCCGATGGGCATTAGGATCCAATAACGCTCGTTGTTGAAGATTGCTGTCAGTGTTTCATTATATTTAGTGAATGCCATTGCTGCTTTGTGTTATATACGTCTTATTAAGGTAATAAATACCGATTTACCAAAAAATATCAAAGAAAATGCAGTCAAGCAACCAAAAATTTATTGCCGGAGAAATCGAGATCCTCCTCGTACAATGAGCGGGCGTTATAGCCATAACCCCCGCTCATAATGCCCTAGGGCGTTATGAGTGTAACAAGAGTATTCAAAAAAGCGATAATGAAGATAATACTGTGAAAAAGGATGAATCTGATATATTTAAACCAAGAAGTTCATTATCACACTCCCCATCCCACACACCAAATGAAAATGATAAAGAAGGCCAAAAAGAAAGTGGAAAAAGAATAAGATCAAACACAACTCCTGAAGATACTGAAAGACATAAAGTTAGAAAACAGATAGAAGATTGTAATAACATAGATGTAGTGCAGAATCTCAATGAATCTGAAGAGAACGAAGAACATACACTAAAATCCATTGAAACAGTTCTAAATTCCTTAGAAGTCATCCATTCTATGCTATGCTATGCTATGATATGCTATAGCAACCGTATCCAAGGTAAAATAAACAAATAATATACAATCGAAAAATAAAATCTCTAACAATCGTACTGTTACAGAATTTGATTTATGACCTATTGAACTTAATTAAGGGATATAGGATTTCGATCGTTGTGTTTTAAAGCATATGATTATTACCGTGATTTTTAATTTATGGCAATTAAAATGATTGGACAATTTATATCGTAATTAATATCAGATCATTTTAAATCTGATATATGAATGTGACAATTTTCGATAATGACAATTAAATTAAAAATATCATTATTAACTCAAAATTTCATTTAGATCAGTAAATACTCTAATAACTACTCTAATAACTACTGTCACTAACATAAATGTATCAAATAAAAAGGTAAATAAGTAAATAAATTGTATACTTTCTAGAAGCTTTGATACTAACGTGTCTATTCATTTGCTAGAATCTTGATGGTCAATGAAACAATATGGAGTTGTTGTACAAATTGTTGCGTTACCAATTTGGATGTAACGTGTTGTTGTTGACCTTCTGGCCTAAAAACTGGTGGATGCCAGAGGTAGACATTAATGCCATTCACTGTGGTGCTGATCTCTATTATCCTCTGGAATATTTTTGCTAGTTCATTATGTTTGTAAAGCTCTATATAATTGGAAAAAGTATACAGGAGACTGATTACGTTTTGTGTAATTATTGAGGATTTTCGTTGGGGCATTGTCGTTTTTTTACCAGGAATTTTTGGTTATGTTCATCAGCAAACTTCTGAATTACTGTGTCTTTGCTTTTGGACTAATCTGTATAGCCATAAATGGCTTCTCTAGCTGTTCTTCTGTCTACTGATTATTCCTTGTTTCAAAATGGAGTGGTGTTGTTCCAGTGACTAAGATGAACAGGTCTTCAGCGTCAGATTAGGTTACGCTGATATTGTGCATTGGGATTTCTATCATACTCTGAGACAACTGTTAGATCTTCAGTATCAAATTAGACATGGTGGAGATTTATGAGAGTTTTGGAGATGTGACGGTAAGTTTATGTTGATTTAGAGAAGGTTGTCTCAAAGATAAGTTGTAGGTGAAATTCACTGTTCTTATCCTGTGTTTTTCTTCTTCTACTTTCTTTTTTATATGTTTGTTCTTCTATTTTCTTTCTTACACTTAATTATCTTCTTACGAAATTAACTGTACAATAGTTTTCACTAAGAATCATTCGATATAGTCTAAGGACTATCCATCTGTATGCCAGTGTTATGGGTTGCTTTATAAAAAAGGACTTTTTAAAAAGGCTTTTCATTAGGAACCAAAATGGCCGCAGAAATTTTTTATAGTCCCGCAGCAACTATTTCCAAACGATGCTACTCAAATTTCATTGATATGAAAGCTAGCTACTAAAATACTAAGAAATGTAGAGGTCAAAATTAAAATATAAGTGTCCATTTTAGAAAGGCACTGCTTACGTACTAAATATATTTATACCACATCTCGTGAGTGTATTGGTAATTTGATTTCCTCTTGTTGACTGTTTACATGCATGCTATTTTATTAAAAAGCTCTTATGGCTATAAGAACATTCCTCAAAATCACTATTAATAATAGCAAGCTCGGAATATCTTTAATGATATTACCTTTTTCGTTCCCTAATCAAATGCTTCGGTGAGCAAACACGCAATGCGTAAATTTTCATCGCAATCAAAAAGAAAATGATATGCTTATGTTGGTGGGTTTTCTCTAGAATGAAATTTATATCCTTGCGAGAATTCATCATGGTTATTCCTTGAGGTACAGGGTGGCATAATTTACATATTTTTGCCTTCAGGGTATTTCAGTGGCGAGATTCTGGAAATTTATAGGTTTCTACTTGCTGTCAATGTAATAATATTTAGTATAAAGTATATAAATATATACGAACGTTGCTATTAACATTTATGCGTCGTTGAAACTTTTTGGAATCTACACGCAAAGCAGATTTAAAAAATTTATCACATTTAAAGTCCTAAGTCGAAATATTAGGAACTACAGACATTTGAAAATGGCGCTAAGTTCATATGTATGCCGCACTCAAAGAAATTTGCCAGTATATACTGGCGGCGAATTCTACAGGAAATTCTCCCTATATCAGTAACAGCAGGAATATTAGCTAATTTTACGTGACGTTTCTGGTCTTTTAATTCCTCTACCAACCGGAATATGCTGTACTATTTACAGAATCGTTACATTTATTTAACTGGAATATTCCAGTTATTTTAACGAACTACCCTACTTTTACCGGAACTTCCTGTTTAATAAACAAACTAGATATTTGTATTTGAAGCTTCAAACTTCAGTTTTTACAGGAATTTCCAGTAATTAATATGAACTGTAGTATTCGAAGCTCATAACCTGACCTTTTACAGGAATTTCCTGTAGCTACCTAGTATTTAACTGAAATTTCTTGCATTTCCTATGGTAGAAAGTATATTTATTTCAATACACAAATCCAAATGTATCTAATTCATAACAAATAACAATTAAAATTAATTAGAATTCAGAATCAGAATTATATCAGAATCATATGCTTCTTGTCCGTCATCCCTATGCCTTTGCGAGACGTCATAGTGGAATGGAATAACGTGGCGACACCTCGCCCTCGCTTGTGGAACTGCAGACTGCAAGGGTCCTGACCGGGAGCGTAATAAGGGATGCATACTCTACAGGGAAATCGTAATGCTATACTCTTGAATTTCCATGGAATTTTACTGGAAGGTTCCGGTTAGTTCTACCGTGGAGCATTGTTGTAATTTAGGGTACTTCCTGTTAGTATACAAGTGCTATATAGGTCGGGTATAAAAAATATTAAATTCAGAATGTTCAAGTTTAAATTTCTTTATTAATAAAAAAATACCTTCGACACGAATGACGAATGACTCAATAAGGAGTTACCGCGTCGGCGCGTACTGCTCAGAGTAGCGGATTGAATTGTGGGATTTACAGGATATTCCTGTAACATTCACGATGGTTTATTTCGGTTGCATCTACGTATGTTTTACAGTAATATCTTGTAAATATAGCAAAATATTATTCTATACACACAGGAAATATTCCTGATAAATTAACAGTACCTTATTACTACTATACGGTTTTTCCAGTTCATGCAACTCAAGTCACTTTAACTGGAATCGGCCTGTTAGATTGAAAGTACAGATTGTTCTCAGATTCGTTTTTTTCAGTGCGGAGATTCTGATTTCTAAACCCACTCCTTCCACACTTTTTTATCGTTTCTTCTATTCATTCTTCTAGTTCCGCAAAGTCGTTTATCCACATGTATCTCGGTCTTTTTCTCATGCGCGATATTTTTGATGGAGGTAACTGTTTCGGATATACCAAGTCGTATCCACGATATTTCTCAGTACTTTGTTCTGAAATATTAGGTTGATATGTAACCAGCTTCAAAGCTGAATAATATGACACAATATAGATATTAGTATCTGATTATACGGTGTAATCTTGTTGTACAGAGACAGCGTAGAGTTTCTTTTAATCACCCAATCTTCTTCTTAGTCGTAGTCTTAACGTGTTTGAAGAATTTTGTGCACAATCGGTCGTGAATTCCTATTTCATTTATTATCGATGCGTTAGTTATCAGTGCCGTCCAAGGTATCCATAGCATTCTCCTCAATCACCACATCTAAAATACATCCATGTGTTTTCTGTCGGAGGACTTGATCGTCCATAACTCAGAGTCGTATGCGAATATGGAGAAACCTAATGTTTTAACCAGGGTCACTTTTGTATTTTTAGTTATTTGCCTGTCTTTTTAGATCTTTATAAAGTTGGACATTGCACTTCTAGCAATCGATATTCGTCTTCTAATTTCAGCTTCGCATCCTCCCTTGTTAATTATTAAAACCCACAGGTAAATAAATTCCTCGACAACGTCGAAGTTATTATGCAGGTTATCCATCTGTATTGTTTTGTTCCTATCGATGAGCATTAGTTTAGTCTTGGTCCAATTAATCTCCAGACCCAAGGGTTGGCCTTCGTTCACCACGAGTTCAATTAATCTAGCCATTTCTTCTTCGTTTGTTGCTACTAAAGTGGTGTCGTCATTCAGCGTATCTCAAATTGTTTATTTTCTTACCGTTGAATGCTACTCCTTCCTTGAAATTGTCCAATGCACTTCTCATTATAAATTCACCATACACATTAAATAGTCTAGGCGACAATATGCAGCATTTGCGCACTCGTTTGCTTACTTTAAAGACCATTGATGTTTTGTTATCAAGACAGATACTGATTACTGTTACGATTGTGTTGAAAATTTACGTTTGTAGAGTTGTATTTATTTAGTTTGATCCTTTTTGTCCATTTATTTATTTTGTTTTGTAATTTTGAGCTAGTTTTCTACACGCTTTTCTACACCACTCCGTTTGTAAGCTTTTAAAATTATTCATAGACTGATTCCTTGGAATCTACAACGGAAAATGCTTTGAGAAAATAGGCTCAATATTTCTCATTGTAACAGACTTTCTCTATATCAAATTATCGCCTCCTAGCCTTTTGTGAGATCGCTCTGTAACTCAATATCACCGAAAAAGCTCCTATTATATGTCATAAGTGGCTAAATTTCGACGTATGCTTGAGTAACGCCTCCAAGAGAAGGCGTTTTCCTTCAAAAGTGAAGCAAAGGAAACGAAACCGAAACCACATCTATTTGGTCGCTTTTTAATTCTTTGACACCAGTTTTTCCGTTGTCAAGAATCTGACGACTGTCGAGATTCTTTGGAAAACGCAAAATGCGGAAATTTTAACCGAAGCATATATTTTAAAGCTTATTTTCATGTTTTATGTTTGAGAGTAAATGTACCTTTTGCCTTTGATGTAGTGACTTAAAATTTAGTTTTTCCAGAAAAACTGTCAAAACTGTTATTAATTCCTTCGTTTAACTAAATAAGTTTTATTGATTTGAGTAATGCAGGATGTGCATTAAGTGCTGTAAAAAATAAAACAATCTTTCTATAATAACGTTTTTCTTTTTATAAAATATACATTTATATAAATAAACTAAATATAGACAGTTTCATCATATAGATAAAGGATTTTCTGACTCTTACGTCCCTCTAATCTGATTAGAGTCTGGGTAATACGACGATTAAATCGCAGAAAACTCTGGTAATTTGAAGAGTAGGCCTTCTAGTAATTGCAAACACCCACTCGGGCAAAAGGAGGTCGTCATTAGCGAACTATCTATGTAATCAGTTCCAATTAATTTACCTTTGCTTTAGACGAGGACGATAAACCCTTCAAAGGCGAATAAGTCCAGACATTCTCTATAATGATAACTTGGTGAAAAAGGGAAAAGTTTCGTGGGTGAATCTGAGTTAAGATTAAATGTTGCGTAAATGTTAGTTTTACAAAAGCATTCAGGAGGAATTTCAGGATTATTTTTATTCAGAATATTTTTTTAATCAAAAAATATAAAAATGTCAATTTCCGGACAGTACACAATAACAAGAATACTTTTCATTTGCACTTGCACTGACAGAACCGATCAGCTATTCGCAATCCTCAAATTCTCTCTCTCTTATGGTTTACTGGCTTCGACTAACGGCTCATCAGGCAAACTTCCTAATCGTCCGAAAAAGTAACACTTCTCGTCCTATCTCGTCTTATCATAAACTACTATTCTGTCTTCTTTCACTTCTTCCAAGGTAATTGAGTCTTCAATTTTTATTTTAGAATTGTCAGCAGTTTTTTGTTTTGGATAGTTAGGTATTTTTAGTAAATGTAAAGTATTAACGCTATTTTTCCAAAATATTTTTATTTTATTTTTAATTTTCATTTCTCCTTATTTTGATTTTCTCCTTGATTTATTTTTTTATGTTTCTTATTACTGTATTGGCTGTTCCACATGCTCATCTGCATCTGCCTGTGATACTGTTGTAAACATGTTCCACCTTCCTTCAATGTCATCCTCTTTACCCACTCCTCGTATCATTTGATCAAAATCCCTTTTGTTTTCTACTTATTTTTCATAATTATATTTTCTAGCCTAGCAAATAAAAATTTTATCTTTATGTTTACGTAACCACCCCTAAACTTTGTTATGTATCATTTATTTTTGAAAATCTTTAGAAAATCGTAAATAGGTCAAGCTCCTACTATATCTAATATCGCGAGCGGCATTTTTTTCTCTATATATCACGTTGTTTTGAAAAAAGCCATGATGATTATGCATCTGGGATACAAACACAAGGTATATGATGAGTGTTTGACGCTGATAACAGAAGTGCAAGTTGGTATAAAAGCAGTGCCGGCACAGAGATATTCAGAAAAAACTAAGGCAGTATGTTGAGCCACCATAACATAACAATAGCTTAATGAAAGAGAAATAAATTTTACCCTATTAGTATTGCAGTTTTTTTATCAGTGGAGCATCGCAATATGTTCGCAATTCTTAATAAAATGAATCCTCCTTTGATAATTAGAAGTAGGTTCGGATGTGTCTCTCTATTCATTTTATGTGTCTGATTGTTTAATCACTTGGTGGGTCAAAAAACATGAAAATATTTCATACCTTGGCAAAAATCTCTTCTACATATGGACTTTGATCCCTTAACGAGCTTCTGTAATTTTATTCTGGTTATTATAGAATATTTTTCTAATAAAATAACAGCTCATCTGACCATTACAAAGACTGGCATGATGGAAGATGTGCTCCAATAGAGAAAGCAAGGGAAGAAGAAATTGCGAAAATACTTTTTTTTTCAATTGTAAGGAACACCGAGTGGTACAAGTGAATACAAAAGTGCCAAACTCCATTGGCAATAGAAAGTATCTAAGCTTTTTATGCACCAAAGAAAGGTGCATGGACAACAAACCTATTGAAGGCGAAAGAGATAATAAAATAGCTCCAGTGTATCTCAAAACTAAAAATGCTAAATACTGTTGATTAATTAGTCCTGCTAGACGAGATCAAGACATCAAAAAATGATTATTAAAACGCAGTAAGAAGCTCTGCGAATAACTTATGATTACAGAACAGTGTATGCTTGCTCACTTCAAGGAGTATGGAGGATAGTACTTATATTCTGGTAGGAGAAAAAGTAAGGTTATACCAGTGAGAAGACTGGGGGACAGCAGTGGATACAAAAGAATAGCGGGAACAGTAATTGCAAGTATGGAACCAAAGAGAGAAAGTGGTGCAATGGATTGGGGATTTTGTTCTAAGAGCAATCGAGTGAGTGAATTGTAACTACAATAATATCAAACAGGTCAAGGGAACATTGGCCGATTTATACACAGAATAGGGAAAGTACAAGATGTACAGATATTGCCTTAGGTGGGAAGAATATAGACAGATACTAGAAAGTCATCGGAATCATTTTGTTTTTATACTAATAATTTTTATTATTATTTGCTCTATTAGTACTACTCTTTTCCAGTGATCAGAGTATGTAGTAAATATTTAGTTATTAGTTTTGAATTGTTCCTATTTTGATTAAATGAAGACAATTGATCTAAATCTGTTTTTATATCTAGTATCTAGCAAGTTATTAAGATCTTAGGAGGGAAAACAGCTGCTTTAACGCTGAGGCGCCGTCTATGTATAAAGGAGAAAAAGAGAGCAGGGACCCTTCCAATCGCCTAATAGCTTTCCTCACGCATTTTCTACGCTATACGCACTGTGAATGGCCCCTCGGGCGACCAATCTACCGCCCTGGGCATATGCAAACTAAAAAATATGCAATGAAATATGTAGTCGACAACAGGATCGTGTTTTTTTGATGGCTTCTAGTCACTTAGAAGGTTTCAAGAGCACTTAGGATTCTTTTAAAAAGTGTTTTGTATTATCACACCCATAAATAGTTTCTGAAGCAAAACGTAATTGGAAAAATATTGTTAAATGTCTTTAAACATGGCTGTTATTTCTAAGGTTTGCAAATAAATGAGTACTGCTGTTACTAGAGAAAGAACGAAATTTGTGTCTCAAATTTAAAAACCGGGTTTAACTTGACATCCAGAATAAAACCAGTTTTTATTGCAGAATACAATAAAGGCAAATTATCTATTGACATTAACTATCAGATGTTAACATATGGATCTGCTTTGCGCCGAAATAGTATAGTAAGCTGATATGGAACAACAACCAATAAGAGAATGACCATCAAGAAATTTAGACAGAAAGAACTTATAAGAACGATCTAATATGCTCAATGTTGCTGCAAGAAATGTACAGACCAAATATTACTCGAAAAAGAATGGGGTGGAGAGAAAAAAGTACGCTGTGTTGAACGCTATTAAAAATATGAAAGGAAATAAAAAGGGATTAGAGGAAAAATAGTCAAAGCATCACGTATTATTTCAAAATATTTCGGTTGTGACAACTTCATATGTCAAGCAGGCTTTAATGCAACACATCAGTTATCATTTTGATATACTTTTTTGACAATTATGTATTTTATTCCTGATCGGGATATTATAAGCTTATATCGTCATAGTTACGCTATCAATAAAGAGGGTCATAACTCCCTTGCGGGATGTTAGAGGTGCCTTAATTCCCACTAATTTTTCCTTAATTCCCTCTAACCTTTTACAAGTAAAAATGAAATAATGAATGACAACCAAACCATATTTTATTCATTCACGTTATTACTTATTACAAATAAATGTACAATTTTGAAATGTTCCCTGAAAATTACTTCCGCTACTGGAAATTATTTCTTCTTTTGTATGGCTGGAGCTTCGGTTCACTATAGTCTTTTAATGGCAAAGTAGACAATATACGCGCCGTTTTATTTCCTGATTCCATGCTATCCTCCAAATACCCCTCCGCCACCGTGGAACTTTTCCAACCTCCGTGTCTTTTTAAGTTAGATATAGTTGCTTCTGCATTGTCTAGAGCAGTAGCAGAAGTGCGACGAAAGCAATGGCCGGTATAGGAAGATGGGTTTAGTAATCCTACATACCTTGCGATAATGCTGGGGATTTTCCCAAACATGTTTTTTCCAATTGGCTGAGATGTATATATATATATATTTTCGGAAGTTCAAAAAAAACGTCCAATACCTTCAGGATGCAAGGACATGTAAAGTCTTAATAAACGGTCCTCTATATCCGATATCTTCATATATAAAAGTTTCTGAGTTCTGCATCCTCCAAAATAACCCATAATTAAAACAACCTATAACAAATAAAAAAAAATAAATACATATAAAAAGAAAAATAAGAAAAAATTACCTCATCGTCCCTGTAATTGCAAAATGTCGTATGTCAAAAAGGCCACTTTTTAGGAGAGCAAAAAACTTAATATCTTTTTATTTCTTTATTTCAATTATTTCAGAAATCAGTTTATAGCTTATTTTTATGATGTAACATCATGTTATACGGCATTTAAGGCGTTAACTTAACGTGTTTGTGTTTTATAAGCACATACGACATTTTGCAATTACAGGGACGTTATGCAATAAATCTGATGAGATTGTTAGCAGACTTTTTCGGCTTATATCACATACTCTTCCGTTTCAAAAAAGCCTCTAGTTCACTGAACTTGGTAATATCTCGTATCTCATGTATAGTCGCCATCGACCATAAAGTACTATCAAATCTACGAAAAACATTGAAAATACCTTACCATTTCTTTATATGGCTTCACCCTTCGATGGAAGTAATGATTTTCTTGCTTTTTCAGCATTTTTCAAAATACCCTCCATTATACGCAAACACAGCGATTGATAACAAAGGTCTGTTTATAAACATAGTAACATAGCAACACTCATAATCAACGGTACCTGATTCAAATATACAGGGAAGGTAATTGGTAATTGCCAGAGGCCCTCGTGACGCAAACTTTGCCTTCGGGAATTAAGGCCCTTGGTACATAAATTACTAGTTTTATCCTATTTTGTCTATATTTCGGGGAATAATAAGTAGTAATATCACAAAAGCATCGAAAATAATCGATTTTATATTTCCGACTCACGATACATTTTTCGCGACACATCACGAGACCGTAGCTCGACTAGTGTTTGCGGACTCGTGATTTTATCAATCAGTTTGTTTGAGTGGTTTTGCCTGAAATAAAGGTGTTTGAGTGTGGAAACCTAAAATTTAATCTATAAAATTTGAGAGTACGAGTGGTATTTTGAAAGATTATTTTTGAATCATTTTGTATTAAAAACAAAGAATATAGTCATTTATACAAACCACATTTTACACACAAATGTTCAATATTTTATCAATTTCACATAAATCTATTCGCCTCCAATTTTTAAATTGAAAAGTAAAATATTGAGCTGTTATATATTTAAAAACAGGGCCACCAAGGCATACGCAATTGCGTTTGGCTTAGTTCGTCAAAAACTGATGTTGAGTGTTAATAGTATATTGTGCAACAAGTTTTGAAAATAGCACTTTTCACACGCATGTGACAAGTCACAAAGTGCGAAAAGTGCTTTTTTACACGAGTTACACACTATACTTTTCCTACGGCTGCGACTTTATTATCATATATATATTTTTATTGGTACCTATTTATTGTTAGGTAAAGCAAATCTTATTTAAAACGACCAGATGTTTATAGTGCTTTTCAACATAGAATAGTGCGACCACAATGTTGAAGATTTATATTTTTGCGCTAATTCTTCAAAATAAACAAGCAGAACATTCTCTGATAACGAGTTTAGGTTTCGTTCATTTTTCCATTTTATGAATGTTTCATAAGAACTTTCATACCTCTCTTTGGAAATTAATGGTAAAAGATTTTGCGTGATTTGAGAGGCCCTTTCAAGTATTTCTGGAGGGGTACAGTTAAATTCATCTTCTATCATCGTGTAACACTGCTTTTTTAAAATTTTGCAATAAATTTGACTTTATTTTAATGGGAAATGAGAACTGTCAGTAGTGACAGTGTCCGCATGCTAGATTTCATCTCGATTCATTGATATGTGTTGTTAATATGAGTTGTGGTGTCATTTTACTTTGCATACAGCATGTGTAAACGTTTACACACGCTGTTTGAAATTGACGTTTTTCAAGGGAAGTTGACAGTGCGTTTTTATGCATATTCTAAGCAGCCGTAGGAAAAATAAGTTATAGTTGAGTTAAAGCGATTTGAAAGAAACGAATAAACAGGTTAGTTTACAAACACATTTTCTAATTTGGGTACTAATATAAATTTTCAATACATTTTGGTATAGTAATAATTGATAATACTAAACAAAAGTTGTTAAATGTTTATGTTTGACATTTCAAAAAAGTAAACAAAGTTTTATCAAAAAACAAAAACGATAAGGCGGTTTTATCAGTATAAAACTTAATGGTTGGTCAGGATCGTGAGCTCTTATTGGCTGAAACCACAAAATCTGCCTATTTTGACAGATGAAAAAATAATCAACCTTATCCCTAAAATTTGAAAAATTTTTCCACGATTGACGCACATGAAAATTATGCGAGTAATCTGTAAACGCGAACTAAAATAAAATAATTCGTGTACCTTCGATACATAAAATATTTAACACTGACTAGAAAAAGATACGCTGACGTTAAAGGTGTTAAAAATATCAAAGAATTCCAAACAAATTAGAAATACATTCCAGACTCTACTAAAAAAATGATTATAATAAATAAGATTTTAAAGATTCATTCTTTTGGTCAAAATACTTTCTATTCTTTACAAAAAATATATAGAATGTCTTTCGAGTTAAAGATTTAATAGAATTTAAACGCTTGTTGAAGATGGCATTTTCCTAGCACAAGTGTATGTAATTTAGCAGCAAAGTTTCACAAAGATCATGAAAGATATGAAACTATCAAAGAAAGTAAAACTTAAGCGGATTTCATACAAAAAGCCCTGAACAATATCCTCATGGACATTTCTCCAAACTTTAAAGTTGAATAATTCAAACCAAGTGGCAACCAAGAACTGAGGAAGTTCACTTTGTTTCTGTAATCCGATTAACATCAACTCCCTGTACCCGAAAAAGACGACTCTCATGGCGGCTACATATTTCATGACATATTCTTGTTTGCATATGCCCCGGGTAGGTAGCAGGGTGGCAAAGTCAAGAAATATTCCATAAAAGTGAAATGAAACGATGAAAATATATGCATTAATTATTACACACAATGCGAATTTACTCTTCACAATGACGTTTTGTTTATATTAGGAGAATATTTAACACAATTCATTAAATATGAAAAATAAAACAGGCCGGTCGTTCCTCTGAAAATATAAAAAAAAATAATATCTAAATAAAAGAAGCACAGTTATTTTTTCGTCTTATTTAACTCTTTTTATAGATTATAAAACAATTAATAATAATAATAATATTTATTTACCCTTTTTACAAATGGTATAGGACAGGACAGTACAAAAAATAGGTACAGCGAATATACAAAATAAAATTACAATAAAATTACATTCATACATTTAAATTGAGTTAAATTACGAAGACATATTACAGATACATCTTTACAGATACAATACTTTTCTCCTAGGAATTCCAAAATGTAAAATGTAAAAACACTGCCGTACCAGACATTTTTTTAAATTATTTTTAAATTTGTTTGGGGTTTTCTCTTTCCTTAGAAAAATGGACAAATTATTCATAAATTGAATCCCTCTATAGATGGGGCTCCTTTCAAAGCCTGTAGTTTTTTGTTTAGGAGGTCGAATATAATCGGCCGCTCTCGAGGTGTAGGTAATCACGAAAATTGGAATTTAGCAGAGAAAGCACTATAGTTACTCTTAGTATGCATTATGCATTTATAGATACAAATTGAGGAATATGTTAGTATATCAAATTTTTTAAAATGCCCTCTACAAGTTTCTCTGCTATCAAGTGACAAAATTAAGTGAAGAGATATGAAAACTCTGGAGGCATCAGCAGCCCACCCCAAAGTGTATGTGCTATATGTGTCGGCATCGACAGCTAACATCTTCATATACCTAGTATCAGATTATCAGTACTTATATGACATTCCAGTTCATTTATATATAATAAAAATATTAACGGCCCTAATATGTATCCTTGAGGCACCCCTATATGAACATAGTGTGACGAAACCCTCTGGTCGTCAATCTTAACCATAGTCTGTTTGTTTTTCATATAAGAATTAAGCCATGTTAGAAAATTACCTCTAAAACCTAAATTCTCCAATTTTGTTATGACTATATTTAAATTCACTGAATCAAATGCCTTAGAGAGGTCAAAAAAGAGCGCAACCATGCATCTTTTTTTATCTAACGATTCATGTACGTAATTAAAGAGTGCAATTGACCTCCCAGGTAGAAGATCATTTTGATATTACATTATATTTTGTTAGAAACAGAAGCATTTGTTTATAGATACATTTTTCAATTATTTTACACAAAACTGTTTGGACAGTATCGGGCGGTAATTTTCTAGAATAAGGTGTTTTTTTATGGACCGATAAAATTTTGGAAGATATTATTTGTAATAGTTATTTATGTGCCAAGGACGAAAAACTGTCTATTGTAGTCGAGTCTGCAAATTGATAGCCTAGGCTAGCAAGCAGGCGAAACAATAGGCAGTTTTTCGCCGAGGTGCATATTACGTTTTTTCGTCGACCTCTACAAAAACGTACTAATTTCCGAAAGAAAAATCGATCATTTTTGAAGGCAAGCATTTTTCGTCCGCAAGCACTTTTCGTCCGCTGTGGTCACTAGGATACGGCACGGTGGTTGCCGTGGTCACTAGGATACGGCACGGTGCGAATCATTTGAGGACTCCTTCAAAAATAGTTGACTTTTCATTCGGAAATTAGTACGTAAAATGTCATTTTTTGTAGAGGTCGACGAAAAAATTATTTTTATTTTATTTTTTATTAGTAGCAAAAAATTAAGCAAACAAGTTTGCAAGTTATTATTATTTTCAATTTTACGAGTTTTATTTTACCTGTTTTCTGTTGCACAGTCTTCCATATACATTTTTGCTTCTATTGCTAAACCCATAGTTTAAAGGAATACAGAAAAGTGAGTAAGATCTTGACCAGGATTGGTCAAAAATGGCCCCTAATGCAAATTGGGAGTTTTTTTACTTCAAAAAGTTTCAAAACTCAGTTCTGGAGTTAATTTATCAGTTTTGCTGATAGATGGTAGAGCCTTTGCGAATTAAACGCATCTTACACCTTTTTCCTAATCTCTCATTGACCTATTAATATACATATAATAATAATAATGGTACTATCCAATGAGCCTTTGAATTTTCATCTATTTTTTCATTTCATAGGTACCAAGGTCGCAAAATCAAGTGAAAAACAGAAAGATTAGTGCAGCTGAAGTCCATAGAATGTTATGGTAATGCTACTGCAACTGATAAATCTTGTAGGTAATCGTTTCTGCGTTTCAAGGATGAAGATTTCAACGTCAAAGACACGACTAGCTGTGAACAGCCGAACGATTGAAAGATACAGGAATGATTGCTGCATCAACTGAGTAGCTAAGTAACTAAGTATGTATGTGGGACTATGAGCTGCTGAAACCCGGCGATTCCATTACTGAAGATCAAAGATCGGTATCTTAATCGTTAAGATTGGCTATAAACTTGGTTTGATTTAAAAAAAAGAGTCATTTTTCGAGATGAAATTCGAAAATTGTCTGAGAGATTGGAGAAACTAGTGGTGGAGAATACTTGTGAAATAAATACATTTTTAAACACAAAAACATGGACCGAACCAATTTGTACACTCAATACAATGAAAAAGTTCCCCTTGCCACGTTCAACTCTCTTCGTGGGAACTGGAACAGATATTTTGAAAATGGAACGTTGATTTTGTTATGCTATTTCAAGTAAAAACATTGTCGGAATTTCAACGTTTCCGAATTTTTCGTATGTTAAAATTCAGCTGAGTAGAAAAATGCATCCCAAGCGTAGAAAATATTTTATTCACGAACAAAAACCTTTGGCCCTGCTGAATAATCAATCGGATGGTATTTTATTTGGGAAAATTTCTCGCTAGGCAAGGTGGTAGACACTTTATGATAAGGAGGTTATAGCGGGTTTTTATTACAGAAGGGGTCTCGAAATTGAGTCATTTTTTAGTTGGGGAGTCGAAATCACTAACTGTGAAACTTGTATACCAAAATTATGATAACTCAACAACGGATAAAATGTATACTATTTAAAATAGAATAAACTTAAACAAATATAATAAATACTAAAAAAATGGCGAGTTGTAAGCACCTTCAAAATAAGTTGGACAAATTGTTTTGATCGTTTTAACTTATAATTTTTATTTCTAAAGAAATGCTATTCATATACAGGGTGGGCCACGCTCAACGGGACGGAGCTTACTGGGAAAACGAAAAATGTTATGAAAAAGTTATTTGGCAGGAGTACGTAGGTTAGTGACGACTACATTTCTAAATTAGTTAGACATATACAGGGTGTTCCAAAAAAGCGTGATATATCAAAGTTATGTTTTTCTTTAATGGAACACCCTGTATTTTATTTTATTTTTGAAGTATATTGAACAAAATAATGTCACTTTATTAAGGGCTCCCTATACCCATTCTTGATAGTTTTCGATTTAAATGACTATTTTTGCGAAATTAATATGGTTTAAATACATTCATTACACTTCGTCCCATAAAAATTAACTAACGCATTTTTGTTTATTAATTGCCAATTAGGAAGGCCATCGATACGAATTATTGTAATGTAAAGTTTATTTACAGGGTGTTGTTAATTGAGAGTTTCATGACAATACAATATTTTATACGATTACTGCGTTATTCTAAATGGGACACCCTGTATTTTGTTATTGTAATAAAAGGGTAAAACTATTCCCTTTCAAATTACTACAAGGTTCCCTATACCAATATCCACCAATTTCAGACTTATTTGCATTATTTTACCTGCATCAATAAAAATCGGTAATTTTATAACACGTTTTTATTAAGTAAGCTATGAAATAGACAAAACAGTAGTTTGCTGTTAAACTGTGACAATAGTTTAATTTTTACCGTGTTATTAGCTGTCGTTCAGATACAAAATGAAAGAATATACAGTTGAAGATAGAGTTAATATGATTTTCATACTCGGAGAATGTTTTCAAAACTGTCTATTAGCATCACGAGTTTATGCCGAGAGATATCCCTTAAAAGATCATCCTCGCAAAGAGGTATTTGAAAGGCTGCTAGCAAGGTTTCGTGAAACCGGCAGTGTTTCTTACAAAAAACGAGATATTAGAAAGCTCGTAACTCGCAACGAAAATACAGAGTTGGAAGTTCTCCAATCACTTATTGAAAAACCAAACACTAGCACAAGAGTTATGGCCAGGGAATTGGAAATAAGTCGGACTAGTATCAGAAGAATTATTAAAAATCATTGTTACCATCCATACCACATTCAGATGCACCAACATTTGTATGGAACGGATTTTCACCGTAGATTGGAATTTTGTTTATGGTTTCTCGAAAAAGCGGGAGAAGACGAATTCTTTTTTGATAAAATATTATTCACAGACGAATCTACGTTCCATAATAGTGGACTAGTGAATAGACACAACTTTCACTATTACAGTACCGAAAATAAAAAAGAATTTAGAACGATAGATCGTCAAAACCGATGGTCTTTAAACGTTTATGGAGGATTAATAGGAGAATATGTTGTGGGACCGTATTTTTTTAATGGCATTTTAATCCAGATTCCTTCAGAGAGATTTTTCTGTTCTGTTAGAAAATATCCCTTTGAATGTAAGAAGCAGAATGTGGGTACAGCTCGATGGTGCTCCCGCACATTTTTCTCTCGTTGTAAGATCATATTTAAATCGAAAATTTCCGGAAAAGTGGATTGGTAGAGGTAGTCCTAACAATTGGCCCCCTAGATCTCCCTGTTTAACCAACATGGACTTCTTTTTATGGGGGTATATTAAAAATTTAGTGTATCAGACTCCACCCACGACTGCCCAAGATATGAAAATTCGTATCCGTGAAGCGTTTGCAACCGTAACGCCAGAAATGTTAAGAAGTGTAAAAAAAAAATTTTGAGAAGAGAGTCCGATTATGTATCGAACAAAATGGACACCATTTTGAACATTTGTTGTAAAGTTATTTGTTTTGTCTATTTCATAGCTTACTTAATAAAAACGTGTTATAAAATTACCGATTTTTATTGATGCAGGTAAAATAATGCAAATAAGTCTGAAATTGGTGGATATTGGTATAGGGAACCTTGTAGTAATTTGAAAGGGAATTGTTTTACCCTTTTATTACAATAACAAAATACAGGGTGTCCCATTTAGAATAACGCAGTAATCGTATAAAATATTGTATTGTCATGAAACTCTCAATTAACAACACCCTGTAAATAAACTTTACATTACAATAATTCGTATCGATGGCCTTCCTAATTGGCAATTAATAAACAAAAATGCGTTAGTTAATTTTTATGGGACGAAGTGTAATGAATGTATTTAAACCATATTAATTTCGCAAAAATAGTCATTTAAATCCAAAAATAAAAAGAATGGGTATAGGGAGCCCTTAATAAAGTGACATTATTTTGTTCAATATACTTCAAAAATAAAATAAAATACAGGGTGTTCCATTAAAGAAAAACATAACTTTGATATATCACGCTTTTTTGGAACACCCTGTATATGTCTAACTAATTTAGAAATGTAGTCGTCACTAACCTACGTACTCCTGCCAAATAACTTTTTCATAACATTTTTCGTTTTCCCAGTAAGCTCCATCCTGTATATTTTTGTATACATTACTTTTCTACAGATAATATAACGACTTATAAAAACACTTTCTTTTTCAAGGAATAGGCCAGTAAGTTAACACGTTCAGTGACAGTACTCATATTGAAATTCCACTTTATGTGACACTACTGTTTTATTGTGGAAATAGATTCGTATTTTCTTTGAGTTAGTGATTTACTTGACATTTGATGTGAAAAAAATGAATTTGTGGGTTTTTAAAATTATTTTTTGATGACGCCGATCAGCGTCCTGTCACGCTGTCGAAGTATATTAGCATTTGTTTTCGCGTGACGCTGAACGGCGTTATTGCATTCTAAACTGACACGTCCGATAGATGATAGATAGAAGATAGATAGAAGACATGTGATTATTATAGGTAACGACTTCTTCAGGCTTCATATATTCTTTTCCGAACTTGTTTGCCGCTGTCACCAAGCGTGGATGGTTTCGAGTTGTTATCACGAGAACATCTCTCTTGTCCTTCCATTTGGAGACGTATATGTTTCCTCTACGTTGCCAGATATATTCTCCCTTTTTAAGTTTAGATGTCACAACTTTATGGGAACAGTTCTTTCGATTACTTGAAAACTCGTAGCTATTGTAGTAGTTGTCCATGAAAATGTGATGCCCTTTCATAAGAACGGACTTCAGCAGTCTTAGTATCAGAGCGATAGTTTTACTGCCACTATTCTCAAGTACTGCAGCTTGAGCACCACTATACATTTCCATGTTGAGAAGATATCCATCTGAAGTGGTTACCTCGAAGAACTTGATGCCATATCTACTTTTCTTGTTCTTTATATAAACTCGGAATCCCAATCTTCCACGAAGAGACTTTCATCCAGAGAAAGTTCCTTACTTGGACCGTAGACGCTCTGGAATTGGGCGATAAGCAAATCGAGAAGGGGTTGAACTTTGTCTTTGGATCTCGAACCAGGAGGGGAACAGCACAACACTCTGAGGATTTGGCGGTAGCGCCTTCCAGACATGGTTGGATGCTAATAGAGCGGATCAGAATAATAAAAGTAGCGTTTCATATTTTTTGTAGATATCTGACCTTGAAACAAGCATAGGCCAAAAAATTTCTTCATTTCATAAATGGAAATGGGGCGGAAATTTGCGTCTCTACAATGTCTAGGTTTTGGTCTATTGATGTTGAGTAAGCTATTTCCATAGTCATTTGAGCATTGTAGGATATTCTTGTATTTCAGGAGTGAAAAGTTTTTCAAATACCTGATGTGGACTATAGTTGCCATCATGGATGATTTTCAAACAGTTTCTGGTTTCGGCGAAGTCAAACTCGGGTATATCTATTGTTGTGTCCTCCCAATCGATTTCCCCATTGTTTTGAGCCTCCTGAACAAACACTCTCGATGATGAACTTGGAGAAAGGTCTTGATCACTATTATGGTCATTGTGAGCCTCCGAATAGGCCTTCAAATCTGCTTTATCATTCTCTGAATTTGGATGGATTTTGTAATTAGGTCATCTCAAAACAAAAATGCGAAGGAACAGAATTTTTAAAATCTCTAGCGATCAAACAAAACCAAGAATTCTAAACACTACATAGCTTAAAGTTGAATTGGGAAATTTTGTTTGTACCGCCTCTACTAATCGTGTGTCATTTTATTTGGGAAAACTTCCCCGCATCTGTTATCTGTTGGAATCATGAACATAATCCGCGGATGAGCTTAGAGAGACCTGAAATATTTCTAATGATTATTTAACGAAGGGTCGTGGACAACGCATCTGAGCCCTCAGGTCACGTGCTTTTAGGAACACTGTTTTCATGTTGGATGAAAAAATATTAATAAAAATATCTTTGAAAATTGTTGTCCTTTTCATACATATTTATCAGAATTTTCCCCTTTTAAATGTATACGTATATCAACCAATTTATGGTGTACGAGTTGTACAGAGTGGCTCCTTTAAGTGGCACTAATTGTTGGATATAGTAAACCGTAAGATAGCATTGTTAAATGTTTATTAAAAAAAAAGATGACGACTAGTTTCGGCGCAATAGCCATCTTCAGGTCTACAATAAGAAACGTAGTCTACTCACTACCCAGGTAGCAAGCGTACGTCATACTGACGTACTTAATTAGTGATTTTCTGACGATAGACGTCATCGACGAAAAAATGACGTCTTATGGACGTCATTAAATGGACGTTGCTATGAAGTTCTTCAAACGACGCCATTATGACGTAATTTTTTGGTCATTATAGTACCACAAAAAAAGAAATTATTATCCCGTGGCATGCTGTCAGACTATCGAATACTAAGAGTTATGCTGTCTAATATGTAAAATTTTATAATTTGCGTATTATATAATTAATAGAGTACATATTAAGTCATTATTTACCTAAAAACGTATAATTAAAAATTAAATCATTCAAAAATACCATCATATGTCAAGAATTCAAATTGCCAATTATTTTGGTCATTTTATAATTCCCGCGAAAATCACAAGTGGTCCGACATTGACACCAGCGCATCTTATTGGTTGATTAGGATTAAGCCGCCATGACAAATTGACGATGATGGATGATGTGCAATAATTGTGCATCTCATATGAATAGAAGCGTGGTAGTTGATTTCTATATTATAATTTATTTTATTGGCTTTGTCTTCACCATTTTTTTTTGGTTCGGTTCGGTAATAGTTGTGCGTGTACTTAGAGTGTTCAGTTCCGAATGTTTTCTAACTCTAACTGGTTTATTCCACTGAAAAGAGAAGTATTTTGGCCGCCCTACAAAGATATTAAAGGGGTAAAACGATGAGAAGAAGTTTCTGATAATGGGAATTATTTTCCATAACAAAATGTTATTATTCTACAGGTATGTAATGGGTATTTCTGAGTTCACTGATTTCTGCATGTTGTATGCACTTCATATAACCTAAAATTTTTGTTTTTAATGTACTTACCAGTATTTATTACTAGTTGGAAGGAAATGTAATATTCTTTTTATTCATTACCCTTTATTTCATGTCATGCCGAATTCCACATGCCACATGGTAGCAATAAAACAAAAAAATATATTTGAATCATAAAATGGGTTTCCTTGCAGATGATTATGAAATAGCCTGTAGCAAACTAAAACGTGCAGACGTAACTTCTGACTTACAAACAGATGTAGAAGAGTTTTCGAAACACTCAGGAAAGAGAAAGGTATCCCGTCCTATTCGTTTTGACGAGAAAGGCACAAATAGAAAGGCTAAAAGAAAAGTATATAAATCATATGATCATGTTGAGGATGAAGACGAAGAAACAAGTAGGAATTTACTTCCTAGACCACCACATGTAAATTTAGAACAAGAAGAATTTTACAGCCCTCCACTTCAAGGTTTTATATTGGTCTTCCCTTGGAGGTAAGGATGGTGCTTCAAAAACATGAAGTGGTTCTATTATCTTACTTAGTACTTTTATATTTTGTGTATAATAAATAATTTCTTTCCATGATTACGAGCATCTTATTAATCCCTAAAAAAGTACGTCTTAATGACGAAGTTTATAACGTTTAAATGACCTAACCGGTCATGTACAACCTATATGTAACGTCAAAATGACGCCATATACTGACGTCATTAGGACGCTGACATTAGACCGTCATTTAGACGTCCTAATGACGTCAATATGACGTCTGGCATGACCTATAAAGTACGTCATTATGACGTACGCTTGCTACCTGGGTAGTTCAAATTCAAATTCAAATTCAAAAAGTTTATTTGTATAAGTAGATTCATAAATAAATAATAGGTACATAAACATACAAAAATAGATATAAGTATACACAAATAAACGAATAGCCCACGAAGTAAAACGAAGTTAATTGTGTGTGGCAAAGATAACAATAAAATATAATAAACGACAGTTAAATATAGTTATAATTTACAAATTTATGGGGAATATTAAAATGTGTCTGCTCCCACTGCTTAATAATATGTAGGGGGAGTTGTGAATTTTGATGGTAGGAGTGTGTACAGTTCCTCATGACACCCTGTATATTAATTTCAGCAGGTAGCATCAGGGCTTCAATACCCAGATAATTATTCCCCAATGAACTTTCTTTAAATAATGGTAAATAAAAAATAAGGCATGTTAAATGTAAATATTGTAATTTAAACTATTTACCATAAATTTTCTCGTACATGATTTTTATTTAATATTAAAACGTCCCCCTTTTACGCCTTTTTCTTCTCCTCCTCCTCTCCGTAACCTGCTTTCTTAGATCGCATTTCTGATATATGATTTCACAATTGGCTTTTCCTAAACCCAATATAGAGGCTTTAAGGGTGTCGAGCATTGAGGTAGATGGTGCCACATTTTTCACGATTCTTCCCGACAGCCAGCTCATTCCCAAACTGAAAAATTCTCGTATATTTCAGATTTCAAGGCTGTTGAAATAAGATTAAGGGATACAAAATATTTCGGTTCAAAAAAAGTGCAGGTTCTGTCGAAATAAAAATAATAATGTTGAGCAAAAAACGTGGAATAATACTTTTAATAGGCAATCTATTTTTGTATTAGAAGTAATTCATTTTCAAAATATATTAATTCAACAGCCGAAGTCAAACAACAATTTTTGGTTATTTTGGTAGGTTAATCATCGTCTGATTTTCGAAAGAATTACAATTCGTTTAATGTTTTTCGTAAAAGCTATCAAATGGATTTAAAACACTATTTGTATTTTTTGTTAAACTCGAACAAGAAGAAGTTAAAATCTCAAATAAAATTTTATCAAACAGCAACGGCCTACTAGTAAAAACATTGCCCTTTGATTTTCTTGTGAGTGTAAATCTATTTAAATATTCAAAATAATTAAAACAAAATAAAGTTACCTCCATAATGGAATAAATATCTTATGTCTTCCCTCAAGGCCCCTAGACCACTTATTATTTTCACAGATGTTTTTTCTCAAACATACTCCATCATCACCATCAGCTACCAAAGCGCTTTCAATCGTTACCAGCACCCTTCTAGATAATTCGTTAAGAACCTGGTTATTAGGATTGGTAATGGTTGGTATTGATCTTCTTTTTAGTCTAAAATTGAACGTGTCTCGTACATCGCCAGATCCTGTGCTTCCTGTACCCGTACCAGTCATAGTAGAACCACCATCTCCACCATCAGCAGTAGCACCTGGAGAAGTACCACCTGTAGAACCTGTGCCTGTACTCATGTCGCCACCTGTGCTGGTAGCGCCACCATCCATTCCTCCTCCACCTGTGCTAGTAGTACCACCATCTGTTCCGTCCCCACCAGTGCTAGTGGTACCACTATCCATTCCGCCTCCATTTCCAGTGGTACCACTATCCATTCCTCCCCCACCTGTGCTCGTAGTACCACTATCTGTTCCTCCCCCACCTGTGCTAGTGGTACCACTATCCGTTCCTCCCCCACCTGTGCTAGTAGTACTACCATCCATTCCTCCTCCACCTGTGCTAGTGGTACCACTATCCATTCCGCCTCCAGTTCCAGTAGTATCACCACCATTTCCTCCGCCACCTGTGCTAGTGGTACCACCATCCATTCCTCCTCCACCTGTGCTAGTAGTACCACTATCCATTCCGCCTCCAGTTCCAGTAGTATCACCTCCCATTCCTCCCCCACCTGTGCTAGTGGTACCGCCATCCATTCCGCCTCCAGTTCCAGTGGTGTTACCATCCGTCCCGTCTCCGCCTGTGCTGGTAGTACCGCTATCCATTCCAGTGGTATCTCCTCCTGTACTATTTGTACCTCCATCCATTCCGCTTCCTGTTCCCGTTGTGCCTCCTCCATTACTAGTAGTACCGTCTCCTGTGTCTGTGCCACCACCACCGTTACCTGTAGAACCACCACCTGTTGTTCCACCACCAGTACTGGTAGTTCCTCCACCCGTACTCGTGGTGCCACCCCCGTTATCTGCTCCATCTGTACCTGTCGTGTCACCTCCCATTCCACCCATCATACCTGTATCCGCACCCGTTCCGGTACCAGTTCCAGTACCAGTTCCGGTACCAGTTCCAGTGCCAGTTCCTGTAGCTGTTGGACTCATGCTCATTGCCATAGTAGCTGCTGTTGTCGTTGTGTTAGTGGTCTGTAAAAAAATGAAACTATTTTGTTTTCCTATTTGTACATTCTTTAATGATACAGAGGCATCACTGATACAATTGCTAAAAAGGATAGTCTTTTGAATATTATTGTCTTTTTGTTGTTACTTAAACATGTTTACACCAATTTTTACTACTATACTTACTACAGATGCTATGCACATAATAACATGTACAACGAACATTTTAAATGCTAAAAATGCTAAAGCTGTTAGGGCTACTTCAAACAAATCTGCTAAATCTTTGTCTTTATTATAGTAGTTGTAGACATGGTATTTAGCAGGAGGTGAGCTGTGGTATTCTGGTTTATGATATTCCGGTTCATGGTAAGGTTGCTCATATGATATATGACCTAAAAAATATTTGAGTGGATTAACTCATATTTTATATATTTTAGCTTTACTGTTTAATATTTATACTTTCTGGTTGATGCATTGGATAACCTCCTCCTCCACCTCCTCCACCGCCTCCTGTAGAGTGATAATCTGGTGATCCATAGCTCGAATAACCTACAAATAAAATAAATGAAAGTGAATTGTAACATCATAGGAAAACCAAATCTGATTTCGACTGTCTCATCCAGAATCATACAGACCCATTTCCCTCATTAACGTCATAGATAAACTCCTACTGAAAGAGGAAATCTGGAACAACCTCAACTCCTGACTCGTAATTCCCCAATTTACAATCTTCGTTATTCCACTCAAGAGGCCCTCCTGATGATCCATAGCTACCTAACCACATCCATGAGTCGCGACAAAACTATTTCCAGAGTCATCCTGGATTAAAAAACTTTCGGCCAAATCTAGAACTTGTCCTACCCCACATGATGCCCATATAAGCAAAAGCCAAAGAAACATTCTCTGTAGTTTTATACTAACAAAATTGGCGGTCCTTAAACTCCCTTTTAGAGCTAAAATCTTATAGTGTAGTTACCAATTGGACCTGTTTAAATATGGTTAGAGCTTTTGAAAAACTATTAGATATATTTCCTAGTCTCGTGAGTAGAATCGAACGATGGATTTCTGTCAAAAAATAAACGAAAAATATGCCCCAACCCAGTCCTTTAAATGACAGCCAGCTTGAGATAAGATGACCCTCAGAAGCAGAATGTCCCCACACTCACACCAGCATGAATCGCCTTACCCCCCATGACGTCCCAGGAACAGTAGCCAACGAAACTCCAAGAACCAAGAAGCCTGAGCCTTATAGAGGAGTAGTTTTCTTAGGTATTGCACTAATAAAAGTCGAGGTTCTTAAACGAAAATCGGTAACAGCCTACTTCCAAATAACTCCTTTTGGCAAGCTAAAAACTAGTATATTTATCAACTAGTATATTTATCTGCACGGTATTTAACCATTATTAGAGCTTTTGGAAAAATGATTAGAGCATAGTTAAAATATCACCTGGGCCATGATAATATGTTTCTTCGTAGCGATGATTAACTGGCATTTTAGATTCTAGAAGTTTATTTGATGTATCCTGTACGTTATACCCTTCTTCAAAATCTTCAATATGTTCTTCAGGTTCCTCTACCACATCAATTTTATTTTGAGCTTGATCATAATGTCGATAAATGTCTTCCAAAGTTGTACTTCTGCAATAATGATTTAGTTTTATGTTTCAGTAATAATAGTAGTAATAATTTAAAAAACAATCACATAAGTAGTAGTATAATTTCTTGGAAGTGATAATAAAATGTTTATACATTTAAGAAATTATTTGGAATAGTTTAACCTACTTTGTCAGCCAATCTTTGTAACCGGACGAGCCTTCGTCGTATATTAAATTTTTTTTGACATCAAAGAGGGAAGTTGCCGTCGGTTCACCAATTCCTGGAGTTACGTGACCCATCTTGCGTTTCACTCTAGTGAGAGTCGACATATTCGAAACTATCTCTTCTGCTAAAAAACTTCGGCAGAGATATTGATTCATCATGGACCTAAAATTAAGCAAAAACAATGCAAGTTTTTCTGCAGAAATGGTATTAATAAAGGAATTTTTGTAATAGGGATACTAAAGTATAAGAAGTAAATGTTTAGGTTTGTTCCAACATAACACAAAACCAGTTTGCGTACTGTCGGGATTCTGCGCAGTCTAGATTTGGTGTTCCAACAAAGTTCGGACTCAAACCTGTACAAATATTTAATGTTCCAACACAACCAAAACTAATCACAAACCAGTTTATGTACTGTCAAATCTGTTCCTGGGTTTGAGTAGGTACAAATTGTCAAGACTTGCGCAAAACGAGTTTGTAAAACGTCAGTAAACGTCATCCTAACCTGATAATTTTGTATTTGTATTAGGTAAACATTCATATTATTTAATAGGTACACTTGTGTAAACACATAATTATTATTTAGGATTGTAGACATCCAAATTTATAAATATTTTCATTAGTTTTTGTTATTTCCCTAATTTAAAATTTGACATTGGTTGTGAGGTTATTGATAGTATAAATTTGACAAAAAATTTGTTGGAACACTTCCGAATTGAGTGCCCGGTCCTCGACAGGTCATCGACTAACAGTCGTTGACATGTCGTCGACAATAAGTTGTGGACAAGTTTACGTACAGTCACAAAATTGTTGTTGGAACAAACCTTATGTTTGCAAACAATTTTGAGAGGAACTTCCGGTTAACCAAAAAACAAAATGGTGTTTTTTTGACGTTTTGTTTGATTTTTTAAACGTAACAACTATGTATGAATTTTTTCAGATTTTTTCCAGAAAGTTTCCTCAATTTGACTCTCAAATGACCTTGACTCTGACCTGATGATTCGGATTCAGCGACTCTAAAAACCTTCGTATGAATTTTTACAGATTTTTCCAGATTTCCTCAGTTTGACCTTCAAATGACCTTGACCTGACCTGACCTAATGAGGTCAAACGGACCTCCGATTCGGATTCAGCGACCCCAAAACCCTCTAGTTACAGTAGTGAAGTTCTTGGCGTAGACAAAAATTTTTTTTGTGAGGCTGTGTTATCAATAATTTATTAGTAGACCCTGGAATATTTTTGACATGATTGTTACAATTTTTGTATCTGAGTTTTTCCACTAGATTTTTTGCCTAAAAATGGTTTTTTCCGATAAAGAAAATGCAAATGTTGTCCTTTATTTCGCTGAAACTAAATCTGTTGTTCAAACCAGAAGAAAGATTTTCAGAGAATTTTAGAAATAATAGTCCAGTAAATTAAAACCCCAAACCAGGGCATCAAACCTGCTTGTCAAATTGTTTTTTTAATTTGCAGGTATTCATAAGTACATTTACCTCCGAACATCTCAGCTACATGGAATTTGTGGAAGGGTGGGAAAATGGCTCTAGAGTTCCCGAAAATCCGTTTTTCAATGATATCTGCCGAAATATGACCCTTAGAGCATTTTTGTTTAGACAAAAAATGAAGAGCAGTTCATTACCTCCAAAAGTTCTCTCTATGATTTTTTCGCTAAACACAATGCAAAGTAATATTTCTTAGCAGCTGCAAAAATCCTCGTCTTCGACTTGGATTTTTGTTGTCACCAGCACTCATGCTTCTTGTTAAAATATTACTTAGCAACGTGTTTTTTCGATTTTTTTTCGGAAAAATTAGATGCCCTTATGATACTACTTACGAAAACCGCATGTATCTGTCTTAATTCCTTTAAAAGTTATAAGCTCTTGAAATATCGGAAACTCTAATGAAATAATGAAAATATAAAGGGACACATAGTACATACCTATGATAATCCATTGTGTCCATAGCTTTTCCCAGCGTTCCATCGAAGTTTGGATAATTCATTTTATTTTCACTATTGTCTGTGTTATTATTAAGTTTACTCGTTCCTCTCGGATTTTCTAGCATCAGTAAAGTGCCGGGCATATAATCTTCAGACAAAATATCATCTAAGACAATGGAATTCGAAAGAACTTCACCAGTTAAAACTTCTGATAAAGTTTTCAAAAATACTATCATCATTATACCCGCCAGCTGCATTTTGTGGTAAATTTGTTCAGCTTAATATTTTCTTGAAACGGTGCAGCCAATGTGCATATATTTGTTAGTACACTGAAAAAAAGTCTTGTGTTTAACCTACTGAAAGTATTCTAAAATTATTATTAGGAAACGCCTGGGTTGTGATATAACTGTAGAAATTAGGAAGCTAGAAAAAGAACCATATTCGTAACAAACATTATCTACACAGTTTTGAGGATGGAATACTTTCGTGTTCAATGTAGACTTACTGAAATTATATTAATTCTAAACATCGAAATTCAGTGCACACAATTATATCCCTCTCGCTTGTTGTCTGTCATATGGAAAATTTTATAAAATGTTTTTGGAAACAGACTACATATAGGAATAATAATCAAAATCCTTGTACTAAACTACTGTTCGGTAAACAAAAATATGGGACAGTAGTGTGTGTTTTTAAGTTACACATATAAAATAAATGGATTCAACATGGTGGTGTCCTGGGCCCAATATTGTAAACTCTTTATTTTAGAATATACTTGCTGTAGTTGCTCTGAGGTATTTCTCACTTCCTAGCCTCTTGATTGGGCCTACTATAAATAACTTCCTTATTATTTCTCCAGAATTTCAGCCTTTGTACCAGCGTTTGGACTTTTTTCTTCTTGGCTAATTCAGGATTTTGAAAATGATCCGCTGTAACTTATCAGTTTATAGTGAGTCCAATTTATTGAGCGCTGTAGATGATTGTTGATCCAAACGGAAGGCTCAATTTTGAACTTTTTTCGATGGCGCATTAGATACTCCGGTTTATGCAAATAGCATTGGAAGTTCTTCAGCAGGGTTTTAGTCATTTACCTTCGAGGTAAAGTTCTTCATTTATTACAGCCACTTTTATTTACATTCTGTCTGATCTATTATGATTGTAGCTTGTGAACGTATTTGAGTTTTAGTGCTTTATTTGACAGCTTCTTGCATGCTCTCTCCTTGGGTATCCAAGTACTTTTTTATCCTCCCTTTAGCACACTTCTCAGTCCTTTTTGTGACTCGACACACATCTGCTTCTTGTAAGAAGAACAAGAACGTTGCATATGGGTGAATTCGTCTTGTAAGGGTTTTATCTGTATCTCATAAATGCATCTGCACAGCATTACCCATGAATAGCGACGTGTACGCGACAGACTCATGCTGTCTTTCAAAATGATTAAAAATTATTAAACAATCAAGATTTTACGGGAAAATAAGGCAACCGCGACGGTTTTTATTGGCAAAACTTTTGACATTAAATAAAGATCCAATGTCTAGCGTTAAAAACAACATTAACAATATATTTCTTTGATAAAAAGTCGAAACGTCAAGGGATTCAAAGTATTTATAAAAAGTAAAGAAGATTATCTAGTAAATAGCAAATTAAAACTCATAAATTAACAAAAATAAATAAAAGCACATAAAAACTATTTTAATACAAAATAGTACTTACTTTTTTCCAGTGTACGAGCTAATACGTTTAGACCGCGATCATGACCACATTTCTAGCCGAAGACAAAAACAAAAGAACAACTAGATGTTTGTCTTCCACGAAGTGGGTGACAAGACTGCGTAAAATTTTGTCAACCAGATAGAAATATGTAGCGGAAAATCACATAACGCTGCACTTGGTTATCAAAGGCCTAATTTAAAAATCCGTTATAAGTACGATAGAAAATTGAGGAAAGGTAATTAAGATATATCATCGTTTTTGCTCTAACGATTACGGATTGTTATTTTGTGATTATGTTATAATGAAGAATAGAATATGTTTTATGATTACTCGAATTGATATAAATCAAAATTTTGCAAAATTTATAAGCAAGAAACAGAAATATACCGCCTATTTTGAAGACATATACCCGGAGAGCCTCGTGCCGTCATAAGGGAGCCGCGAAATATTCAAAATAGTAAGTATCTATTCTCAATTTTTCGCTGTTAAATGGGCAATCGCTTTTAAAAAAGAGAGTTTTCCAATTTTTCGAGGAAATCAAAAATTTAGAAAAAGAATCTGATGTATTAAGGGCGCCGCGGAAAAAATCCGATTATTTAAGGGGACACAAACCGAAAAAGATTGGGAACCTCTGGGATGGTCCAAAAATTCAATTGGCTCTTAACAGATCCACTAGCAGGTTAGAACCTTATAGGCGAGTGTACATAAAATAAAGATTGCAGTATAAGCCAAGACATCATTTGCAACACTGGCAAGAGTAGGTGTTCATAAATAATACGGTGTTCTGTCATGGAGTCGATATGCCTAAATGTAGAAATAATATGGCAAACAGACATGAATAAAAAGGGTAAGGGCAGACTTAGCAGAGAGCAATTCTAATCTGTCACTCATATAAAACAGTACAAACAAACCGCTGCTAATAATAGCTAGCATGGATTTGCTGGCGCCAATAAGTACGCCAGTTGAACTTTCACGTTTATGTTTACATTAACAAGTAAATTTGGAATCGTCAGTTTTATTTTGGATCATAGAGTAGTACTAGACCAGAGTTCGATGTAAAAAAATATCTGGCAATATACCTCGTAAAAGCTACAGAATAGTTGCGCATATTATAGTGGAAGAAATGATTAGTGATTTAGAAAGAAAAAAGAAACGTAACGGTAAGGTCATCCTTGGGTAAAAAATGGATCAATGGACTTTTTCTTAACTCTCCTTCTGAGATTGATTCATTTTTTATTAAAAAAAAAACACCTGTTTACACAAAGCGTGAAACTTAATGTTACATGCCAGCGAGAGTGCTAACTATAGCATCACCTGCAATTCAACATCAACTGGCACTGGCTGGCGCAAAACTGTTTATATTCGGCGTGCATAGGGTTAGTACCGAGATGAGTAGCAAGGATAGTAAATTTTACTGTGCTGGGGGAAGGTTAGTAGGGTAGTTAATAGCCTACGCAGCTATTTACTTTCCTAGCCAGTCTGCTGGTACAAGTAAGTTAATATGCAGTTAATATTGGATTAGTAGCTGTCTAGCAAGTTACTGGCGTAAGTAACTAACCTATTTACTATACCAATGAAAACGCCGCTTAACTAGTATTGAGAAAATTATAATATGTGTAGAAGCCTACTAATCTTGGACTTGGGGTACCTACTTGCACCAGTTGCTAGTACAAGTAGCTATATCAATGAAAACGCCGCTTAATATGAAGATAGCCAACCTTTTCGATCCACGCCAGTCGGTGTTTAGACATGCATTTTTAGTTTACTGGCACGCCAGAACATTCTAGCGCCAGCGAATCCATGCATATGTAAACCAGGTGTAAGATCCTACCATTAAATGCAATGTTCAAAGGAAATAGAAACACGACGGTAAGCGAAAATAAAGGACCTTCTAACTTGCCACCTCTTCTAACTTCTTGCTGAATACGATTACTTTCAATTTTGCACGAATGATTTTATTGTCAGCGACACAAAAGATTGCATTTGTTGCGGAAACATCTATTTGTCATATTACTTCAAAGCTTCCACGAAAGTTCGAACCTTAGAAAGAAATATGGGACAAGTTACGCCAGAAAACCTTCTTAATAAGATTCTGGTAATTGACACAATGGAAAGATGTATAAAGAAAAAATAGCGGACCAACAAACAAAGTGATGGATGTGATGGTCCCAGATACGTATTGCCTTGTATGTACACAACAAAAAACTGTGTATATGTGTCGGTGTATTCGCCCAGTAAATGTGGTGTTGGTTAAAAATTATGTAATATATTGTCTTACCGTGTTATACCATACCCTGCTTATGCTAGACTCTGCTTTATCGGTACCTTCAATTTTATTTTATCCATGCACCCATTTTTGTGTCGTTTGTACAGAATTGAATGAGATTGTGCAGACACTTCCATGATTCACTAAGAAATATTATTAATAAAGAAGTTTATTGTAAGCCAACTTACAAAGGGCTATCGACTTAGGTCCTTCTGCCCATTTAGATTGTACATTATAATCATATTAATATTTTACTACATTGTAAAATTTTTTAAATAATATGAAAATAAAAATAAGAAAGAAAGAAAATAAGAATCATTTCCCATAGGGTTTCTTCTGGAAACTTGATTCTGGTTGGCTGGTTTCCTCTTTTACGGCAGTATTTTGCTAATATTTCCCTATTATACTCTCTTCCTATGAATTTTTTTATAACATCGTGGGTTCTCAATCACCTTAAACCCAGGAATATGCCTTTGTCATGCAGGTGATCTACCGACTAACAAGTGTGTAATTGTGTCACCAACCCCTATCAGTTACACGAGATATCCGATCTCATCCGGTCTGTTTACCGGCGTGAATGAAACTGCGTATGACACAAATACCTTTTTGCACTTGCCCAAAGTCTTATCGGACTTTAATTCCACTTGAATACGGCAGGATTCGAACCTACTCCCTGAACACTGACCAAGCTGAATCGGCAGACGCCTGACCAACTAGGCCACCGTGTCCGATGAACCTTAAGTTTTAAATATAGGATTTCATTTGGTGGATTATGTAGAGGATTGTTTTTATGACGCATTTTGGTTATTTTCCTCATTGATGATGTTTCTGCTATGCTTAATTATTTCTTGTACGATTCTCTAGTGTTCATTAGAATTAGGTTTCCATATTCAATTATTGGTCTGCAGATCATTTTATAAATACTGCTTGCTGTTTTGTTGTTTATTCCTTTGTTCTTGTATGTTAATGATCGGAAGTGTGAAGCTCGTTTGATTGCAGATTTTTTCGTAGTTTGGAGGTGGTATTTAAAATTAAGTTTTTTGTCTATATGTACTCTCAGATATTTAGTGTGTGGTTCTGGGTCAATGTTTTGGGTTAGCAAGGTTACAAACGGTGATGTGTGTGATATTAAATAAAATAAAATGTGATTTGGTAGGATTGGGTTTTAATCTGCATTTGTTGAACCATCTCTCAGTTTGATTACAAAGGCTTTGTAATTTAGATGTTGCGATTTTGGTATTGCTAGCATTTGTTACTAGTGCTGTATCATCAGCCTATTGTAAGATGTAATCTTCGTTATTAAAATGTTCTGGGTTTTCATTATAGAGATCGGAGCAATATATATTGTATAAGATTAGATAAGAAAGTTGTTTAGTTGTCTTCTTTTTCTCCCATTTATATAGTGCTGCTTAAATAAATATGGTTTCTTCTATATCTGAATTTTGGTGAATATAGACAAGGAAAATGTGCAGCTGATCATTGCTAAATGGTATTGTGATGTGTAAAGTCTCATTTAATGGATTGTTTAATGCGGGGGCGTTATTCTTTTTTAGTTTTAGTGACGGGTTAACTTGAATTAAACTTCCTCCCCTCGTATTTATAATAGGATTTCCAATTTTACTTAATATATTCCAATTCCGGTATTTCAAATTGGTTTTCTCGTTAATCTTTGCTTCAACAAACATTGCACGGTTTAATTAGTTTGATTCTATGAAGTTATTTATTATGTGTTTTCTTTTATGGTAGATATTGATGTTGTCAGATAATATTTTAAGCAATATTGATACTATATTGTACATTTTTGTTTTGATCTATCGGCCTGGTTGGAGAGTCCATATCAGGATTTAGTAAGTCGAAAATTAATATATACATTCTGTTTTTGTATTAATTCTTCTCGATTTGCTGTTGTGTATATTTCAACGTTAAGTGTGTTTTCATATGTATTGATAATATAATCGTGTTTAGTTATTGGATTATGGATTCTAGATTTTTTGTATAATCTGGTAACTCATCTGATTTTTTTGTTAATGTTTTTTACTGGAATGTTGGGTATTCCTGCTATTGGTGTCTTTGGTCGTTTTGGACATTTAAATGACCATGCTTGATGATCTTAAGCTCCACATGCCAGGCATTTAGGATTAAGGGTTGATGTGCATTTTTTGTCATGATGATTGTCAAAACATTTGCTGCATTCAGGCGTTTCCTGGCAGTTTTCTATTTTATGGTTGAATGATGAACAGTTGTTGCATGGTATGGGGGTAGTATTGGGAGCTAAGCTTGGATATACCGGATAATGGCAATTTTTGTAGAAAATCCCATTTTTAACAGTTATTCTGATTTTTGCTGTTTAGGTGTTATTATTCAAATAAAACCCGTACGCATACCAGTAGAACGAGATATTATTCGCTTGCAAAATCGATGTTCTAGGTTGTTTCCTGTCAGATGTTGACTTATTTTTTCGTCTTCTATTTCTTTTTCCATGTTAGCTATTACAACTGAATAGGATGGTGGAGAAATTGATTTAACTGGGGGTGTGTTGGGTGTTGTTTCCTTATAGTAGGCTATTATTTTGTTGTTTTTTAATTTATCCAGAGTTTTTATAAGCACATCTTTATCATTGTCGCTTTTAAGAAGGAATCCTAAGTTCGTTTTAAGAATGACATCAGAACTATTTGGTTGTTCAATTTGCCAAGTATCAGATATGGTTATTCTGGTGTGATTTGTGTTTGTTGTCGAGAAATAGAAGAGATGTTTGTATTTTTTGTTGAGTAAGGCATCATTTTATCTGATTGTTGTTTGAAAACAAGTGTCTCTGTTGAATGTTTTCTTTACATGTATAGATATAGAAATGGCGAACTCACAGAGTCGAGACTAGGTTCAAGATCAAGTAGCAAGAAGAAACGAAAAGGAAAAAAAGACAACTAGACAAAGAGGTTGGGAGGCGTAGAATTCTAGGAAATTTATAGGTTTTTTAAAACTGTCTGAAAGAAAAATGTAGTTAACTTTTGGTCTTAGTTGTTCATTAAGACAAAGGAAGTCCTCATTATTAAGATAATGATTGATCTCCATCATTTCTAAGAGGTTTAACCTAAAACCTTTGGGACAATTATGTAAAAGGTTGGCATTTGTTTTGTGAAAATGGACAGTTTGTCCGTCAATAAATAAATAAACAAATAGCCATTAACATTTTAAAAAAGGAATAATTTTTTTCTATTTTCCCAAAAAACGGATTAACTGATTTCAATATTTTTTTGTTCAGTAGGTATTTTTACCAGCTTTTTTTTATTTAGCTTATGGCATGACACACATGTAGATAACACAGAATTAAAATATAAAATACAAACAAAATAAAATAAAGATGTAAAGTTCAACAATGACATCAAGATAAACATAATAGTAAGTTGTGTGTAAACATACAAAAAAAAGTAAATATAAAAATCACATGAGATAAAATAGATATTGAGCATCATAATTCCACAGCCTGTGGTGTTGCTCTCAAGAAGTCGTCATCAGTGCCAGTAAATTTTCTGATTGGGCAGTCGCTAACAATATGAGGAATGGTTGGTTCGTGAGCACCACAGTCGCATCCAGGGCCGGGTCTCATGTTCCATTTATATAAGGAAGCTCCACATCGGCCATGACCTGTCCTTATTCTAGAGAGTGCTACCCAGGTTTAACTTGGTAGATGAAAGCCCGCTGGAGGGTTTGGGGTTTCAAGTAGAGGGTACAGTCTGGGATTTACTTTGTTTCTCCAGTTCGTACGCCAAGTTTCAGCACCATCATATTTTGACTTAGGAGTTGTTGCGCAGTCTTCACAGGATGATTTCTTGATTTGAGTCTTCCAAGTTCAATTAAGTCTTGGTGGATAGGAAGGTCAGGGTCGTTAGAAATCTTTTTAAACTCTCTTATCAGTATATTACGTCTTCGTATTTCAGGTGGTTCGATGTTACTAAGGACTGGTAGCCAGTAGAGTGGAGTGGTGTTAATAGCACCAGACATTATTTTTATATAAAACATATTTTCTTAATTCTTAGTTTTTTAATTCACGAAAAACTTATTTTAAATTATATTAATATTGTTCCAATTTTAAAATGTTACCAAAGTATGACATTCGATTCCCTTGACCTAAATCTTAGATTTATACAGGGTGAGTCGTGAGGAACTGTACATACTCCTACCTCGTGTTGAGATCCCTATGGGGAATATTAAATATGCATTAAGATGTGCCTGCTCCCACTGTTTAATAATATACAGGGGGAGTTATGAATTTTGACGGTAGGAGTACAGTTCCTCATGAATCACCCTGTATATTAATATCAGCAGGTAGCATTAATTGTTAGATACCTTTTATATTCTAGCTCAGGACTTCAATACCCAGATAATTATTCCCAATGAACTTTCTTTAAATAATGGTAAATAAAAAATAAGGCATGTTAAATGTAAATATTATAATTTAAACTATTTACCATAAATTTTCTCGTACATGATTTTTATTAAATATTAAAACGTCCCCCTTTTACGTCTTTTTCTTCTCCTCCTCCTCTCCGTAACCTGCTTTCTTAGATCGCATTTCTGATATATGATTTCACAATTGGCTTTTCCTAAACCCAATATAGAGGCTTTAAGGGTGTCGAGCATTGAGGTAGATGGCGCCACATTTTTCACGATTCTTCCCGACAGCCAGCTCATTCCCAAACTGAAAAATTCTCGTATATTTCAGATTTCAAGGCTGTTGAAATAAGATTAAGGGATACAAAATATTTCGGTTCAAAAAAAGTGCAAGTTCTATCGAAATAAAAATAATTTCTTGTGAAAAGGTTTCTGACCAAAAATATTGTTTTTCCTTTGTTTTTGTGGGCTAAGGTGAATAGAAAAAAAAAGTGGACCTGATGAAAACAAAGATTTTCTAATTTTTTTTCTATTTACCTTAGCCCACAAAAACAAATGAAAAAAAATAATAATTTTCAGCCACAAACATGGAATAATCCTTTTAATAGTTAGTTTATTTTTGTATTAGAAGTAATCCATTTTCAAAATATATTATGTCAAACAAGACTCGCAATTTTTGGTTTTTTTTGTAGGTTAATCATCGTCTGATTTTCGAGAGAATTACAATTCGTTTAATGTTTTTCATAAAAGCTTTCAAATTGACGTATCTTTAAAATACCATTTGTCTCTTTTGTTAAACTCCAACAAGAACAAGTTAAAATGTGAAATAAAATTTTATCAGCCTACTGGTAAAAACATTGCGAGAACAGCCCTCTCTGATTTTCTTGTACAATTTTACAACTAACCATAAATTTCTGGTAAAAATATTTAAAATAATGAAAACAAAAAAAGTGAAGTTACCTATAGTAGAAATAAAGTGATATTAATCACTAAATTACTAATTCACTAAATTAACAAAATAAAGTTACCTCCATAATGGAATAAATATCTTATGTCTTCCCTCAAGGCTCCTAGACCACTTATTATTTTCACATATGTTTTTTCTCAAACACACTCCATCATCACCATCAGCTACCAAAGCGCTTTCAATCGTTACCAGCACCCTTCTAGATAATTCGTTAAGAACCTGGATATTAGGATTGGTAATGGTTGGTATTGCTCTTCTTTTTAGTCTAAAATGGAACGTGTCTCGTACGTCGCCAGATCCTGTACTTCCTGTACCCGTTCCAGTCATAGTAGAACCGCCATCTCCACCATCAGCACTAGCACCTGGAGAAGTACCACCTGTAGAACCTGTGCCTGTACCACCATTCACGTCGCCACCTCTGCTTGTAGCGCCACCATCCATTCCTCCTCCACCTGTGCTAGTAGTACCACCATCTGTACCGTCCCCACCAGTGGTAGTGGTACCACTACCCATTCCGCCTCCATTTCCAGTGGTACCACTATCCATCCCTCCCCCACCTGAGCCCGTAGTACCACTATTCGTTCCTCCCCCACCTGTGCTAGTGGTACCACTATCCGTTCCTCCCCCACCTGTGCTAGTAGTACTACCATCCGTTCCTCCCCCACCTGTGTTAGTGGTACCACTATCCATCCCGCCTCCAGTTCCAGTAGTATCACCATCCATTCCTCCCCACCTGTGCTAGTGGTACCACCATCCATTCCTCCCCCACCTGTGCTAGTGGTACCACTATCCATTCCGCCTCCAGTTCCAGTAGTATCACCACCCGTTCCTCCCCCACCTGTGCTAGTGGTACCGCCATCCATTCCGCCTCCAGCATCAGTGGCGTTACCATCAGTCCATCCGTTCATCTGTGCTGGTAGTACCGCTATCCATCCCAGTGGTATCTCCTCCCGTACTATTTGTACATCCATCCATTCCGCTTCCTGTTCCCGTTGTGCCTCCTCCATTACTAGTAGTACCGTCTCCTGTGTCTGTGCCACCACCACCGTTACCTGTAGAACCACCACCTGTTGTTCCACCACCAGTACTGGTAGTTCCTCCACCCGTACTCGTGGTGCCACCCCCGTTATCTCCTCCATCTGTACCTGTCGTTTCACCTCCCATTCCACCCATCATACCTGTATCTGCACCCTTTCCGGTACCAGTTCCGGTACCAGTTCCGGTACCAGTTCCAGTGCCAGTTCCTGTAATATATTCATCTTGACTCATACTCATTGTCATAGTTGTGTTAGTGGTCTGTAAAAAAATGAAACTATTTTGTTTTCCTAATTGTACATTCTCTAATGATACAGAGGCATCACTGATACAATTGCTAAAAAGGATAATCTTTTGAATATTATTGTCTTTTTGTTGTTACTTAAACATGTTCACACAAATTTATACTACTATACTTACTACAGATGCTATGCACATAATAACATGTACGACGAACATTTTAAATGCTAAAAATGCTAAAGCTATTAGGGCTACTTCAAACAAATCTGCTAAATCTTTGTCTTTATTATAGTAGTTGTAGACGTGGTACTTAGCAGGAGGTGAGCTATGGTATTCTGGTTTATGATATTCTGGTTCGTGGTAAGGTTGCTCATATGATATATGACCTAAAAAATATTTGAGTGTATTTTATATATTTTAGCTTTACTGATTAATATTTATACTTTGTGGTTGATGCATTGGATAACCTCCTCCTCCACCTCCTCCACCGCCTCCGGTAGAGTGATAATCTGGTGATCCGTAGCTCGAATAACCTACAAGTAAAATAAATGAAAATGAATTGTAACGTAGGAAAACGATAAGTCTAAGATCAGCACAAAATATGTTCGACTGTCTCGTCGCGAATCATACAGACCCATTTCCCTAATTAAGTTCATAGATAAACTCCTACTCAAATAGGTAATCTGGGACAACCTCAACTCCTGACTCCTAATTCCCCAATTTACAGTCTTCGTTATTCCACTCAAGACGCCCTCTTGATGCTCCAAAGCTACCTAACCACATCCATGAGTCGCGACAACACTACTTTCAGTCTCATCCTGGATTAAGAAACTTTCGACCAAATCTGGAACTTGTCCCCTAGAAGCAAAAGCCAAAGAAACTGCAAGTATTGTAGAGAAGTGTGTCCTGCGTTCTCTGTAGTTTTGTATTAACAAAATTGACGGTCCTTAAACTCCATTTTAGAGCTAAAACCTTATAGTGTAGTTATCAATCGGACCTGTTTAAACATGGTTAGACCTTTAGGAAGATATATTTCCTAGTCTCGTAAGTAGAATCGAACGATGGATTTCTGTCAAAAAACAAACGAAAAATATGCCACAACGCAGTCAAAGTATCATACAAGACCCTCAGAAGCAGGATGTCTCCACACTCACATCAGCAGGAATCGCCTTACCCCCTGGACCAGTAGCCAAAGAAACTCCAAGAACCAAGAAGCCTGGGCCTTATAGAGGAGTAGTTTTCTTAGGTATTGCACTAATTAAAACGAAAATCAAGTGGCCTCAGCCTACTTCCAAATAACTCCTTTTAGCCTAAAAACTTAATAGAATATTTATCAATTGCACCTATTTAACCATGATTAGATCTTTTAGAAAAATCATTAGAGCATAGTTAAAATATCACCTGGGCCATGATAATATGTTTCTTCGTAGCGATGATTAACTGGCATTTTAGATTCTAGAAGTTTATTTGATGTATCCTGTACGTTATACCCTTCTTCAAAATCTTCAATATGTTCTTCAGGTTCCTCTACCACATCAATTTTATTTTGAGCTTGATCATAATGTCGATAGATGTCTTCCAAAGTTGTACTTCTGCAATAATGATTTAGTTTTATGTTTTAGAAAACTATTTTTGATTTTGACGTAGTAATAATTTAAAAAAACAATCACATACTAGTATTATAATTTCTTGGCAGTGATAATAAAATGTTTATACATTTAAGAAATTATTTGGAATAGTTTAACCTACTTTGTCAGCCAATCTTTGTAACCGGACGAGCCTTCGTCGTATATTAATTTTTTTTTGACATCAAAGGGGGAAGTTGCCGTCGGTTCACCAATTCCTGGAGTTACGTGACCCATCTTGCGTTTCACTCTAGTGAGAGTCGACATATTCGAAACTATCTCTTCTGCTAAAAAACTTCGGCAGAGATATTGATTCATCATGGACCTAAAATTAAGCAAAAACAATGCAGTTTTTTTGTAGAAATGGTATTAATAAAGGAAGTTTTGTAGTAGGGATACTAAAGTATAAGAAGTAAATTTTTGTTTGCAAACAATTCTGAGAGAAACTTCCGGTTAACCAAAAAACAACTTCACAAAGCCCTTCAGCGTTCAGGTAAGTTGGGAAGGTGAAGAAACAAACAACTTTCGGGAAGGAACATTGGTTTGGTATACTGATGGATCAAAAACCGCAAGTGGAACTGGAGCTGGAATATATGGTGAAACACCCAGATGCAACCTAAACGCACCATTGGGGAATTACGCATCAGTATTTCAAGCAGAAATACATGCTATAGAGCTTTGTTTGAGGGAGAATATTGACAGAGAGTATAGAGGGAAAAGAATCCTCATTTACTCAAGCTGCCCTACAGGCCTTATCATGTAACAAAATCAGATCAAAATTGGTCTGGAACTGCCTACAAACCCTGCTCGTTCTGGCCAACCAAAATAAGGTAACACTCGGTACGACTTTCGCTGACTAGGTGGATGTTAAAAGAACACCGGTCACGCTGGGATCTCGTGCCGGGCCAACAAAACAGTAAACGAATAGTTAAAGCGCCATCAAAAGTACTGACAGGTGATATTCTTAATCTAAGCAGAAATCAAATAAGTCATGTCACGGGAATAATAACCGGACATTGTCACCTTAGGGAACACCTACATAAAATGGGCATCTTTCAAGATGAACCCATATGTAGACTATGCAATAAGGAGGATGAAAGAGCCTCTCATATCATACTAGAGTGCCAGGCACTCACGTACTGGAGGTATAACCTACTGGGGCCGGTAAACCCACAGGAGACCTTCCAAAAGAAAATCTCCTGAAAAGGCTACTCAGCCTGATAAAGGTAACAAACCTCTTCACCTGAACATAACGATGTAACTGACATAGTACAATAAGTCTTAAGGCTGCAGTATTGAGGCATTTATAAACATCGTCTTAATCAATCTTAATCAATCAACCAAAAAATAAAATGGTGTTTTTTTGATTTTTTTTTTTTGCTTTTTTAAACGTAAAACCCAGTATATTTTCTGATGAGACGAAAGTCCCTTCTTCCAGCTATCTGCCGGTATAAGGTTTTTTTAAATCGATTCAGAATTAACTGATCAATTATGTTTAAGCATATGCCTGCAAAATCAGCAGTCAACAATTAATTATCAATAATTTTTTAGTAGGCCCTGGAATATTTTTGACATGAATGTTACAATTTTTGTTTTTTCACTAGATTTTAAATTAAGACCTTTAATGATCCGTTAATAACTGTGCAAAGAAAATTGCAATTTTTATTGTTTCAACCACCTTTTCGGTCATATTCTGCTCACTTCAGTTTAAGCTAGCAGAACAGTCATTATTGCGAAAATTCGCAGAGCAGAAAATTTGTAATTATCTTTTTTTATCAGCCATTAATAAGTTTTCAACAACTATACTACCTAAACACTGATTTTCATTATTAAAATCGTTTTTCCGCCATGCTCCGCAGACCTTACCACCACGTCGTGACTTTTTCCATTTTCGCAAAGAAATAAATCGAGCTCGAAATTCGCAATTAGTGTATTCCTAGAGCCTTTAATGAGGCGTTAATTACAGGGTAAAGAAAATTGCAATTTTTGTTGTTTCAACCACTTTTTCGGTCATGTTCTTCTCACTTAAGTTTATGCTAGCAGAACAGTCATTATTGCGAAAATTCGGAGAGCAGAAAATTTTAAATTAGGACATTTTATTAGCCTTTACTGGTCCATGTATTGATTTTTAATTCTGCTGACTTTGGTATGCTATGCTTAAGAAACGTTAAACTTAAACCATTTAAAATTTAGCTACATAAAAAAATACAGCTATATGGATTACGAAAAACTCTTGACCTCCATTTTGTAATGTCCGATGAAGCACTTCAAAAATATTCCAGGGCCTACTAAAAAATTATTGATAAATAACTGTTGACATCTGATTTTGCAGGCATATGCTTAAATATTAATTCATAATTGAGTTCTGCAACCATCTTAAAAAACCTTATACGAGCAGATAGCTGATAGAAGTGGTTTACGTCCCATCAGAAAATATATGGGGTGATACATTAAAAAAAAGTAAAAAAACGCCATTTCGTTTTTTGGTTAACCGGAAATGAGAAAAAACTTTTAGTCTAACCAAAACTTGTACCATTGTGAAGTATTTCAGTGAATCAGTGAAAACTGCATGTATCTGTCTTCATTCGTTTAAAAGTTATAAGTTATTGAAATATCGGTAACTCTAATGAAATAATGAAAATATAAAGGGACACATACAGGGTGACCCAGGGGTGTGTGAATGCTCCATAAAATAAAATACAAAGAAGTTATGGAACATGAATACACCCCTGGGTCACCCTGTAGTACATACCTATGATAATCCATTGTGTCCATAGCTTTTCCCAGCGTTCCATCGAAGTTTGGATAATTCATTTTATTTTCACTATTGTCTGTGTTATTATTAAGTTTACTCGTTCTTCTCGGATTTTCTAACATCAGTAAAGTGCCGGGCATATAATCTTCAGACAAAATATCATCTAAGACAATGGAATTCGAAAGAACTTCACCAGTTAAAACTTCTGATAAAGTTTTCAAAAATACTATCATCATTATACCCGCCACCTGCATTTTGTAGTAAATTTGTTCAGCTTAATATTTTCTTGAAACGGTGCAGCCAATTTGCATATATTTGTTAGTACACTGAAAAAAAGTCTTGTGTTTAACCTAGTGCAAATATTCTAAAAATATTATTAGGAAACGCTTGGGTATGACATAACTGTAGAAATTAGGAACCTAGAAAACCATATTCGTAACAAACATTACACAGTTTTGAGGATGCAATACTTTCGGGTTCAATGGAGACTTAATGAAAATATATTAATTCTAAAAGTAGAAATTCTGTACACACAATTACATCCCTATGGTCTATCGGCTTGTTGTCTCTCATATGGAAAATTGCATCAATGCAAACAGACTACATATAGAAATAATAATTAACATCTTAGTACTAAATTACTGTTTGGTAAACAAAAATATGGGGTAGTAGTGTGTGTTTTTAAGTTTTACATATAAAATAAATGGGTCCCACATAGTAGTGTCCTGTGCCCGATATTGTAAACTCTTTATTTTAGAATATTTTACCTATATTGATACATTCGCATGCTGGAGTTTATTTAAAGAACCGTAGCGATCGTGGTACTCAGTTTCGTAAATTAAGCTTTTCTTCTGACTTTCTCCGAGGTATTTTTCACTTCCTGTGTGCTTCCAGCCTCCTAGCCTCTTGATTGGCCCTACTATAAAAAACTTCTTTTTCCTCTCCGAATTTCATTCTTTGTACCAGCCTTTAAAATTTTCTTCTTGTTGACTTCTTCAGGATTCTGAAAATGATCCCCTGTAACTTCCTAAATTATAGTATAGTATACTCTAATTTATTGAGCTCTGTAGCTCTGTGGCTTCCTCCTACCTACGAAAAGGATCACTAATAGTTTCTTCCTAGGACCAGTAGATAAGCACGAACTAGTGCAAACCATAAACAGCATTCAAAATAAATTTTCCTGTGGAAATCATGGCTTGTCCACTAAAATATTTTCAAATATACCTGATGTAGTAATTAACATGTTAACTTCGAATCTGGTATCTTTCCGAGCTGTCTAAAAACATCTATAAATAATAATCCCACTTCATAAGGGTGGCGACAAAACCGAAACCAGTAACTATAGACCTATTGCTTTATTACCTACCTTATTGAAGATAATAGAAAGGCTAATGAAAAATCGCCTACTGCCCTTTCTTTCCAAACAAAACATCCTTACACCTCATCAGTATGGTTTCCTTCCTAAAAAATGCACTAGTGACGCAATGCTTTCCGTTCTTAATGAAATATATACATCACTTAATGATAGACTTTTCCAACTTCAGTATTTTGTGACTTCGCAAAGGCCTTTCATTGTGTTAATCATGAAATCTTAATTAAGAAACTACAAATTTATGGCGTACGGGGTTCTCCTTTGCAATGGTTTAAAACTTACTTAGAAAATAGAAATCAGCAGGTACGTGCTAATGGTGCTGATTCTTCAAATCTGCCAGTTAGCAGTGGAGTACCTCAAGGTTCAATGTTACGTCCAATTTTATTTTTATTATTCATCATCATATCACAGACTTAAAAATAAGTGGAAGAATTACTTTATTTGCCGATGACACGAGTGTAACCTGGAGTAGTGCTGATATACAGACATTACAATCTAGCATAAACAAAGATCTAGTAACTATCAAGTCCTGGTCTGACTCGAATGAGCTTTGTTTCAACACCATAAAATCGTAGCAATGTCTTACAGAGGTACTTTACAGCCTATAACTCTAAGCAATAATCCGATTCTTTTTAGGTCTTTATATGGACAAATTCCTGAAATGGTCCACTCATATGGATACCTTGGCAAACAAATTATCTTCTTCATGTTTTGCCATTAAAACTGTTTCTAAAGAGCTAACCCCTACTACTGCATTAATGACCTACTTTTCCTTATTCGAATCTCACCTTCGCTATGGTTTAGCGTTCTGGGGTTCTTGTAGCTTATACCACTTCGAATCTATTTTCAAATTACAAAAAAGAGCAATTCGTTATGTATTTGGTTTAAGTAGTAGGACACACTGTGAAAATTACTTTAAAAATTTCAAAATTCTAACCCTTCCTGCTCTATTTATCTTTGAATCCGTCTGCTTAGTTTACAGAGCACATTCAAAAGTTATCGGAAAGACCAACTCGAAGATATCCTATAAGATATTTAGATAATGATGTTTACTTAACTATTCCCACCTCTGACCTAATAAAAAATTCTATTACCTACAATGCAAAAAAATTGTATAATAACCTCCCGTTACAGCTATAAATTCATATGATAAGTTCAGAAGATCGACTAGGGCTTTTCTTCAAGAAAGACCATTTTACACAGTGGCAGAATTCTATAACGTGCCTTAGACTTTTGGGTTGCAGCATATAGGAGCAATAATTAAATTAAGTTAATTTGAAAATTTTAATTTGAACAATAATTTATAGTGACGGATATTGCATATCCAATGCAATTGTTATTAATATTTTGTTTGTGTTTTGTTTTGTCTTGTAATTTATTTTATTATGATTAGTTTCGCTTTGTCTATAAATGTTTGTAATTTTTCTATGACAATAAAGCATATTCTCTCTCTCTCTCTCAATACAGTGTGAAACAGAACTCAAATCAAGCAATATCTCAAAATTTTTAAATGGATCACCCTATAAGTCTTTTTACAATTTGTTAGTACTATTAATAAGCTTTGAAACGATACAGTACATTAATGGAAACCTGCAGATATTTTATGATAACGGAAAAATCATGCACCCAGTAAATGTACTAGCTCACACAAAATTTGAAAGTTTTATCTCTTACCACAACGACGTAATCCTCCGATACGTTTAGTAAATAACAAATTAAAACTCATAAATTAACAAAAATAAATAAAAGCATATAAACACAAAAAAAGTACTTACTTTTTTCCAGTGTACGAGCTAATACGTTTAGACCGCGATCATGACCACATTTCGAGCCGAAGAGAAAAACAAAAGAACAACAACTAGATGTTTGTCTTCCACGAAGTGGGTGACAAGACTGCGTAAAATTTTGTCAACCAGATAGAAATATGTAGCGGAAAATCACATAACGCTGCACTTGGTTATCAAAGGCCTAATTTAAAAATCCGTTATAAGTACGATAGAAAATTGAGGAAAGGTAATTAAGATACATCATCGTTTTTGATCTAACGATTACGGATAGTTATTTTGTGATTATCTTATAATGAAAAATAGAATATGTTTAAGTTTTATGATACTTGAATTGATATACATCTAAGTTTGGCAAAATTTATAAACAAGAAACAGAAATATACCGCCTATTTTGAAGACATATACCCGGAGAGCTTCGTGCCGTCATAAGGGAGCCGCGAAATATTCAAAATAGTAAGTATCTATTTTCAATTTTTCGCTGTTAAATGGGCAATCGGTTTTAAAAAGGAAAGTTTTCCAATTTTTCAAGGAAATCAAAAATTTAGAAAAAGAATCTGATGTATTAAGGGCGCCGCGGAAAAAATCCTATTATTTAAGGAGACACAAACCGAAAAAGATTGGGAACCTCTGGGATAGTCTAAAAATCCAATTGGCTCTTAACAAATCCACAGGTGAGAACCTTATAAGCGAGTGTATATAAAGATTGCAGTGAAAGCCAAGACATCATTTGCAACGCTGGCAAGAGTAGGTGTTCATAAACAATACGGTGTTCTGACATGGAGTCGATATGCCTAAATGTAGCAATAATATGGCAAACAGATGAATAAAAAGGGTAATCGCAAACTTAGCAGAGAGCAATTCTAATCTGTCACTTATATAGTACAGCACCAAACAAAGCGCTGCTAATCATAGCTAACGGCGGGTTTACATATGCATAGATTTGCTGGCGCCAATAAGCAGGCCAGTTAAACTTTCACGCCAATATATGTTTACGTTCACAAGTGAATTTGGAATCGCCACTTTTATTTTGGATCATAGAATAGTACTAGACAGAGTTCGATGTAAAAAAATATCTGGCAATATACTTCGTAAAAGCTACAGAATAGTTGCGCTTATTGTAGTGGAAGAAATGATTAGTGATTTAGAAAGAAAAAAGAAGCATATGCTTATGCTAGACTCTGCTTTATCGGTACCTTCAATTTTCTTGTATCCAGGCACTCATTTTTGTGTCGTTTGTGAGATTGTGCAGACACTTCCATGATTCACTAAGAAATATTATTATTATTAATGTCGAAACATTTGCTGCATTTAGGCGCTTCTTGGCAATGTTCTGTTTTATGGTTGAATGATGAACATTTGTTGCATGGTATGGTGGTAGGATTGGGAGCTAAGCTTGGATATACCGGATAATGGCAATTTTTGTAGAAAAGCCCATTTTTTAACAGGTATTCTGTTGTTTGCTGTTTAGGTGTTATTATTCGAATCAAACCCGTACGCATATCAGTAGAACGAGATATTATTCGCTTGCAAAAACGATGTTCTAGGTTGTTTCCTGGCAGATGTTGACTTATTTTTTCGTCTTCTATGTCTTTTTCCATGTTGGCTATTACAACTGAATAGGATGGTGGAGAAATTGATTTAACTGGGGATGTGTTGGGTGTTGTTTCCTTATAGTAGGCTATTATTTTGTTGTTTTTTAATTTATCCAGAGTTTTTATAAGCACATCTTTATCATTGTCCCTTTTAAGAAGGAATCCTAAATTCGTTTTAAGAATGACATCAGTACTATTTGGTTATTCAGTTTGCCAAATATCAGATATGGTTATTCTGGTGTGATTTGTGTTTGTTGTCGAGAAATAGAAGAGATGTTTGTATTTTTTGTTGAGTAAGGCATCATTTTATCCGATTGATTGTTGTTAGAAAACAAGTGTCTCTGTTAAATTGACCTCTTTTTTGGTTTTGAATCATATCTGTGTTTGAGTTTTTTGTTTCCTGACTTATTGATTTTTGGATTATAGTCTGGGTGCTTTGAGGCGGTTTATCGATAAGGAGCTTCCTGGATTCGATTCATTTTTCTTCTTTTTACGTTTATGTTTCAATTTGTGCCATGTTCCTTGATCATTTCCATTTCACTATATTCTCCACTACTTTCAGAACTCATGCCACTTAGGGAGCCGCACTATATTTACTGATGCACACTGGTTGTGTTCTCTTCAATGGTTTGTTGAGAACTGCACTAAGAAATAATTATTCTCTAAAACTTAATTTGACTTGCTAAGTGAACTTCAATTTTCCAACATTATAAACAAAAAAGAAATTTCTTGATTTACAACAATCATTTAATAATACGATCGTTTGATTAAAGGAAAAAAAAATTGTAATATGCCGAAAACAAAATCTATTAGTATTATTAACCTTCTCATATTTCCATCATCTTACTTTCAGTGGAGAAAACTCTCATATAAGAGATTTGAATAGGGTTGGCAATACTGATGGTGTGTGTGATGCTCCTCGACTGGCTCCGGGGCCTTAATCATGATGAATAGCGGAGGGATGACTCGACGAAAATTTCTCGGTTACATACCGGCCAATAAAACAGATTAGGTTAAGGATTAGATTACGATCAATCATGCGGTTCTTGTCCGATTAAGCGGGAAACGTTTCTCAGGAATGCCGTTCCAAGTTTTCGGTTATTGATGTCCATTCTAGTAGAAGAAAGGGTTGTAGGAACTGGAATGGATACATTCTTCGACGATATTTGATTGGTTGATAGTGGTGTATGTATCCTCAGACGTGGAACTGTATAACATTCTAAATTATTTTACAGAGTATATTGAAAAAAGTGTTAAATTTGCAGGAAAGACATTAATAATACTTATAGTTATATTTTTGACTTTTATCAACATAACTATTTTTAATATATTTATTATAACAAAAATATCAAAAGTAATATCACTGGCTCTAGTGAAAAACGGCATAACTCAAAACGGTACTTTTCAGGAGACTGCTAACAATAAAATAGTCTAAACCATTCCTAAGCCATAACAACATTAGGTAAAGTAACTGCTGTCATAAAAAGGTTATGGGTTATTATTTCTTAGCACAATATTTACATCTTGAAATACTGCAATTCAACAATTTTTTTTTGCAATTTATTTGAAATATGCCCTTAATTAAAATATTTTGGTTATATTATGAAATGGCATAAAATGAAATAAATCTAAACTAACAAACGCCCCCAAAGGAATATTTTGTGTTGTACCTCTTCTTATTAATAACTAATACGACATTAGTGATGTTTTTAGATGTGCTACCTTACTGATTTACTCAATTAGTGATGTTGTACGTGTAAATTTTTCTACTAATAAAGTAATAACAGGATGTAAATTACCGAAATAATCCTGTATTGTAGTTAAAAAAAGTAAATAAACAAAAAATGTGTAATAAAAATGGTAAAACAAATTAACAAAAATTTTTAGCTAACAGTAGTACCTTTTTTACAAAATTAAACAAACACTTATTTTTTATCTTCATAGTCAAATTCTATCAAATCAGGATCTATGTCGACTTCACCTTCAGAAGTTGGCAAGTTCTGATAAAAATCGTGGCAGTCTTAATCAATGTAACGAAGAAGAGCAAAAATATCTTGTTTCTTTTTAACGGGTATAGGTATGTTCGTTTATGTTTATGTTTATGATCGTTTATGAGGTATTAAGTGAAAATATTGCTTTCCACCATGCACGTCATTCTGGAACATCATTAGTTGTTCCCTAGTAACCGGGATATTTTATAATTATGTCTCTAAAGTATCTAAAAAAAATATCTGACGCAGCGCGATTTATGCCTTTGTGGACCTACTCATGTCTGGATAACCTAAATCGATATGCACGACGAGTTATGCCCTTAGTACTTTTTGAAAATACTATTTAGGATTAAGATAGAGTTATACCCTTTTGCTAGGGTATAGAGTTGGACCTGCAGGTGCTAAAAAACAAATAAAAACATAAGGACATAACTATACCTGTTCTTGTTTTCACTAGAGGCAGCGACATGCTGTACTATTTACAAAATCGTTACATTGATTTAACTGGAATATTCCAGTTATTTTAACGAACTACCTTATTTTTACCGCAACAGGAATTTCCTGTTTAATAAACAAACTAGATAGTTGTATTCGAAGCTTCGAACTTCAGTTTTTACAGGAATTTCCAGTAATTAATTGGAAATGTAATTTTCCATTGAATTAAAGATCTTTCATTCATACATTATAGTACTAGTTAGTTGTATTCGAAGCTTATAACCTGAGCTTTTACAGGAACTTCCTGTAGTTACTGGAATTTCTTGCATTTCCTATTTAATTTCCATGGAATTTTACTGTACCTAGTATTTAACTGGAATTTCTTGCATTTCCTATTTCATTTTCATGGAATTTTACTGGAAGTTTTCGGTTAGTTCTGCCGCAGAGCATTATTGTAATTTAGGGTACTTCCTGTCAGTATTCAAGAGCTATATAGGCCGGGTATAAAAAATATGAAATTCAGAATGATAAAGTTTAAATTTCTTTATTAAAGAAAACAATAATCATTGTAATGTGAACATGATAGAAGAACAATAATTCTTAAAACAAATAAAAAAATACCTTCTGCAAGCTTCAGCGGCTTCTTCAAATTGGCCTTCATGTCGGACACTGAGGATGAGTCTACGCGAGTCTTGATGGTATTTAACAACCTTTCCCTTGTGAGGGAAAATTTCCTAGTTAGTACCTCTTTATGGTCGGGGTGTATAACATTAACTACTAACTAACTAACTAAAAGGAAGACGATAACATTTACAAATCATTAGGTACTACCTTAAAAAGTTATCTTCGCTTTTAAAGATGATACAGTATCAAACATATTTCAATCTGGACGATTCCATGAGGTAAGTGTTTCAACAATAAAAACTGGAAACATTTTTAAAATGTTCAATATGTTTTATTGTGTAAATCATAGTGTTTTATGTGTCCACATATTAATTTATTAAAATGCCAATATATTTTTTCTATAATTTGGGCTTAGCAACACCTAATTCTTATGTTTTGATTGACGATTGCTTCAATAAACATAGTTTCAGCCAAACAATTTGAAATAATGATATTTACTCACTTCTGAATGTTTCAGAGTAATTGGTCAAACCACATCCTCTTAAATAGCCGGCGACATCATCGTCGCTGGCTGCTAATTCCATTGTATCAGTCGTTTCACCAATTATCGAATATAGTCTCTCTTCCCCATCAACCCCATCTAAGACAATCGGGCCCAAATGGTATAAAAAGTGCATTTGAATAGAAAAATGGCGTCCGCATATGCCACATAGGTAATCACATACGGGTATACAACAATCAACGAACCAACACGAATGACGAATGACTCAATAATGAGTTACCGCGTCGGCGCGTACTGCTCAAAGTAGCGGATTGAATTGTGAGATTTACAGGATATTCCTGTAACATTTGCGGTATTATATTCCGGTTGCACCTACGGTTCCTACCTACGTGTGTTTTCCAATAATATCTTGTAAATATAGCAAAATATTATTCTATATACACAGGAAATATTCCTGATAAATTAACAGTACCTTATTAGTGCTATACTTACCGTTTTTCCTGTTCATACGACTCAAGTCACTTTAGCTGGAATCGGCCTGCTAGATTGCAAATACAGATTGTTCTCAGGACGGTTTTTTCCTGTTATAATAACAATAGTTGCGAAATTCCCGGGCTTCTTTTTCTCAGTGTATTATTTTTTTAATTAAATTACCTATTAAATTCGCCAGGACCTTGGGACACGGTACACTTTCCCCTCTATTAGACAATCTCCTAATGTCTACAAAAATCTAAAATAGTCCAAGGACCTAAAATTTTAAGAAAGTAGAAGGGAGCAGTATACTCCAGGCCCCCTGGATCCAAAATACCCGTCACGTCCCACTTGATATTGAACAATTGAACATGTAATAATACAGGTGTGTTAGATGTGAGTTTAAAGGATAGAGGGGAGGTAGTTACAGAGAGCTAACACGTGCCGCTTTCGACAGCCTCACGTGTCATTTCTAATTACATGCAAATAGGGAACGAAAGGGTTAGGAGGCGGCTGTAAGGGCGTGGATGGGCCGGAAAGTGGCGGGTAATTTTGTTGATAGAAGGCAGATTTAGGACGGCGGTAGCGGTCGATCATTCCTACCTGAACGCAATAGTAAACAGTTTGTTTTTTAATTTTCTAACCGGCAGAATGTTTGCTTTGTATTAACCCTAATTTTGCATTTGTTTCTTTGGGTAAAAGGGGCACTGGTTTGGATAATGTTTGGGATAATAATACAAAATTAAAACCGGCCGTTTTCGAAACAGAATCCATTTCAGAAGGTAAAGATTTTGACGCAAGAGCTTCTTGTTATAACAGTGTAACCATAACTTTTGACATTACTTCTTGAAATGTGAATGTAATATCTAAGTACGTCTTGCCGCGGTTAGACTTTAGATGGGTGACTACTGATATGCGGACCGGGTTGTCCTTTCGGCCTTGCTGGGAAATCGGACGTTAAAAGGTAAGGCCCCGTCAGTTCTGACTCGCACAAGCCTGTGGATTTTGACGGTTGCTCGCAGGGAGGCAATCAGGATGATGGTGCATTTCTCCCAGTTAATATCGAACTTATTAGTACTTTTAATACAAGTATCAAACATTTACCGTAAAACTTAAAAATGTGTCTTGTCGAATTTTGAATACCCTCGCTTGCTCGCTTGGTGGGTACTGAAATCTTATTCTAGTTATACGTATGAACTAGCATTTAAAGTGGACTGTATTTGCTTGTAGTATTGAAAGCCAATCTCTTAAATTTCCAAACAGTATTGATGATGAAATGAAAGAGCACACTTCCTTAAAATTTGTATTAACAACAAGAAATATAATAACACTTTTTAGAACCATTTCTTCAGAGTGATCCCGGAATGCTATTTTCACCAAATACAAAAGGCTATTTTAGTTATAGTGGCTATATGTGCTTCCGGCTTTAGGTCTGATGTTATTATTACCCAAAGGTCATTTTGGATCAAGACTGGTGTTAAAAATTTATTATTGATACCATAGAGAGTTCCAGGATTGTTGGATCCCGTATGCAGTACAGTACATTTTTCAGAATTCAGTGGCATTAGCCACTGCTGAGACCAATTGGCCACTGTATCCATGTCTCTTTGCATGGTTATGACATGTTGGAGGGGATTGTAATATATTTTTTGTCATCTGCAAACAAGGCTTTGTTAGAAGTGATTGAGTGATTGATTTGTCTAAGTCACTGATATACAATATAAACTGTTCCTTGAGGTACACCACTGTTTACAGGGTAATTCGCTGATAGCTGATTATTTACACGCTTTCAGAAATGTCTATTTGTTCTCGATCCAATACAACAAATTACCTCTATTACCAAAATGTTGTAATTTACTTAGCAATCTCCTGTTTGGCACTTTGTCGAACGCTTTTTCATAGTCCAGGTAAATTATATAAACAGGTTATGCCTATAGACTAATGGCAAAAGTTCAGGTGTTTGTTAAGTTTCACTTACTTTGAAATGAAAATATGATTTATAAACAACTCTTTGTGAAATGAAATTAGAGTTTTAAACTACTCTTTGTAAATTGAAATGAAATTGTAAATATGCTGTGACTAGCCATCACAGGAGTTAAAACGTAACTGAATTTTAAATTGAAAAATGCTGTGACTGACCGTATTTGGTCTATCCATCACAGGGCGTTGACAATGCCTCTCACTTACTTGTTATGGAATCATTTGGATATTGCTCGAGCAGGCACACCCCCTAAGTTGTGTGCCGTATGTTCACACAGGCTTTAGAACCTGCTTCTATATCATCAGTTTATTTCGGGTTGATATTTCAGAATATCTACCTAATAGCCAATACATTTTTCTGTATTCAAGATTCAGTTCTTCTTTGGGGGTGGGGATGCTCAAGCACACCACCGCGTAAGTTATATCACGAATGGCGAGTTGGACTCCGGGCTCATAGGTGCAAGTCCCGTCCTACCAACTAACTGTTTTTCATGTCATCAGAGTAACTGAAAAGCCTGTAAACCTCCATTATTACTGTTCAAAGGCTCTTTCTTCTTCTTCTTCCCTTTTTTCCAATATGTGTTTTATGAGGCCGTGTATTTTCGACCACTTTCTTTTACTTTCTGTCATGCTATATCTCTCCCATCTATTGCATTCAAAAATTGTATGAGCAAGACTGTCAATCTCTCCGCAATAAAGGCATACTTAGTCAGCTACTTTACCGATTCAAAACGTGTATACTCTAATAGAGCCATGGCCAGTGAGAAAATACTCCTAGCTTTTGTGCTATCCATTAGTTAATATCTGGAATAATTTCCTTTGTCCACTGTGCAACTCTAGTGGCATCTCATCTCTGTTGCCAAGTTGTTATAAATTTTGCCCTTGATCTATATTTGGCTGACTCCAGGTGTTCTCCTTCTTCGTTGAAAAGCTCTACTCTTTCTCGGACAGCAGATCTATGGGTATTACTCCTGCAATAACTTGTAGGGATTTTAAGGAGTTAAAAGCGATTTCCTCTGAGTTGCTTCCACTATTTTTCTTCATCGTGCAATCCCGATTACTTCTCCCCATACTGGTGCTCCATATAAAGTAATAGACTGCATCACTCCTGCCAGTACCTTTCTTTTTTCTGAAGATGGTCCACCAATATTCGGAATAACAGGTGGGCTATACTTACCTCTGCTTTTTTGGTGCTTCTTTTGATATGTCCGTTGAAGCTCAGTTTATTATCGATCCAGATTCCGAGATATTTGACCACTTTTGGAGGAATAATTCTTTTTTCTTCTTAAATCGAAAGAACGTTACTTCGCATCTATGTTAATGCCTAGATACTTAGCCATGTTTGTATATGGAATAATATCATTGTTAATACTTATTGATATTTGTTCAGTGTGTTAATTTAATAAATAACAGACTGTGTGTTTTTAGAATGATATTAGTTTTTTATTGAAAAAGAATCAGACATTTTGTCACAAAATAACCGAGCAGAATGAAATAACGTAGGTGAATAAAACCATTTTTCTTTTAGATACAGACCATGAAAATTGCCTGGACCATAGATCTTCAAACGACCGAATAGTCATAATTCAAAAAATAAGATTTAGTCTTACAACAGCGGGTTGCTCATAATACTTATTTACAACTTTCACTGCATTCTTATCTTTTAACAAATTGTGGGAAAAATAGAAAAAGCTTTTTTATTGCCGTAATAATACATGGGTTTATCAGTCGTCTACTCTTTTGGACTGAGTAGTAAATACAGGGTGTACCTTTTTTCTACTACTCTTAGAGATGCATCAAATCAAACTAGTTTGATTTGTCAAGGCAAGATGAAAGGTTTTGCGTGATCTCTGAAGTTAGCTCCTACCATCTCTCTGATTTTTTTTTCTGTAACATGAAAACGTCACTTGCTGCTGATACCGAACCCTATAATCATATCCCATATTGCAAATGACATTGTATTAGACCGAAATATGCATCTTTGCTTACCACACTTCTCATTCTCCTCAGGGCAAAGCGACCTTTGGACAGATTTAATTTTAAATGAAAAAGAAAAGAATCCGCTATGTCAACATATAATGGTAAATCATTTATGTATAAAACGAACAGAAGAGGGTCCAACACCGATCCTTGGGGAACTCCATGTTTGATTGACTGTATATCAGATGTAATGTTGTTGTAGACAATATATTGCTTTCTACCAGTTAAGAATGATTTTACAAATCTATTGCTGAACCTCTTATCCCATATTTTTCTATCTTATTTAAAAGCATGTCATGTTCATTCACGATCGAATGCTTTTGAGAGGTCACACAACATAGCTCTGCATGAACAATGTCTGTTACAGCTTGAGTAGTTGAATGTAACATTGTAAAACCGACATACCTACACCGACTACTAGACAAAATTTGTTTAGAAAATCTCGTAAATTTCAGTGGGTTGATAGTGAACAACGCTTTTACATTTGTTGTAAATAAGCAAGATTTCCTTTCATTCAGCCCCGATAGGCCCATTGTATTCATTTCGCTCTCTCTGAATACTAATATTCGAATTCGTAGGGCCCCAGTGGAATTTATTTCATAAATACAAAATTGTTCCATTGCCTAATTCATTAGACAAATCACTGACAGCTTTGAATTCTCCGCCATTGTGCTTAGAATATCAAGAAGAGGCAGAGAATTTGAATAGTTCTGACATTTGTTTCATTAAAAGAAGTTTAGATTTGGTTTAATATAATTTTAACGTTTCATTTGAAAATTGGAAGAATAGAAGCAATATTTAAATTTTTGGTAAATATCAATAAATACATATTTGGCCATTTTCATTTGACTTATGATGAAGTCTAGTTTGAATTACAAATGCAGATCGTTTTCAATGCAATTCATATCAGTTTTGGTTTAAAAGCAAATATTCAGAATAACTTGCCTAATTAAAAAGGCATACCAAGGAAAAAGGACGCTTAGCCATTTTCCTAGACCTAATGCTTGATAAAGTGTCTATGTGCCACCAATGAATAAACTGAAAATTAAGATACCAAGACAACATTCAGAATTATTAGACTCATACATATCGGCAGGCGTACTTCAAGGAAACATGTTGGGGCAATTTTCTATCCCACAAATGGAACACGTCACCATTTCGACATTTGGTGATGACACAACTATTCTAGCTATTGGTAAAATAAACATCTCGACTTAAAAGTGGAGAGTAAAAATAAATAAAAGCTAATCAGTACACTTCTCCTTCAGCGAATTATCTTGGAATTGATTTGGACGTGAAGCTTCGTTGGGTGAAGAGCAAAACGCTAAAATTTGACCAACTATTCTTTTTCACATCTTGTATACAGGGTGTCCCAAGACGTATTGTACACAGTCCACCCATAAGTACTATGGAACGAGGCCATTTCATATCTGGTATTAAAAAATGCTTTGTTGCGTTTTTGACAGATACAGGGTGATATTTGAAAATATGTGAATTATTCTACGTTAAGTATATCTAAAAGTAAAAATCTCAGACCAATCAAATTTGGCAAACTGAGTGTGCTGCCTGAGCTCAATAAAATAGGTTTTTAGAAAACAACACCCTGTAAGCCAGATCAGACAATTTTTATTTTTCTCACTTTTAAAAAAAATTGAACGCCCAACTTTTTGTTTTCTGCAGGAAGAAATAAAACTTTGAAAAATAGTATAATTTTAATGGATTCACATTCTTCTTATGACTGATGCGGCACTACTTTGATAGCACATCATCATTTTTCAACAACAATCATAAGGACAGTTCGTTTTACTCGATATAATCAACCGTTGAAATTCCAGGGCCGTATTTATTTTTTAAAGTTTTTATTGATCCTGTAAAAACAACACCCTGTAAAGCGAGTTGTACAAATTTTCTTTCTGTAACGTCAAAGAAAAAACAATTACTTTTGATTATTGTGCAAATGCAAGTAGGCTTTGAATTCGCTTTGACGTCCATTTTTGTGAAAGAACGTGGTGAGAGACTGACAGAAGACCAAAAAGAGGTTATTTTGGAAATGGTAAATCAAAATGAGAAGCTAAGTAACCGGCGAATATCCAGTATTTTGAATATTTCTAAGTCCACAGTTTTCAGGACGTTAAAGAAAGATCTCCTCCATCCATGTCACCCTCAACTGGTACAGAGACTGCAAAAAATAAATATGGCCCTGGAATTACAACGGTTGATTGAATAATACTTTATATCGAGTAAAATGAACTTTCCTTATGATTTTTGTTGAAAAAAGATGATATGCTATCAATGTAGTGCCGCATCAGTCATAAAAAGAATGTGGTTTTTTTTTTAACCGTTGCTTAGTATCATCCTTAAGCTTTAAAGTGAGAAAAATAAAAATTGTCTGATCTGGCTTTTCAAAAAACCCTAAAAAATCTAAAAAAAATTAAGTCCGGATCTGAAATTAAAATTTGTTTAATACCTATTTTATTGATCTCAGGGAGCACACTCAGTGTGCCAAATTTGATTGGTCTGAGATTTTTACTTTTAGATACACTTAACGTAGAATAATTCACATATTTTTAAATATCACCCTGTATATCCGTCAAAAACGCAACAAGGCATTTTTTAATACCAGATATGAAATGGCCTCGATCCATAGTACTTATGGTTGGACTGTGTACAGTACGTCGCGGGACACCCAGGGTGTTTCATAGTTAAACCGACATACGTTAACTGTAAATAGAGGGTACTTAGGTGTTTCCAAATAACCTTAGTTACTGGATCTAACGCCTTTAATAACCGAGATACGGGTTGTTTCATCCATTTCGGCCAACATTTTGATAAGCCGTAACTTTAGAACCACCCTGTAGATTTTTAGATGTGCTACCATCTATGGTAAGAAGAGAGTATTGACATTAAATTTTGACTGAATCTAGTCAAGATGTCACTCTCTTCTTTTTTATCCCATTCAGAGATTAATACAAAGTGAGTAAACCAGTAAGGAATTTTAATTTATTAGATTCGACATCCTAAGACCGGTTTCTGTCTTTCGACTTCATCAGTTAGGCTTTTCGAATCCAATAAATAAAATTCCAAACTCGTACAAGTCAATAGCTATATCCGCTATAAGATAACATTTTTAGATGTGCTACCATCTATGGTAAGAAGAGAGTATTGACATTAAATTTTGACTGAATCTAGTCAAGATGTCACTCTCTTCTTTTTTATCCCATTCAGAGATTAATACAAAGTGAGTAAACCAGTAAGGAATTTTAATTTATTAGATTCGACATCCTAAGACCGGTTTCTGTCTTTCGACTTCATCAGTTAGGCTTTTCGAATCCAATAAATAAAATTCCAAACTCGTACAAGTCAATAGCTATATCCGCTATAAGATAACATTTTTAGATGTGCTACCATCAATGGTAAGAAGAGAGTATTGACATTAAATTTTGACTGAATCTAGTCAAGATGTCACTCTCTTCTTTTTTATCCCATTCAGAGATTAATACAAAGTGAGTAAACCAGTAAGGAATTTTAATTTATTAGATTCGACATCCTAAGACCGGTTTCTGTCTTTCGACTTCATCAGTTAGGCTTTTCGAATCTAATAAATTAAAATTCCTTACTGGTTTACTCACTTTGTATTAATCTCTGAATGGGATAAAAAAGAAGAGAGTGACATCTTGACTAGATTCAGTCAAAATTTAATGTCAATACTCTCTTCTTACCATAGATGGTAGCACATCTAAAAATGTTATCTTATAGCGGATATAGCTATTGACTTGTACGAGTTTGGAATTTTATTTATTGGATTCGAAAAGCCTAACTGATGAAGTCGAAAGACAGAAACCGGTCTTAGGATGTCGAATCTAATAAATTAAAATTCCTTACTGGTTTACTCACTTTGTATTAATCTCTGAATGGGATAAAAAAGAAGAGAGTGACATCTTGACTAGATTCAGTCAAAATTTAATGTCAATACTCTCTTCTTACCATTGATGGTAGCACATCTAAAAATGTTATCTTATAGCGGATATAGCTATTGACTTGTACGAGTTTGGAATTTTATTTATTGGATTCGAAAAGCCTAACTGATGAAGTCGAAAGACAGAAACCGGTCTTAGGATGTCGAATCTAATAAATTAAAATTCCTTACTGGTTTACTCACTTTGTATTAATCTCTGAATGGGATAAAAAAGAAGAGAGTGACATCTTGACTAGATTCAGTCAAAATTTAATGTCAATACTCTCTTCTTACCATAGATGGTAGCACATCTAAAAATGTTATCTTATAGCGGATATAGCTATTGACTTGTACGAGTTTGGAATTTTATTTATTGGATTCGAAAAGCCTAACTGATGAAGTCGAAAGACAGAAACCGGTCTTAGGATGTCGAATCTAATAAATTAAAATTCCTTACTGGTTTACCCTGTAGATTTCTCTTATACTTGTTACAGCTATAGTGTGTTAATAGCTCAATCTTGTAGTGTAAAAGAAGAATTTGTAAAATTTGAAAATCCCCAAAACAACACCCTGTATATCAGGTTTTTTAAAATTGGGATGGATATTTGAAAAGAACGGAAAAAAATGAGTTGAAGTGAAATTTTTTTTTGCACATCCCATTCTACTACTAGAGTTTTAACGTCAAATTACATCAAATGCATTTTTTTCATTTTGTAACTTTCGAAATACCTGGTAGATTTCTTTCATATTTGGTAAAGGTATTATTTTTTAGTAGCCTAATCGTATAATGTAAGGTAAAAATCCAGATACAGATTAAGAAAAATTTATAAAATTTGAAAATCCCCAAAGCAACACGCTGTACATCAGATTTTTTTTAAATAGGATTAAACATTCGAAACGAATGGAAAAAACTGACATATACTGATATATTTTTATAAATGCACATCTTGCTCTACATATTACTAAAGTTTTAAAGTTAAAATTGAATTGATGCAATACTTATTGTCATTTTCATAAGCCATAACTTTGGAAACACCCTGTAGATTTCTCTCATATTTGGTACAGGTAGATTGTTTAAATAGCCCAATCGTACAATAAAAGAACTAAAGTTAAAATCCAAATCCAGATTAACAAAAATTTGTAAAAGTTGATAATCTCTAAAATAGCACCCTGTATATCAGATTTTTGTAAATGTAAAAAAGAAAGGGAAAAGAAAAAAGATGTGTTATAATGTATTGAAATATTTTGTGCACAAGGGCGTTCTACAAAAAAAATACAGATTTAATTCTTCTTAATCCGGATCTGGATTTTAATTGTAGTTCTTACACTATAGGATTGGGCTATTAACACACTATACCTGTACCAAGTAAGAAAGAAATCTACAGGGTGGTTCTAAAGTTAAGGCTTATCAAAATATTGGCCGAAATGGATGAAACACCCCGTATCTCGCTTATTAAAGGCGTTAGACCCAGTAACCAATGTTCTTTGGAATCACCTAAGTACCCTCTATTTACAGTCAACGTATGTCGGTTTAACTATGAAACACCCTGTATATCCTTCGTTTTAAGTAATTTTTATTAACGGAGTTTGTATTTTTTTACTTTTATTTTAAATCACTTTAATTACATTTTAATTTGAGTATAACCAAACTCTAGTTAGTTATTTTAAATTGTATTTCCTTACAATTTTCGTATATGAACGAATTCCTCGCACTCCTGTAACGATGTCTCTACTTTGGAGGCTTGTAACGAAGGGTCATGACTTATTCAGTTAACTTTACTTCAAAAAATTGTAAGAACTGTCAATTTTGTTGGATTTTTAGTTAGTTGGAATAAGAGCAGAAATATAGTGTGACAAACAGCTTAACTTTCTTTCGTAATCCGCTATAATTGGGGAACAAACTAGGCTGATTGGGTCAAGAAACACAGTTTAGTCCTTCCTAACGAGTAAACCAAATTAAGAGAAAACATACAGTGTAAGTTTCTCCTCTTATCAGGTCTCCTAATCACGCTATTCTGGCCTAATCCAGAGAGGCAGAGTGAAGACAGAGTAGTCAATTAGCAACGCCTCATGACATTTCAGCCACAGATTAATCGTGTACTGTCCATCAAAATTTGGCGGAGACACACAGCTGGCTTCTCAATATTACATGGATTCTGTTTATATGTACTAAATATTACATGAAGAGAGAAAAACATAAGCAAACTTGTCATAAAACTTTACGTTACATCGAAGTATAATAGCATATTAAAACGGTCTCAACGTCCTATGATTTTTGTTGTTTTTGTTCCAAAAAGTGAATATATTGTCGTGAAAAGACAATTTATTATTTATATAAAATGATGTAATTCTCGTAGTTTATTAAAAAACTAGAAAAAAGAACAATTATAACAAATACTCTGTGAACAAATTAAACTCTCTTTCATCCAAACCTTTTAAAACCCACACAAAAGATATCTTATTAAACAAATTTATTTATTTCTAAATTAATTTTCCTCTGCCACCCTCTAGCAGTGAGTAGATGAACCACTAAGCCCTGTGTCATGCAAATCTATTTTTCGTTTGGTTCTAACTATTTGCATTACTTAACACAGCGCTAGTTTAAAATATTTGTGATTTTTAATAATGAAATATAACCTCACTTTGAGTTATTTATCACGAGTTTTATTTCAAAATAATTCAGTTCTATACCTTCAAGTTTTTAATTGGATCGTCCTTCCTGACTTTGACATTCCTTCTTCGTTCTTGTGATCCTATATGTGGACATTGGAAATCACGGTAATCTCTTCTGGGCCAATCTATTTTATGGATTTTTTTCAGTGAATTGGTTTTCTTATGAGGTACGTATCACTTCTGTTTTTAGATTTTTGTTTTTTCTTGAGAAACTCTACACTCTTCCCAAATTTTAACGTCTTATTTTTTTTATTTCCAATCCACCCTCTTTTTTTTAAACAAACTTTTTTCGAATCGTAGATTTTTCGTACCGACATTTCAAACCAATGGAAATGATCAGAATTTACGATTTTAACCGAGGATTTTCAAATGATTACAAATAAGTTTATTTTTAAATACTTTTTTTAAATTAATGATACATCATTTTATTTGAGTTTTGATTATAAAGACACATCCTGTTGTATTTTCTTTTTACGACTGCTTTTTATTTAAGAGAAATTTTTGAATTGGTAGACGTGTTTTTTGGTTTTTCAGGAAATTATTAATTATTTTTATTCCCATAATCATGTGTCCTAACTGTCAATGTTTACAAACAAACGAGTTTTTATGAATTGCGGTAATAAGGGGCTTATTTTAATATCATTATAATTAAAGTATTAATTCCAGTGGCGTTCCAAAAGACAATCTAATCACTATTAGGACAAATCATTGTACGTCACTGTTTTTTGTATGTTTATTACTTTTCTTGGATTAAGCAATTAAAAACACAATTTTTTTGCCTCTTCAATTTTATTCGTATCTCGCTTCGTGTTTTCATTAAGAAAATTACTTTTTGCAGCCGTTTACGAGGTCGGCCAATGCAGGTTTTGCGTCAATATTCCGCCGTTTTAAACACTGTTTGAAATGATATAAATGGACTGTATAAATTTCGTTTTTTCCAAAATAACTTCAAATGAAACACACACGTTACGTTTAACACTTTTATTGAAAATTTTAACGACGTAACAAATAAAAACTTTACATTTGGTAACACTAAAACAACTGTGACATGGTTTCTGTTAGCCAATCAGAATGCACTTATAATTTTATAACATTTTGTGCAAAGAAAATACGTTAAATGGTTTTGAATAAAATAATGTGCTAATTCGCACTCCTAAGCGTCTCGCAACACGCCCCACTCAAATTGGCTACGTTCAAAAATGCGGATATATAAAGGAATGTGTGCTTACGTGAGAATATGCGCCTACGTCACACGCCACTAGCAGGTGGTCTAACGGACCCGGAAGTCCGCGATGCTTTAAAATGCAGTTCTTCCGTCTCAAGATTGACGATTTCGTCTCACTCCTACCCATATCGAGTGAAAGATATTTTATTGTCTTATTTAAATATATTTGGCGAGCTACTAGTACGCTGTTGCCAGTACTTGTTCGTTGCCTAATATACTATTTTATTTTACACAAAAACAATGACAAAAATCGAAAATGTCATAGAAGCCGGACTAATAGCAATATTTTCAAATAGCTCCTGACCCATTCTAGATCGAAAGCAAACAAAGCCTTTTTAAAAGTATGATATTTGGAATAGCAAACATAAATCTCAAATCCACTTATTAAGTACAGAATTGATTCTTATAGTCAAAAACCAATTAAACTTAGAAATGACAGAGAAGTAATTTTCTAATCACCCCATAGCGACCGCCCATGGTTAAACACCCTTCTCTCACCGAAATAATATATATTCAAACGTCACCGAACCATTCCAGCGAAACCCAAGAGTTACTGTTCCCGTTGAATGCCGTGTTCTCTTCCTGTCTGGAAGACAAATAGTATAAATTGAAGGCATTCGGTAAATTTCGGTAATTCCGTGTACACGTATACAGGAAGTCGGCAAGAGGGAATAATAGTTCAGCCATGCTGAAACGATGGCACAAGAAACATGAAACTTCGGCTCGTAATGACTGCTCTAGTTACGCGTATTGTCAGATGTTATAGGCGGCCTTTGGTGTCACTTCCTTATACTCGAAACGGCTGTTGAATTCGACCTTCCTTTAATTCAGGTGGGAGGCTTAACGCATGACGAATACGACACAAAATGAAAGTAATTAATAAAACAGAGCACCGCTGAACGTTAGTTTACGATAGATCATCTACTTATTTAATACTCAAATTTTATGAGATATACCTACTAACTATAAATTCTAATTAACCATCTTAATCTGTTGCTGATTACAGTTTTCTAGATATTATTGCATATAGAAGGTGTAATTTATTAAATCCCTGTGATTTTTGTTGTGGGGCAATATGAAACAGTTAGTTTATGGCCTGCCCATTAATTCCATTAGCAGCTGTAGAAATTCGAGAGTATCCCGAGATAATTCTCCCCAAACTTTTTCTCCTCTATTTTCCCAAATTATTAGTTTCTTAAATAGCGTTATCGATATCCGCAGGTCTTCAGCTTCTGTCATCCAATCATATCGCAGAACACTAGTCAAGGTTTTGTTGACTCCGATTACGACTCCACCGCCATTCAGCTTAGTAGAGGATGTGTCCTCTCTGTCACGTCTGAAGATGTTGAAATTATCACAGAGCAACTCACAAGATCCAATAGAGCTATTGAGCCATGTCTTCGTTAAACAAGGAATTAGTTGATCGATATTTAAAGAATTTTTGAAAATTGTAGATATTTTTGACTTCAATCAGCGGATATTTTGATAATAAATTGGCACAATCATGCAGAAGATAAAAAGGATAAACATTAACAGGGAATTCATTTATTGCATTTTTCTTATATGGTCGGCCTTGGTAATTGTGAGAACTCGAGTATTGCTGTCCTTCCTAGCGTAAATATAACCATCTCGTACCCAAACATATTTATAGCTTTTAATTCTGGCTGTGTCCTTGGCAGTTTTTAAAAGCAATTTATTTGCTTTAGTGAGGTGCTCATTCATGAACAGCTGATTAGATATGTTTTCGACTGTTAGTCCGGGAGCCCGGTTACCGTTCTTCATAGCCTTTCGACGCGGCCAGTATTGAATCTTTTTTGTTTTTTGTAGTCAACTTGATAATAATTGGCTTTGGTTTACCTGGGGCAGCTTCACTTCATAAGAGTTGAATTAAAAAGAAGAATGCCAGATCCAGATAGGCGAAAAGTAGAAAACCGTTTTTTAAAGCTGTTAGACCAAATAGTATAGGTATAGTAGAACCCACCGCTTTATGAGAAAGAAAAAACGCTATAAAAACAGCAAAGGATACCGCCAATAGAAGAAATACTGATTGATCTGGACATTTTTGAGTATTTTAATGTCGAAAACACCGCACACTGTCCATATACATAAAAATAAAATTATATTTTGTCTATTAGGACCTCTGTGCAAAGATCCAATAACCAAGTTACTGGAGATCGTTAGGGGTAATTTGCGTAAAATTTCTATATTGATTAACTTTCTTTAATATGAATTTACATTTTAATTTCTATAACGCATATTAGATTTGAATAGAGGTTGACCACTCCACCTGGCCTATAGCTTCATTTTCTGATCTCTTGTGAGATTCAGAAACGTTGCTAATTAAAATTTTGTTTCAAATTTTAATTCTAAAATTAAAAACACGGCGAATAAAGTCATAAATATTATAAATTAATTAAGCTTACCTACCCTATCTCAACCCTCACCATCGGAATCACTGTCATCAACATTGATAACAAATTTGGTCGGACTCGTTATATAAGAATTTTCTTCTTTGATGACATGTTTGATTTTTTTCTGCCAATCATCTGCTGAAATTTTGTTAATTTCTTCACCAAATTTGCTATCAACCCATCAAATTTGGGAAACACGTTATGACGCCTTATCCTTTTTTTAAGTTGTCCCCAAATTAATTCTATGGGGTTAAATACACAAAAATAGGGCGGAAGGCGCAATACCTCGTGGCCCCTTTTTGATGCCAGGAATCTTTGGGACTACAACCTGATACCACATAATCCATTGGAATATCAGTTAGTGATTGTTCCGATTCTTTAGATCCACTTAAAAAAAACTGTATTTTCCCAAGGACGAAAGATATTGAAATTGACACCGAATAAATAAATAAGAAGTACACTGTAACAATGTTTCAAAATAAAAAAAAGCATGTATATGCACGGAAGCCAAGAATAATATTAATTGAAATAAACTAACGCCACAAATCACCTACCACCTACTATTCACTAAATCAAAAATCAAGTGCGAACACAAGCACAGTGTATCACTGTATGAATATTTTCCTAGCCCTCACTACTGAAGACAATATTTGTCTAACTTCCTACTTCCTACTTTAATTGCAGAACAAAATGATCCCGCTTTATACAAGTCGCTAATACCGACAAAGCCACTTGTCGGCACATCTACATGCCGCTAATACCGACAAAGTCACTTGTCGGCACATCTACAAGCCGCCAAAGTAACCTGTCTGCACATCTGAGAATTTTGTTTCTGTAATTGAAAATGTAAAAACTATAACCACACTTCCATTGTCGCCTCTTATGAGTGTAACCTCACAGTTTAGTTAAATTAATTTAAGACAAAATTTTAATTAGTAATTCAAATCTAATATGCGTTATAGAAATTAAAATGTAAATTCATATTAAACTCATAATTAATAATTATACGCCATTCTCCCCTATAACGATATCCAGCTAAGTTGGTTATTGAATCTTTGCACAGTGGTCCTAATAGCCAAAATATTATTTTATTTTTATGTATATGGACAGTGTACCGTGTTTTCGACTTTAAAGTGCTCAAAAATGTCCAGATTCATGAGCATTTGTTCTATTGGCGGTAATCCTTTGCTGTTTTTTCATTCTCATAAAGGATTGAGTTCGACTATACTCCAAGCGCTCAACTATTTAAAGAATACACCTGCATATAAAAATGCTGGTGTAAAGTTTAACGACAAATAGTTTCACGTTTTTCCTGATATTATATCACAAATCTGCTGATGAAAAATCACAACCACAAAGTCAATACGAAAAAGAAGAAACTGGGTATTTAGACACATTATAGGACTTTGAAGATCCTCATTATTTTTAATTTCACTTTACCTATATATTTTTTTATATATATACTTTTGCATAATAAACTTCATGTCGTGCGACAAATATGTTTTGCACGTGTATCACACAACATTTTTTCTACGATCAAATTAAATTTGTTTTTATTTCCAATTTTATTGAATAGTATTTTAGAATACAAGCAATATTACAAAAACTTATGAATAGTTCTAACAATAAAAAGAACAGTTATCATTATATCATTTAACTTAAACCGACGATAATTTCCTTAAACTAGTTATTTACTTTCACCGACTTCAGATTTTGATAGAGCATCAAAAAGTAAGCTTAGGGTTTGATGTGCTCCTCCGTACCTCTTCGGGAACACCTTCAAAATGGGATCCAAAATATGAAAATATTGAAGTTTAAAATAACATTGACTTTAAAGTCGACATATGTGAATGAAGATGTTGGTAAAAGTGAGTAGACTGTGGCTGTGTTGATTAGAATTAGAACTGTCAATCGAAAATTGTATTGATACTTTCATTATAATTTGTTCGGTCTATGCCAGTGCTAGAAAAGCATTCTCAACTGGTTTAATTTCTATTATTTTGTGGCATGTATAGACACATCGCCCAGTATAATCATTCACATAATTGTTAGTAACAGTTTAAGGTCATGTTCTTGTTCATATTTGTATTACGTGTAAATAGGAAGGTTGATGTCTTACCACGTTCGTTTAATGATTAGATTTCACTTGTATATACAGGGTGTTTCATAGTTAAACCGACATACGTTAACTGTAAATAGAGGGAACTTAGGCGATTCCAAATAACCTTGGTTAATTGGTCTAACTCCTTTAATAACCGAGATACGGGGTGTTTTATCCCTTTCGGCCAATATTTTGATAAGCCGTAACTTTAGAACCACCCTGTTGATTTCTCTCATACTTGGTACAGGTATAGTGTGTTAATAGCCTAATCCTGTAATGTAAGAACTACAATTAAAATCCAGATCCGGATAAAGAAGAATTTATAAAATTTGAAAATCCCCAAAACAACACCCTGTATATCAGATTTTTTAAAATTGAGACGGATATTTGAAAAGAACGGAAAAAAATGAGTTAAAGTGAAAAATTTTTTTAAGTGCACATCCCATTCTATTACTGGAGTTTTAACGTCAAATTACATCAAATGCATTTTTTTCATTTTCACAAGCAGTAACTTTCGAAATACCTGGTAGATTTCTTTCATATTTGGTACAGGTATCATTGTTTAGTAGCCCAATCGTATAATGTAAGGACTATACTACAGCTAAAATCCAGATACGGATTAAGAAAAATTTGTAAAATTTGAAAATCCCCAACGCAACACGCTGTACATCAAATATTTTTTAAATTGGATCAGACATTCGAAACGAATGGAAAAAAGTGGGATATTCTGACATATTTTTATAAATGCACATCTCGTTCTACATATTACTAAACTTTTAAAGTAAATTCAATTAATGCAATACATATTGTAGTTTTCACAAGCCGTAACTTTGAAAACACCCTGTAGATTTCTTTCATATTTGGTACAGGTAGATTGTTTAAATAGCCCAATCATACAATACAAGAATAAAGTTAAAATTCAGATCCAGATTAAGAAAAATTTGTAAAAGCTGATAATCTCTAAAATAGCACCCTGTATATCAGATTCTTTAAAATGTAATCGGATACCTATTTGAAAAAAGAAAATAGATGTGTTATTGCCGAAGCTTACTTGATAGTTTAATGAGTTTTGTATCCGGAATTAATCCGAAAAATTAAATCTGTATTTTTTGTTTGTAGAACGATCTTGTGCACAATATTTTAGTATAACACATATTTTGTCATTTTTTTTCTTTTTTTAAATAGGTATCATTTAAAAAAATCTGATATACACGATGCTATTTTAGAGATTACCAACTTTAACAAATTTTTCTTAATCCGGATCTGGATTTTAATTTTAATTCTTGTATTTGTACGTTTTGGCTATTAAACAATCTACCTGTACCAAATATTAAAGAAATGTACAGAGTGTTTCCAAAGTTATGGCTTATGAAAGTGACAATATGTATTGCATTAATTGAATTTACTTTAAAACTTTAGTAATATGTAGAACGAGATGTGCATTTATAAAAATATGTCAGAACATCTCAGTTTTCCATTCGTTTCGAATGTCTGATCCAATTTAAAAAATATCCGATGTAGAGCGTGTTGCGTTGGGGCTTTTCAAATTTTATAAATTTTTCTTAATCCGTATCTGGATTTTAACTGTAGTATAGTCCTTGCACTATACGATTGGGCTACTAAAAAATGATACCTGTACCAAATATGAACGAAATCTACCGGGTATTTCGAAAGTTACTACTTGTGAAAATGAAAAAAATGCATTTGATGTAATTTGACGTTAAAACTCCAGTAGTAGAATGGGATGTGCACTTAAAAATTTTTTTCACTTTAACTCATTTTTTTCCGCTCTTTTCAAATATCCATCCCAATTTTAAAAAATCTGATATACAGGGAGTTGTTTTGGGGATTTTCAAATTTTGCAAATTCTTCTTAATCCGAGTCTGGATTTCAATTGTAGTTCTTACACTATAGGATTGGGCTATTAACACACTATACCTGTTCCAAGTATGAGAGAAATCTACAGGGTGGTTCTAAAGTTACGGCTTATCAAAATATTGGCCGAAATGGATGAAACACCCCGTATCTCGGTTATTAAAGGCGTTAGACCGATTAACCAAGGTTATTTGGAATCACCTAAGTTCCCTCTATTTACAGTTAACGTATGTCGGTTTAACTATGAAACACCCTGTATAAGCGGTTAAGTTTCATTCCTTTACTCCCAATAAGCAGCGCCCTAACCAGGACATCATAATTTAAAAATGTATTGAACTACCCAAAAAAATATATACGGTAAACAATGTCGTCAGATAGATTTTTTTATTAGACAGCTATTTATTTTATTATATCGGGATTTTGATGGGTCTTCATAAAAAAATACACTATGAGAAAAATACACGTTCGTAAAAATATTTAACTCGATTGTTTTTTCGTGAATAAAACCGCATCGCTAAACTACTTTTGGTCCATCCGCCCTCTCTATATTGTTCCTGTCATAAACCGAACAAGTGGCATCGTCAATTTCTCTCCAACATATTTCCGAATGAGAAAGTTTCATGGTCTGCCTCGAAGTCGGCATTCTGCGTCAATGACTGACCACGTCATCATTTTGGACGATTGCGAGCTCTCTTCTACTCCCGCGGCCATCTCTCTTTAGCCCTTAATCAAGCCCTTTTATGGAGTTCGCAGCTAGTTATCTGCTTGGTGTGCTGTGCGGCTCTCATTTTTGACAATCCTCCAATCAGCGGTTCATTGCTGTGGACGCCTTTTCTGTGATGTTTCTAAAGCCGTTCTAAGGCCCGATGAATGAGATTAAAACCCACAGGAACTCAATTGGCTCTCAAAGTTGCTTTTTTTCTCACAAAAGCTCCGTTGAAATTTTTTATGGCCGATAATGAAACGGCCGACTAAAAGATATACGGTTTCATTAGGAAAAATCTAACTAAAAAAATTCGGTTACAATCAATTATCATTTGAACATTTTTTTTATATATATTGTAATGGTATCGAATCGAATTTCACCCATATAAAATCTTAAACCAATAGTTTGCAAAAATGAATTTGAATAAATAAAAAAATAAACCGAAACAAATAGTTTTCATATTTTGGTAAATTTATAAATTAATAGGCTCTAGAAAGTGATGCAAGGATAGAATATAATTAAAATATAATAATTTACACAGAATTAAACCGTTTTAAATCTTAGAAATTCTATCTAATAAATTTAACATAAGAGATTTTGTACACAAATTTAACACATTTAGATTAAATTTAAAATAAAAATGTTTTAATCCAATTAAAGTTACAAGAAGACAAAACTGAGACATTAATATTGACAAACAGTAAGAATTATAAGCAATCTAAATAATTAATCTAACCTCAAATTTGTATCTCAATGTAAGTTGAATAAAAATGTTTTAAATAGAAAATACTTGTAAAATCAATAAAATTAGTTCACGCTTTATCGAAAATTCATAATTACAATGTAGAAAATATATTAGAATTTGCAATTTAACATTATAACATTAAAATTTCAAATCTACAATATAAGTTTAATATTCCAAATAATGTAATGAATTAAATCTATGCGGCCACTACTAAATGTAGTTATTCTGAAACCACTTGTAATAACAGAAAAGAAACATTCTCGCTCTTGAGATTGAAAGAAAATTCTCAAAACACTTGTCTCTTATGTATTTTATACGTATTTCATTCTTACTCTAGAGACAGAATAATTATTCCGTAATTGTTTAAAAAAATAAGGTTTGCCATGAATGTCAAATTAACTGTCAGTATAAGTTGACGTGGTCTTAATATTGGTTTGTAAAAAAATCAGTAAATTCTTAACATAGATGACTGTGACTTCAAAGATTGATAAAAGCGATTTCCCAGATCATTTTCGGCTTTTTGATTAAAAACTCTCGTAGACTCCACATCGCTGTATCAAATAAAGACAGTTGAATTTGTAAGACAGAAAAAACGAAAATATTATTTTAAACTTCTACCTATGTTAAAAAAGTTTATTTATCAAAACTAAAGAGTTCTTCCTAAGAAAATCATTAATAATTAAAATTAGACTAAAATTAAAATTAAATTAAAACTACAGGTAAAGAATTAAACTAGTAAACAGAAATATTTCGGCACAAAAAAGTGTGACTTGAGGGGACTTAAGGGGACGCTGCTGCTGTTCGTATGTTTACGATATTTCATAGATGTTCTTCTTTTTGGATATTAAAACCACTGACTTTCTCTTTGCGGTCATGTGGTATTAGGACTTGAATACTATCTATTAATACTTCTCAATCTTATAAGAAAGTCTTCTAGCCAGTTCCTATATATTGTGATGAGGCATTCTCAAGGTCCCCCGCCGCGTGTTCAAATCTCAACTCGCTCTGGCCTGTTTTTGCAGCTGGTTTTCCTGCTTCTTCATAGTGACATAGGTTAAAAACATTGTCAAACTTCATATATACACAAGCAAAGCTAGAGGAAGACTGCACGCGCAATATGGCCGCGTCGTAGCGACGACGGGAAAACAAGCTGAAACGGAAAAAACGCTAATGTGGCCGCAGACTTAAACTATCCAAGCTCGTCTCTCTTGCTCCTCTCCCTCTCCCCTCACGCTTATTCACCACTCCACATCACCTGATCACACTGATCTCAGTCGCCTTCTCCTGTTATCACATCCTCACTTATTTACGAGGTTCTGCGGACTTATTATTTTATTTGTTAAAGATATCTTGCTTTGTTGGCGTGTATTCTTCATGTAAAAATGGTACTCCAAGCTTCTGGTTCGATTTGTAACCCCCCCCCCCCCCCCTCCATACCAGGTTAAATCTAATATACTATGTATGGTTTTTTGGATGTTGGATAACTTTCTACATTCCTAGAGCCTAATACCACATGACCAGCTGTAGATGTAGATATAGATTTATATAGTTGTTTTCTGGTATAGTAACCAGCGCATATGTTTTATGTTGATGTTTAACAGCCTTTATCTGGTATTTCCAAGTCAGTTTTAGATTTAGATGGGGTCTTTTGTTGTTAAAAGTAGAGTTTTCGATATTAATTTGACTTCTTCACTATTATAACTAGATTTGTACAAGGTTCGATTGACAATCCTAAAGTTAATTTTCAATATAGATCAGATGTTAAGTCAGCAGTGTCGTCAGCAAATGTTGCCATTACTTTATCTTCTGCTACCGGTATATCTGCAGTATATAAACTATGTACAAGCCCTGTGGGATACCGGAATTGATGAGATGCATATATCAAAGGGAGATGTTTCGTTTTTTTTGGAAGAAGCAATTATTTAAGCGAGATTTTAAATCTTGTACAGTGTCGTTGGTGCCGGACTTTATCAAGGGCTTGTTGAATATCAAAGAACGCCGTGTTCTTATTGTTGATCAGGTGATTGTTGTATTGTCAATAATTTTCCTGAAATTGTATTGTTTATTGGAGATATATCTTAAATTCTAGGCGTAATATCCTTTGGAACAAGTGGTAAAATATTTATCGGTCTATGATATAAACAATAATAATAAATTGCCTTGGTTTATTTGGGTACAGATATTTGGAATTATTAGGAAGATTCCAGTCCAGGTATTTATAAAAATCAAATTAATTTAATTTTCTCCAAAATGTGAATGAATATTCGCCATTAAGGGAATTTTAAATTAGTGTATATAAGAGTATATCCAATTTAAGGAATGAAATTTGGAAATACAATTTACTGTTACAAATAAGAGATCCATTCATTGCCGAATAAAGTTCTTGAAGATGTTTAAAACTTTACAGTTCTCTCCCCTGTTATTACTTCTTCCCTTTCCCGAAGATCTCTTAACGATTTGACGCTCATGAAAAGTTCTGAATGAGGAATCCGAATCCAAATTATTCTAATGTTTAACTGGAACAAATACAAAAATCGTCCCTTTTCTCCATGTTTACCCAGAACTACCGCAACTAAAGTTTGAAGATACTCATTTCTTCCAAATACTCGAATCTCGAGTTTCTTGTGTATCCATTCACCCGATTTTACTCCTTAATTAAATCCAAATTAAGTATTCTCTTTATGGATTTTGCAATTTCCTCTGCGAGCAAGCAGAGTGCGGCTCGTTAGGGGCAGCAAGGGCGTCCTTGAACAGGATGGTATTAGTCGGAGGACGCAAGCACTATATTATTAAACTTAATCTCGAAAACATGAAATGTTAAACGTAAACTGAGTACCTACACATTAACTTATAAAGATTAAATAGAGTAAGAAACTAAGCATCTAAATACAATTTAGCAATTTTCAAGGTACAGTTAAATGTCACATACTTATAGGCATTTAATATTACATAAATTAAGGATGTAAGAATTTGTTTTTGCTTGGACATTTCCAAATTTGCAAAGGAGAAAGGAAAGTATGCAGCAAGAAGCTGAGGCACAACTTTGTCTCAGCTCCAGCTCATTCAGGATACATTCCATCAATTTTGAAGACCGTATATTTTAAAAATATAAATAAAAATTTTTTCAAGGAAAAACTTCCTAATATTGCAATATTATTATCAGTTTTAATATCACAAGAGCATCAGCGATGCAATTGAACCCAAGTTTGTGTTTAACAAACCCTACAAAATACAAATAAAACAGAAGATGCTGCAAATACAATACGCATATACACAGACGGCTCCAAAACCAAAGATGGCTCAGGATGTGGTGTCCACTCCAGATCACTAAGCCTAAGAATTAAGTGGGGAACGGGAAAAAATACCAGCGTGGTTCAAACAGAACTGGCTGGTATCTTAATTGCCACAAAAGAACTAACCAGAAAAGGAATTTCTGACAAAATATAATAACATGCACTGACAGCAGACAAGCTCTACTAGAAACTAGATCCATAAGATTATTTTAAGGACTCCATCTCTGTCGCTATGTTCTTCTATAAACAAAGCGTAAAGAATAAGTTCGCATCATACAATTTTGACTTTATTGAAATATTATGCTATGTTATGCTCTTGCTTTTGACTCACGTTTTTACCGATTTTTATCAAAGAACAATTTATCGCAATCGCGCAAATAGACTCAAAATCCAACTGCATATCACACCGAGTTGACGCAGGCTAAAACAAAATAATCATCCGCTGACTGGATCGTATACCCCGACTTGTAACATTTATACATAGCACCAGGTGGTCAGTTAGTTTCTAGACCTTTCATTATTTTCCTTTTGAAAATAAATATTGGTGGAACAAACAGCACATCGAAAAAACAACAATAAGTAGCTCGTCTTTCTTTACTTGTGATGGCACCTACTTGTTTTTGACCTACTTATTCAGATCTTTCTCTAGAAATACAATAAATATCGAATTTCTTTATCGTAGATGTATCTTTTGCTTGGAAGTATTACAGACTTTGTTTTCCCAAATATTTTAATAAAATGTAAAATGTGTACCTCGTGTTTTATTTAATTTAAAGTGTTTGCCTTCAGTATCCAGACTTCCTTAAAAATTAAACTCTACTCCGGTTTTAAAATTTCTGTGCTTCTTTTCAAATAAATCTCCAAAATATTTTTACTAGAATATGTAGGGAATTATATAAAAAAAAATTTATTATGCGTTAAGTAATTTCTTTAATATAATTTTCAATTTATTATACAAGGTGTTGAAATTTAATATGTATAATTTCTGTCTGTAGTTGTAAGAAGCAGGTGCAGCTAGTAGTAAAAGTATAATGGCTTGTGACCCAGCAATATTCCGAGTAGTTCGTTGAACTGGATTAGATGCTCGTTTTCTTTTTATAAACTTATATAAATTTTGTTAAACTAACATTTTTCTCAGTTTTAGAAAACAGCAGTTCAACTGATTTCAACAGCCAGATTATAAATACTATAGCAATACTTAAAAGCTCGGTTTTAATGTAGAAATTATTTGAAATATTACACAAGCAAAGTATGTAAAAGAATTGAGAGCTTATAACATTTATGATCAAAAAACAAAAACAAAATGTTTTAATAAAATTTTCTTCCTCTTAATTGCAAGTTGCATAGCATATTAACCTAAAACAACTACTCTTGGGACTCCTTGCCTCCACAGGACAGTTGGATACCCAACTAGGGACACTCCAACGCTTTGTTTTTTTTTTCAAGGATCCAGTCATTCTTAGACCGGTTTCGGCGTTGTTGTGCCTCATCATTAGGAAACAGACAGTTCGACACGGCATCCAAGTCATGTATGAAGACCACGGTGGGCCTTCCAAGCTCAAAAAGTTAAAGAATGTCCCATTTTTTGGGTAAAATATCATGTTACTACTGGCTAATTTTTAATCTATGCAACTTTGAGGTCTTTGAAATAATTTTCATCCAATTGTCGCAATAACACGTCGTTCTAACTGAAATTTTCCTTTGGTTTCGTGCATAATCTTAGAAATAAATTGACCATATGAAAGTTTTCTTTATTTATTTTTGCAATTTTCGGAGTGCAGAAGAATTTGGACATAGAAAAGAAGTGTAAACAATGATGAAATCGTTAGCGTTAACAAAACACCCAAAAACAGCTCAATAACTAGACCTGCAAACGTTTCCCTTATCCACGAAATTCAAAATCACTAGGCCTATCAGTGGATTTGGGCCTAATCCTCCACTGTCTTTCGCGATCGTCGTCGGGGGGCGGCGACGCGAGCTCTAGCAAGATATCCGAACCTTTTGGGCGAGCCGAGCACATTGTCGCCAGTAATTTGTAATTATCTGTGATAATTATCTCGATTTCGCTTTCTACGGTCCTTTACACGGTCCTTCGGAGATTGAGTTAAAAGTAGTCTTAGAATGATGCTAGGAATGATTTGGGATTAACTTCGAATTATTATCGTGGTTTGCACTTGATTACGATTCACAAGTTACAGGCACGAAATGTGTGGAATAATTTTTTGTTACATGTAGATCGGTCATTTATTTTGAAAAAAAAAATATTGGAAACTTAATTGTGGACAAGTATTTATTTTTCAAAATATTTCTGCCCAAACGGAGATATCCCGGCCCCTCCATGTAATTTTAAACATTGTCATATCTCTACGCTTTTACGTTAGTTCATACCTTTTTTAAGCATACTTCCAAGTCCTTTATGTGGTTCGAAACAGACCAGCTGCTTGTTAGCGGGCCACCACAAGTCTCATCCACTCCCATTACCTCTTACTTTGTGAGGGATAAGGGGATTCACTATATTTATACTTAAAATTCCAATTCTAAATCTTTTTTTTAAATAAACATGGGCGGAAATAGAGCCTTGTTGACCTTCCTCATATTTGAGACTGAAATTATTTTTTAAATTTGGTGGGAGCGCTTAAAGCGTTCGCCAGAATTTGAAAACTCGTTAATTTTGGTGGCGTTAGTTTCTTTTTGGAATAATATTTACTGAATATTTAGAAATACTCGCTTAAATCACACTTACTGCAAAATGTCAAAACTCAGCGCCTGCGTCTACATGTTAAATTTTAAGACTCTCCCCCGCCCAAGCTCTGCTTCTCTGGTGTTCCCTCGTGGAAATAAAACCACTTTGAAGTGGTTTTATTTCCAATAGAAGAGTAATTGAATTACAAGAAACTATGAACTACAGAAATGAATTATTAATATTATTATTATATGTTGTGGACCGCTAATAAGCAGTAGATGTGTCTAGATCCCTAAAAAGGACTCAGAAGTGTGATTAAGATGTTTAAGAAAAAGAAGAGATGTGAGATATTATGGAAAGGTTGAAAGTGGCCCGTTGGGGGCATGATGTACCCGTTTTGGCTAGATTGACTTTAAAAACATATCTTTGTGATCACAACGAAATTTTCAGATATTTTTTTTATAAATATGTGGCAGAAATCGAGCCTTGTTGACCTACTCCGTTAAGATTCGTATTAAAAACAAATAACAGGGTGTTTTAGTGGGAACGGGCAATATTTTAACAGTGGATAGGGGTCACTGAGGTGATTCCAAATAACCCATATTGTATGGGTCTACAGTCCCTTATAGCTGATATACAGAGTGTTTTGTTAATTTTAGTCATTAACTTATTGCCTCCTGTGCTTTTAACCACTCTGTAAATTTTATAATATTTGGTACACATACTCTCTGTATCATAACAAATTTAGTCAGATATTAATAATATTGAAAATCCAGACCCGGCTTCACTAAAAATTGACAAATTCGTTTCGCTCATAAACAACACTCTGTAAGTTAAATTGTCAAAAATAGTTTTATTCGTGATCGGGATATTATAAGCTTATATCGTCATTGTTACGCTATCAATCAAGAGGGTCAAATTTTTCCTTAATTCTCTCTAACCTTTTACAAGTAAAAATGAAATAATGCATGGAAACCAAACCATATTTTATTTATTCACGTTATTACTTATTACAAATAAATGTACAATTTTGAAATGTTCCCTGAAAATTACTTCCGTTACTAGAAATTACTTCTTCTTTTGTATGGCTGGAGTTTCTGTTCACTGCAGTCGAGGTACCTGCCTCTTCTAATGGCAAAGTAGACAACATACGCGCCGTTTTATTTCTTAATTCGATACTATCCTCCAAATACCACTCCGCCACCATGGAACTTTTCCAACCTCCGTGTCTTTTTAAGTTAGTTATAGTTGCTCCTGCATTGGCTAGAGCAGTAGCAGAAGTGCGAAGAAAGCAATGTCCGGTATAGGAAGATGGGTTTGGCAATCCTACATACCTTGCGATAATGCTGGGGATTTTCCCAAACATGTTTTTTCAAATTGGCTGAGATATACATATATTTTTTCGGAAGTTAAAAAAAATCGTCCAATACCTTCAGGACGCAAGGACATAATAAAGTCTTAATAAACGCAAAGCAGAGAACTCTTCTTCATCCACAACTGTAAATGTCTTCGATACACCAATTTTACTTTCCGATACGTTCACTATCATAACGGAATCCCAGTCCTCTATATCCGATATCTTCATATTTAAAAGTTCCTGAGTTCTGCATCCTCCAAAATAACCCATAATTAAAACAACCTATAATAAATAAAAGAAAATAAATACATGTTAAGTTTTACTACATTTTTGGGACACCAAAGTGCTTAATTAATCCTATTAAGTTGTAATCAATATTATTTGGGCTAATTAACTATTTATAGTCATCTAGGCCTATGAAAACAGATTTGCAGGAACGTACTAGAAATTAAATCATATTAGACTTACCTATACAACTCCTATTTTATTTATTTTTTTAACCTTCCTTATGAAAAATTGTGTAATTTGGAGTAGAAGAGTAAAAGACACTAAAATCAAATTTTTGTAAAGGATAAAAGTACATAAAAACATTGTGAATGTTCCGCGTTATTTATTTAAAGTTGAGAATACGCTATACTATACTTGTGAAATTAAATAGATACGTCAACAACACATGATTCAAATAAATAGAAATCATTTTTAGTTAAATAATATCTAATTAAATTATATACAAAATTAAAAAAATACACTACACTTGAAAGACTAGAAAAAAACAATACATTATACCACCAATATTTCAAATTCTGGCGAACGCTCTCAACGCTCCTACCAAATCGAAACAATTTTACTCTAAAAAATATTAAAAAAATAAAGTTTACGAAAGTTGGAAATTAAAAATTAAATTTTAATATAAATTTAAAGTGGCTAAATTAAAACTTTAAAATATTTCTAAATAATTTGAGCACGCCGCTGAGCAACCTAATATTCTGTAATACGTCTTAAACTGGTGTATTTTAGATTTTCCAATCTCGTCTTGTCTCGGCTGGATATATCCTAGTTACACTGCCTACTATTACATCATTTTCAGTAGCTACTGGCGGTAAAATCCATCAATCAAGTACAAATCACATGATCACTCATATCCAATCACCGTAACGTTAACATTTTCTGAAATTACCGTGGTACGTTGAGAAGAAATATTAGTTTTTGGTCGTAATTAAAGTTCTAAGGGAAATTTTTAATTAACTTCGAATTGATTTAATAAAGTTTATTACAACAAATTGTATTTCCGTCTACCGAATGTTTCTGAAAAGAAAAAGTTTTTAATAAACGATAAATCGGAAAAAATAAAAGATTTATTCAAGAACTGTTCAAACGGTTATTTGTAATATGTAATGTATTTATAAACAAACGGGTTTTTACAAGGAAGATCAACGGAAAGTGAGGCCATTGCTCTTTTTGACTTTATACACACTTGTTTAGACAGAAGGAGATACGTGGGCGCAATTTTCTTTGATCCTTCGATTCAATAAATACCTATAAGAAAGGCAATTAATAAATTAAGTACCTTGAATGGCATTGAGAGGTAATTTTCTTTCATGGTTAACATCTTATTTGGAATTCAGAGAATTAATTGTGAAAATTGATGATCAGAGATCTCTCACGTATGATGTGGACATCGGCGTACCCCAAGGGTCCTATAATTTTCCAGTTCTACATAAACGACATGCCAAAACATGTATATACTGACCATATTGTATTATATTCAGGTGACACCACATTAGCGGCTGACGCGGAATCTCCAACTGGGCTAATCAACAAATTGAATCGCATATCTCTTAAATTCGTCAGCTGATGCCAGAGAAATTCTTTAATTGTCAATCCATCAAAAGTTGTATGCATGTAGAACAGAAATACCTACTATACAGGCCCGTACACAGCATTTAAAAAATTTAAAACACTATTTTGTTCCATTTTATTTTGATTCCTCATAAAATTTCACCACTCGTATGTACTTTCAAATTTTCTGTTGAGCTTTTTTGTAATACGATTTTGTTTCCTGCGAATTTATAATCAAATATAAAAAATATTTCTTAAAAGGGTTGAGACAAGTCAACTTCATACACATCCGGCGAATCCGAATTTCTCGACTTGGAAAGAGATTCTATTCTAATTGCCACTTAAAAGCACCGAGACCAAAGAAGTAATTACTCGTTTTCTATAAGACACATCGAGAAAATTAAAATTTCGCTGAAATTACTTGTAATCAAGCAGCTTGAAGCATAGTTGCTTGCAATTTCCTGTAAGAAAATGAGAAAATCTGTTGACGGCATTAAAAGCCAAAATAATTCCCAACTCTCGTTGAAGTTAGCAGCAACGAAGTGAGTGGCTGTCTGCATGAAGATAAGCCGATGTGCGTTCTCAACTTGATTAGAGTTTAGAAGCGACAACGACAAGCACCAGCCATATTGCTTGAGTGATTTCCTTTTGGAGTGCAACTTAACGATGTCTTCGTCGATCCATTAGTCGATATGCATTCGTATATATTGCTATACCAAAACCGGAAAACTAACTTTTTATCTTTATAGTGTGATCTTGCATAATTGTCAGCTGTACGATTTTACCAGGACAAAACCGAGAAAATACAATAAAGTTTTAGAAATTAGTTTTACAAGAGATATTTCTAAATAATTATACGAGGGAATATTCATAAATTATTAGTTGATTTAATAACCATTTAAAGCGCGGTAAAGTGCTACTCTATAGAAATCAGTGGTACATAATTAGGTTGCTGAATTAAAGCATAGTCGCAGAAGTTGTGAAGACGAACATCGCTACGTAGGTTCAGTTAAGATGACTTATACCTGAACTGAAAAATTCACAAAATCGTTTAGTTAACCAAAGACTAAAAGTGGGTAAGAAAGCAGAGATATAACATTTAATTATATAATATTAGTTATTACAATAATTGTTAATAGTAACAGTATAGTTGTTCAATACAAACAGAAAGTCTGTTTTCTTGCTTGTTGAAGCGTAAGAAAGATTTATATTATTAGCTGTGTTTAGTAAATATTCATTTTCATCACTATTACTTGTACTTGCTATAGCAGATGCTTTTTTTGACGAATTGTTTGTTTGGTTATTTAGGGAATTATCCACATAGCCCTCAGCTACGCCCGATGACTGCCATCCGCCGTGTCTTTTTAAATCTAATAGATCGCCACCCGCGTCAACAAGAATAGTCGCAGACGAGCGCCGGAAACAGTGTCCTGTATAAGCTGCTGCGTTTGGTAGTCCCAGGTATATAGCAATTTGTCACTGCAGTAAAAAAAAAAATAATTTTTTAACTTCATAAACAAATATTTATCATCTGGTGCATTTTCTAGGAAATTGTTAATGTTCTCGTTTGTTAAAATTTGGGATTTTTTGGGTTTAAATCCGTCAGATTTTCTTTTAAGTAGGGCTGGTAATTTGGAATGGACGGATGTAATTCGGGCGCCAAGATACCTGACCGTTTAATCCCTTAACCATTTCGGGCGCAAGGAGTATTTATAGGCTTGTGTATTTCGGGCACTACTAAGGTTACCTGATAGTGGAAGTCATTTTTAAGTTGGTCAGTGTCTCAATAAAATATATTTTTTTCAGTAAACATCGATTTATTAAATTTACAAAAAATTAACACACAAAAATATACATAATAATTTTTAAACTATCATAAATTTGTACAAATGAAAAATACGACACTCACTTCACAAAATGCAATCGTGTAATTTTACGTAAAGCCAGTTGCTCATATAAATGTGTTAAAGTTTGTAATTTCCGATTTGTCGCATTGTCTTTAATTTTGTTAGGTATATTAATACTCTGAATTTTAACATACGTATCCACCTGGAACTCTTTAACTTCTTCAATAGAAATGTAAATAGATGGATGAGTAACATAAAAAGAGGCGTTAAATTGTGAATGAAAAGATTCACACGCATTTGTTGTCCGAAAACGCGATCCCCATGAGTTACTTTGACCGCAATCAGAAGAGTGAAAATGAGCATTTATGAAAAAAGTTACTCTTGATAAAAATTTATATGGCCTAAGACCCAAAATCAAATAATGATATTCCAATTTTTTGCATTCGTATACGAGGTTTGTCAAAAAATATGAATTTTGCTCAAGTACCCTTATTTTTGACAATATCGAAAATTGTTATAAAGAAAATCTGTTTAGGTTAAAAAATAACTTTATACTATGTAGCAATGTTTATTTATATTAAAAAATTATTTTTTCTTTTTTCGAACTTTTCTATGCGATAAAAATTTCATTTAAATAAATACATTTTTTTAAATAAAAACGTTTTTAAATGTAAATAAACATTGTTGCATATTAGAAATTTAATTTTTAATCTAAACACATTTTCTTTATAACAATTTTCGATATTGTCAAAACTAAAGGTACTTTGCTTTTTTTTATTAATTCCCTATTTTTAATTCTGTATTTTCGATTGTAACTGACAAGTCAAATACGTTTTTATGAAAACTTGGCAGACGAATAAATTATCTACCTGTCTATCTATCTAGGGTATTAAACTTAATCCCTATACCTTTAACGCTGGTGCCCGAAATGTGTACAAGAGTATCGAACCCTTTTAGAGCAGGTACATGAGTCAGTTTGGCGCCCGATTTACACCCGCCGTTTGGGGACAGCTTGCAATGTTTATGTTATGATTTATATTAATTGTGGTCCTCAACATAGATTAAAAGCACCAAAGTGAAGAAGGCTTCACCTTATTTGACAAATCTTGGAAATATGCCATCATAACATTCTCAGAAAATGAGTTTACGCTCGACATTTTTTCTTAAAACTTTACAACACACACACAAACCAGTTATAAGTTAAAATGCGAAGTTTTTTTAAAGTTGTTGATGTTCGTTAGCTTAATTTTGATTGTTTGACGCTTATAAACAGTTAGTAAGTGGTTGCTAGGGAAGCTGTGCAATTTAGTTTAGGGCTGTGCGTTTTCTTTTACCGTGCATAATAGACATCTTACATTGATTGCCAACTGTGTATTTTTGACTACATACGGGGGTGGTCGTAGGCAAACATTATTAAAGAGCTGGATCCATTAATATACACCCGAGACCAAGGAGTAGTCCTAAAAATAGACAGAGAAATACGAAGAGGCTCCAAAGGAAGTAAGGACAATTCGGTCGACTAATAAAGATATAGCAACTGTTTTTAGGGATGCACGTGTGGCAATATTTGCTTACTCATTCACCGTACTTGCCAGCTTTAGCCCCGAGTGATTTCCAACTTTTCCCAAATATTAAAAAATGGCTCTGACACATACATTTTGCTATTATTCCTCAAGTAATCTACGGTATAAAATTATTTTGCTGACCTTGATAAATCTACCTACGTGACTGAAATATCGAAACTATATTGAGAAATAATTACGAATAAACCCAAAAAATACCCTAGGTATTTGTAATCGAGTCCAGATACTTATCAAACCAGCTTGTGTAGAGTATAAAACGTTTTATTTGTTTAAAACAAACATCACTTAACTCTGTACGATGTACAGGTTCACAAACACAATCCAACCCATGATAATTATGTGAGGTAAAATAAATTATATTTAATTACGATATATGTCGATTACGACCCTTCACCACTTTTACTTTCAAGCCAGAGTTCAGCATTTTTCAAGGTCACGGCTCGGCGTTATCAGCTTCAGTGTAAAGTGTTATTATTTCTTATTATTTTTTTTATGTTTATGAACATAAGTGAACAACGTAACGTTTAACATCACCTCGTGAATATATTAATATTCTTCTGTAATATACAAACAATTATTGAAGTATTTACACTTACTGTTACAAAGGTGTTATGGAATAAGACTTTTTCCATGCTTCCATTTAAGTTTAATGAGCGAGTATGCTTTAAGTTCCCGCTCTCACTCCTCATTTATATTTTCTACTCGTTTCTTTAATTATTTCTTAATTTTGCGATGAGTGTAGTCCATCTTAATTAATTTTCTTACTATTGGAAAAAAAGACAATTTAAATCACCTTGTATACAAAGACGTCTCTGTATTCCATATCTTGCTTGGCAAAACGAGTCTGGTACTGGTCTGTGTTAGATACTCCCCTACCTTAACTCTTGCTGTGCGTAACGACCACCGTTAACTACAGGGGTTCCATAAATATGTAGATCTGCAGGCGGAGGCGGAAGTCAAACCTCACGATGATGGCCCGGGACCGTCGTTTTTGGCCAAATGTTGAACGTTTTTCCCTGCGATTTTATTGCAAGATCTATAGAAATATGATGCCGGACTCGTTTGCGTGTTTATTACTCGTAAAATATGAACACCGAAATAGGACTTTAAATTTTTTTTTATATAATACCGCAGCCGAGATTGCAATTAAGAGATAAACTTTGCGGATATATAAAAGTTTATGACAAGTTCATAGTTAGAATAAAGATCTGGGTGAATTCAGCAGGACACATCGATTTTCAATAATGTGTACGAGTGGACGAAAGATGAGAAATTAGGAGCCAATTTTTATTTATATCAAAAACATTTAAACCAGTTCACGTCACATCACATCCCGCAGATAAATTTACTACTGAAAAGTTCAAAGTTTCAGTTTATCGGAATTATGGCTAGAGGAAGATGATTTAACCCTCGGCTGATAACGTTATGTCTCTTGCACCCAGAATCCCAGAGTTTCTATTTCATTATTCATCATTTCTTCTTCTTTATCTATATTATCATTTTTATGATTTTGTCTTCATTCTATATAATTTTCACAATAAATATAAAAGAAATATAAGGTAAGAATCCCCTTAATGTCAATTTTATGGAATAAAACCTATTCAGAGAATTCAGTTTTACAAACTATAATATTAAATAAATCAAAATGGACTTACTTCCAAACTAAAACATTATTTTGATCTAATTCCTTATTCCATCTCACAAATAATTGACTCGAAAAGACCAATTCACAAAATTCCAATGACATTTAACCTGTTGAAGTAAGAAAGGAGCTTTTCTCATTTTTTCTCGATCTGCCTCTGACTTTCTAGTACATTTTCTCCGTAAAATGGAATCGAGTATGTGACACTGATTGATGCAAGGATCAGAGATAAATTAGATCGGTCGCTGACGATAACATGGTGCATGATGAATTCCCTGAGATATGGCCCGAAAGATTACACTCACGAGGAGCGTTTGAGCAGGTCCGGAGGGAAACAAGACTACGTCCCCGTGGCTCTGTAACTGAGAGGGGGTCTTCCGTAATGTATACAAGTTGAAGCGTAAATTGGAAGAGATAAAAATCATGGTCCACCAATAAAACGCAAATTACAAATTTATTAAAACCCATATGTGAGTGTGACAAATTTGCTATTCTCGTCATATATATTTTAGAAGTAGTAATCAAAAAGCTTGTAAATCTGAAATAATAATCCCGAAGTATTTAATGTACTACATTCCTTTTCTATTTTAAAAACCTTTCTAGGCTTTTCAAAATGAGCTTCCAAATCCATTAATTATGATGGTAATCATAACTAAATAAGTAACTTAAATCTTAAAACTATTATTTATATTATCATTAGATAATGTAATGTAATATTTAACAGCTGTCAGATTGTATTTAAAGTTTACCTTACACTCAATAAGTTGGTATTGTATTGTTAAGATCCATATGTCTCCTGAATTCTGCGGATAAACTTTTCGAGGGTCTTATAAGAAACAGACTAGAACTGGAGCTTGAAAAGGGAGAAGATCTCTCAGAGAACCCAATTTGGATTCAGGAAGGGCAAGTCCATAATCCAAGCGATAGAAGCAGTAAGGAAAGGAGTGGCAGAAGGAGGTAGATGGGTGGTGCTTATTACCCTAGATGTAAAAAATGCCTTTAACACAGCTGTATGGAGCCTAATATTAAGGGAACTAAAGAGAAGGAAAATCCCAAGATATCTCTGTAATCTGGTCCAGACCTACCTTACCGATAGAAGAATACTGATAGACCAGGAAGAGCTTAAAATCACAGCGAGAGTCCCACAGAGTTCGGTCTTAGGACCAACTCTGAGGAATATACTATATGGCGTGGCGTGTTAAAGGAAGAAATAACAGAAGGCGCAAAAGCCGACTATCTAGCCATCTTGGTTAGTGCAAGAGATCGAGAAGAGTTAGAACACCGGACAAACGATACTCTGTGGAGGATAAATAAGTGGATGAACTTGCACCAACTAGAGTTGGCTCCTGAAAAAACAGAGGTAGTCGTACTGCTAGGACCAAAGAAGAAAGCCCAACGAGAGGCACCTCGGTTCGAACTAAGAGGGGTGGACATCAGACCATCTAGGGCCGTCCGATACCTAGGCATCACCCTGGACGATGTGGGAAGCTTTGGTAAACATATCTTTGGGGTGGTAGCAAAGGCAGAGGAGAGTGTGGGCATATTGTCGAAGATTATGGCAAACGTGGGAGGTCCCGAGAACCAGAAGAGGCTATTGTTGAGTCCACTCAATTCTGCTGTACGGAGCACCAATATGGGTGAAGACATATAGATGCAAAATGGAAAGAGCTCAAAGGAAAATAACCCTTAGGGTGGCGAGCGCCTATAGGACGGTAGCCGGCATAGTGCCCATCCACCTACTGACGGAAGAACGAAGATACCTATATGGAGTAGAAAACGAAAATATGGAAGAAGAAAGAAAAAAAGCGAGAGAAAACATTTAAGAGCTTGGCAACAGGAGTGGGAGGAAAATCAACAAACAGCCCAAAGGACGAAACAACTAATACCGAGCGTGAGTAGCTGGATGAGGTGCGAACATAGAGCCACGGACTACTGGCTGACGCAGGTACTAACTGGACATGGATCTTTTAGAACTTACACTTACAAAATAGGCAAAGCATATACTGCGGGGAAACAGATACTCCACTTCACATTTTCGTATGTGAGAGGTTTCACCAGGAAAGACTGGCGACTAGAATGGAGACGGGGCAAGATTTAACGGTGGAAAACTTCGAAGATATCATCATGGGAAAGACAAAGAATTGGCAAGTGGTCCGGAGATTGGCAAGGCTTATAATGGCAATCAAGTAAAAGAAGGAAAGAGAATTAGAACAGAGATAGTAAAAAAAGAAAACAGACCGCCTGTCAGCGCGACGAAGGTTGCATAAACGATACCACGTTTGAAGGAGTAGAGGAGGGGTTTTAGCGGGTAACCCGGTCTTTTACCACACTATCACATGCCGTTAGGCAAGCGTGTGATGTCCATATAGGATTAAAGATAAAGTTATGATGGTGTTCTTTTTTTTTTGCTAACTCGAATATAAGTGAATCTAATGTGCTATCTGTTAAAGTGGTTTTGGGGGTCTTCTATCAGCCTTCCATTTCTCAGACTACCTAACTTTGTGACCTGGCTGTTTACAATACTTACAAATCAACTTTTTCTTTAATTTATTGTATTAAAAGAACTTCTTGACTATGTTGACATTTGTTGGATAGAGACATAAACACACAGTTGACTGGTTAAATTTTCGACCGTTCTTTCTGTTTTATTCATCAACATCCAACTTGATTTAAATGAAAAATAATCCTGTGATAAAGTTCGTAACATTTTACAGATCATAAAGTAACAGATTTTAATCGAAATTCTCTGTATATGTCTTTGTCCACTGTTAAATAAATCTAGAATATTTAAATAAATTGTAATTATTCAAATATTTCAGGAAAGCACTATAGATAATTTACAATAAAATCCAATAAATTTTTTATTCTTTGTGCTAGAACCCTCTTTTATTTACTGGTCCTGTAGAGTGAATAAAAGCATAGAGAAAAAGGTCGCGGCCATGTACCGGCCCTTATTACTACTCCTCTTTTAGCATCAGGAAGGATTTGACACCAACTGGAGAGAATGCACTACGTGATATATGGAAGGGCCTTTTGCTATTTAATTAAGAGTGAGGGTAGTGCCTCTTTTGTGCTAAGAATTGGGATAACCACTATTTTTTCGGAGGCAGCATTCATTGATTTATAGGAAGGAGGAAACTAACTGACAAACTTCTATTCAATGTTGATAAAAATGTTTACCATGAAGGAATTCAAATTATTTTTGTTTGAATCATTCATTGTCCTTTTTTCTAAGTAGATAAAAATGACTATATGAAGTGAGAAACAGGTTATTGACCCCGATTATTTACCTTAACAAACATCTAACCAAGATGATTAAGAACTTACTGACAATGGTTCTTAATATGTGAAGACATGTTTTTGTTAATTTAAATCTTTCTTGTAAAGCCGTAATGATCTATCAACGGCGGAAGCAAAGTTGTATATCTAAATGCATGTAAATTATGTTGTTGTCGTTCATTTTCCTCTCCAATACTATTTATTTCTGACATCAAGTTCATGCGCACACCGATTCATTAAACTTAACATATCCATATTAGCCCGAACTCAGTTACGGTTCAATTTCTTCCGGATTTCATTATAAAATCAACTTGTTCTTGCTAATAACCCTTCGCGAAGGTATCAGAGGGCTGATGGAGGACGATAAGGAAAAGTAGGGCGATAACGGAGTCCCTAAAAGTTGTGGGAAGATAAAGCACGTCTTACACTGAGATAACCAAGAAGTTGTGTTGTTATTTTGCGTAGTTCTGCAGACGAAACAGAACGTTTATTTTCGGTTGAAATTGTTTTAATTTACATAAGTTATTATTAGTTCGAGAACAAAATTGTATTATCTTTGATGCTTAATAAAGCAGAAACAATAAACAAAGCAGAACTGAAGCAAAACTGATGTAGACGGTTTTAGTTTTGTTCCTATAATTTTAAACTAATAAAATAAACTAATAATGAGTTAGAAAATATAATTCCGTCTATGATCTTAGGAAATATGAACGTAAAACAGTATTCCGAAATACTTTCAACTAAATTAAAGAAAAATATTTTATTTTTCCCAGTGGTAGGGTGAAAAATTAGGAGGCATGACGAAATATGTTCAACTCCATTGGGATTTGAACAGCTAGATTTGCATAAAGAAGTCGCAATTAAACAATATTAGCGAAACTAAAAGGAAAAATACGTAACGACACCTTAAATGTAAATTAAACAGTTAAACAACTTAATAAAATAAAACTAGCAATAAGAACAATAAAAATACCTCTCTTGCATTGCGTATACATTGTGAGCTCGTGCAACTTTCTTATTCTACAAAACTTGTTTCTTTGTAGCCAAAACACCAATCCCAGATTACTTTTTATGGCGTAACAGAGAAAAACAATTCTCTATATCAATGTTTGCCTTGTATGAATAGGTGTAGAATATACCAAACTTTTAAAATAGCCCTAGAAAAAGGACTGACGTCTAGTAAACGCGCTGGCCATTGAAACAGTCCCTAAAAGTTTGTACTGACACCACATCATCTAACAGGGTTGAACACATAATTTGAAAAAATCCAAATACTTCTGGCCGTGTGGATTGTTCTTATTCAATAAATAAAAATTACGTGCAGTGAAGAAAACTGTTTATAGAAATGTATTTCATACTTACTACTCCTGCAGAAACCACTGAGCGTAATCAAGTCGTGCTGGATATTCATTTGGTGTTATAGTATGTACTTTTTGTAAGTGAAAGGGACACAGAAGTTGTTTGGAAACCATTTATTAGTAATTGTATTGTATATATTTATTTCTTAATATTTTTAATCGTAGTGTCAGTGCGCGAGTTCAGTTTACTCATAAACATTTACTAACATTAGATAGGCAATTTAGTTATATTTTACCCTTAGGTCGAGAGTGAGAAATCGATTTTTATCTTCAGCCTCTTGATGGGTAGGTACCTACTTTGGGGAAAAAAGGATGCCTCTCACTGCTCGACCACCGACTTGTAAAGATCGCTTATGTTTTTTTTATATTTTAAGTTGATACTAGTTAGTTCTCCTTATTCATAACACGGTAAAATTGTGATTTTAGTGAAGTTGACTTGTTGTTCGTTAGTTTTTTAGTAAACGAAGTGGAAAACCCAAACACATGGTTTTATTTCACCAAAGTCCAAAAATTGAATCAGCTCACATTTTGTCGAGTGAAAATGTTTTAATTGTACGAAACATTTAATGGTCCTTCGAGCCGGATTTATACTTGTGTGTGTTTCCGGATTTATACGTGTGTGTGGTCCCGGATTAATACTTTGTTCGTCTCAGAACATTTGACGAAATTTCGTCTTACACAACAAAGCGAGCCCTCTACGTTGATCGTCTGTCCCAAGACCAACGTTCTCAGAAAAGGATCGAAAAGGTTTACGACTTGTAGGAAATTTCCAAGTTCCACAGCTAAAGTAGGTACATAGCAGGTACCGCTACCCTTCGAGCAACCACCGTCTCCAGAAGTTTGACAGTGTTGTCAACTCATCTCAGGAACATACCTACTGCACCAGTAAGCAGCAGGTAACAACAAGTGGCAACGTCGCTCCCAGGCGTGCCCAATCCTCCTTCCAGCTTCCAGCCCAGCACAAAGACAAAAGGTAACATTTGTTTATTTAGGATAGGAACCTAAATATCCTGTCAAGCATTTATAAAGACTTTTCGCTATTTTATTTTTATTTTTTGTTATTGGTTTTAAAATACATTTTATTCTTTAACAATGGAGAAGTTAATTAAAAAACGAGGAATTCAAAAAAATTCCATTACTCGAATTATTACCTTTATAGAGGCAAATAAAGACACAATATTAACGGCTCCTGAGTTAAAAATACGGCAGAAATTGTTAGATGATAGTTTTAGTAAATACACAGCAATTCAGGATGAAATAGAATTAAGTAGTGATGCTCAATCCTCTGATAGGGAGGAGGTAGAAAATGATTACTGTAGCATAAAAACTATAATTGAATTAAAATTAAATGAATTTTGTGAAAATACTCCCACAAATTCTAGTATTTCCTCTCACCAAACCATAAACAGTTCAACCGCTGAGTTACCAAAAATTTCCCTTCCTGTATTCTCAGGAAAAATGGAAGATTGGAAAAGTTTTATTGATTTATTTACTGCTCTAGTAATTGACAATAAACATATCACTAATGTTGAAAAATTGTGTCACTTAAAAACATCGTTGAATGATGAAGCTCTGAAACTTATCAATAATTTAAAAGTAGAAAATGACAATTTTGAAGCTGCACTAAACATTTTAGATGACAGGTATGGAAATGAATTCTCTCAAGTAGCCAACCACATTAAACAATTAATTGATTACCCGGCAATTACTGGTCAATGTTCGGAAAAAAATTTACGTGAGCTAATTGCTCACTTGAAACAAAACTTGCACAGTCTTAAGAATTTAAATATTAATTCAGATACCCTGCTCGAATTATTCTTAATTCAAATATTTTCCCAAAAATTAGATCAGAGAACAAAAACCGGTTTTGAACAGGAAAGAATAAAAGACATACAATTGAAAAAGTCACTTCCCAAATTGTCTGATTTTTATTTGTACCTTGAAGGTAAATGTTTATACTTCGAAGGCTCTTCAACATCTTCTGACGACAACAAATTGAAAAAAAAGGTATCTCACGTTTCAATCACTCCAGCATACGATAACAGAAACTCAACTCAAGTAAAATGTGTTTATTGTGCACTAAATAATCACACTATTTACAAATGTGTTAAATTCAACTCACTGAATAATGCACAGAAACGACAATTCATTTACTCAAATAAATTATGTATTAATTGTTTAGGAAATAGGCACTTAGTCATAAATTGTCAGTCAAGAAACTGCGCAATTTGTGGTAAGAAGCACCACACTACACTTCACATAGATAATATTTCTCAGACAAACAACTCATCCCCGCAGGCGACTTATCGTTCCAACTCACAACTAAATTCTCCTAATACCTCTCAATCTAATAATGATCGTAGTACTTATACAAACTCACAGAATCATTCACAACACTCCCAAAATGGTCCAAATGTCTTCCAACAACCGTCAATACAAAGCTCTCACTCACAAGTTACTCACCCCTTAGACGTGTCACTTTTGACTACCAATACCACACACATTTTATTAGCTACTGCTACTATTAGATTACAGGCTCCCAATGGCGATACATTGTATGCAAAGGCATTACTTGACAATGGATCACAATCGTCATTTATCACCCGAGATTTTTTTGAAAAATTAAAAAGTCCCACTTACACAAAACACATGGAAATTTCAGGTATTTCTCAAACTTCCACACACCTAAATCAATTGACTGACATACGTATATTCTCACACTCAAATAACACCGTTTTTAAGGTCTCCTGTGCAATTTTACCGAAAATAACTTGTAAATTACCGCAAGTTTGTATCGAAAAAGTTTCATTGCCGATACCAAACAATTTACAATTAGCCGATCCTACGTTTCATACTCCGTCGCAAATCGATTTACTACTTGGATCAGATATTTATTACGATCTAATGATCCCAGGTTTTATAGCATTAGGTGAAAATATGCCTCGCTTACAAAATACGCACCTCGGCTGGGTATTAGGTGGTCCTGTAGAAATGAAAAATTGTTTCTCTGTAAATACACCAATAACTCTTTGTACACAAACCTCGAGTTCAACTGATATGCTCGAAAAATTTTGGAAGTTAGAAGAAGTGCCTTGCAACCACAAATTAAACCCTGATGATGAAATTGCCGAAACAATATTCACTGACACTCTTACTATTTTACAAAACGGTCGTTTTCAAGTCGATCTTCCGTTAAAATCCCCTACTGAACACATAAAGCTCGGGGATTCCTTCTCACAAGCCTCAAAACGATTTTATTTATTAGAAAAACGATTTGTAAATAACCCCAATTTATTTTTACAATATAAAAGTTTCATAGATGAGTATATTGCTTTAAACCATGCAAAATATATTCCTTTGTCATTAACCAACGCCCTTCATGAAAGCAAATACTTTCTGCCCCATCATTCTGTTCTTAGAGAAGACAGTTGTTCCACAAAGCTCAGAGTTGTGTTTGACGCTTCCATGAAAACAACCTCTGGAGTTTCATTGAATGACATCTTATTCAAGGGTTACACGGTACAGCCCGAACTTTTTGACATCTTATGTCGCTTCAGAATATACAAATTTGTTTTAGTTGCCGACATACAGAAAATGTATAGGCAAATAGAAATTAACCCCTCGCAAAGATTTTTGCTCAATATTTTATGGAGAGACAATCCTCAACAACCTCTTAAATGCATTGAATTATCAACGGTGACATATGGCACAAATTGTGCTCCTTTTCTTGCCACACGAGCTCTTAATGAATTAGCTAACCGTCAGGAAAGTGAATATCCACTAGCTGCAGATGCAATTGTGCATCAGTGTTATGTAGATGACATTTTGGCAGGTGCCAATGAACTGGACAACTTATATGAATTACATCATCAACTTGTAAATTTATTAAAGTTAGCTGGTATCAGTTTACATAAGTGGAAATCCAATTCAAAACCCTTTTTAGAAAAGATTGACGTGTCTCCCCAACCTACAACACATGATTTAAATTTGGATGATTCTCCTAGTAAAGTCTTAGGTCTCTCATGGAACGCTAAAATGGATGAATTTTCACTTCAACTTCCCTCTGTAGAGGTATCACAAGTTCCCACAAAACGGAAAGTCTTATCGACAATATCACAACTATTCGACCCTTTAGGATTTGTAGGCCCAGTTGTTCTCATAGCTAAGCTACTCATGCAGAAAATATGGATCAGCAGAATAAATTGGGACGATCCATTACCCAACGATTTGAGAATCGAATGGATTCATTTCATCTCAAATATATCCCAATTATCAGCAGTTAAAATTCAAAGACATGTATTTTCTTCGCATAAAATTATTAGTATAGATATTTTTGGTTTCTCAGATGCAAGTATAAAGGCTTATGGAGCTTGCATTTACCTTCGAACTATCTATGAAAACGATCAGTTTTCGTCTCATCTAATATGTTCCAAGTCGCGAGTTGCTCCCATAAAAACCATAACTTTGGCCCGTTTGGAGTTATGCGGCGCACTCTTGTTGGCAAATCTCACAGAAAAGGTTGTATCCATTTTTAAATCAAAATTGAAAATAAACAGGGATTAATTCCCATTCCTCTCGGTGGACAACATTTGTTGCAAATAGGACAACACAAATCCAAGAACTCACTGCACACTATCAATGGCAGCATGTGAGGTCTTCTCAGAACCCTGCTGACTTTATTTCTCGTGGATTAACTCCTGAACATATTATAGAATGCTCCTTATGGTGGCAGGGCCCTGGGTTTCTTCAGCGTCGAAGTTCTGATGACAATACTATCACTGTCACTGATGACTTAGAGAATGTTCCCGAAGAAAGAAAAGTTCTAGTATCCCATGTAATCCCTCAAGTATCATCTAACGAGATTTTCAATCGATTTAGTGATTTTACTCGATTACAAAGAGTTATAGCTTTTTGCCTCCGATTTAGTCATAATTTAAAATGCACAACAGGAAAACTTTTTGGACCACTGTCAGTACAGGAATTAGGGAATTCACTGACTGTAATTATTAAATGTGTACAATCTGAATATTTCAATCAGGAATTGCAGGATATGAAAAAGGGAAAAGTTGTTTCAAATAAAGCTCTATTGCCCTTAAATCCCTTTCTAGATAATATCGGAATATTCCGTGTGGGGGGAAGACTCTCAAAAGGAGATTTGACTTTTGAACAGAAACATCCCATTTTACTCCCGGCAAAACACCTCATTACTCGCCTCTTGATCAAAAGGGAACACCTGCGGCTATATCACGCAGGAGCCCAATCAGTTTTATCTAATTTAAGATTACGCTATTGGCCTTTGAATGGAATTCAGGCAACAAAACAAATAATTAAAAGTTGTCTAACATGTCACAGGTTTAAAGCTCAGGCTGCCCGTCAAATCATGGCTGATTTACCAAAAGTTCGTATCACAGTTTCACGCCCTTTCTCCAAGGTTGGTATTGACTTTGGAGGCCCGATCTTAATCAAAACTTCAAAGCTGAGAAAAGCCCCTATTCTAAAAGCGTATTTTGCTGTTTTTGTATGCATGGTTACGAAAGCCATCCATCTTGAACTTGTGTCTGAGTTAACCAAAGACGCATTTTTACTCACCCTGAAAAGGTTTATAGCTCGTAGAGGAAATCCAGCTGAGATTTACAGCGACAATGCTACAAACTTTGTCGGAGCTAGAAATCATTTACATGAATTGTATAAATTTTTTAAATCCCGTCCTAATCTTGATAGCATCAAAGAATTTCTAAGTATCAATGAAATAAAATGGATTTTTATACCCCCAAGTAGTCCTCATTGGGGAGGATTATGGGAAGCGGCTGTGAAAAGCACAAAATTTCATATCAAACGCGTCCTCGGTGATTCTCATGTCACATTTGAGTATTTATCTACAGCATTAGCTCAAATAGAGGCCATTTTGAATTCGCGACCCTTGTGTCCCCTCTCCAATGACCCTTCAGACATCAATTTTTTAACCCCAGGACATTTTTTAGTAGGTGAACATCTAATGTCTCACCCTGAAATTGATGTATCAGAAATTCCTATTAGTAGATTAACTCTCTGGCAACAGGTCACACAAATAAAGCAAAAATTTTGGAAACGATGGAGTGTCGAGTATTTAAATCTATTGCAACACCGTCCAAAATGGCATACTCCTTCAGAGAACCTTAAAGTTGGAGAGTTGGTGCTAGTGATTGAAAGTAATACGACCCCACTACATTGGCCCCGTGGTAGGATACTTGAGGTAATTCAAGGTCCAGATAACAAAGTACGTGCTGTAAAATTAAAAACACAGGACGGTACTTTTGTCAGACCAATTGTGAAGGTCTGCCCTTTTCCAGCGCCCCCATCCTGAAGTTTAGTTGATGTTTAGTAATTCACAATAAATTAGTTAGGTTTAGTTGAAGCATACACTTCAAGGTGGGGAGGATGTTTGGAAACCATTTATTAGTAATTGTATTGTATATATTTATTTCTTAATATTTTTAATCGTAGTGTCAGTGCGCGAGTTCAGTTTACTCATAAACATTTACTAACATTAGATAGGCAATTTAGTTATATTTTACCCTTAGGTCGAGAGTGAGAAATCGATTTTTATCTTCAGCCTCTTGATGGGTAGGTACCTACTTTGGGGAAAAAAGGATGCCTCTCACTGCTCGACCACCGACTTGTAAAGATCGCTTATGTTTTTTTTATATTTTAAGTTGATACTAGTTAGTTCTCCTTATTCATAACACGGTAAAATTGTGATTTTAGTGAAGTTGACTTGTTGTTCGTTAGTTTTTTAGTAAACGAAGTGGAAAACCCAAACACATGGTTTTATTTCACCAAAGTCCAAAAATTGAATCAGCTCACATTTTGTCGAGTGAAAATGTTTTAATTGTACGAAACAGAAGTTGTTGTTTCATATTGAACAACTGACTTTGAGACATTTTATTGTATTGACAACTTTCGTACACTAGTTGACGTACAGCTCGTATTGAACCTTCGCCACTACTCATATATGTCTCTCGCAATGTGAGCTCAACCCGCTCGAAGATTCTTTTCTCTAGTAATGCTATATTTGGCATCTAAACAGTTTCAAGAAGCCTTCAAGCGCTTGCGCCGGAGGCCCTTTATGGAAGCACATGCTTCTCTTTTCTGCGGTCCAGGAGCAGTAGTAATATTTAGTTACAAAGTTCCTAGATAAATGGTAGCTTATAAAGTTCATTGCTTCATTTCATTGCTCCTCGTAAAAAAGCAGTTGATCCTTAAACATGTCAAATATAAATTTAAGCAAGGACATCGTTTATAAACACCTGGTAGCAGGTGGATACCGGGCACCAAACTGATCCCTTGTACCTACTTCTCTAAGAGGGTTCGATAATCTCGTATACATTTAGGGCATCAGCTTTAAAGGTTTAGGGATTCAGTTTAATACCCTAGATAGATAGATAATTTATTCGAAAATTTTTATAAATAAAAGGTGTTTAAATTAAAAAATAACTTTCTAATATGTAACAATGTGTATTAACATTAAAAAACGTTTTTATTTAAAACAGTTATTTCTAATTTTTATTGTACACTGATAACCTTTCATATAGAGTAAGTACGCTGATATGACTGATAAAAGATCGTATAGGTATTTATGTATTATATTTTTTATCAAATATCTATTATAGTCGAATGCCGGCCCAAATTGTGTACTACTCTCCACTCAAATAATATTAACTGTTAAGCCTTTGTAGTCTCAGTGTGGCTTGTCCTTAACAGACAGGAACAAATCCAAAAACAGGAGTGGCCCTTGGCCTCCTTGATGATTCTACCAGTGTTTACTGCAGATAGACCAAATTAATTGTTCGCTTAATTTTATAGCCAATATGGCTGCGTTTTGTGGGCCGGATGTGCGGGACGGCGGTCAAGCCTTAGGGCCGAAAAGGGTCCCCCGAGTTGAATCATATAAAGACTTGGGGTATTTTATGTCTTTTGCTATATATAGAATCGAGGAGGATATGCGTCATGTATAATAATTTTGTGGATTAGATTAATGTCGCAGATTGCAAAAAATATGAGATTTATTAGATATTTTATATCAGAGATATAAATAAAATTTTTGAGAGAATGTTCGGAGATTTTATAGGAATTGAGCAGAGATTTTTAAGAGTGCCTTCGTAGAAAAATTGTTGACGTTTGATGGTTAATGAGTCCTATTAGTAGTAGTAGTTTATTGACATAATTATGGACAGGTTTGTATCTGACAATCACAATCTTTTGTCTAAGTGAAAATATTTAAGATGAAACTTTTGAATCCTTTCTATATGTGGTAGCCATGTCAACCCTGCGTCTAAAGTCATACCCAATACTCTTACCGGATCAGTTTTACTTACTAGTTTACTAGCTGGAAAGACGATATTTCGCGTCTTATTCTCGTTTAGTTTAAGTTGATTAGCGTCAAACCAGTTTCTAGCTAAACCCATGCAGTTACTGGTGGAATCTTTGTAAATCGTTGATGAATATCAAAAATAATAGGGGACCTAGGACTGAACCTTGTGGTACACATTTTGAAACATGAGTTAGATTTGAATTAATACGCCCATAAGTTACATATAGTACACCTGTGTGAATCTGGGACAGATAAAGTTAAATTTAATGAGAATAAAAACCAAAAAGCTTTTCACCGAATGATTATACTTTACTTTGCTTTACGACAAACCAACTGTGTTACAAAATTGAGAACATATTTAATGTTTAGGGTACCATCGTGACAATGAAGGATAATCGGGATCTACATTGTTGTCAAAAAGGACTTAAAGGGATTCTTTCCTATTTCTTTTTCCTATAGCGGCTCGTAAACTGAACGTTGTTTGAATTTTAAATTTCTTTGAAATATAGAATGGCTAGATTTACATTTATGGCTTTTTTTGTTAGGCGTTCTCCTCCAGATTGATTACAATGGTGTATAATGGCAGCTTCTTTGAAATTCTGATCGGAAAGTGAATTAGTGTCAAATGGAAAACAGTTGATGAAAAATACGAGAGATAAATAACACACTCTCAGTTTGGATGATGTTACGTGCTTATTATACGGTTTGTCCCAATTTTTTCACTATATTGAGATTAAAAATGAAATTATTGTTGTATTTAGATTATTCTGGTTTTAGAATAATCATTTTTAGTAAGCTTGATCAAGTCGATGCTCTTGAGTACTCTAACCAAAGCTTGATAGAGAAACACAATCACTGTGATTACTTACAGAGGTACAATTCTAGATTACGGCATAGGACAAGTACTGAGGGCCAGTTGGTTAGAACAACAAGATAATTTTCAAGATTTCTATATTCTATTTATTTTTAAAAAGGCAAACAAAATCTAAAACTATCTCTGCTTATTTTGGGGACATAATATAGATATACAAATTCAGAAAGCTACTGTGTCTTTATTGACATGTAGATCATCATATTAAGGTAGAGAAGGGCTATAAGGTGGGAGCAGTTAAAATAACGATTCAGGATACAGAACTGTAATGTTATAATTAACGTTCCTAGTCTTATCCATTAAAACTGGTAGTTTCTCTGTATGTAGTTAGACAAACCGTATGGCGCGTTAGTCTAGTACCATTTGCCTACGGCAGTTCCAATTTGAAGCTGATATTGTTGGCTCGTTTGAGATCGGTTTAAAGAAGGAAGACTTTCTTCATACTGGATTAATTAGTAGATGGTGACACGTTGCTCGACGAAAAGAGCCATCAAATACCTCGTACACATTCATTTTAGAGATCTTTCCAAATACAAAAACTTGCTTATTCTGGAAAGATATTTTTTAATATCCATGTTTCTAGCAACGTTCTTTGTAGCATGTTATAAGGCGGTAACTCTCTGGTATATCCTTGATGGAGTTAAGTAAGTTTCACAATTGAACGAATATTATAAAACTACATCCATAGCCTACTGAAATTATGAACGTGTAAGTAGGACAAATTTTCAAGCATTCGTGTATTATTTTTTGTTTGAATTGATGATTAAATATATTTTTCTTGCCCTACCACATTAAGTTTCTACTGCTTTATTCACAGCCACTAAACTTAAACAATAAGGAAGATGTAGCATTATGAGTTTTTGTAAACATAAAGAAGACGGCAAAATACAAAATTTACTCCCTTTGCCAACAACACCATGTCTCTCAGACATCCATTGATAACTATATTAGCGGGAGACAGTTTCCGCAATGAACGATTGATCGTTTTAAATTTATTGTACCCTATTCATTCTCCCTTTTTTCATTATTTCTTATGAAAAATCAATTACTGTAACTTGTTTTAGCTGCCGATGTTGATGTTTTATTGTGATTTATGGTCTGGCTGACACACTACATCCAAAATGAATTGATGGGACCTATTGATTTTAAAACTTCCTGGATGAGATAATCGAGTAAAAAAGTAGGTAAGTACGGGGTGTTTCTAAATGATGGGTACAAACATCCAAGACAGATTCATTTTTTTTAAATAATTAATATTTAGTGTAGATAACAGTCTGAAGGGTTTTGTTAAAAAAAGAATGTTTTAAAACTATTGGGACTTCCAATATTTTTTATTAAATTTAAAGTGAGTATTACCAAGAATTGCGCCAAGGTAAAGGCATTTTAATAAAAACTAAGGTGTGTCTTTGTTTGTTAAAAATTAATTAAGTACCCATACTAAAATTCTTTCTAGAAAATTTCTAATTTTGATTTATGAGAAGGAACGGAACAGGAAAATGTAAGTAAATCTTAGGAAAGCAACTCTTTTCTTCAAGCAAAAAATTATTTTTTATAAAACTTCAAGTTTTCTTAACCAACTTTATTTTTATTACGTATCCAAATGAACCAAATTAAGCAGAAAATGCAGACGCTATCCCTAATACAAAACGGACTATGAATGGTGGAATATGTGGCATGATGTGCGAGCGGTGCGGCGTATTAATTAGATATATTTTTATTTATTAGGTCTTTATGTTGTAAAATCTTTAAAAGCTCTTTTTTTCCACTGTCACAGTGACGTTATTTGGCCAAACACTTGAAACACATGAACACATAAGATTGCGTTACCTTATCACCCAAAAGACTAGCTCACCTTGGTAGGATTACTCCCTACCACCAGGAAAACACTGAACTTCACCAAATAATTGGAGTTCCTGAGTTACTACTTGTTGATAAATCAACATAACTCCGCCGCTGTGGCTAAAAAGGACGATCAAATAAATAAAATATTCAATCAAATAACTAAATAAAAATACAGAAGCGTCCCGCTGTATCTGTATATGTATATTAAAAAAGCTTGAATTCGTACCAAGCTAATCTAGAACAAATCAGTTGTAATTGTACCACTCCCTCCAGCAGAATGGCTTATGGCCCATTCGAATTTTAAACAGTATGACATGGCCTTTGAGCGTCATTTTTCAATTAAAACAACAGTAGCAAAACAGCTTTTGCTGCCATTCTACGCCATTTATATAACACTTGATTCAATTTATTGAATAGCGCTACTAGTTGACATAAATGTCTAGTAGTACTACATTTTAATTCCTTCTTTTATTTCTAAAGCTTCGATATCTGTGCTAGGGCACTTTAATTAATTTGCTCGTATTTTGAGTGTTTTAAAACTAATCTGTTGTAGAGTTCACACCATGTCCACTACAGAAACTTACTTAAGTATCACTTACTAAATTTTTAGGGTTGAACCGTGATCTTTTGACAAATGCTAAAACTTTCCCAAAAACAAATAGAAAATGCCAGTGAAGATGTTCTAAGAGGAGTTACAGCTGAAATAGATGAAATTTCTTTTATCTGAAGCTAAATCTCTCCAAGAAAGACATGCTGAAGGAATGGACGAAGAAGTATATATTGTAGGTATAGAGTAGAATGTAAATGATATTATATTTTAGTTCTTATTGTTAAATATTTTAAGGATTCAACCTTGGAATTTCATGCAGATGAGATAGCGATTTTCGTGAACCCTAAGAGAAATAAAATTTTAGCTGCTAAAAGTGACAAACTAACTTGTTAATGATAATAAAAAGGAATGTAGAGCTGAGAAGATTGCAGTTTATGCAGCTGGTGACTTAATACTTTATTGAATCTCGACGTCCAATCTACCTATTATTGCAAAGAAATGTATAAGAAATATATTACTTGTATTATTGTTGATTCCTTAAAGTCTTTGACTTAATCTAAAAAACGGGGGATCTTTTGAGTTGTACTCCGGCAAAAAATTTAATATTTCGTCATTCCTTTTAGGTAGATGGTGAACCAAAAGGCTCGAATGAAACAATTTAAAAACAAATTTGCAAAATTGCCTGACATTTATCCAATTTTAATTAAAGTTCTCTCAATTTATTGTCTCAACGTTGGAAAGGGTTAAAAACTGGTTCGTAAACAATCATTTGCACCTCTCAATATCCAACCAAAGCGTTCTGCTCTCGCCCCGTTCCCAGCCGCTATTATCTAGTGTTGACCGGAGCGTATATGGAGCGACCGAAGCCACGGGCGATAATTTACCGCCCCCGGGAGAGTATCCTTTGACTGCGATACGACCCAAATTCTGAGCCCAGGCCGCCCTAAACACTCGGTTAGTAAATATGAGCTATGCTAGGGATACACGACAATAAAAATACATTATGGAGAGGGTGATAGGAATTTTGGAGTGTGTGGTCATCAATCTGGATTTCCGGGAGAAACGGGGGTTTGGGACTGGGTATCGACACGTGATTATGTATCATCCGTTCGTTTTTAGGGACGATCAGTGATATTTATCGGTCCTATCGGTGGTCAAGGGTCTTATATATTACTTTCTATTGTATAAAATGATCTATATTTTTTGGAAGCGGTCGCGTTTTTCATCTCTTCAAGGTCAATATTTTTCCGGTGTTGTTTTTTAAAGGAAATGAGAAGACATCATTTATTTCCAACTGTTAAAGTGCTTTTATTGGAAATGTAATGTTTGTAATATTTATATGCAAAAAAAGCAAATTTTTTATTAAAATTTAAATCTAGTCTGTTTTTTAGCGAGGTAGAGATAATACCAATGTAAATATCTTTCTTAAGAAAAATTGCGACTTTAGGACAATTCTAATGAAAAAAAAAATGTGTTTTTTTTCTAGTCTTACTCTAATTTATATTTCGACATTTTCTCTAGCTTTTAACAACTTCGTGTTTGTAGTTTTTGAGGAAAAATGACGAATGAGCAATATAACTTGGGGATTGCATAAACAAAATAGTAAATATCCCCCAAACGACTTATTTTACCAATTCATAGTATCTTTTCGTTAAGAAAAATGTTTGGAAAATTAATTTTTACTATATATTTTCGAAGGCCTAACTGTCGATGCCGAAACGTATAAACGAGTCTTAGGATGTCGAAATAAATGAAATTTCTCGTTTTTTTTATTTTGTATTCTTCAAGCGTCAAAATATTGTCGGCATACGGGTAACGCAAACCGAGTTCATAATCATCGAGCCAATGAGACTGGAGAAGAGCATAGGCAGCGTTTGGAGGCAAACAGTATGCGAATAATCACAAGGTCAATCATTGGAAGTGTGTGAAATAAATCTTGAATTGCCGTGTTGTTCGCATGGGCAGTTGTACGTTGCGAGACTCTGCAAACCATCGGTGTTATTTGTTTTCTCTCCGGAAGGAAAGACAAAAATATTATGGTATTGTTATTTTATTTCATTACATGGGCGTATTGTAAAGGGAATATCTGGTTAGAAATAAACACATAGGGTTAAAACAATTCCTAACTTACCGCATATAGTTATACCAAGTTTAATATATTTTATTAAATAATTATATAAAAATACAATCTAACCTTGTTTATCATTTTCAAGAGAAACTTTTCATCTCTTAAGTAGCTGAACGATATTACATTTTAATAAAGAACGTATCAAAAATTAAAGTAGATTGTTCCCAATCCTAATTTAAAATAAAATCCCTTTGATCTCTTAAAGATCATCCCTTCAAGCTAAGTGGCCTGTTTTTCCTGTTTTATTATTTTGTGATGGAAACTTCAAAGAAATATCGCGTACAAATGAATAAAATATGATGACTTATCATATGTTCATCCATTCAGTAGACCTTCGGATATTTTGGTTTGTGGAATGAAAATTTTTAGCTTATGCATAGGACAGAATCGGACTTAAAATCAACAAACGAAGCCCCGCTAGAATAGCTGCAATTTAAAACAAAAGAAGAATATTAAAATTCATAATAATAATAATATATGCTCTTCAATTCACCCCAGAAGCTTGTGTAGCTTGTGCGGGGGAGGGACGGCTATTATTATTTGCTGTGGCGCTCTGGGGCCACTTACTGATGATTGATGGCGTATTCACTTTACAGTTGTGGGAAAACCCAGAAAAACCTCACAACACCATACATTAACAAAAGATACTAAAGGCAATAGAGGCAATAGGTAAGTAAAATTTACCCTTATTTTTAAATATCTGTCCAAATCGTAACTTATAAAACAGCTCTGTCGAGTCTCACAGTGTAGCTCTTGATATAACCAGCAGCTTTTGATTAGATCTTTCTTCCAATGTTGATTCTATAGTTCTTTATTTTCTATATTTGAAATTCCTCTTCTGCCTTTTCTTGATATTTCTCAAAGTATTCCTTGCGTTTTAAGTTACGAATTGATAATCTGCTATAATAAAAATTTTCTTAAATTTTCTCAATTTTAGGAAAATATTCTGCAACTGATAATTTATGGATAGGTCTTATCTTTGCTTTTTTGGTTGTTTCAAACTGTTAGGGCTCTGGCATATTTCGATCAAATTTTTTGGCATTTTTGTTCTACTCCTATTTTGTATTACTTCTTCTACGTACCCTGGCATTACAATCTTACTTCATCTGACATCCATTTTGTAGATTTGCATAGAGATCTATTGTTTCTTCTTCTTCTGTGGCTCCCTCTATTGGACCATAGATTTGTATGACATTCTTCTAGCTGTATGTTTAACATTATTATTCTACAGCTTTAGGCTCTACAATATATTACTTTTGCCATCTATTAAATAATCTCTGTAAAAAAATTAAACTATAGATAAAAGTAGAAGTATGAATTATTGGAAAAGACATTTTTTCTTTCGTGTGTATGATGTAGAAAAAAACTTAATCTAAATGTTATATTAAGTCATTTTACATCTTGATCTTGAAATAATAAATCTTTTTTCCAGGCCGTTGGTCACCATTTCTAACAGTGGTTTTAACCCAATTAATGCGTTGCGCAGGACTCTTTCAATTTGGAAGCAAGCTTACATAAAAGTTCTGCTGTAATATAATTCTCACCAAACAATTCTAAGAGATACAATATCTAAATTATTAATCGATAAGACATTTTCCAAGATCATCCCGTCGACCTAATAAATAATATGTTTGGGTTTATTGGACCCTGTAAAAGGACAATTAATGACAATAAAAAGACATTTAGTGGCATTTATTGAAATATCGCCAATCACTAAAACGACCAAGGATTGTCACGAAACCATTCAAAATAGTCCGTCACTGTGTAAAGGTTCGATATATGAAATTTTTATTTATAAGTTAGAAGTAAAGCAAGTGAGGTGAAATTTGAAATTAAAATAGATCCTTCAAAAGGGTAAAAATAGATAAACGAAAAAGAACTTAGATGATAAATAATAATACCATGTTTAATAGAAAATGACCTGGTACATTGGGGAGCTCATAAACTTTAAGATACATCGATGGATCAACTGGATAAGGATACACGGTTGTCAATTTCAGTTAATGTTATTTATATATTTAAGATCCTTTCCTATCTTTAATTCATCCCTTTACGAGTTGTGCAATAAAACACATCAAGTAACTATTTATATTTTCTGTAAATGCTTTTAACATTAACATGCTTCATATTATTTTAAATAGCAGAATAACTGTACAGAATTAAAACATGATAAAGATACTTTTATTGCATCTAATATTACAGGTAGAGAGTTAACGACGAAAAAAGCCCTTTTCAAAGGGAACTACCGCAATCTCCTGCTTTCCGTCCAAAATTCTAGGGTTAGCAAGATCGATGTTGTCAAAAAATTATATTTTTGTGATCTCCCTGTTCATATGAATCGATTAAGACTAATTTGACTTATTGTATGCACTGTTCGCGAATTTTTTGTTGGCGATCTTTTGCTGCCCCTATAAGAGTTTGTGCAAGCGATTTTTGTGGTATTCGTGTCCCTTAACCCCCCGGAGGACGCGCCAGTTGCAGATTGCCGGAACTTTTTGTTTTTGTGTTATAATTAAAATGTGACGAGCCCTTCGAAACTGTGCGTTTAGGTATTCGTTGTTTATGTTATTGACTTCGCCTATCGACACATCTGGAGCAATATAATATTTCTGTTCAGTTGTTAAGAGCGTTAGATCCAAAGCAGGTAGAATTTTCGGCGTTCTGCCAGCGCGTCCAGTCATGTAAGTTTTTATTACTAATTTTAATGAAAAATAAATAGCAATAATTTATTGAATTTTAGGACAGGTCGGGGATTAACGCCCAAAGAGTTATAAAAAGGTTTAGAAGATGTCGTTAGAGAATTACAAGAAGAAAGAGACAATGACCAAAGGACTGAATTTCATTTTGAATTCGATAGTGACACTAATGACAGCGAAATGACACAGAAGAAACAAGAACACAAGACATACATAGCAGCGAATCTGAGCAATCAGTAGAAGAAATTGATGAGGTCTCAGACGATGACGAACAAAGCCAATGTGAAGACAATTACCGTTTTTTCATAGGACGCGAAAATGAAACACTTATTATATTATGAATTTCAAGAAAATAAAAGTAGGGAACTGCATTCAACTCAGTTCGGCTTTCAATATGATGCTTGCGCTGTTTCAATTGTTCCTAAAAAGTATAAAGCAGTAAGTTTTCTCTCAACGATGCACAACTCCTCTGATATAGATGACCAAACCAAAAAGCCACTTCTAAATTTAGATTACAGTGCCACAAAAGGAGGTGTCGACAGTCGACCAAATGTGCGTTTCATTCAGTACATCTAGAATTACAAGGAGATGGCCCCTTTCAGTTTTCTTCAGACATCTACATACAAATTCAAGAGTTATATTCAAATTCATCAACATTGATAACAATTAATGGAGGGCCATTTGAAATACAGTGCTAAAATAAAGTCGCTCCCCAAAGATGTTTTTGCATTTTTATCTAAGTACATTACAAACTAAAGAGCTAACAAGGCCAGGTATCTGTCACATCTGTGGAAGTCACAAAAATAGCAGATCACAGTTAATTTGCCAACATTGGACAAAAAATGTGTGTTGAATAATGTAGTATATTTTGTTTTTAAAAGTTTATATTTTTTTCAGTTTACCTATAATAAAATACATGTTCTTTGTTATTTGTAAACTACAAACCTGAAAAACCAAATGCGACAGAGTGCCGCGGCGCGCCTTCTCGTGTAATTCTAAAAATCGCGCCCGCCGGAGGGTTAAAAGCTGTAAAATGATTTTCTGATGACTACTTTATAAAACCAATCGGCGTTCCAATGAAAAGGGCTGTAGCTCGCTCCAGCCAGGCGGCAAAGAATTACTCCAGAGGAAAAAGTTGGAGAGCTACGGAATACAACTTTGGGGTGCTGCAGCTAAATCTAACATAGACAATCTAGAAAGGTTTCAGTCTAAACTTCTTCGAATTTATTGTTAACGCCCCATGGTATGTTCTATCTATCTGTTAATGCGGGTGTCGATACACTGCGAGCTATAAGATCTATTGTGCCCCCTTCTGCTGCCCATTCGTTAAGGATGTCAACGACTAGAGCAGTTTCTCCAGTCCTATTGCTTTCATAGCTAATACAATTATTGCCCAAGATCTTCAAATGAGGTCTATACAAGATGAAATATCCAACTTCTCCCAGATATATTACCAAAGATTAAGAAACCACCTCCAAATAAATATTATTTACAATATTTAGACTTCTATTAATCAATGTGTAGACTATGGAACTAATTGGATTATTAATATTTCATAATATTAAAAGGAATAGGTTAATGTTTATTTACATTTCTGAATGCAACCGTGACGTATGATGTGGTGACTTTGAGACTAACGAGTTATAATAATTTAGTAAAATGAAATAAAAAAACATTTTTGGTTTTATAGTATGCATAAGTAATTACGTCTAACTTTATATGAGCTATAAATTCTCATAGTTATACTCACTGAAATGCATTTAAATAGTCCCGTCGGTGTTAAACTAAAACTAGTTATCGACACTCCAAAACCCATTTCCAAAATTAAACCGAACAATTTCCTAAATGCGACAAGTATATATCTATTCCTCTGGTGTATTTCTTACCTTGATTACAACTCCTATCGTTACTAATCTCGATGCCGACTCTGTAACATCCTGTAATTCCTCCGGCATGCACAAATTAACGACAAAACGGGCACAGAGCTCGAGGCCCTTAGTCGTCTAATTCCCTTGGTTTTACATTATTTGCAGTTGCACACAGACGGATGCACTTTTGAATGGGAGACTATAGAAAATAGGCCCCGAGAGGTGGCAGAGACTACATTTTTTCGCTTGCCGTCTCTCTCGCTCTTTGCTAATTATTCCTCGGCATGGTAATTACATTTTTGAAAGAGTTCGTAATTAAAAGAGTGCCAGTGTCTTTGACGCTGACGACAGACTTTGGTTTTTGCAGCGTCTTTCTAAATGTTTTTCTAAAGAAAAATACAGACTGCTTAGCCGGGTAAGTATGGGTGATTGGCCATTGCATGGATTTAGTAAGTCTTTATTGTAAAGATTTTGCTTTAATAACAATGTTAGAAAAATTAATAGTTTTAGAGAAACAAAACATTTTCAGATTTGAGAGAACCTTTTTTTTAAGAAAATCTTGTTGCAAATTTGACGATATATTTGATATATATATAAATCTGTTTTCTATTTCTCTTCTGATATCAGAGTATAGATGGCGGTGTTAGCCTTCCTTCCAGTAGTCTACTTTTTACTGACGAGGCTCAATAATGCCGGAAGCCGGAATCGGTCTATAAATGACGTTGCTTCTATTCTAACAGGATCAGGTTGTTGACGTCCTGATAGTGTACGAGTCTGGAATGATGTAATGCGCTACCTGTACAGCTTTCTGTTTTGTTGTTTGATTTTAAGAGTCCATCACCTGCACACTGATTTGTTCGGGGTCATCGTGAGAAGGGGTAGCGTGGTGGCCGGATCTCAAACGATCCCCACCTCGCTAAATTTTGTAGGACGTATTCAGAAGATTCGACGACTATTGCTGGTTTTGTAGAACGAAATGTTAGTGTATAACCCTGGATGTCTGATGTATGTACACTACACACAAATATTTATTTATTATTTAAAAGGACAAGGTTTCAAAAAGTTGCCGCATTTCAGAGAATATAAATTAAAAAAAGAAACTACGTAAACGTACAAGAAAACCGTAGTTTTTTCTGGCAAATAACTAACAGGCTAATTTAAATTATGTTTACCAAAAAAAAGTTCAATGTAGCTATTTCATAAAAGGGATCTCTTACTTTGAAAAAGTTGTTTTACGCAACACTGTGTATTACAAATGTAGAGAACATATAAACACAAGTCCCAGTTGTGTTGACAAGTTGCAAACGTTTTCCTTTGATTTTTTAGATATTTAAAAAGTGTATTTAATATGGTATATTAATATATGTTTACTTGAAGGAGTCACTCAACTACCCAATTTGATTTAAGACTAGACCAACGTTCGTCATACATAATATTAATTAATATCAAATACTTGTAAACTTCCTGCAGTTCATCAGATAAATGTCGAAAAAATCTTCTTAAACATATTGTCTAACAACTCTAACATATGAAAGCTAGACGAATCCCTCCAATAGAGCTATTGGTAGATGAGAGGACGATGACAGAAAACCCAGAAGTATCAAGCCTGGGAGTCCAACGAAGGAAAGGCCAAACTGGAAAACTATCAGTAAAAGTGTGAAGATTATCGTCGCCACTAAGAGAACAGAAATGGAAAACCCGAGAGAACGGGAAATAAAAAAACTGACGAAATAAGAAGATGGGAGCCCCACGATATCCTTACAGTCAATTTGTCTGAAGTAATGCCTGAGGGCGGTTCCGGAGAAGCCTTCCAGACTCAAGAGCGGTTTTTTACTCGGTAAGAATCCGACACTGGCTCGTCATGGGAAGACCAGCCGTTTAATGCAAGATTTCTCCACTATTTTACCGACACTTATTGACAGGTGGTGTTGATTACAGATTCCTACGTATGCTATTTTACTGACACACATTAGCGTTCTCTTTCTAACACATTGAATTCCCTATCTCTATCGCGTTCTAACACATTGAATTCTCTATGTCTACCAGTAGTGGCTTAGTCCATCTACTCCACAAAAAAAACGTATGAAAGCTGTCATAATTTTCCTGTAGTTCTCCCACCACAGTCAAGTCACTTTTAAATTTTTTAAAGTATATATCAAAAATAAAATGAGTGTAATTTGAAAAAGTCCTGTAAAATGTATACGCGCAACATTTAAACAATTAAAACAAGAAGCAGATGTCAATCAGAAAGGATTACTCAGGTGAATATTTCAACGACATAAGTTACGACACCCGAACATTCTGTTCAGGCCTGTAATAACTCATTAATATTTTATTAGAAAGGGGAAAATTTCGGAAGCAAAACGCTTCAAAAGCAACCCCTCTGATGGAATATAATTCTATTTGACACCGAACAAAACGTAAAGCCGTTCATATTGTTCGGTCATTATTTTACGTTTTACTTAACGACTCCATAAATTTTCGTTAATTAAAAATTTACATAATTTATTATTTATTCATTTATAATTATGGTATAGGTAAGAGAAACTGTTTATTTTATGGATGGGCTTTTAAGAGATACCGTTTTATGCTTAAAATTATCAGTGGCTTTACGAAAAATAACACAACTCACACTACACTGGGGCAAGTAATCAAATTTATGATATCAGAAAGCTCACAAAATTCTTGGAACCTTTCAAAGGCTAAACTTATAATTTTATGACCAACAAAAAATAAATACGACGTGAATTTTTTAAAAAATAGTGCTGCATTTTGTTTAAAAAAAATTTTTTAGTACATAGTACATACAGGGTGTCCAGGAAACCAAGACATAAATATTGTTATTCTCTTTAACTAGTTCGTAGTAAACTTTTATAAAATACTCTCATAACCCAAAAAAACTGAAGAATAAATTCGTATCAGGACCGGAACGAGTCTTTTTTATGTTAAGTTCTTGTAAGAATAACTGACCCAGTTTAACAATTATCAATAATCTCATTGCAGGTTCGAAATCTACTAAAAAAATCGCATAGGAACTTGTTAAAAAAAGACTGGACTGAATTTTTTGTAAATTATATTTGCTTACTAATAAATTTGAATTTATGAAAATACAACACAACGCACAATAATTTTTTGTAATAAACATAACAAAAAAGAATTCGTAAAAACAGAATCAATACATTTTTGAGAGCGTGCCACTAGATGTTTCACTAACTTTCGAATTATTTGAGTGTTATTTCTAACACTATTACATACAGCAGTAATTTTCTGTATTTCTAATTTCTTCATTATAAACTTCTGATTTTAAATGACCCCATCAATAGTAGTCTAGGGGTGTTAAATCAGGGGATCGCGGTGGCCAATTTACTGGACCTCCACGGCCGATACATCTATTGGGGTAAGTGGCATTAAGATGGTTTCTAACTGGAATTGAAAAGTGAAGTCCAGCACCATCATCAGGTATTTAAACATTACAATAGATCCGGTAAAGTATTGGCCAAAAAATTTAGGTAAACATCACCAGTTAACCGTCCATTAAGTACACGAGGTCCAATCAAATGATTATTAAGGATTCCACACCATAGATTGACATGGAATGTGTATTGGCAGTTTTCTGAACAATGGAATGTGGGTTTTCGTCTGCCCAAATATCAATAATAATAACAATAAATACAAAGAAGTAGCTTACAATAAAATAAAACGAATAAAGCTGTTGTACTTGTTTTCCAGAAATGCCATGAACAAAGTCAATAAAAATTATTACATAAAACTGAAATACAGTGCCTAGAAATATGGATTATAATAACATACATAAACAAATAATAATAATAATGAGAATAATGATAGTTTCTTCTCTAACTAACATACTAGAATTTGTTTAGCTTTCTTTTTCACCTGGGCCCGTCTGATCCGAGATATCAGATATCGCTGAAGCCTACTGGCTTATTGCCTTTCCTGCCCATATTATTACTCCATCCAGTCCAGTTTTTTGTACCCTGTACCAGTTTGTACAGTTTGTGATTATCCCTTTCGATCCAATACCTCGCATTCGCACAGTACATGTTTCACTATCTCTGGCTCCTTTTTGCATAGCCTCCATTGTACAGTTCAATTTTGTTTAGGAACTCTTAGATTCTTGGAGTATATCCCTGTTTCTACTCCCTCCTTGGATTTAGATCCGTCTGTATACCAGACCTTACCTTGAAGGTTGTAGTGTTTTTTGTCAGTCCATTCAGTCCTATCTATAATTGACAGTCTGTATTAGCTGTATTGTTTTGTCATATGCTCAGTCTCCATATTGAATGTGTCGCTTGACACAGTTCTAACAATACTTATATGCCCTGTTCCCTCCATTCGGGGGTTAAGTTTTTCATTCTTCATGCACCCATTGTTGCCTCCCCTTGCACTACTAAGTGCAGAGGAGGCAGACCTAGCAGTGTCTCCATGGCCGCTGTGGGCGTGGTTTTCATTTCCCCTATTATGCCAAGACATGCAAATCGCTTCACCTTACTTAGTCTTGATTTGGCAGCTCCTTGTAGTGTCTTGGACCACCACACTGTTGCTCCATATGTAATAGATGGTTTGACCACCATGTTGTATAACCAAAGCAACATGCCTGGTCTTAACTCCTATTTCTTCCCATAAAGTCATCTGGCCACCATAAAGGAGGTCACCGCTTTATTAACCACTTTTTCTAGTTGCTGGTTCTAGGTAAGTTTCGAGTCAAGAATTTGTTTAGCTTACATGAGCAGCGAAATGGTAATGAATTAATTGTCTTAGATTCTCAAGAATGAATTTCTCCAATTCATTTTTGAATTGCGAAAGATATATCGATGTTTTCAATCGTTCAAGTAATTTATTATAAAATGTCGGCGCCAAGTAATTGAAGGAACGTTGTTTTCATCATATATGGAACTATATGTTGGTTTCGATTTCCTGTATAGTATGAAAGATTGGCTACTACTGTTGTTTGTTTGTGGTGTGATATTTTGTGAGTGTGAGCAAAAAGTATAGTTGTCTGGTGTCCATAAGTACAGTTGATTAGAGTCGTACTGTCGATCTTTGGAAAAAATGATCTTGAGAAAACATTTGTGACTTATCTCTAAAAGGTGCATGTAGGTTTTCGCTGCAGTTCCCATCCTAATATTCCATAGCAAATATTGCTTTCCACTACTACATAGTATAGTATTTTTAGGAGGTGGGTTGGTAATATGTTTTGACATTCACATATTGATGCAGCCTTTATTCATATATTAATCGATTCTTTAATGATTGTTTCTATTTTTATACTCGATGAACCCCACTATTCTTGCAATATTTTTATGTTTGAATTTTTGGTAAACGTATTCCTTGATTATGTTTTTTCATGACCTTTGTTATTTTGTGGATTTCATGTTTAGTAGCATGTTAATTCCCAAATCTGAATTCTTAAAAAACAAAAAAAATTTTAGCTCATTTTAATGACAATAGTCTTTAATCTTTTTATAGTTTATGGCTTTAAAGAAACAGCTAAATCAAGATTCAGAAATTAAAATACTACAGGGCGTTACTGGTACAAAAAAAATTAATCTCTTTGGAAGAATCTGCATTACTTAGCATTTTTAAATTATACATCAGTTAGTCATAGTGGTATATTGTTAGATTTCTAATTGAGGTTGTTGGGCTCTATAACCTTTGTTATTATTTTCTGTTGGTTTTGATTTGGATTTGAAATACCACAAAGAATTATCGGTACATATAAAAATTAATCGATTCAAGAATAGTATTGAAGGTTTGAAATTTAAGCTGTTGGAAAATAGAAAGAATTCGATATAAAAATGTTCGACAAAAATTATTTACTCCAATAAAATTGTTGCACAAAATATAAATAATATTTTTCTAATTTAAAATAACAAAATTAACCTTAAAATTTAGTCATTGTTTAAAGACTTCGGTTGAATGTTAAGTTTTGAACGTATACAATTGAAGTTTTTATTCTAAAATAAGTAATAACGGCCGGCAATAGACTTCTAAACTAAACAGAAAATATCACTTCCGGTTAAAGTTTTTAAAACCAGTTTGGAAACCGGAAGTCGTAGAAAGTTGAAATATAGGCGTGCACACATTCAAGGTACCCTTTGTCCGTTAGTCTCTGGAAGCTGAGTTATAAATGCGTATAGACAGACGGACAGATAGATAGACAGACCGAAGACATAAGACTTTTCTAAACTTTAGGGTTTAGAAGTCTAAAATTGGGACTAAATATAATAATTGCTAACGCACTAAGTCCAGTAAGAGACCTCGTAATATCAGGGATGATATTTCCTCTAGAAATAAAAACAAATGAAGACGTTTCCTATTAAATGTTTAACAAACGATCAGCAAATATATAAAGCAGTCATGACCTACTAGGGGCTTTTCCCCTTTCATGGCTTACTTCTCTATAAACGTTTTATTTATATATTTTTTTGGTAGAAGTTGTTAGGTATTGATTCAGTCTAAGTTCCCTGTTTATTATTTTTCGAATATCAAAGAAACTGGACAATATTTTTTTGGCATAGACATGTAAGTCATTCATCTAACCACGATTCATCATTAAGCGAAGAACCTACAAATCTAACAACCGATTCTCGCCCAGGGGCCCATCAGGACATTTTTTTAGACAAACAACAGTAGGCCTCGGTAAAAAAGTTGAACATAGTCATCATTTCAATCAGTAGAGCTGGTTTAATAATTTAAGTGAGTTTATAGATTATTTTTACCAAAATGTATACTGCTCTCTACGTAACTTGATTCAACGAAGTGTGAGATAAAAATATATACCGATTGAATTTGGCGTTCATTTTCTATTTAGGTATGTAAATAATGTCTGGTGCAGATTTTGTCGACTTTATAAGAACAAAATAAGAGTATACCCCAGACACTATTAATATTTTAAGAAGCTACGTTTCTCGTAATTCCATCTATATGATTTTCTTTTAATTCCGACAAAATTTCAATTCAAATTCAAAGCGGAAAACGTATTGTTATGAATAGTTGTCCAATCACTTGGACAATTTTATTAACCCGATTTACAAGTCAAATTTCTTTCGGATAACTCATTTCAAAAGGGGTGGCTGACTCTCATTCCTTCTCCATTAATATGCTAAGACCATTATCGAAATCAACGTTACGCGTTCTTTCAATGGTAGCGCGGTTTTCGATTTTCAATGTGTCCGTTGAGGCAGGCGATGTTCATAAAGAAGGGTGATGTTGATCAGAAAGAGGTTATCTAATTATTTTTTCTGCTAGGTTAATTTTTAAGCCCTATTTTTATCTTACTTCATGTAAAAAACTACCAAATATACCTTAAATTGTTTAAAATAAATTAGTAGAGCTATATTGATCTACGATTTTAATAAAATTGGAATAGTTTTTTGAAATTGTTGAAAATTCAACATAAACGCCGCCACTGGCAAGCAAAACAGAATAATTGAATAAATAAAAATAATTAAACAAAAATATATTCACGACGTCACTGAAGTAAGCTGTTACGTAAACTCGTTGTTAGAATTTAGAATTTAGTGTGGTTAACTTTGTTAATAAATTATTGGTTAATACAAAATTCAATGGAAGTTGTGCTTTTTATTTCATCGTCTCTAGAAGCTTTGAAATACAAGTCATAAGCTTCCAGTAATAAACAAAAAATACAGTCCACTTTCATTTGCTAGCTTAAAATTGGCTAGGAGGAAGATAAAACAAATAATTTGTATAAATTTAAACATTTATTTAAAAGTAATCTCTAAGGTGACAAGTAAGTTAACCAATTCTTCAATTATTATTATTAATTAATAAAAACTAAGAGCCACATTCATATTCAGATCTGCATTGATATATGACTTAGGTATCAGTGCTTCTATACGAATCGCGCCTGCATAAGGCTAATAATAAATAAGCATAGAGATGGTAAAAGGCATCACTAAACTAGAATACTAATATGTTCTAATTTTGGCGTACTTTCCCCGGCTTTTTGGTCAAAAATCCTGACTACTTCCGTCCTCAAAATTAATTTTCAAATCGTTGAAACGAATCAGCGAAATGCATCTGCTCTCAAAAGATGTACACCCCTTACAAGGACCCCAACTTTGACTCGCCGTTTCAGTTAAAGAAAAGAATCTTTCCCACCACCTTCTGATCTTATTTATTTCCCCCGAAGAGAAAGCAACAAGGAAAAAACTTCTCACGCGAACATAAAATTCTGAAATCATTGAAAAACCTCCCAACATCTTCATGAACCTCTCACCAATGAACGAATGTTTAATATATGCGTTCTTTCCTTTTTTATAGAAATCTGCTCTAATCTTTTTTATCTTAAAATCGGAATGTCCAAAATAATCAGACCAACTTATATACCTTATTAATGTCCCTGGTAAACGCTTCTATGACCCAAATCATTCACAATTCAAACATGGTTTGACCAATCCACAGCTCCCAAAATGCCATCCTTAATATATAGACTTAGATCCCCATTGCAATAAGCAACCTTCAACTATTCTACTCTGGTCTTTTTGAAAACTAATCTATTAGAATCATAAAATTCTTATTACCTGACTTCAAAGTCAACACAGCACAGCACAAAACAGTGCCATGGAAACCAGGGCTACGCCTGATGGCTAAAAATCTCGAAAGGAAGTTAGCGGAACCCAACCTGAGGCTCTTACAAGAACCGGAGGACCTGCCAGTAGAACTTCAAGAAGTTATAGCTAAGCTAAGATTTTGAGTATCTTATATAAAAAGTTTTTTTGTAAAATTACCGTTATCCAATTTACTACTTACACAATTGGTATTCATGATTCTGTTTCAATTTGGCTTCAGGGAAAATCACTCTACCACAGATCAGGTGCACAGAATAACTGACATCATAAAAAATCGTTATAAGATAAGAAAGTCTGCTCCTCTGTCTTCCTTGATGTAGCACAGGCTTTCGACAAAGTCTGGCATAAAGGTCTTAGGTACAAATAGAACAAACTTCTACCCAAATAATATGAAATAAGAAGAAGCTTATTCCAACTTAAGATAAATTAATGCTGGTGTACCACAGGGAAGTGTCCTAGGTCCAGTCCTTTACCTATTGTACACTAGTGACATTCCTCAACTTGAATATGCCACATTTGCTGATGAAGAAACAGCAAATAAACTGCAAATATCTTTAATAAAATTAATAATTGGACCAAACAATGGAGAATTAAATTAAACGATAACAAGACTGTGTACATTAACTTCACAAATAATAGAGTACAATAGTATTATTATTAGTATTAGCATTTTATTACTCCAAAAGTAAAGTTACAATACATGGAAATTACAATATACAATTTAACAATACAAGGGATAATCCAGAAGAATTCTAACATTCTTGTGCGGATTCTACAATAATATGTACCGACGAAACAATGCCAGCTGGGGAAGAACCTCTTGTCGTTATCACCATACATTATGGTGTACAAGTATCTCTTGGTAGATAAGGGTCGCATGGAGAACACATATACATACATACCAGATACCATATGCTACCACAGCAAAATATCTTTAGATGCCAAACTACGCTGGAAGACTTACATCAAAAAGAAACGAGAAGAGCTTGGACTGAAAAAATGATGGGTTGTTGAGAAGAAAATTCACTCTGTCAAAAAAGAACAAATTACTTATGTATAAACGGATTCTGAAGCCTATATGGACATACGGAATTCAGCTATGGGGATACGCCAGTGAATCAACATCCAAATCATTCAGAGATTCCAGAAGAAAGCACTGAGGAATATCATAGATGCTCCTTGGTTCGTTAGAGACAGCGATCTCCATCGGGACCTGGAGATGGATACTCAATAACGTAGGAATAGTGAGAAGACTGAAGAAAACAGAGTCATTCAAGCAATAAGTAGTGAAAACCATAGCAAAGTGCGGAAGTGTACAAGTAATCGTAATGTAATTAAGTTGATAGAAACTAGGGATTTTACTAGTGAGTAAGAACCTTAGTTAAGTTTTATTTGTAGTAGTTTAAGTCAAAGGTTAAAAAAATGGTTTTGATTTAACGGGTGTGAAAGTTTGATACTCATACACAAATATCCATACGGCGTATCAACACAGTCTCAACGTGAATGTGAAACTGAGCCACCAATTGGTCTTTGTTAAGTCCGTCGTAATACAATCGAGTTCTTTTGGCCCCATTCATATCACGTTCACTAAAGTATGTGAATTTATTAGCTGTAATGACAGCTAACCTGACATTTTAAAACTAAAATAAATCATCTGGCAATATTGGATTCAAATAAATTTCCACTAACATCTCACCATCCCTAAACGTAAGAGCTTCTCTTTTAAAATAATCCACAAAGCCACGTAACGTTCCAAATTCTGGTGAGACACTACTAGTGTCAGCGTTGAGTCTAATCTTATTATTTTTCGTACGTTCTATTCCCAAATTGTAGAATTTTTTTTGATGTTTTAGAGTAAGTACAAGAAAATATTTTCGACTCGGTCTAAACAAAAATGCTCCATCGGTTAAATTACGCAGCAACATTTTCGCTCCTTTTCTGTCGGTATTCCTGTAGAATTTTTCGTTGTTGATGTTAACTGTAACAAAATAAAGTTTTAGTAAAAATTGGATTTTTTCTACACTTAATAATTTTCTACAAACATACAAAAGGAAAAGCGTGTTGTATTTGGGTCATGAGTTTTAAATGAAAAAATAGAGAATATTACTTTATATAATAAAGAAAATTTACTTACATATTGAATCAATGTACTCTTCTTGTTCTTCTTCTTCCTCTCCATCTTCTTCTTCTTCTTCAAAATGATTAGTGTCGACTGGTTCCTCTTCATGAACCACATCACTCTCATCAAGATTTCCGTACATTGGTTGTTCATCTTCATCAATTTCATCAGTATGTTCAACAGTTTCTTCAGCGTGTAACGAATTTTCGTCATCGGGTTTCTGTTCATCAACATTTCCATATAGTGGTTGGTCATCATCTTCATCGTCAATTTCGGGAGGGTTCTTTGTCTTGATAATATTTTTTTTGATACTTGGATTTTGAGGGTACTTGTTTCCATTTCCAGATAATTCTTTTTTTGCCCTTTCTCTTTTTTTGAGTTCTTCTGATAGTTTTGCTGCTAATTCGTCTGTCAAAAAAGGTAGCGGTGACGCTGAATTTCTTTGGCTACTGGTTGCTGAATTTTTTAAAGAGTGCTTATTCTCATATACAGGAAGATCTAAAAAGGGACTAGATTTATAAATATTGTATTAAGCGTATTTAAAAGGTATAAAAATATTTAACTGCAAAGAATCTCTCAAATAACTGGCCAACCATTATAAAGTAAGTTTAAATCGGGCTATTCTCCACAAATATCAGAAATTGCAGGCTATGAAGTGGTAAACAATTGTAACTATCTTGGTTCCTTAATTACCAACACTGGAAAATGTGAAAGCGATATACGCCGTCGTCTAACTATGGCAAGACCAGCTACTGCCAAGCTACATAAAATATGAAAAGACAAATCTATCACCAGAGCAACGAAACTACGTCTAGGAAATATGGACTTTAAACGAAGCAGATAAAAACCGAATAGAAGCTTTCGAAATGTGGGTTTATAGACGACTCTTGCGAGTATCGTGGACAGAACACCGAACCAACGTATCCGTATTACAAGAAATTGGTCCAAGTTCAAGGCTGCTAACTAGAATAAACCGCATGTATCTCCAGTACCTTGGGCATATAGCAAGAAGATCAGAAACAATGGAACGACTAATCATAGAAGGGAAAGTAGAAGACAAACAAAAGAGGCAGATCTCCAACTGTATGGGTAGACAAAACAAAACCCTTAATAAATATGAGACTGCATGATGCTGAAGGGATTGCACAAGATAGGCAAGCATGGAATCAACTGCTAAATCAAATATAAATGGTGTCACTGCATCCTTTGGAGAATAATGAGAAGAGGAGGAGGAGACAATTGAATCATTTAAATGACCAGAATCGTTCAGTGGTCTAACAAAATACAACATTTTAGAAATTAACATATAGCAACACCTACTGATATATCCAGAGTTATAAAGAACCGACAAACTGATAAAACTACAAAATAGTAAGAGATCTCTTAACCAGGCATTGCCTTCTGATATAGCATTTTCAAAATATGGGCTTATTAGAAACTACTTCGTCCCATGTAACTGTAAGTAATAGGAGACAACCTTGTAACAAAATGATACAAACGCCTGATATATTAATGAAACTAGTTTCTAGACAATATTTTATATTCTACAGAAGTTTCATATAAGCGAAGATAAACTAGAATAAGATATTCATAAAAATTATCCCTAATAAACCAATGACTCACAATCTACAATCTACTCATCAGTTTTTGAAGGAAATCAACAATTTGATGTCAGTAAAAAAGGTAAATGCAAACAAATACAGTTAATCAAGTTGCTACTGCAATAAGCAGGTGGCAAGACCAGCTACTGCCAAGCTACATAAAATATGAAAAGACAAATCTATCACCAGAGCAACGAAACTACGTCTAGGAAATATGGACTTTAAACGAAGCAGATAAAAACCGAATAGAAGCTTTCGAAATGTGGGTTTATAGACGACTCTTGCGAGTATCGTGGACAGAACACCGAACCAACGTATCCGTATTACAAGAAATTGGTCCAAGTACAAGGCTGCTAACTAGAATAAACCGCATGTATCTCCAGTACCTTGGGCATATAGCAAGAAGATCAGAAACAATGGAACGACTAATCATAGAAGGGAAAGTAGAAGACAAACACACCCAAGAGGCAGATCTCCAACTGTATGGGTAGACAAAACAAAACCCTTAATAAATATGAGACTGCATGATGCTGAAGGGATTGCACAAGATAGGCAAGCATGGAATCAACTGCTAAATCAAATATAAATGGTGTCACTGCATCCTTTGGAGAATAATGAGAAGAGGAGGAGGAGACAATTGAATCATTTAAATGACCAGAATCGTTCAGTGGTCTAACAAAATACAACATTTTAGAAATTAACATATAGCAACACCTACTGATATATCCAGAGTTATAAAGAACCGACAAACTGATAAAACTACAAAATAGTAAGAGATCTCTTAACCAGGCATTGCCTTCTGATATAGCATTTTCAAAATATGGGCTTATTAGAAACTACTTCGTCCCATGTAACTGTAAGTAATAGGAGACAACCTTGTAACAAAATGATACAAACGCCTGATATATTAATGAAACTAGTTTCTAGACAATATTTTATATTCTACAGAAGTTTCATATAAGCGAAGATAAACTAGAATAAGATATTCATAAAAATTATCCCTAATAAACCAATGACTCACAATCTACAATCTACTCATCAGTTTTTGAAGGAAATCAACAATTTGATGTCAGTAAAAAAGGTAAATGCAAACAAATACAGTTAATCAAGTTGCTACTGCAATAAGCAGGTGGTAAGAAAGGTGACTACTTGACACAATTTCTGACGGGACATGGTTCTTTTAAAGAATATACATATGAAATGAAAATTACGCCGGAGAACAATGAATGCATGTATTGCGGAGGGGGGAGGCTGCGGAACATCCTATCTTGATATGGGAGAGATGGAGAGAGTGGAGGAAGAGTATAGAGGCAAATCTACAGAATAATGTAACAACCGATAACATCATAAATAAAATGTTAGAAAGTAATGAAAATTCGACTCACATAAACCTTTTTATTAAGGAAGTGATGCTTCAAAAAAATTGAACGAGAAAGGAGGACAAATTCTCTCCTATGAAATAGAAGTGGAACTTTGGGATTATTACCTGACATACCTCCGATTAGGTCATACAGTGGTTCCAGGTATGTTAGAGGTTGAAAATAGAGGAGTTCTAGTTGATAGTCTAGTGATGAGATCACTAGAATCCAACACTTTCACGTGCTTAGACCCAAGTTCCCGATAAATATATGTAGATACCTTCCAACTCACCCCCTTTGAAATAATCACTAGTAATAAAATATTTGACTTCAGGAATCACACAAAAAACGGAAAACCAAATTGGTTTAGTCAGTACAGAAATTTAGAAACGTTTGACAATCTTGCAAATGCTAACTCACTGAGTAGCACCTGCAGTTATAGGAAGATCATAAAACAGGTGCAGCTAGTTGTAAAAGCATAGTGTCCCACTGATCCCAGTTCACCGAACTGAATTAGGAAATACATTTTTAGGAAATTTAACAACTTAACTTTAATTGGTTTCTATATATGCGTTTGTTTAAATTTACTAAGATTTACAGCGAGGTAATTTTAAGTATTACTGTTTCTTCATTGCAACTTTGCGTATTTTTTAATTAGTATATAAATTGTGATCATTACCTTCAGATTCTTGGTCTGTGTTTCTCCCTTTTTCTGATTCTACACTACCACGATTGCTTCTAACTTCTTGCACAACTCTGTTGTTTTTTATTACTTCAACATCAGATTCTCGTAGTTCAACTATACTATTTTTTCTTCTAGGAAATGATCTTTTTTCAACACTTGGCTCTGGTTGTTTATTTTTTGTTACTTTCATCTCTCGTCTTTTAATCGAAGAAGAATTTGAATTAGAATGATGAAAGACAGGAATTTCAGGTAATGGTCTATTTTGAACTGATTTAAAATTTGGTATTTTTAAAGAAGATATTTCACTTTTTAACATGTGGTTTTCATAAGTCATTGGTCCACTGGATTGTTCATCTGGTTTTGATGATCTCGATTTTGTTGTAAATAATTTTGTAAGTGTTCCCAAAAAGTTGTTGGGACGTTTAGACTGTTCCTCGTCAACTATAATTATATTCTCTAGATCTTCAACTGTATATTTTCTGCTTTTGAGACATGTTGTATCAGCTTTGGACAGATCTTGTTTTGATGCGGCTATTTCGATGCTCTAAAAATGTAAAATGTAAAGTTAAAAAAACTTGGTATGAAGTTCTAATATTATTTTATCCAGGATGTTTTCTATTGACCTTAACTTTTAAGTTTAAAAAATATACTAACCGTACGTCCTCCAGTATTTCTAATATCAATTTGTGGTAATGGTTCATAATCATGTTCCTCTTCATCACTTTGATTTGACTCTGTCGGTATAGGAATGGGAGCTCTACCTGCTACTGGTGATATTTTCTCTTTCTCCTTCTCTTTTACAGGCATTTTTAATTTCTCTGTTTGAAGTCTATACGAATTTATAGGAATAATTGTTCGTTTGTTGATACTTGGTGCGGGTTCGTAATTATTTTCCAAATCATCTTCATCATTTTCCAAATCTTTATGAGTCTTCTTTTTCCTTCTATCGAATTCATTCGGAGAGAGATATCCCTCATCGATATGTTCTTTTAATTTATCGATATCTTCGTATTCCTCTTCAGGGCTTTGCGGTCTTATAATTTGATTTCTTTTTGGCACTTTACTCCTTTGACTTGCTATTGATGAGGTTGGATTTCTTGTTGGTTCTGGCAAAAACGATTTAACTTTCGGTTTACCTTGACCTGATTCAGTTGGTGGATCAGGTTCTGGAGGTAAAGGTAAAGGTGCTTTTGGTTTGTTAATTTCAATTGGTGTAGGCCTAGGAAATGTTGGTTTCGATTCAACATCTGTTGGAGTAGATGAACTTTTAGGAGAGTTAGTTCCATCTAAAATACCGCCAAGTTTCTGTTTGAATTCATTTCTTTCTACTGTATTTGATAACGGTATTTTTTTTGGTGGTAATTTTGTTACTGAGTTCGAAGGTTTTGGTGTAGCTGGTAGATATGGTTTGGGTTTGATAGCTGAAGGTTTATTTATGTTTGGTCCTTTTTGTAAAAGAACGTAAGGATCCTCTTTTACTCTTTTAATGAAATTAAAGAGATTTTTTTGTTGAGATATCGGTAATTTCCAACTTATCGTTTGAAATTCTGATAAATCCTAAAATGGTAAATTTATTAGTATAGTGTAAAAACGAATACATTTTGTATTACAATTTTATATATTTAAAAAACTTTTAGTTTTTAGTTTTTATTATTAAAACTTACTAAAAATTTATGTCCATCAATATGTCGGTTGCTCAAAATGGTCACAATATCTCCATAGCCCTTCTGTAAAAAATATTTAAATGATCAATAAAGAATTATTCTCATCGACGAGGCAAATTAGATTTAAAGTCAATAATAATTGTCTGCAGGGTTTTTATGATAGGAAGTGGTAAAGGGGCTTACAATGAACTTAAAAAAAATGCGTCCAACAAGAGGGGTGCTAAAGGGTTAATTTGAGGGGGGTTAAAAGAGGGGGCAAAATGGTATTTTATTAGAAATTTATTATCTACTAGTTCTCTTCTAAATTTGAGAGGTGGCTTTAATGTCCATAACGTTTACTGGTGTTGACTTTAAATAACCAAGGCAAATTCTTAGGCTTTTATTTTTATGGACTTCAATTTTTGGTAAATGCGTATTGGCTACTGAAACATATAGGAGACTGCCATAGTCTAATATCGGTTTTATCATGGATTTGTAGAATGATAATGCTATATTAGGATCTGCTCCCCATTTTGTATGCCAGAAAGCTTTTAAGAATTTTCAGATTTTGATGAATACAATCTTTCCACAATAATTTTCTATCCAGAATTAGTCTTAAATATTTTACGGTATTCCTAATAAGAAATGTATATGGGCCCAACTTGATTGGAATTTGTGAGATGTTTCTTTTCGTGGAGAAAATACAGACTTTAGATTATTGTTCGGAAAGAGTGAGACTATTTGAAATTGGAAGTGGAAGTTCGTAAATGTTTCGTGCAAATTCGCTTGGAATTCATTTATCAAGCAGCTTTTTTTATACTTACTAATTTAATTATTCAAAATTTCAAACTAGTTTGATCAAAATATTTGATAGGTATTTCAAACTTTAAAATGTAACAGTTTGATTTGATTCACAACACCGCTAGACGTGATTTTATGTCAGATCAACCTCAAAACAAATTCTTAAAATTAAATCAAACTTGTGAATCTCTTTACTGTAGCCATAGTTGCAATAATCCAGTATTAAAACAAATTGTGGATGCTAGTTTCAGCTTCATTTTTAACATAACTGGGACGCGTTATCAGCACGAGGAAAATGTCTGAAAGCCAATCAAAAAAGAATTGAGCGACAACTTTCAAGGACGTTTTCTGCTCTATTGAAGATATTCTTATATCGTACTTAGTCATAGTTGCAACCTGGATTCAGTAGTAAATTTACTAATGAAAAATAAAAAACTAATTCCCTCATACATTTATGATTCACAAGTTTTCTCATAGCTTTGCAGATATGTTCAGATTATCATTTGTTTCCGGAATTAAAAATACATTTGAAGGGCAAAAATTATTCATCACATAAAACAGTAAAAAGTTTTGTAAAGTAGTCAAAAAACTTTATAAGGTTATAAAAAAATGTATAGTATTAAAAGTGGATTATAATAAATAAATAAAATATTTTTTTTTGTACACACCACATTGGCAAAAGTTTTGAATTCGGAGAATTATGTGAAATTTAGACAGGTGACCCCTGCAATGCTAAGAGATGTGCGTAAATCAATGAAAAAAAGGGCAAGAAAATGTATAAATGAAAATGGAAGACATTTTGAACACCTACTATAAATTTTAACTTTCACTATTGTAGTTTTCTTACGATTAAACTTTGTAAAATTTTGTACTTATTAAAAATTGTGTAAAATATGTTGTTTGTCACTTAACGTCAATTATTAAAGTAAATACTAAAGTTAGATGTGCAAAACCCTAAATTTTTTTAATGCGTATTAGGGAGAGCTTCTAACTGAAGAAAAATATACAGGGTATCCCATTTGAAAAAATTAAGTTATTGCCATTTGAAAACTAGACTATTGGCACGCCATCGGCAAACACCCTGTGCAACAGGTGAAGATGTTGTGTGATTGTTGTGATACGTGCATGTTTCATTTACATCATAGTAGCTTTTTTGAGGAATTTTTTAAAAAATGTGGTTTTTGTGCTAATATTTCTGAAGTGCTGTTTTTTCATTAAATCTGCTTAAAATAGGAATAACTTGTCAACGCCGCGTCGGATTTACAAATACAAAAAACTACCGTAAATCTAATATTAAGTAGAATCAGAAGACATAATCGTATACAGGGTGTTCAATTTAAAAAAACCAAATTAATTTTCATTAATTTTCATCCCTGTATACATCAAAATATTTTAAAATTGTGGTCCGAGTGACACTGTCTACCTCTACAAAAAATCTTGTTGGCGCACCCTGTATATAAAGTTTTCTATTTACAAAGTTATCGTTAAGATTTAATTGTGCTTTATCCTGTATTAAAAATCGAACATTTCACTCATCACCAGGCAGGTCCGGATTGGGCCGACGGGTAATCGGGCAGAACCCGATGGGCCGCTGCTCCGCCCGGATGAGTTGTTAGGCCGGGTCGTACAAACGTTTTAAATACAGAAATGTTTGACTGTTATACAAGAATACAATTTCTGGATTAAAACCACTTAGTTGTTAAAAAAGTTTTTTAACAACTAAGTGGTTTTAATCCAGTGGAAAGAGAGAGAAATTAAAATACAAACCACTATGAGCTTCCGAAATGAATTACAAGAATACAAGATAATATCGACAAAACATTGCATAACTCCATCAGTTTATGCAATATTTTTCCCGATATTATGCTTATAAATATGCCTTAACATTGTCATGCACACAGGTTCCCTGTGAAAGGACTTTTTCAAAGCTGAAATTTGTACTGAACAGACTAAGGAGTTGTCTTTCACAGGAACACTTGGATGCCTTACTCTTGATGTCCGTTGAAAAATATATCATTGTAGATATAGACACCGACGATATTATAAATGATTTAGCGACTAAAAGTCAATCAGTGAAAAAATATAATATATTTAAATATGTTTCTCGAAAAAATGTTTTTATGTTCTCATAGTTTTATAGCCTTTTTCGCAAGCTGCTCGGCCATAAAACTATTCGTTCAATAAAGCCCTTGTTTATGTACTATGTAAATAGTATTGGCGAAGTCTGTAGACTAATGATAATTGATCCGTTTTGAGCTGAGAGTTGTTTCACAGCTTTGTATTTAAATAAAACTGTAAGTGTCAAAACTGTCAGTCAAAAGTGGTCAATTATTCGATTTTAATTTGCACACTTTCAGAGTATACCTCCACTATTATAATATTTTTAATTGATGTATCTGTAGCAAAAAATAGTTGTTATGTAGGTTATGCTAAGAAGGGACGATTTATGGTAACACCCAGGCCGACAATTTCTCCCAATCCGGGCCTGTCGCCAGGTTAAAAATATATCAATATACCCTGTTTCTGCATATTTGTCAGCATTGAGCTTTAGTGTAATAAAATGTATACTTTGTAATCATACCTGCCTTTACATATTTAACAATAAAATATATCAAAAGTAGGTGATTAATTGTTTTTAAAATTAAATAAAATGTGGACTTACTTCCTGTATTGATTTTAACAATTGCACTTCATCTAGAAGCAAAACTTTATTTAAAGCCATACTTGCTTTGTCATTATATCACTATAATTCACACAAAGAACTTTATAGATATAATTTACGAATTGATAATAATCAAAATGGCGCACATCCTCGTTATGTCCCAAAAAATGTTAAACCAAGATAACCAAAAATAAAAAAAAATTAAATTTAGATCCACAACAAAATAGATACGGAAACTGACTATGCACTAAAAATAAATTTTATAAACAACATAATTTTTTGTCTGCATTAAAACCCACAATTTAATGTCACTTGTGAAGTCCCAACTTATCTTTGTTAAGAGGAAACCACACGATTACATATGCCATTCACTTTTTAGTAATCGGAAAAAGATATTCCGATTTAAATATCAAACGGACCCAACATTTTATTCTACTCTAACGTAATTTTGATAAAATTGTTGGCTTTTCCACAAAAAAATTTTTTATAAACATTTATTTGGTCATTCTACCTGTTGCCTCAAAAATATCATATGGTCCTTAGAAATTCATGGTCAAAGGTAGCGAAAATCAGTTATTTGGGAATATCCCGCTTCCTTTGCCTCAAATCGTATTTGCATTTATTATAAAAGTTGTAGAGTATAAAATTCACTAAAATATGGTGTTAAACAATTTTGAATCCGTTTAACCGTTTTTGAGATAGAGCGCGAAGAGTCCAGCGCGCTCAGCCATACATAGTACGGTTTTTTAACTTAATTATTTATTAGATATCAGTTAAATAATTATCTAATATTATTTAGATACCTTTTTCATGTAAACCATGAAGTGTTAATTGAATTATGAATGTTAATATAAGTTCTGATGTTTGACAATATGAGAACTTTGGGGTGTGGAATGGTATTTGAAAGATACATAGAATTATTATGATAGTGCCAATCAGCCAATAAATATGTTTATCAAATCGATTTTATGAAAAAAGCCTTATCAACATGCTCGTTGTTAATATCGCTACAAAAGTAGCCAGAGATGATGCTAATCTTCTTATCGTCGAAACAGCTATTGAGGAATCAGAACGTCAAAAGATTGCCGTCATTTTAGGAGAAGATATTGATTTGTTTATTATTTTAATTGGACGTACTACTACTACTAACTGGAAATTTTCTTTAAAAAAATTGGCAAAGGCAACGTTACAACACAAGTATACTCCGTTGTAAAGAACACATTTTATTCTTACACGCGTTTAGTAGCTGTGACACGACTTCTGCTCTTTTTGGGAAAGGATAAAATCTGTCATCCAAATGTTAGAGAAACTTCCCGATTTGGATCGACTGGCTTAAGTGTTTCAACAAGAAAACTGCCCTGTGCAAATATTATTTGAAAATGGAATGTGGATTTTCTTGGCAATATATAATGCACCCAAATCTGAGGACAATATCAATCATCTTCGCTATATAGAGTTCATTAAGTCAACGAAATTAAATAACCCTGTGCAGTTATCAACTTTTCCACCAGCGAGTGCAGCAGTTCATTAACACATCAATCGTGTCTACTACCAAATTCAAACTTGGTTAGGCAATGATTTAGAAGCCCAGCGATGGGGTTGGGTGCTGCAAAATGAAGCCCTGGAACCGATAACAATGTTATTAGTACGATATTCTGCAACTGCAATAAAGGCTGTAGTTCGCGCTGTGGATGTCGAAAATCAGGCTTGCAATGTTCGTTAGCTTGTGGCCAATGTAATGCATGCATGTCTCAACGCTTCATCGTATCAACATGATCTCAATGAAGAAATTGCACCACACCTTCCTTAGCTTCCATTTAGTGATAACGTGAAAGAGAGACCTCGATTTTTTCCGCCAGATCGACTCCACTATAGTGAGATTAAATGTTGCCACAGTATCTCAGAAACTGAGCCCTTTATGTTCTTAAATCATATTTTATGAAAAATAGTTTACCTAGGTTAGTTATTCTAGTAAAAAATTGTACACCGTACAAATTCCCAGCATTTATTATAATTGAGGATACATGGTTCTAATACTAGAATTTACAAAATCAAAGAGCATATTAAGTACAAAATGATGAGTACATTTTCTATGCACTTTACAGTCGATGTAATCCCTTTATTTAACAAAATGAAGGTTCAAATAATAATAAGGACATACCCGATCCAAGCATAATGGTAGGCAGTTCGCAATCGTTATTTATGGCTGATAAATTTGCATTCGACTACAAAATTATTAAAACTTTTATTGCCACTTTGTACAATGTAACTAACAAACTTTCAACATAATTAAGGATCTAAAAAGACAAGAATTGTCTCGCAAACTTGTGTTCTTCCCTCATAAAATTACCTTAGTTTTATTTTCTTTTACATCTCATTCGCTCTCTCTTGTCATAAACATTATTTGTAAGAAGATGCAACATGAAAAGGGTACCTACTGAGTTAAGGAATAATTTTTCAGAATTTGATGTCATAAATGCTCGGTTTACCACAATTATAACGGTAATAAACCTTTTTGAGTTAATACACCCTCGGTACTTGCTGAACTGTAAGAGGGGTGAAAGTTAATTTAGATTTTTAATTAGTATATTGTTTTTTTATATATTTTTAAACCAGTCTGGAGTTCAAACAGGTTAATACATGAGTTTTAATTTCTTTTTCAATAAGACCATTATTTCATTACATTTCTCTACAGGTAAAACCATTTACAGGATAGAAGCAACAGATTATAATTGAGTTCATAGACTCAAGGTCGATCCTATCAGGTTAGCAGGGAGTGAACCGCATATAGTTCTTTCAATCAAGCAAATTTTTTTAAAACTTATAATAAGTCGAACAAATATGCTGAGTTTTACATAGTTATTGAAAAATAAGTCCCGATTTCCCGATAGCATAGCATTTATTAAGAAAAAAAGAAGTTTAGTGCACATCAGTGTGTTGGTCTATTCTTTAATACACACATCCTTCATTTGATACAAAAGGATACCAAATTTTAAATTTCTATCTAAAAAAATATCCAAGGGGCATATTTTGTATGAGTTTCTCTAAGAGTTTCACAACATCAGATATATATTAGTTTATAGGTACAGGAGGAAGGAAGTATTGTGAAAGGTACAGACGGTATACAACTCTTGAATGAAATATCTTCATTTATTTATTTATTTATTTACAGCTTCGGCCTCTACAGATCGAAAGAGTTCAAATTACAAGATATATAATACATTAGAAGTGTTAAGCTAGATCAAACTGAAGATAATTGTTAACAAGTAAAAATACTGTTTACAGAATCTATCATTACATTAGAAGTGTTAAGCTAGATCAAACTAAAAATAATTATTAACAAGCAAAAATACAATATACACGATTTATCATTAAATTAGAGGTGTTAAGCTAGATCAAACTGTATGTATTTTTGACAAAAGAATTCCAAACTATTGGTGCATACTCAATGTGGCTTCGAACACTAAAATCACATGGATTTAATATTCTTTTACAAAAATAGCAAAAAAGCAAAAAAGTTTATCGCACATTTATGCCAGAAATGTGGCCTAACTAGCGCCCTCTACAAATTATATCAAAGTAGGTACCAGATTATGATTTCTCGTTCCCAAAAACCCCCAGTTCCAAATTTTTAAGTATACATATCCAAAAACACTAAAGTTATTGCAAAAAATAAATCTTAAAATTTAACCTTTAACACCTTGCATATTTCTTATTAGCAACATCTTATTAGAGCAAGTTGGCTCAAATCGTAATATTTTAAAGTGAGGAATCTACCATACTTCTATGTACAATTACTTAAGGACCACCATGTATAAGAGTATGCAAGTTTCAGGTTTTCAATAATCTTTACAGTTTCTGACTAAAAAGCCAAGATCTCTCAATGCTTTTTTAACTACATGATTTTCAAACAACAATTTTCGATCGAGAGCGAGAGAGATCCTTTATTTATTGAACTCTTTTCAAAGGTGAACTATCAAATTTTCAGAGAAAATGTTATAGAAGAGCATTTATTAGCATTAAGGTAAAGACAGAGATGGTTCTTTTCACGAATAAAAGGAAGCTTGCAAACATCGATGCCCCAAAGCTCCTAAATACTAAATTGAACTTTTCTGCAGAGGTGAAATATTTGGGGATCACCTTTGACAGCAAGTTAATATGGAACTCGCATCTAGAAAACAGTCAAAAGAGCATACATATCTTATGAACAGTGCCGAAGAACCATTGACCGCACCTGGGGATTGTCAGCTATGGTTACGGCCTGGATCTACACTGCAATCATAAGACCTATGCTAAAGTACGGTGCGATTACCTGGGGAGACAAAACTAGCCAGCGGATAGTCGTACGCAAATTGGATCAAAGACCAAAGAATAGCCATCACAGATTCGATTGCACCAAGATATGCTTTTCACAGGCCCTACAGGGTAATAATAAAAAACGTACAAGAGGCTATATTGGCAGCAGGTGCCTTGTGCATCTACACCGATGGTTCTAAAACAAATGAGGGGTCAGGCTGTGGAATTTATTCCAGATTCCTGAATCTCAATATAAAATGGGCAATGGGTTCTAATGCCAGTGTAGCTTAAACAGAGCTCACTGCTATTTCCATCGCCGCAAAAGAGACTACCAGAAGAAACGTTACTGGTAATAATGTCACCAGGCTCTGATCGAAGCTTGCAACAACAACGTGGTTACTTAAGCTTGGATCAAAGGTCATGGAAAATCAAAAGGCAACCGTGCAGCTGACTCATTAGCTAAGAAAGCAGCCTCCCATAAACTTTTGGGACCTGGCACTTTCATAAGATTATCGGCATCAGCTGTGGCTGCCCTACTAAAGAAGCACTCCCTTGACAAGTTTAAGGGTAGATAGGACGACGAAACAGGCTGCAAGCTAGCCAAGGAACTATTACAGTATCCGAACAGCGAAACAGCCAAAAAATACATGACTATGAACAGACAGAACCTGCGCACAGCCACAGGTATCCTGACTGGCCACTGTCATCTACGAAAACACCTCTACAGGATGGGGCTATCTGACACTCCACTGTGTAGAGGATGTGAACAGGAAGACGAGACTGTCGAACACATTCTTTGCGAATGCCCGACACTCTCACAAATGAGATATTTTCTTTTCGGCGAGCGGTTGCTAACACATGCCAACATGAGGGAACTACCTTCAGGCGACGTCATCACCTACTTTAAACAAGTAGGCTAGCTGACGAGCTAATAGGAAGGCTCAACCTCAGAAGGACACACGATGGGCCAAATGTGGCCTACATGCTGTGGGGTGACCCACCCTTCTAGATTTACAGATACAGAGAGATAGCATTAAGGTGTAACTTATTAGAATGACAAAAAACAAATAATCGATCAATGTCTTGTTGGAAAGATACTTGCTGTATTTCCTGCAATAAATAATGAATATTTTGAAAGCCAGAGCCAATATCATTTATGAAAATTGAGAACATCAACGGCCCTAGATGTAATCCCTGTGGGACACTGGAAGTTACTCGTGTAGTTCATTAATTCAAAGATATTTTTCCATGTAAAAACAGCCAATTGAGATATTAGACATTATAATCAAAAATGATGATAATAATAATAATAATAATAATAATAATAACTTTTCTACTTTTACGATTTTGGAAATATATAAATTTTATATCAAACAGCTCCGAATCATTTTCTGTCTCATCGAATAATTCAACCGTACCGATTATTTGATAAAGTAAATGACTTATCTGGCTATGCATCTAAAAGGAGCGCATGTACTATATTAGACTATTCCAGACCAACGGGTTTCCAGTCGAATCCGTTTAGCGAACGGACATGGAATTGGACACACGCGGACACACAGCAATTACCTCGAATTGCTTTGCCGGATTCATACATTTAGAAATCTATCCCTGATGCTACCCGACCGACGCTACCTATCGTTCAGTAAAATATTCTGAATTAACCATTCGAATCCGGATGGGCTTATATGGTAGAAAAATAACCCCTGAGAGATTACTTCGCGCAATTGCTTGTGTTGCTTTTTTGACTTTGCCAGAGCAGATTGCATATTTTTATATCATAGGATGTTCCATATCGTTGGCTCGGATTTTGGCTTTAGTGATATCAGGATTCTTCTGGAATTAAATAAAAGTTTTTAAATGCGTATTAAATAGTTACAGGGTAGCTAGTTACATAATCCCTTTTTTTAACATACACCATGTGTTTTAAAATAATTATTAGGGTTTTAAAGACCCGGTTTTCGAATTCCAGATTTCCAAAAAACAGATTTTAACTGGTTTTCGAATTTTTGTCGAAAAAAATATAATAGGGAAAAATATTTAATTTAATTTATATAAAATTACAAAAAACAATATCAAGTTAAAAATAAAAAATAGATTCATTAGGTACTTATACAAAACAACGAAAACTCAAACAAAAATTTCTCTAATTTAAATTTTTATAGGGATTTAAAAAAAAAACAAAATATCCACTGAAGTCTTGTTACTATTTTGGACACAATATTACCTGAGCTTGGTTTTATAGTTTTCAGGGATGCCCTGAAAATCAAATCTAAGTTTTTGGTTCTTCTATTCGTTGCCTCAAATAATGAAAATTCAGTTTTCAGTGTCTTTGGATTTCTGAGTTTTCTTCAGGGCCTTCAATAAACTTATGAATTGATTTTTCCATGGCTTCTTTCAAAAAGTCATTACTCTGATGAATAGTTTCTTCACCTTCTTCGATTTGTTCTTCATCAGAGTCAGTTTCCACATAAGAATTTGGAATTATTCTAGACAATATCTTTCCAGATAACTTAATAATTTCAGTTTTTTGAAGCTAAACATTGTACACTAGATTTATTTGCTGAACTGGAAATGTTGCTAATTCTACTTGATTTCTTCTCTGAATTCGTTCTTCTAAAGTATTAAATAATTCACATACGTAGATAAATTAGCATCTCGTCGCCCTAACCTTCAGCTGCTGGAAAAATCTGTCCCAAGACTACTAAGTTTCAAAATGTTCCTAATTTCAAAACCGGTTTAAAAACCCTAATATTTATATATTTTTTTTGTCTGGTTTATATCTACTTGCGATCAGTACTAAGCAAGGTACTATAAGCAAGTTCGCTGTGTGTTAAGTGAGTAGTTTGACTTAGGACTGTTTTCCACCGATTACAATTCCAACTTATTGCTTTTATAGGTTGAGTGTGAACTTATGAACTTAGTTTCTAATTTATAAATTATTTTAAAATCTTTGGTTTGTGTCTTTTTAGTCTTTGTGTTTGTTCGCTATTATCTAAGAAATTCACAGCTAAAGAATTCCTAAAGTAGCGTTTACAATATTCACTAATTTTTTCTTGGACACTATTCACTTTTAGATCTTTGTTTGGTATAAACCAGGGTGCGTTTGTAATGGTGAGTAGAACTTTGGATTGAAACCCATAGGTTCAAACTGGTTTGAAGGCTGCTTTATATAATAGTAGCTTGTTGTTTAGTGATAGTTTTGAGCATCTGCCTAGAAGCCAGTGGTACTTGCTGAAGTTGTGAACTAGTTGTTTCCTCTTCATGAGGATATGAGTTTTCCATGTACATGTCCCTTATCCAGACAGTTCTAAATATTTGACGCTTTCTGATGTGGGTTACACTTGTCCATTTAAGGTTGTTGTTGGAGCAGTATCTCTGCATTTGGCAAATGTTATTTGTACTTACTGATTTTTGTTCATTGATTTTTGTTCTCCAGTTTCTTGCCCAGTCCTGGATTCTATTTAAATGGTCCTGAAGGAGTCTTCCAGCTACATTAGGGTTTCTATGTTTAGCGAGTATACCTTTATTGTCGGCAAATGTGGTCGTCCTAATGTTTTCACTAGTTGGCAAGTGTTGGAAGATATAGTGTGGGTCCCAATATTTATAATGATGCTCGAATTTTGTTATCTATTTTAGACAAATAAAAGTGGCATAATGTTTAAAGAAAGTAAAATAAAACTTCTCAAAGTCATACTACGTAACTTTTTTCATAGTTGAGGCAAGAGATTTTATATGACATTTGAAACATGCCTTAAAGAACATGAAAGGGACATGAAAAATAAATGAACTTTAAAAAAACCCCATTTCATTGGATGAGCATTCTATATCAACCGAAAATCAATTTGAGTATATGAACACGAAAATATTAAATTGTGAGTCATCTCTCATCATCTCTAGTCAAAAAATAAAGTGATGAAATTGTTATATATATTTGTCCTTCTTTTTATTTATACATTGCCCTGAAGATTCGCGTTGGCTTTCAAGAAATATTGTTTTCTTTAATCTAAGACCTAAATCCCAAAAACAATATCGCAGTCATCATTCAAAAGGTATCTGATAATTAGGTTCCCAAAAAATCAAAAACTTTATCATCCGAGGATCTGCGAAAATGTATAAGATGGGATATAAAGTATTTGTTGATAAAGGTAAGTCTAATTACAAACTAAAATTGTCAACATTTGCTATTTTTGATACTTTTATAACAATAATCTTTGCGGTACATTGTTTTAATCAAATTATTTTATCCTATCCACAATAACCTACTATTTTGATTAACAATTCAGTTTCTGTAAGTGTTTTACAAAATGTATGACATTAGATCTTGTAGCACAGTGATTACAGCGTGAGGGTTCAAACCCCTCCGTATCCGAGCTTACTTTTTTTATTTATAAAAACGAACCTACAAAGAGTGTATAATAAATTTATTCTATAGATTAATGTTTATTCTATGGTAGTCGTAGAAAAAGTATAGTGAGAAACACGTGGGGAAAGGACTTTTTTCACTCTTGTGATAAATTTACATACAACTTCTTATCTCCGTTTCTTCACCTGCCATTCCTCTTTCTTTTCTCGTTTTAATTCAAACTCTAGTTTCCCAAATATTATTTTTCACGCAAGTCTTATCAAATGTTCCGATGTAATCAAGGTGGCTTAAACTCTCAATGCTTTTCATACTAATATAATAAGAAAAAAATTAGTTTTACTATTCTATACCAGTCTCGTGTATTAAAAAAGTTAATCCGCCACTGACATCCAGTATAAAACGATTGACTTATACCTAAACGGCATCCAAGGTTTCCGCTCGATCAGACTTATTGACATTGTTTTCGACATTAACTGTTAGGTTCATTCATCATTACATGAAACTAACTTACATTGTTACAATATAACTAGGTTTAGAGACGACGAATGTTCTTTACGGCTCAGCTATTGCAGGGAATTTATTAATTCTGGTGCCTGGCGTCGCAGGAATCGCAGGATTATTTGTTCCTTAGAAGTCCCGGGGAGATATTTCGAATATCTGGCAGTGCTACTGTGTTTGAAGTTAGTCTCTCGATGGAAGTTTAATTGTTTGAAAGTTTTTTATTACCGAAGACTCAGGTGATTGCAACATCTGCAGAAATACTTTTGTCGTTGATCTTTTTTATGAGGTATAAGAGAAATTCATAAAGAAAAGTTACATTGAAGAGATGTTTCTAAGAGTATTTTACGAAATTGTTGAGAAAGTATTTGTCCTTATATTGTTTTAATAAAAAAATATGATATTAAGTTTCTGGAGAATTTTACAGGCACTCGTATTACATTCTCATAATACGAGGAAAAGTGTTTCGTAAAAAAATGACATTTTTATATAAACTTTGTTAGACTGAATACAATGGAAAATATTTTTGTTATAATTCGAAAAACAAGGTAACTTGCCTACGTCCAACCTGACTATTATTAGAAAGCTTATGAAAGGGGTTTTATAAAGGTGTATTATTAATGTCTTATTAATGTAGTAAAAGTAGAATTATTAATGTCTTTTGATGTTAAAGAATAAGAAACAGAAGTCTCTGTGTCTAACATCTGTTTCTTATTCTTCTTCCTCTTTTTAAGATGCTGAATGAGAGGACTGTATATTTATAAACAAATGTTTTCTTTCCTAAAAAGTATAATGTTATATCTGACCATCAACATGGTTTCTTAGTAGCCCTAGTTAATAAAGGTATGTGGGTGCACTCGGTAGTATTGATATAACAATAAATAAACTACGAGATTTAGGATTTCGGGGCAAATTTCTATCGTAGCCGAAATCATACTTGGAAGCTAGAAAAATTATTGTTAGGATTGAAGATCAGAAGTAACTCCCCCAACCTGTGGAAATTGGCGTACCTCAAGGATCAATCTTAGGTCCTCTGATATTTTTATTATACATACATTATCTTTCTAAATATGTGGATGCAACTTCCATTTTAATCAATGCATGTGGCGCAAAGTTCAAATTAGTCTAACTAAAGCATACAAGAAAAATGAGGAAGGTGCGCTGCATTCTCGTACATTTCATACGAAATCGTAGACGATGGATGATTGAGTATAATGGAAAACTGTGTTCATGACCCACTTGTATAAAAATTTAATGACCATTTTGTTAATCAATGGTTGTGCAATACTATTTGTGCAAAACAACAAACTCGCTTGAAGGTTGGCATAACCGCCTAAACAAGAAATTATCAAAAATATATTCGAATATATATTAGAGGCACTAAAAGAGGAATCCCATCACTACGATAATATAAAGGAATAAGTGGAATTTTATATGATGCCAAAAAGAAGGAAATTGCGACATAATGAAGAATCAAAAACGCTATAAGTGACTATGTTGAGGAAATAACAAACATTAGTCAGTGTTTATTAAAATAATCATATATTGTAAAAATGCAGTGACATGTTATTTGGACCATTAAACATATATTATAATATTAAAAATATTTTTAAAAACCTATTTTTGTTGTCTTACTAAACAAATCCCCATCATTTCACTACCAGTTGCGAATTGTAAACAAGTAAAAATTTTCGGTGTCCCGAGATGCGAAATTTTCACCCCGAGTCCCCAGTTTCGAAGTCTCTCCAGTTTCGAATGAACCATTAAAATGGTTTTTACTTCATTTTCTAAATTTTTTTGTGAAACAAAATTCTTATTATATTATCATTGTATTAGGATTTTAAAAAGTAAAAACAAATATTGGACACATTGTATGTTTTCTTTTTTTGCAATCTATTGATGGGTTTTACTTCACCCTACTGCAAAAGATACTAGCGATATATTCCAAACCCAAAACTAAGTAAAAAAGTTTAGGCCTGAACTTTTAAAATTAATAGCCATTCTTACGAGAATTACGGTTCTCTAAGGGAAATTTTAACACAACTACCTATTTCACAAATTCGAATAATAAAACATTAAGTTTTTTAATAAACAAGAACAATTTAGTTTTCGAGCACATTTCTTTCAAAGCTTAAAAAAAGAACAGATTATTGTGTCACGAATTTGTCCTTCAAACTTCAAAAAGGCAATAGTAATTCCAATAAATTAAAAAGGATAGGAAAGATGTGGTCAACTATAGACCGATGTCTCTTATCAACATATTTGCAAAAATATTTGAAAAATCACTGAAAAACATTAAATGTTTCCGTCGAGAAAAATCACGTTATATATAACCAAAAATTTGGTTTTCATACAGGAATGTCAACGAACGATATAACATCTATATCAAGTGGAGAAATGAATCACTGCATTGATACTAGAAAGCCAACAATTTGTGTCTTTCTAGATCTTGCCAAGGATCACCCTCAGTTATTTGAGGCCTTGAAGTGATCCGGCATAAGAGGATCTCTTTAAAAGTTACCTCAAAGATCGTAAACAATCAGTAAAAATTGGTGAAACTATAAGCCATGAAAATATCATATGGAGGAACTGTTCTTGGGCCAATACTTTTCTCATTGTATATTAATAACTTACTTACCCAGAAATTTACTGGAAAAATTTACAGCCATTCTTTACTCTTCTGAATCTTTGAAGAACCTTAAAAGAGAAATTGAAGAAGATTTGGAAAATATCTTCAACTGGTTTAGCCAAAAATAATAATATATAATATAATAATTTAATTTTATGTCACCAGTGATTTAAACGAATTATTTTATTTTAAAAAAAAAAAAAGAGAGAGAGAGAGAGAGAGAGAGAAAGAGAGAAATTTCAATGCTTTGTCTATCAAAAATAATTGGTATACCAAAACCAACGGGTATGCACTTGCCTCTCGCCTATCGTCAAGAAAAAAAGCATTATTTTAAGAAAAATCGCTGTGATAAAGCTTTAACTAAAACGACATTTTAAAAAGTCTTCTTTCAGAAAAAATTTCATGAAGGTCGGGCCGGAAAGACTTCGCTATCAATCAGAACCTAACCTAGATTCTTTTAAGACGCTCGGGACTCTTGACCTTGTACCCTTATTAACCATCCGCCACTGGGAATTGGTAATAAATTTTGTGTCTCTTTCAGCGATTTACGAGCATCTCGTCACGAGACTGCTTGAGTGGTCCAGAGACGGATTTTGCATAAAAAAATTTTGCGTCGATGATCTACTAACTATATTTTCTCTATTAACGAAAATCTAATGTTGAGAATAATGTAAGGAGAAGAAAAAAATAGGCATAGAAAAACAGCGAAAGATCTGACAGGACAGCAAATGTAGGATTTAGAAGAAAAAAAGTTGGAAAGACGTAACAAAGCCATATCTACAAATAGCTACATACTTTCATTACCTAGATATGATCACGTGGAGTGACAAATGAAAATTTCATAAAATTGAACGTAAACTACCTTAATGCCGTTCAAAAAAACAATATCCAAACAATATTAATATATGTCTTATATAGGCTCTCACTTTTCTTTCAGAAAATTTCTTCATTTATTAAAAATATTTAACAGAATAGTTAATAGACACTCTCTCAGATAGTGTTGAAAACCCAAGCTCCATTGAAGAATAGGGTTGAGGCCCTTCCCACACCTCAAGCATCCGAAGGACCAGCTCATGGAGCAAAGTTGATTGGAATTGTGAACTTGTATGTGGTTATTCGTCACTTCTTCCTCAGTTATGAAATAAATACCATTGACAAATCGGTCTGTATAAAATGTACTGAAAAATTTAACTTTAACAAATGGAAAACAATCTTAACTCTTACTGTGATTATCTGTGATTCTGAGGGTTAGAGGGTTATAATGGTTACTCGATTTACTTTTGGGGATTCTTTCTTTTTTTGAGTTGGTTCGTAACGCGCAGTTTTTCAGCTCACTGTCGTCAACAAAAACAAAAACTGTCTTTGCAGTGTATAGTAAATCGAGTAACCATTAGTAGGCTTTGCTATTAATTTATTTTAGAGACAGCACTGTTGTGAATCGTTTTCACAACAGATAGCCTGCACCTTAACCAGATCTTACACCTGTATATTTTTTATAAGCAGTGTGTTAAAAGCTCTAAACTAGAACTAAAAATCTTAAACATCAAATATTAAGGTAATATGAAAACAGAATAAAATTGGTAACTGTAACTTTACAGTTCGTCTCTGGCATTGAATGTAAAGAATCAAGTGAGAATTCAAATAAAAGAATTTGCTGTTGACAGTCTCAATTCTCTTACAGATTTGTTTTACTTGAGAGTGTAAGGACGCTATATTCTTTTTGTGTCCAGGGTAAAATTGACCTGTTATTTGCAGACTATCGCCGCTTTAAATAGAAAAGGCTGATTTACCCTAAATAATATATCTAGAAGAAACTGGGGTAACTTATATACAGGATGTATCATAAGGAATGGTCAATATTTTAATCATAGGTTCAGGACCTCGAAATATTAATATTGGACTAAATAACTCTGGGTCAAATGTTATCTACCACTAAGATACAGGGTGTTGAAGATACAATTTATTTTTCGCTTTTCCTGCCATCTAACATTGCCATTATAATTTTTTAACTGACTGACGTTTCTGTCAAACTTTTATGTAATGTGTATTGCCTAAATTGATTAAATTAGCATTATTATTATTATTTTAAAGAAAACTGTAGATAAATTAATGTATCTGATTATTGTAATGTCTTAATAAATATCCTAAGACAATAATCATTCGGAAATTAAGGATTTAAAACTTATATATCGATTTTTTTTATAAAAATCTCACGCCGTTATTTATATTTATCTGATTATAATATATCTAGGAAAAATATTCTAATATCCGCTACTTTACAGTTTATGCGAAACTTGGTTTGAATTTCTCTTTGCAATATCATAATAGTCAAACATTCAGATCGTATAGATTCATTTCCCAAAGAGGAAAAAAACAACAAAATAGACAGTAGATTCAATATCTTATTCTGATGCAGCCCAGTACTGCACCAGTCCTCGAAAACATGAAATGTAAATATTTATTTATTCCCAGTATTTTTATTGAAACGTTATATTCTCTACTTTGAATGCATGTTTGCAATAATATAGGAAAAGTCGGCGTGTGTGTAAAGCTGAATACACAGAAACATAAGTTTATTTTCCGGTTCTGGATGGAAGTGAAAAGGGACATAAATTGAATTATACAATTTGCCGGGTGTCTCGAAAATTTAGTCTCTGGAAGTTACTTTATATCATATGCTTATAGATTTTATTATTTTCGGTTACGATTCACTTTATGGTTCTTTGTTTCCGAAGCCTGTATGCATCCGCTATACATATACTTAGCGCTTAAGAGAAATTACTCCGGAAGCCCGAAAAGTATTTGGTGCAAACCATAATTAATCTAGAATTTAGTTTTTTATTCTTCTTCCCTTTTTATCCCCTTGTGTCTATAGAGCTTAATTTATTCACTAGTTTTATCTTCCGATCTCTGGAAAGTGCCTATAGCCTAACACAGGCCAAATCTTTGAAACCCGGCGACTTAACGGGGCATCTTGAGATACTAAGGGTTGGAGCAACCCAATCCAAGATGCCCTCGGATTTTATGTCTACTAAACAAGATTTGGAACTCACTCACGTTGTTATCAAGGAACGTGAGTTAACACAAACCGAAGTCGCTCTAATTACAAGAGCTGTCCTCACTTACTATACTGATGGGAGTAGGAATAGGGGTTACAAGTCCTAGAACTAGGATGTCAGTAACCCTGCGAAATACTCCAACAATATTCCAAGCGGAACTATTAGCAATAGATTTCTGTGCCCAAGAGTGCCTTAAAAAAGACTCAACTCAGCCAGAATATTTATTGCATCCGATAGTCAGGTTGCTTTAAAGGCTCTGAAGTCTACAACTTACGAGTCTGGAAATGAAAACAATCCCTTAAGCAATTGGCTAGTCACAACAAAGTAACATTGTTATGGGTGCTAGGGCATAACGGAATTGTCTTAAATGAGATTGCTGACAGTCTTGCAAAAGAAGGACCACAACCATTCTGTGGTATTCCAAAAAGCCGCATTTTGGAAGAAGTCCGAAAATGGGAAAAGCAACTTAGTGCAGCCTACTGGAAAAACATTCCAGGCCAAAGACAAGCAAAAAGGTTAATACGACCTTCTGCTGGATACGTTAAATTGCTCTTGGAGCTTCAAAAATCAGATCTCAGAGTAATTACTGGAATTCTCACTGGGCACTGCTCACTCAGATACCATATCCGTAAAATAGGTAAAGGGGATAGTGGAACATGCAGATTCTGCAACGATGCAGATGAGACGGCGGAACATAGTATCTGCAACTGCAGGGTAATTGTCCACCAACGCCTTAAATACCTGGAACAGGTCTGCCTAGAGCCTGATCAGGTTACAGAACTAGCTGCAAAACGGATAATATCTTATAGGTCGCTGTGTGGTAAGGCCAATTGGACCAATCGAACCCTTTCATGTTATGTCTTTTATTACAATCAATTCTCGGTGATACCAGTCCTATTTATTTCAAAAAGTTTAGGATGTCGGTAAGCTTCAGGTTAGGTAGATCTTCCTCTTCTATTTGATATTCTACGAGGTATCGTACTCTTAGATTTTGCAGGGTAATGTATTCTGAGAGAATATGGATAGAGGTTTCCTCCTCTTCCTCGCAGAATTTGCATTCTTCTTTGTCTACTAATCCGAGTTTCTTTAGGTGGCCTCTTAGCCGGCAGTGCCCTGTTAGGATACAAGTTAGTATTGTGAGCTTATTTTTACTTTTACTGATGCAGTCGTCAGATCTCTTCTGGTTATAGTTTCCCAGTAGTGTCTTGGCCTGCCTCGTTCCTTGTAGTCCTATCCAGTATTGGGATCTTTTGTTATTTACTGGTGCTTATTCCGTAGAAGGGTTCATGTCCCAAAAATGGTGTTTCAGCCCCTTTTTGTCAGTACTTCTGCTATTTCATTACCCTCCACTCCAGTTTGTCCCGTAACCCATAGGAGGGTAATAGTGTTGTTCTTGCCTAGTTCGTTTAGATTCTCTAAGCACTCCCAAACCATCTTTGAGTTAATTACGTGGGAATTCAAGGCATTAGTGGCTGCTTGGCTGTCTGACATGATGATCATATCTTGTCTGCGAAAATTTCTTTCTTTATTGAACTGGACACATTTTCCGATGGCGTATATTTCAGCTTGAAAAATGCTCGGAGATTTGTCTAAACTTTCGGAATATTTGGTTCAGGCCCATATACTCCTATTCCTGTTCCTTCTGTTGTTCTAGAACCATCTGTGTACCATTTAATGGCACTTCTCTTGAGTTTTGGGATGGTATCTTTGTCCCATTCGCTTTTATTGCTTAGCTTTGTGTTGAATTCTGTCACAAAGCTAAACTTCTTTTTTGTAATCTCATCTTGGGGAATGTCCCAGGTTTGGTGATTTCCAGGAAACTTGCGAAACTTGCGTTTGGTTGATCCTCCTCTGGTCATTCTGAAGGCTGTCCTTATCGCTATACTCTCCATTACTATATGGAGTGGTGTAAGGCTTAGGATTACCTCCATGGCGGCCGTTGGGCACGTTCTCATTGCACCTGTTATGCATACGCAGGCTAGTCTTTGGATTTTCGCTAGATTTGCCTTTGTACTGGCCAGATTAGTTCTGCTGCCCCAGACTACTGCTGGCAAATAAATAGTAAAAAATGACACAATATTTTAAAAAACTATTACAATACGAACTTAAAACAGTGCTTTATTTTCATTCCTGCATTTGCCGAATTTTTTTAAATAACACCGTTTTGAAATACTTAATAGTAGATTTGCTAACGCTCTACAAACACACAAATTTTGGTCAGGGTACGAGCTCTTAAGGGGACATTAAAATTATATTATTTACACGTTATTCCATGAAAATAAATGCATCCATTACCTGCACAGCGACATCTATTTTAACCTGCCTCATCGGTCCGATGCATAGATTTGCTCTTTTGAGATAATTGAGTTTTTGTGTTTTATGTTATACCATCTGATTTATTTAAAATAGAATTATTGCTACATATAAATCATTATATAACATTGTTTAAAACTATAATTAATGAAAGTTTTATTTCACGATTGACAAGGAAATGTAGTTTGGTAGATAGGACTTTTTATTTTAAGTAGAAAAATCACAGTTCGCACTTAAAACGTCTATTTGTGGATATATTGGACATTTTTTAATACATTTCCTAAAAGGAAGTTTTATTTGATTAGGAAATGAGGTTTGACAAAAAATCTAAGTAAAAAATATAAAATAAACCAATATTGAAAAAAGGAAGACTGTCAGTTTGAATTATTGACCAAAACAATTATTTTTACTTGTATTATTACCGGGAAATTTTCCTAAATTCTGTGGGATAATTATTTGCAATTTCTAAAGGTTATTATGCTTTCTTTCCATCCTAACTTCACGTACTAAAGCTGTAGGTACTCCAGCTTTGATATATTTCACTAATTAAAAAAAGGAGACAGTGATGTTATATGATAAAAATCTGCGGCGTTGACAGGTACAATTTTTTTTAGTTGACTTACAGATGAAAATGTGCAGTGTTATTTTTTCCTAGCTTGAATATAAATGCATCTATGTGCTATCAACTTTAAACTGTTATTAATTAAGTTATAACTGTTACAGTACATTGACACGTTGGAGGTCAATTTTTAACTACTCTAAGTGAGTAGCCAAATTGATTGCCAATGTTACACTTTAATTAATTCAGTGCAAAATTTGTGATTAAGATATTTTGCGTGATAATTATAGCTTGAGAACTTGGGAACTAAACTTTATAGCACTTATGCTACAACTTCTAATGTCCAAGCTATTTAATTTAAGGGTATGAGTACGGCTTTCGTCTTCGCAAATAAGTGTAAACGCTAAAGGCTTGATTTTATTTTATTTATTGGATGTAAATGTTATGACCTACAGAAGTAAGTAGAAGAACATAGTTTAACAGAGCTGTTACCATTGCTGCTTAAAGGTTTAGGCATTTTAAATGTTTTTGAATTTTCACCTCACACTGAAAACTGACAGAATCAGTTAATTATGAAAATAACTGGTTAGTAATAAAAACTTACTGTTTCTTGTAAATTTTAAAGAAAACTGAGTACCTACACCACAAATCAAACGAAACAATTTAACCTGCAAACGAATGTTGATTGACGCATCACGAATTTTCGCTGTCATATTGGCAACATCGTGAAGTGTTGCCAACCTTTAAAAGTTCATTTCCCCTGCACGGTAAGTTTAAATTGTATTTGCTCTTAGTGTTTTCGTGTTTATTCCGTTGGCAATAGAAATAACTGGAAGTGACGTCACTGCCTTCTTATCGTAAAAATAGTATAGTAAAGTCAAACCCATCTTATGTAGATAGACTCCAGGAGAAGATTTTTTATTTATTTCCACTGTGGTTACTTTTCCAGAATTTACACTTTACCTTTTTCTTCAACTATTTATCTACCTGGTGATGGAAATTATGCGCGAACAGTTACGAGAATGGTATGAAAGTTATAGCTTTAAAAACTGAATTTTCCGAATTTAAAAATAAAGTATTTACAGTTTACACCACGAACTCGGCTTGCTGCTGGAGCAATCTCTCTTTATTTTGAAATATTTTACTGAAAGCTACTAATGAGATTTGAGTGAGTTCGAAAACTCTGGTTCTCAATTTATAATTGGGTTTCGTGGGATATTTTGTTACTAAAATGTCATATATAAACAGTTTTATAATAGAAGTAATTATTATCTTCTGTTATCAATTCGAAATAAAACTTTGAGTACACTATTCATTGTGAAAGTTTCAGATTAAGGCATAATCTTCGGCCCAGTCTTGTTTTATATCTATAATGATGTTCAGATTCATAGAAATTTTCTGCATTCTAAATAAATACGGAGTTTGGAAAATACATGTGGTATAGGTGTTTTCGATGAAGCAAGTCTGGTTTTACAAATATAATTGGTCATAGAAACACTGGACAATTTGGAAAATTTAGTCTAACGATAATAACATCTCTATATAGATGAAAAGTGCTTTGAATCCCGGTCTTTTCTTTGATTAATATAATAATAATATACGCCCTGAAATTCACTACCGAGTGAACCCCAGAAGCTCTGCAGCTGTGCGGGGGAGGGACGGATATTATTATTTGCCGTGGCGTTCTGGGGCGACTTACTGATGATTGATGGCGCATTTGCTTTACAGTTATGGGAAAACCAAGAAAAACCTCACAACACCATCATCGACAAAGATGGATTCCCCCAGGATTGAAATCTTTGCAGCGTAAACTAACATCAAAGTAAATTAATGTTAGATACGCCACAAATCAAGTCCAGAAGTAGGCAATAAAAATTTTTAATCTCACTGTCTAGAACCAGAGCGCAACATTGAAATTATATCGCCGTATAAATTATCTCACCCTGTATACGATTCTCTATCGATCAGGTTCTCTAGATCTTATTTTTTGACGCGGATAAACGTCATTTCTTTTGTGCCGTAATTTTGAGTTAAATTGATTTGGAAATTGAGAGGCGTGAGAAGTAGTTTAATTTGGAAATTTTAGGACCGAGAGGCGTGGGAGTAGTTAGAAATTTGAGGACCGGGAGGCGTGGGAGTAGTTAGAAATTTGAGGAGCGAGCGGCGTGGGAGTAGTTAGAAATTTGAGGACCGGGAGGCGTGGGAGTAGTTAGAAATTTGAGGACCGGGAGGCGTGGGAGTAGTTAGAAATTTGAGGACTCTCGAAGGAGGTAAAGTAATTTTAAAAGATGATTCGGTAAGTTATTCTAAATTCTAAATTAATATGGTTCCAGTTAGGGGCACGATCGGCGAGTGTTCAGCCATCCAACTTTCCTAGCTTTCCTAACAAGTTCTTATTTAGTTCGTATTTATATTTATTTGTTGTATTGTATGTTATAAATTGTTTCTTGTTTATTTAGTATTTGTGAGCGGCCCCGTGACGTCACAGCGGCGCGTAGTTCTAGTTTTGTTATATTTTAATATATATATATATATATATATATATATATATATATATATATATATATATATATATATATATATTCATATTTCTAGTGTTTCAGTAGGTATCTGTCGATCCCGACTATCGCGGCGGTCTTCTAGCTAGGACCGGCTCAAGAAAACATTTGCTAGTGGCGCCCAATTTTTTTTGTAACATCAAATTATTTTTTTTTTAAATACTAACCCACACCCACCCCAACCGCACTGAGCTCGGGCAGGAAGGGTTGCGCACTGGTAGAGCCATCGACAGACAACAGTTTGTAAAGTGCGTAACAACTGAAATGTAACAGCCTTTGCCGATTGGTCGACACATGCAACATACTTTACAGTGTATGTAAATATAAGATATGGAGCAATCCAATCCATGAAGAAACAGGATTTCGAACACTCTGGCTAGACGTTAACACAAAACGAAATAGCTCTAATTACAAGAGGATATTATATTATATATACTAGGATATCAACAGTCCTAGGAAACACTCCACAAATATTTCAAGAGGAATTGTGTTCAAGAGTGTCTCAACTCAGCCAGAATATGTATTGCGTCTGATAGTCAGGTTGCTTTAAAGGCTCTGAAGTACACAACTTATGAGTCTGGAACTGCAAATAATCCCTTGAATCCCATGAAGTTGTGGGTGCCAGGGCATAAAGGAATTGTCGGAAGGATCTTCTACAGTCACAATGTCATTACGAAAAACAGCCGTGTCTGTGGAATAAAACAGACCCAAAATTTAAAGATCGGCAGGAAAGAAGCAATAGCGAAGAAGTGTAACCAAAATAGTTTCACTTCACGCCGTCTTCAACTACATAGAAATGCCATGGCATTAAAATTACGTTAACACACAAAAGCGACATTACTCCTAATGTCATGACATAAAAAGTCACGATTTATGTCACGTGAAAACGAACCTTTACACACAAAAGCACAGTAAGCTAAGACAACTACTTAGACAGCCATAATACTTTTTTACATTCGAGCCCATGTACTGTATAGTGTTGCGATCAGTAACCACGTTCAAGCAATGAAATTCTCTCCGAATTGACCCGATCATAAAGTCTCGGCTTTCCTCCTGCATCCTCAATTAACGGCAAAGCGCTTTCGATATCGCGTTCTATAATCGAAACCATGTGCAAATGCGAATTTATCATGCTACTAATCGTTATCGAGTTTAGATATTCCACTTATTCCCTTCCACGGTTACCTAATACCATTCAATCGCCTATTTGATACTCGATTGCGGTGGGATTTTTGTTGAGGTAAATAGTGTTCATTTGTAATACGGTCATTGGTTCAGGTTTAATATTATTAACCTCATATTTATTCAAAAGAAAAAACTAAAACAGATTTTGAATGAAAACAACCATTTTAATTAACGTTTCGGCTGAGCCTTAAGCCATTTTCAAAACTTCTAATTCCCGTTCTACCTTTCAACGAAAGATTAAAGCTCATTCGAAGGGGCCAATGAAATGTTCATTTTTAATGAACATTGTTTTAATTTTTCAATAAGGACCAACCCTCAAGAGAATAATTATATATTTATATAACTGTACCTCGTGGGCTTGTAACTTTTACTGAGTAATGAGTCGTGTTGAAAAACCTTATCACGACGAATTGCTTGCAAAAGAAGTGGAAACTCATTTCTTCAAAAAATGTAATATTATTCTCCATTAAGAGATACTTTAAAAATAAAATAACCAATTATGCGGATACCACGAATTCTCCACAAAACATTTACAGATCAACGACATTGGTATTGGACCTCTTGCATCCAGTACGGATTAGTTTCAGACCAACCTTTAATGCAGGACTATGTAATCATAAACCATAAACTTATTTTGTATAAATAAAAACATATGGTCTTTCGGAATATTTCGAAAGGTGGTTCTATTTATACCCTGGATAATGCTCTAATACTTAAATCTGTATTAAAATTCACATTTTCTTATATATTTTCCTCGATGTGCATTTCTTATGCATTCGAAGTAAATCGATAACAAAGATTTCTTTATTTGTAAGTAAGTAAATTTTAGGAATTAATTTCAGAAAGAAAACCTAAATTCTATTAGATAAGTAAATACTAAAGATAATTTTTTACTAACTATAGTAACCAATCAAATTACTTAATTTAGAGTCATGTGTCAAATTTCATCCAATCAGCTATGGATTACAGCGATAACACCCTACATGTGGTGTTTTCAGTTTGGTGTTTTCAACAAGTCAAGTTTTTGATTAAAAATTAATTAAACGTCAAACTGACAACTAGTTTAAAAATGTTTAAATCTACAAAGTAAAAAATTATCTTATCGAATACCCCTCGGGCCTTGATAAATCCTCAAAATTTTGTCATAGAGAATCCTTCAAGCGTGTTGCTTAAGAGGGGCATCGCGACAGGTATGCCAAACTACAAACACCAAAAATCCCCATCTTTATCTTTATCTTTTATCACTGTCTTTCTGCAATAATGAAGAGAGATAGATATCTTAAGACTTCAGTGAATCTCCTGTATGCTAGGTGGCGCTGCTAGTATTAAAATATAATATATTATTTGGGATATCTAAGGAATCTGAGAGAATAAATTTTCTTTATTTTCACAGTTAGTCTTGTCGCAGAGAGCGCTAATAATCCATTTGTCATGAGTTCGATACCGGCTTCAGCCACGACAGAAATTTTATTTTTTATTTTTAGGAAATTTCATTTTTTTTGTTTACTTTTTTTTTCTAGCATCAAAATAGAGTTTATATTTTATTAATTTAATTAATTTTCAATTATTTTCGTATAAATCCGTTTATTTTAATATGAATAGCGCTGCCACGCGACTAATCTCACTAAATACATCAGATAGGAATGGAGCTCGGAAAATAATATTTCTAACATAAAAAAAATATTTAAACATCAATGGATTCATACAAAAATTGAGAATTATATAAATGTATAATCTTTAAGGTGAAGCAAGAATTTTTTTAAAAAATGAATTAATAAATAATTGGCGGTCCCAAACGCAAAATGTTTTTATCAATATCTATTTGTTTAAACAATTGCAGAATACATGAGTTATCGACACAAAAAACTGCGTTCTATGAACAAAATGTTTGCAACTAATGTTTTGTGATGTTTTTGGCGGTTTTTCCATCCGTTTTGTGACGTGATTTTACAATTTAGTTATTGTTATTAGTCGTGATTTGGTTGGTCTCTGATTGAACAGGTCACCTAACGCATATTGCATTTTTGCTTTTATCTCCATTAGAGCTACATTATTACGGTACAAAAGTGGTGTGAAACGAACACAACAGTATTTTTAGGTTTTAGATTCTGATTGTTTACCCTCCTCGGTGAAAAAGGACACCCTTTTCATTTTTGTAAAAAACACAATTTTTTTTTATTATTTTTTATATAGGGTAGGATATTATCCAAAGATGCCTCGAAGTTCGCGTAAAACTAGAAAGAAGAACAAGTGCACTTGGGAAAATAGAGAAAATAGAGAAAACAGGGACATTTCCACAGAAATATTAGAAGAATCGTAAGTTTTCTAAAGTTATGTTTTAGCCATATTTTTTATAAGTTATTAAGCTTTTTATTTCAATTTTTTGATTATGTACATTTTCCTAGATTTAATGAAGAAAGTGTCCCAGAACAGAACACCGAAGAAGAGGGATTCCCAAATGATTGCAGCCAAATATTACAAGAATTGTAAGTTTTCATAAAGTTTTATTTTTTATAAGTTATTCCTATGAAGTACCCATAATCAAAAGTCTGTCAAAGTAATTTTCATATACCTAGCTTTTTATTTCAATTTTTTGATTATGTACATTTTCTTAGGTTTAATGAAGAAAGTGTCCCAGAAGAGAACATCCAAAAAGAGGGATTCCCACAAGAAAGAATTACAGAAAGAAAGAAAGAAGCCGACAATCAAGAGGAGAGTTTTCTGCAAGAGGATATTTTAGAAGAGGTCATCCAACTCAATGACTTTCCATGAGAAGGAAATACAGAAGATATTGAAGAGGATTTCACACAAGAAAATTTAGAAGAGGATATCCTGAGCCAAACGCAAAAAAATCACATATACAAATGAATAACTAAAAGGTAATAAATACATTATTTCAACAATTTTCTCGACCCCCCGGAAGGAACCCCCCCCCCAAATCACGGCTCTGAATCCGGGCCTGGATACAGGGTGTTGAAGATAAAATGTATTTTTCGTTTTTTTGCAATAATTTCTTAAAAATATAACCATACCAAATTTCAAGTCAATATATTAAATAATAAAGAAATTATTGCAAAAAAACGAAAAATACATTTTATCTTCAACACCCTTAGTAGTAGATAACATTTGTACCCAGAGTTATTTAGTAAAATATTAATATTTCGAGGTCCTGAACCTATGATTAAAATATTGACCATTCCTTATGATACACCCTGTATAATTTAATATTTCATTAATTTTCTAGCATAAACAAACTTAAGCTAGAATATGAGAGAGTACCGAAACCTGAGAACCCGATAACAGGTATGAGAATTGTAGAACTTGGGTATGTACTGGATTGGGCTACTAATCTACAATACGATCATTCCAAAATATGTACTCTCGGAAAACTAAGTGTTAAAGAAGAACGCCGAAAGGGCAAGGCGTTGACCAGTACAATAGTATACAATCTTTTGATCTCCCGGCTAAAGCACATGATGCCTGACGCGACATTTAATCCAACCGGTCCTCCTCAAGACCTATCGACAAGAAATCTTGAACCAAGTCTCAAGATCTGCCAACTAAATATATCTTTTATGTATTTTATGACATATGCATTTATTAATCATAAATTTATTTCAGATTCTTAGTTCTAATATACTTGCATGTATTAATCGTAAACTCATTTCTTTAATGTTAACTTTATTGTAAATCATTAAATATTATAAAATCATTTTTGTAAGAAAATAAATTGAACAATTAATAATTATTTATTTATTTAAAAGTACCTAATTACAGTTATTCACTAAAACAAAAACAAAACAATACACTATGAAAAAACTGCATTGCTTTTTAGCAATGGACAAAAGACATAATAGCAAATAAAATGTGTAACAAACCTACATCAAGAGTCCCATGGACGGGTTAATATGTGAGACATACTGTAAATATTAATTTCTGCAAATGTCTGTGATTCCCAACTATGCAGACACTATTTTGAATGCACGAATAAAAATCACAAAAAACTGTTATAGTTGAATTGCACATTCTCCATATTACTAATCACTAATTTAGGACTTCCTTCGAATATGCATAAAAATGAAGATTTTTTGAACACCCTCTCGAGAATGGAATTTTTGTTTGTGGAAATATTTTTATCCGTTATAGCTTACACCTTGGAATAGGACATCTCAATTTTTCAACAAATTTTAAGGAATAATAAACATATTAATCATTTAGTGGAAGGTGTGCTTTTGACAATTTGTGATCACCAATTTTAAAGTGAAACATGTCCTAAATGAGGTATACTTAAACTGAAGAACTGGTTTTAGTTAATACTAATCTACTCATTAAAAAATTGCAAAACACGAATAACATAAAACATAACCTAAAATGTCAGTTCTAAATTCTAAACTTCCTATTCGTAATACTGGTTGCATACATCGTTCAAAATAAAACCAAAAAACGCCACTGTCTCATAGTGTCAGGCGGAAAACGCCTGAACTATGGAAAGAGAAAATCTTACTGGAATATAGGCAACTTACATAAATTTTTTTTTTCTGGAGAGTTAATCTCAAAAATTATAAAGTTTTGAGAATTGGTATTCTCGGAAATTAATTCTGTATCCTTCATTTAGGACATCTCCTTTTCACGTTAAAATTGGTGATCACAAATTGTCAAAACTGTCAAAAACACACCTCTACTAAATGGCTGATATCTTTTTTATTAATCCTTAAAATTGCCTCAAAAAAGGAGATGTCCTATTCCAAGGTATAAGCTATAACGGGTATAAATATTTCCACAAACAAAAATTCCGTTCTCGAGATTAACTCTCCAAAAAATCGTCAAATTTTTATGCATATTCAGTATTGCCAACTGAAAACGAGGTCGTTAGTGGCAAGGCCCCTCTTAAGGATAATATTATCAAGCAACACGCTTACAGCATTCTCTATGACAAAATTATCTCGGTATTATCAAGGCCCTAGGGGTATTACTACTGACAATAGCAACAATGACAAGGTATTTTTGATATGTCCCGACAAAGTTTGGGTTCCAATACGCATCTGGACCTGTGGGGGTAAGTAGGCCAATGAGAAGTTGTTTTAGATTCAGATTTAGTGCAAACCTTTAATGTACATGCATCCTTCTACTAGTGAGGCGCATTGTATCTGCTTTATTTATATTTCTAATTCCTACACTTTTTGTATTCGATGTGTTTTCTAAATGAAAACTTTCATTACAAGCATATTGTCGTTTGAATCTCAATCTTTCTATTGGTACATATCAGACTTTTCGTATGGATGTTTAGCCAATATATGCGGTAATTAGATAATTCAGTCTCTAGTTTGATGAATAATCTTTAGTAAAGAGTAACAAAACATTATTTCATGGATCATGAGTTGTTCCTTTTAAAAGTAATTGAAAATATTTGATCCTTTTCCTTTAACGCATCTTTAACAATATTGTTATTTAATGTATTTATCGCAGATTATTTGAAACTGAATTCTAATTAAAGCAACAGATAATCTTGTTATAATAAATCGTTTACGTGCGCTACTGCACATAGATCACTCTTGATTACACTATCTACGCACTTTTCCCATCTTTTTCCCACATCTATTTCGTTCTTTTTTTGTCGATTTATCATTTCTCGTCCCTCCATAAACTAAACTGACCCCGGCACGACCAAAAGACGGATCATTTTTGTCTCATAGATTCTTATCTGCATTCTCAGTTTGAAGAAAAAAGGTTTATTGATGGGTCGTTGCTAAAATGAAAATCTGTTTTTCTATTAAACATTGAAAACCTTTTCACAGGACAAACGGGAGTAAAAATCGATTTTAGTATAAAATCGACTATATGACAAACTAGCTAATGATCAGTAGCGTTTACGAAGGCAGCCAGCAAGGGTATAGTCAAAACAAACCATTTTACAGTCTATAAGTAATGGACAAATTAGTGAATTTTAATAGCGTGGTTCAACACCATGGGATTGCGTGATAATTAACTTAATAACTAACATGTTCTGCATGCTATGAATAGCATGCAGAACAAAGGGTATCCCGCCTTACAAAAGGATCTATTGGACGCAGTCATAGAAACCATACCCGCCTTATCCATCAAAGACTCCATGATTAAAGTGCGCGACCAGGCCATAAAGAATAGGTACAGCGCCTGAATCAAGTTAAACCAGAGCAAAAAGCAACGAAAAAGGAAGTACAACTCTGAGACAACAGAATAAAGGAAAACAACCCAGGGGATCTAAGTTTGATTCCAACAGAATAACAGGGAACTCAAAATGCACCCAGACACAAAAAACCGTCATCACTTACAAGAGCCAAGGTTGATATCCTAGTTGACTTTTGAAAGGCATACCTTGAGGTCTCTAGACCTACATCAATAGATCAGCAGTTGCGTCTACATCACCCCGAGGAGCACCACCGCCAAACTCATGTTCAGAGCTTTCCCATTCAAACAGGAGTCTCTCTGATTGCATCTTTTACCGCCTGTTGAACAATGTAGAGCAGAATAATAATGGATAAGTCATGTTCAGAGGTAAGCTTTCTTAAAGCTTTACCATTTAAACAGGAGTCTCTGAGATTGCATCTTTTACCGCCTCTTGAACAATGTAGAGCAGAATAATTATGGATACAAAAGGCATACTCAGGAAACTAGTCAACGAAGTCAAAAACGCAGTTGTAAAATCATACCTAGAGCATCTGGAGATACGGTTAGAGACAATACAAGATTCATAATAGCTCCGTTAGGTTATCCGACAGGCCTTATTACTATCCCTTATCAACGAGAAGGTCGCAAGCCCAATTGGATGGAGAACATAAGTATGGTTTATAATCAAAAAATGAAACCGTACTGGTAGTTTTGATTTAAAATTCATTAACTTTTTTATATTAGTCGTTGAATTTATCCATACGCACCTTATTTTAATTAATAGAAGTCCTCTTTACCACATTTAATTAGAAAATTCAATTTTTAAACCCGTCAGAAGTAACTGAAGACGTCACTTTTAATTTCGTGTAAAATGTATTGCCTACATTCTACCTATGTAAACTGTTGGCAGGATTTAGAAATTTCCACGTAAAAAAAAGTTATTTTATCAGAAATTGAGACTTAATGTACTAACAAAAAAAGGTTACGATAAACACTGTAACATTTCAACCGAACACATCGAAATTAATTTGACACTTCCTTTTCTCACTTTTAGAGTAAGTGGATACGACAATTCTCCAACTTTTTTTTCACCAAAGAGGGTTTTTTTCTGACGCAACCTCATCATCGTCGTTTGTGTTAGAAGGAAGTGAAAAAAAATATCGAAAAACAAACGAAAATCACTACGAAAAGCATGGAAGTGGCTAAAAATGTCGGCTAAAAATGGCCGTTCATTATGGGATTTTCAGCTCGGGGGCGGTAACTGGAAGGTCAAAGACGGAAGGGAAAACACGGTCGAGATCTATTTGGGAATTATAGGCCAAGGGCTGAGAACTACTAATTAATCTATAGGGTGAATTGTTGGAACTTTCCCATACAGATAAAGTGTGTGCTACTAAATAATCACGAATGGAAAGTTTTAATTGGAGATATTATTCGAAAATGGTATCAGTGAAAAATAAGAGTAAGCCCAATAAGTTTTTTGTAATTTTCAAGCGGCCACAGAAATATTTTTGATTCAATACATGACGATACGATATCTGACGGAGATCGAGTGTTAGTTTTATAATCGGATAATTTTTTGGTGAATGTTATAAACGGGTTATAAATTGTTTATCTTCTTTCTAGTTTCTAGGATGTAAAATAGAATTCTTTGTTCTTTAACATTTGAAATAATAGTATCTACTGAATATTCCAAATATCGCATATACAGCTCATTGAGAGATTTGATTCCGAAGAATTAAAACTGTTTAATTGTGTCTTCTTTATGTTCTGCTCACTACAAGTGCATAGGCCAATCAACCAAATAACCAAAGACCTAAACGCCAGAACACATCGTTCAGCTGCTTTACTCGATATATCCCAATGCTTTGACAAGGTATGGCACACAGGATTGAAAGTCAAACTAAAGAAGCTTTTACCTTATCCCCATTTCCAGCTATTAAAATCCTATCTAGCAGGTAGACACTTCTTGCTGACACAAAGAATCTAATACACTGAGGTACATCAGTCGTTCCTCAAAGTAGCGTCCTTGCCCCAATATTATTCTCTTGTAGACTTAACAACAACAAGAAGTAGCAACATATGCAGACGACACAGCTAATATGGCATCCCACACCGATCCAATACTTATTAGTCCTGGACCTGCACTAAGGTCCTGTAGGAAAGTTTGAGTATGGAGAATTTTTCTTCAGGAATGTTTAGTAGGTGTTTTGGACTTGGGTGTCCACCCCGTACATTTTCCAGCTATGACGCCATCAAAGATGGCGGCCGCCGGAACACAGAAGTCTCATATTTCAGGCAATACTTGACCGATTTGCATGAAACTTAGGTCAGATTACAAAAGAGACCCTCGCCAATTTGTAATAGTATTATAGAGTTCATTTATTACTCTGTCTAAGTTGGCAGCATTGTAAGGAACAAGATGAATTTACAATTGTTCATTGCCAATACACTGATAGCTTCTCTAACTGAAACACCATCTACTACCAACCACACGTTCAGTGCTTTTTATGGTGATGAAGAAGATGAGGTTACCTTCAATTGTACATCGGTGCAAGGTGGAAGACAAGTGAACCATCCATAATTAAATTGTATGTCACTAGAGAAAGCAGACTTCAGAATGCTGATTCATTCAAAGCAGGCAATACTATGTGGTTCAAAAAAGTCGTTCTCGTTAGTGCGGACACTGATATAATGGTGATAGCTTTGTTTCACTGGGCTACTCTTCATGAACTTGGTGTTGAAGAACTTTGGGTGCGCACTGGAGTTGGTGATTCCACGCGACTTTTGTCTGTTCATGATATGCACACAAAAATGGGCCAAACTTTATGATCTTTGCTTCCAGCCATCCACGCATTATCTGAATCAGATTATACGAGTAGGTTTGGCACCAAAAAAGAAGCCCTTCAAAGTGCATCTACAGTGTAATTGGAACACTTTGGTGTATCATCTAACTGGGATGACATAGAACAAAGCCTCAAATCAGCAGAAGAATACCTAGTACTGTTAATTAGAAAAGGGTCATCTTGTAAGTCCTTAAACGAACTTAGATTGTGGCTGTATCATCATGCCAAGAATATAGACATTGCAGATTTGCCGCCTACAAGCAGAAGCGTTGAGGGCCATTTGTTGGCTTAGACCCTTGTGATTTAGGTTTCACAGTGTTTGAGGGTGATTTGGTGCCCCAAAAACACTTACACAAATATCCCACTGATTTTGTTGGTGCTTGCAACTGTTTAAAATACGCCACATCCTCCAGCATTTGTAGGGAAAAGGAAGTTAAATGTTGCTCCTTCTGCAAGTGTGGCAGTAAGGGATTAGAGTAACCTCTAAAAACCCTTTTTAGACAATCATATAACCGTGTTTCGGTGTTAAGTCATTTTTATGTGATATCGTGTAGTTCTAACAATTATACCTAATCTAACCATATTTCAATACAATATCTGTCCAGGTCTAGAATTATATTCCTGATTTTATCATATGATTTAACTTTTAGAACATACGGTTTCCGATATGTATTACCATTTATAAAAGCGTCTATACTTTTTCTTAATGCTTCATTTATCAGTTTTACTAACAGGTGGCAATAGTCAAGAAGTGTGCCTAGATGTCGAATCAAATGAATTAAGTCCCAATATCCATATTTACTCTTTTATTTTACCTCGTATGAAAGAGAAAGCGCGGTGCTTTGACTAGAAATAGGGTTAATAACATAATTTTAGGAGACATGGTTGGTCCTGTATATTTTTTCTTCACTAAGTGGGTTGTGTATTTATACTATGTTTAAGTAAACTGACTGCTTTTGTTACAACGTACAATTGTCACAATGGAAATAAGAAATAACTCTATTCTACTACATTTTTCCTTTCACAAATTTCAATAAATGTTTTTCCGGTCTTATCCAACATTGTTTTTCCTATTTCGGTTTGAGCTATTTTTTAAATAGTATAAATCGTTCATATATTCTTCCTTTTTTTTCTCTAAATATTATTTTGAACTCTGCGCCCTCGTAATTCATTTGCATTTTTATCATTCTAACAAATGTTACTCGTAGATCTGAATCCGAAAGAAATATGTACCAAAACGAATTTTTTATTCTAATAAAATTTTCAGCGAAATGTCTACGCATGATATAAACAACATACGTCAAGAGGGCAAACATCCACTTGTGTGATCCTCTGGCATCGAGCAAAAACGAATGTCCTGGGTTTTGTAAAATCACTCTAGCAAGCTTCTCTCGGTTTTAGCGTAGTAGCTACCATTCGGAAAATTGCGTTGCCGCCGCAATGCATTATTAAATCCGGTAGAGTGAGAGTGGTCGAGTTTCCTGATGTCGTATCGTCCTGTGAGCATCTTTTTGCCTTTAATTCCCCTTTTAGGCATTCCACAATCCGGGACACACACACGTTCTGTTTGTGCGTAAGGATAAAGCAGAGGTGGAGGGTTTCCATTTTATTATAAAAAAGAGTATTAGCTTTCTTGCGCTTCGTCCCTTTGTAACAATTTAACCTTTATCTTTGTCTTCAGTACAGATGCGAGTTTTATTAAAAGCAATCACATTATACAGTGCGATTTATTTTTTAATCAAATCCTCACAAATTTTTGAATTAATTCTATAATACAACCCACATGAAGTGATAGATAAACAAATATTTCTTCAATACTATTAACCAAGGTTGCCTCATAATACGTAAATAGTGTAGATCAAGGAGAACTTTTTGATTGACAGGTGTCATACATACTTCATAAGTATGCCCTCCTTTGAGTGACCGGGATCCAATACAAAGCATTTGATACAACATTTAAAAGATGAGGGCAACAGCTCACTTTTACCCTTGCCAATTTTAAGAAAGGTAGGTATTTTTATTTCTATATAGATGATCTTAAACTATAAATCTTAAGGTACTTCTAGACGGTCAGATCAGTTCTCCGTTTAGTTCCAGTTTCAGTTCCATTTTCAGTTCAGTTTGGAAACTCTGCTGTGTATCAGTTTCAGTTTTCCTTACAGTTTTCCGTATTTACACATACCAATAACTGACAGTTCGAACTGAAACTGAGACTATACGGAGAACTGATCTGACCGTCTAAAAGTACCTTTAGTCTAGTATTACTCTAGGTGCAATTTTATTGTTATTAGACAATTTTATGCACCACCCTGCTTGGTACGTCCGCGCCGACATGAAAATGCAGAGGTAGAAACATTTATTTTTAAAGCATTAAAGTTATTTACAAAAATGGCTTCAAAAAAGGATGAATCCTATCAAAGAATTGTTAATTCTTAATGAACGGGAATGTTGACAACCATGTTCAAAGGTAATAGGTGGGTTGAAAGGTGACATACGAAATATGACAGTCGTCAGATGACAGTTGACAGATGTCAGATGACAGTTAATATCTGACAGACGGCAGATGCTAAATGACATGTGACAGGTGACAAATGGCATGTGACAGTTGATAGATGAGAGTTGAAGTATTACGCGTGACCTAGAAAGGGACAAAAATTCTACCTTAAAAGGACTATCTTATGGAAAATAAAAGACCACTCAAATGCGGATATTTTGATACCAGATTCATCTGGTATCAAAATATCAAAAAAAACAGTTCAGTTATCAGAAATTTTTCATTCAATTTAAAAATCTAGCACTTTAATTCTAGCCACCTGCTGCGCTAAAACAGAGTCGGACTTGAGACGTATTAATCAGCATTCTGTATAAAAGTCATTAAACAACAAACCTGACAGCTGATAAGAGAACTAATAAGTTTTAACAATATTCATACAAATTACCAATTTGAAGAAATAGTCGCTTTTGCGGGTAACAAGTGTGCATTTGTGCCGTGAGGTGTATTTAATTTAGTTGTTTTAAAGTAAAGTATTTGAAAACTAAGAAAATGCAGTGTTACGTTTGTGAACATAGAGTTCGTCCTAGAGAATTAATTAATCGATCTTCCAGAGGGATTTAAAAATGCGGCCCAACATCGATAACAAGAAAGTTATTATCTATATTGATGATACTTACTTAAAAATACCAAAATCATCTAATTTTCAATCATTACGTCAATCTTATTGCTGCACAAAGGTTATCATCTTTTAAACCCCATATTAGTAGTTGATTCAGATGGATATATTTTAGATGTCCACGGACCTTATTTTTCAGATTTTCGGAATAGCGATGCTTCAATATTGCAGCATAACTTCGCTAATCAAAAAAGACAAGATGCGGACCAATTAAATACTTGGTTACAACCAGGCGATATTATAATTGTTGATAGGGGTTATCGTGATGCAGTACATTTTCTTGATAATTCCACCCACAATAGGCCGTGGTGATAAGCAGCTTTCAACGGACGATGTTAATAGAGCACAGCACGGCTTATAACAAAAACGAGGTGGATTGTTGAAAGCCGCAATGGTCATTTAAAAACAGTGTTTAAGATTTTTAGATGACAAATACCTATTCAACATGTACCAAATTTAGCTTCATTTTTTCGTATTGGATGTGCAATAATTAATCGGTACTTTCCTGCTATACATACGCAGGGCGCAACTGCACAATCAGCTCAATCAATAAACGAATTAGCAACATATGATAATGTAGTAAAAGTCCGAGTGGAAGTTGAACGTTTCCACCTTCAGCGGGTGAATAATGCTGCCTGGATTAATGTGAATGAACTGCAAATACCCGAATTTCCAATTATGTCACTGCAAGAAGTAAGTAAGTAAGTAAGTAAGTAAGTAAGTAAGTAAGTAAGTAAGTAAGTAAGTAAGTAAGTAAGTAAGTAAGTAAGTAAGTAAGTAAGTAAGTAAGTAAGTAAGTAAGTAAGTAAGTAAGTAAGTAAGTAAGTAAGTAAGTAAGTAAGTAAGTAAGTAAGTAAGTAAGTAAGTAAGTAAGTAAGTAAGTAAGTAAGTAAGTAAGTAAGTAAGCAAGCAAGTAAGTAAGTAAGTAAGTAAGTAAGTAAGTAAGTAAGTAAGTAAGTAAGTAAGTAAGTAAGTAAGTAAGTAAGTAAGTAAGTAAGTAAGTAAGTAAGTAAGTAAGTAAGTAAGTAAGTAAGTAAGTAAGTAAGTAAGTAAGTAAGTAAGTAAGTAAGTAAGTAAGTAAGTAAGTAAGTAAGTAAGTAAGTAAGTAAGTAAGTAAGTAAGTAAGTAAGTAGGTATATATCAGGTAGGTCTCGCACGTAGTTATATTCAAGATCATTTACAAAGAGAACAGGCCGACGAGTTCTCTTTTCAGGCTCTTCTGCAAGAACCAGGTCTCTTGAGAGCTCGAGTCTAGTCCAGATTTAGACAAGCTACTAAACATCAATTGTGGATAGCATTTCGTCGTCGTTATGACGAAGAGAACGAACTTAACGAAGAGAATCGACATATTGATGGCTATTACTGTACTTGCAAAACTGGAGCTCTCAAGAAATCATTAATTGTGACTTAATTATACAACTCACAACATTGGCGCAATGTTATGAAATGTAGGTATTTTTCAAGATGAATCTGGTATCAAAATATCTGCATTTGAGTGGACTTTTATTTTCCATAAGATAGAAACATGTTTCTTTGATTGTGGAACTCATGTAGTAATTTTAATGCGCTTTCATTATTTCTGATCCAGAAGTTCTAGATTACACAACTAACATAACGACATAATCATTTTGTGTCTGCCTAGTCATACAACATATTTTTGCAGCCCCAATTTTTATTTCCTTCGCATATATGCGAGAAATGTGACATAAAAATAACATAGAAACGAGACTACCACCGAGAATAATTATATAACAATGTTCCATACTAAAATTAACTGCCACTTCTGCTTTCACGTCATGAACCAAAAGTGTTGTCTATATTCAAGTGGCGGGTAAGGAGCAAATTGGTGCACAATTTATGCATATACTCGCTAAGAGATTTCGAGGACAAATTATCTAAGATTATCGCAACCTGCAAGTTCTAAGATACGATGTCAAGTATAACTAATTGAAATTTCTCGACCTATCCGTAAACAATTTTCCCAAAGGAGCCAGATCTTCGTTACCCAAGAGAGTATTATGGGAATCTTTCCCTGTGCTCTCTCAAAGCTGCGTCACTGGAAGCGCGAATCAGCGACTCTAGTCTCTACTAAGCTACATCAAAAATTCAGACATATTCCCATTAGGTAAAGATATACTGAAACACCCACTCAGAGAAAATTAGGTTTAGTGTAGCAACTCACGGTCTTTTCGTCCTGTTTGTCCCGAATATCCAGTGGTATGCCTGGAGACGGGGAAGGGATAATGTGGATAATGATTTCAGTTCTCCCAGTGTTTTACAGAAAGTAAAATAAATCATTTTATTCCGGTAATTTTAGTATATTTTTTCTTCAATGAATCGTTTGAATTTAAGTCCAAAAAATAAGGGACGTCACAGCTTGATTATCCCGCAATACGTACTGAAGGTGGTGAATGACCACGAGTAATATAGAAAAAGTGGAAACATTCGCAAAACACCTGCAGATGAAACGAAATCTAAGCATCTATATACCCCATATCAACTTGAACTATTAAAGTATTAAAAGGTCTGTTTTATAAAATTAAAAACTTGTCTTATCTAATCCTTAAATCCTACTTACACGACCGACACTACCTTATGATCAAGATTATCGCAACCTCACTTCATTCGTTTAACGCTGGTGTTCCTCAGGGTAAAGTATGCTGAGAACAGAGCCGTTATGTCAGCACATCAATATACAGCAACTGTATCTCTACAGCTACAAATGAATCTTAATGTTATAGAAGCATGGCTGACCAAATGGTGGATGCACATAAATGAAAACAAATCAGATCAAGTAGCATTTACCAATCGGAGAAGAATATCCTGAAAAAAAAACATTTTAATAAAACAGTTAAGTTAAACTACATTGGATTGCTGAACGTAAATCTAAATTGTCCCTAGGAAACAGGCTCTAACTATTCTAAAACCCGTTTTGATCTACTGTATCTAGCTATGGGGACTTGCGTCAGTATTTCACATAGAAATATTATAAAGTTTCCAGTCCCAATCACATTATAACATCAAAGAAAAAATTAGCAAATTGGTCCACAAATATGATGTAAGATTACCCAAATGATTTTGCAAGAAGCTTGATGTAGCTTGTCTAATGAAGACTAAAAAACATATATTCCAACAGACCTCCTAAACAGATTTTAGTGTCAAAAACTAATCTCAAGTGAGGTTTGTGATTCAATAGAACAATGTTCTGCAGATTGTAAATAGATATGGGAAAACCCCTTTCAAACACTATATCTTAGTAGTAGATAACATTTTAAGTGAAACTACAAACTTAATTTTTCTTTTGGCGATGTATCTAAGTTTACATTTTATGATATGTACCAGCCAACTGTTCATTTTCAAATGGATCATCGTGTATATTTTTGGAATATCTACTAAACTTTTTTATGTTATCATTTTTGAATAGGTAGGAAAAACGTAAAAAACCTTTAACATAAAAAATATTCTTCAAAAAATGGTCATCAAAAAGCAAAAACAAAAAGTTTCCGTGACTAAGGTTGAAAATCCTCATAAACCAACAAAAAGTGTTGTATGACAAACCTAAATAAGTCAACCATCTATTCACAAGTACCTTAATAAAAGACATCCTTTCAAGTATATGGTACAAAAATTGAATGAAATACATTTTTGCGAAAAAATCTTAGATCTACAAAATGCTATTGTAGTAAAATATGTTTTTCTGAAAAGACAACCTTCTATTTGAATAACTGTAAATAAAGAGAACTGCAGGTACTCGTCGAGTCTGATAGTCAGGCTGCATTAATGGCTCTGAAGTCTACAACTTCTGAGTCTAAAACAGTCTGGAACTGCAAACAATCCCTTAAGCAACTGGCTTGTCACAACAAAGTAACTTTGTTATGGGTGCCGGGGCATAAAAGAATTGTTGGAAATGAGATTACTGACAGTTTCGCAAAAATGGAGGTTGTACTCCTTTTATCGGACACAACCATTTTGTGGTATTCCAAAAATCAGCTTCGTGGAAGAAGTCTAAATATGGGAAAAGCAACCTACTGGAAAATTATTCCAGACCAAAGACAGGCAAAAATGTTATTACGACGTTCTTCTCGCTACGATAAATTGCTCTTGGAGCTTCAGAAATCTGATTTCAGAGTAATCTCATTGGACACTGCTCACTCAGATACCATCTCTGTAAGATCGGCTTTATGGACAGTAGAATATGAAAATTCTGCGATGATGCAGATGAGACGGCGGAATACAGTATCTGCAACTGCAGAGTAATTGTTGGCTAACGCCTTAATTACCTGAATCAGGTCTTCCTAGAGCCTAGACCTTGCTCTAAAATAGATAATAGGGTTTCTAAAGAGCCTAGATGTTTTGGACTAAAACAAAGATGTAGGGTATACACAAAATATCTCATAGGTCGCAGTGTGGTAAGGCCAGTCGAATCCCTTTGTAATCTACAATCTACTTTAATAAAATTATTTTGTATAAACATTTGTCCACGAGAAACCTCTTTTCGATGTGGATAGTGAGTTTGCTCAGAGTCGATCAAAGCTCATTAAGCGCAATAAAAATTTATTTTAAATACGGTACGTATGAAACATGGATCCACCACTATACTAGAGAATCAAATCGGCTGTCAGCTGAATGGACAGTAACCGACGAAAGCTTGGCGTTCGTATTTTGGGAATCGAACTGTATTATATTCATCAATTGCCTTAAAATGGAAGAATCAACAACAGCATATATCTTATGGCGTAGCTAGTGTGGTTGAAGACAGAAATTGCAAAACGACTACATGAAGATCGATAGCAACAATAGCAAAATCGCACCAGTTGTATTTTAAATTGCGTATCCATTCGCAGTATTCTCCGGATCTTGCTCCTACTACTCTCTGTTTACGGAACTAAAAAGAATGTTTCAGGAAAAGAAATTTAGCTCCAATGAAGTGGTGATGACACTTATTGAGTGACCGGGAAAGTGTGTTAAGTAGCATACATTGGATAGAAAGATTGTAAGATTAGCTGGAATAGACAATTCCGGAGAAGAATTCAACCCCCTGATTTGGTAAATTCCAGTTCACGCCACTGCCCATATCTGCCAATGGGAGAGAAAAAGGTCACTAATGCGACACGGGTTTTATCTAATTCCCGGTCTCTCAGAAATACCTTTTGAATTTAATGCGGATTAGACCCAGTTGTCACATTGTGGAGAATGTTTTCGAAATTTAATCTTTTCCGTCACCGATAGTAGAATGAAAGAGTTCATTGACCGAAAAGAAGCCTTACTTTTTGAATGAAGATCTATCCGAATTGACACAAAAGAATCCAGGAATGATTGTAATATTCCAAGGAAACGTTTTCGGGGCCTGGCTTTCTTTTCCTTTGACAGATAATATAAAGATATGCAGTTTGAAAAATTGTAAAAGGTCCCATAAATTTTCCAGGAAGGGGACATAACCATCCAAAATTTAATTCCATATCAGATGACTACAAAACTTACTTTTAAATAGGCTATGCATTTTTGATGGCATAATTGCTAATCTTTTTATTTTATTTTTAATATCATGTATCTTGATCTGAAAAAAATAAATTTTTTTGTTAGAATTTTGGAGAAAATCAAGGACCACTGAATTTCTATTATTATTTAGGTCCGCTAGCTCTGTTCTTGTCATTCATAGACGTAAATATAAAAAAGGTCTTGAAGAAGAAGAAGCCGCTATAAAATTAGGATAAAAAATTGCATATAGCCGTTGTAGGAACGTTTTTAACATTTTAGCAACGAAATCACAGTCCCGAAATAATTTGTTCAGCAAAGAAACAATAGAAGATCATTAAGACGATAACAGATCCATCCAAGGCTAAACAAGCACCTGAACAAAATTTCGAAAACCTCAAAGATGCAAATTATGTATACATAACAATTTTTGTCCACGACTGTTTTAAAATGAACCCATTTTTTATTAGGTATCTCAAGTATAATATTGCTTACCACTGATATAAATAAATTAACAAAATAATGGCTAATTCAGTTAGAATAGCAGCATGGAATAAAAAAGCATCTAAATATAAATAAAATAGGTATACTGCTGATAGCAGAGAGTCACTGCACAGCTTACATCTTAATAAAAATCCCAAATTACATTATCTACTACGCAAATCATCCTGATGGGACCGCACACGCAGGTGCAGCGCTTATTACACAAACAGCTATAACGTATATCACCAACAAAATTCAATGTACGCTGGTTAAAATAAAATCATTTCCTTGGCCATTAATTGTAGGATCTATATAGCCCACCTAGACACTCCATATCTGTTCAAGAATACAACGATTTCCTACAACCACTAGGATCTCACTTTATAATATTTGGTGATTGGAACTACAAGCACACGTCTTGGGGCTCTAGATTAATTACACCTAAGGGAAGAAACCTACTGCACAATATACAGCAACTGAATCTAAAAGTTCTGTCAACCGGACAGCCAATATACTGGCCAACTGACTTGTATAAAATACGAGATTTACTAGATTTTTCTGTTACTAAGGGTATTTAAGAAATACACAATCATATATACCGGGTGTATCAACGATGCGTGCGTGGATGATAGCTGCTTCCCTTTTTAAATGAAACACCCTATATATTTTTACTCGATTGAATTCCTTCGGAAGAGTGCTTTTCAAAAATATAGGGTTGTATGGGTTTATACCAGGTGGTTCTGAAGTTATGGTGACATTTATGTCCCAAAATGGGTTCATTCAACACCAAATATCTCAAAATCAATAACTAGGAATAACAAACATTTTTCACCAAATATCCTCGAAAATAGTGTATTTTGATTTCATACTCATAAATTTACCGAATGGCACTTTTCCCATACAGGGGCAACCAAAACTCGGGATCATTTTTTTCTCAGTTTTTTCAAATGGAACACCCTGTATATAGTACCATACGAGAATAGTCAACACTATAAGCTTCTAGAAAATGTAGGGTTTGCCTACTTGATTTTCACCGGAAATGCATCTAATTCTTAAGGAAAGTATGAAAAATGTCATAAAAGCAATAATGATATTTTTTTATTCAATGATGGACAAACATGGAACAAAATAAACTCAAAAAAATATAAAAAACCGTCATTTTACAGTAGATGTTCAAACAATCACCCGTTTTAAGCTATGCATAACCGGACACGGTGGCCTAGTTGGTAAGGCGTCTGCCGATTCAGCTTGGTCAGTGTTCGGGGAGATAGACTTTGATAAGACTTTGGGCAAGTGCAAAAAGGTATTTGTGTCATACGCAGTTTCATTCACGCCGGTAAACAGGCCGGATGAGATCGGATATCTAGTGGAACTGATAGGGGTTGGTGACACAATTACACACTTGTTAGTCGGTAGATCACCTGCATGACAAAGGCATAGTCCTGGGTTTAAGGTGATTGAGGACCGTGGTTCGGAGCCCACGATAAACTGTAGGTCCCGTCCAGTTTAGGCCATTAGGTCAGAAAAGAGACGGTAAAATTAACAAACAAACAAGCTATGCATAAATTAAGTATTGTCTATCTACGACTTCAGTTAAAGCTGATCTTGTAGTAGAGCGAAGAAATCCTCTAATTCTATTTTTCCTTCAGCGTCGTTGGTTTGCCGCTAATTTATTTTTGTTCTCACTTCTTCCGTTTCACATTTTCTGTTTCCACAAACCTCTTCTTCGAAAACTCTCGAGTCGCATACATTCTACTGGCTAAAAGCAGTTTCTGTAACATCTATCCGGAATATCGATCATTTTGTCAATTATATCAAATCACCCTTGGAATATTTGAATGTTACTGGAACTGTCAACAAACATGACATTTTATTATAGAAGTGAATTTATAGTTTAAATCTAATATTTTCTCGTTTCGAAATGAAATTATCCACCGAAGAAATGATAAACATGATCGACATCAAATATTAGGTTTAAATCATAAATTCACTCACAGTTCCTGAAACATTAAAATGTTCCTTAAAAAAGGTGATTTGATATAATTGATAAAGTGATCTACATTCCGGATAGATGTTACAGAAACTGCTTTTAGCCAGTAGAATGTATGCAGTTCGATATGCGATTCGAGAGTTTTCGAAGGAGAGGTTTGTGGAAACAGAAAATGTGAAACACAAGAAGTGAACAAAAAAATAAATTAGCGGCAAACCAACGACGCTGAAGGAAAAATAGAATTAGAGGATTTCTTCGCTCTACTACAAGATCAACTTTAACTGAAGTCGTAGATAGACTTAATTTGTGCATAGCTCAAAACGGGTGATTGTCTGAACATCCACTATAAAATGACAGTTTTTACATTTTTTTGAGATTATTTTGTTCCATTTTGTTCCATGTTTGTCCATCATTGAATAAAAAAATATCATTATTGCTTTTATGACATTTTTCATACTTTCCTTAAGAATTAGATGCATTTCCGGTGAGAATCAAGTAGGCAAACCCTTCATTTTCTGGAAGCTCATAGTGTTGACTATTCTGGTATGGCACTATATACAGGGTGTTCCATTTGAAAAAACTGGGAAAAAAATGAGTTTTGGTTGCCCCTGTATGGGAAAAGTGCCAATCGGTAAATTTATGAATATGAAATCAAAATACACCATTTTCGAGGATATTTGATTAAAAGTTTTTGTTATTCCTAGTTATTGATTTTGAGATATTTGGTGTTGAATGAACCCATTTTGGAACATAAATGTCACCATAACTTCAGAACTACCTGGTATAAACCCATACAACCCTATAATTTTGAGAAGCACTCTTCCGAAGGAATTCAATCGAGTAAAAATATATAGGGTGTTTCATTTAAAAAAACATAACTTTGATAAGTCACACATTTATAGGACACCCTGTATGTTGGTAGTTATTTTTGGAACATAGCTTTCATTGCTATCTACAACTTTTATTTGAAACATTTTTTCCTATCTTCAAAAGGGAAGCAGCTATCCTCCACGCACGCATCGTTGATACACCCGGTATAATCATAATGTTGATAGCATTCATTGTATTTATATATATTGAAGAAACTACATTGAAAGTAACCTAGATTTCGGTTCAGATCATAGTGCAATTGTAATTACCGTGAGTACAAACGTCATTTGGAGACAACCAATTCCAAAACTTTCCAACCCCAGAACTAACTGGGACAAATTCACATCATTAATAGTAATATACCGGATACGCGAAACACACGAAGTGGAAGATGTCTTAGAATACGTAACAAACCTGATCCAAGATGCGGCTTGGCAATCAACTCCAAAAATCTACAAAGAAACAACAGAATCTCATAACATCCCTCTCCACATAAGGCAAATGGTAACTGAAAAACGCAGAGCAAGACGTACTTGGCAGAGAACTAGACACCCTCACGATAAAACAATCCTTAATAGACTAACACATCGCATAAAGAACGCTTTAAGCAAAAATCGAAATGATGGCCAGAAGACCTACTAGAATAAAACTTGGAGACCCATAAATGGATGGAGCCCAAATCAAGCCACTTACCAAAAGAAACCCATTTACTTAATACTTTATAGAGTATTCTTTGAGTAGATTGTAATTGTCATATTTCCATTGGTTACATTGATTTTTTATTATTTTAACATTAGGCTACGCACTTTAAAACGTCAAGTTTTAATTGTTAAGAATGGATTCAGAAAATGAAATGTTATTAACTCCGCCGGAGGTGAAAGAAGCTGCGGAAGTTGTATCGTTAAATTTATTGCCAAAAAAATCAAAAAAGTTATATACAGGGTGTTTCATAGTTAAACCGACATACGTTAACTGTAAATAGTGGGAACTTAAGTGATTCCAAATTTAGTCTAACGCCTTTAATAACCGAGATACGGGGTGTTTCATTCTTTTCAGCCAATATTTTGATAAGCCGTAACTTTAGAACCACCCTGTAGATTTCTCTCATTCTTGGTACAGATATAGTGTGTTAATAGTCCAATCCTACAGTGTAAGAACGACAATTAAAATCCAGATCCGGATTAAGAAGAATTTATAAAATTTGAAAATCCCCAAAACAACACCCTGTATATCAGATTTTTTAAAATTGGGATGGATATTTGAAAAGAACGGAAAAAATGAGTAAATTGAAAAATTTTAAGTGCACATCCCATTCTACTACTGGAGTTATAACGTCAAATTACAACAGCATTATTTTCATTTTCACAAGCAGTAACTTTCGAAATACCTGGTAGATTTCTTTCATATTTGGTAGAGGTATCATTTTTTAGTAGCCCAATCGCATAATGTAAGGACTACACTACAGTTAATAATCCAGATACGGATTAAGAAAAATTTGTAAAATTTTAAAATCCCCAAAGCAACACGCTTTACGTCAGTTTTTTTAATTGGATCAGACATTCGAAACGAGTGGAAAAAACTGAGATATTCTGACATATTTTTATAAATGCACATCTCGTTCTACATAATTATTACTAAAGATTTAAAGTTAAAATTCAATTAATGCAATACTTTTTTCATAAACCATAACTTTGGAAACGCCCGGTAGATTTCTTTCATAATTGGTACAGGTAGATTGTTTAAATAGCCCAATCGTACAATACAAGAACTAAAGTTAAAATCCAGATCCGGATTAAGAAAAATGTGTAAAAGTTGATAATCTCCAAAATAGCACCGTGTATATCATATTCTTTAAAATTTAATCGGATACCTATTTGAAAAAAGAAAAAAATTAAAAAAGATGTGTTATTGTCAAAGCCTACTTGATAGTTGAATGAGTTTTTTATCCGGAATTAAACCGAAAAATTAAATCTGTATTTTTTTTGTAGAACGCTCATATTTCACACATTATAACACATAACACATCTTTTTCTTTTCTTTTTCTTTTTTCAAATAGGTATCCGATTACATTTAAAAAATCTGATATACAGGATGCTATTTTAGAGATTACCAACTTTTACAAATTTTTCCTAATCCGGATCTGGATTTTAACTTAAGTTCTTGTATTGTACGATTGGGCTATTTAAACAATCTACCAGTACTAATTATTAAAGAAATCTACAGGGTATTTCCAAAGTTATGGCTTATGAAAATGACAATAAGTATTGCATTAATTGAATTTTAACTTTAAAAGTTTAGTAATATGTAGAATGAGATGTGCGTTTATAAAAATATGTTAGAATACCTCAGTTTTTTACATTCGTTTCGAATGTCTGATCCAATTTAAAAAAAATCTGATGTACAGCGTGTTGCTTTGGAGATTTTCAAATTTTACAAATTTTTCTTAATCCGTATCTGGATTTTAGCTGTAGTATAGTCCTTACATTATACGATTGGGCTACTAAACAATGATACCTGTACCAAATATGAAAGAAATCTACCAGGTATTTCGAAAGTTACTGCTTGTGAAAATGAAAATAATGCTGTTGTAATTTGACGTTATAACTCCAGTAGTAGAATGGGATGTGCACTTAAAAAAATTTCCTCTTTAACTCATTTTTTTCCGTTCTTTTCAAATATCCATCCCAATTTTAAAAAATCTGGTATACAGAGTGTTGTTTTGGGGATTTTCAAATTTTATAAATTCTTCTTAATCCGGATCTGGATTTTAATTGTAGTTCTTACACCATAGGATTGGGCTATTAACACGTTATACCTATACCAAATATGAGAGAAATCTACAGTGTGGTTCTAAAGTTACGGCTTATCAAAATATTGGCCGAAATGGACGAAACACCCCGTATCTCGGTTATTAAAGGCGTTAGACCCAGTAACTAAGCTTATTTGGAATCACCTAAGTACCCTCTATTTACAGTTAACGTACGTCGGTTTGACTATGAAACACCCTGTATAACTGCATATGAATCGTTTTTGTACTGGAGAAAAGAAAACATCAAATTATTCTCGGAATCAATTTTTTTTTATTTATAAAGGTGTTATTATTAATGCAAAAAGTGATTTGCTATTTCTAAACTACCAGAACTGTACAAATGTACAAGTCAAAGGTAATAATAAATTTACTTACTAAAATAGACAAAGATATTGCGACTTTCTTATATATCAACATAAAAAACGACCAGCCTAGAAGTCATCAAAATATAAAGTTAAATGTAAATTCCATACCAACAATTAATTTAACAAACTGTTTTCTAAATGTTCTTAATATTTTTTTAAGCAATAATAAGCAGTCGTGGACAAAGTGTAGCATATAATGGCTATTATATGCTTATCGAATAACATACTATTTTATTGTGGATATAATTTATATTTTGAAACAAGAAAAATTCTTAGCAATATGTGAATGGACGAAAAATTTACGGTAATTTGGTTAATTATTTATCATATTTAATAAAGTTTTATGTAATTTTAATTATTACCTTAGTCTTTTTATTTTTTACGTTCATTTAACGGACCATCCCCCTTTTTGGATGATTTATTGAATTCACGTCAGAAAGATCTTTGTAATATTGAAATATCAATTAAATAGCCTTTTTACAACCATTATTTTAGATTTCATCAATCACCTTTTTGTCAGGAAAATCAATTTAGTCAAGAGCTACTTTGCTTTTCGAAGTTAATTAAATATATCACAAGTACAGGTGTTTTACTTTTTGATATTTCTCCGATAAAATTTAATCTTGAAATACACGTTTGTAAAAAGTTTGTTTTTTAATAATTGCAATATAAAATTAATATTATTAAAGTAGCCCAGTAGTTATATACATTTTACTATGCAAAAGGTGGGGTATTTGATTTTTTTTTCGTCTTGTATAATATGTTGTGGTTATTAGTGAAAAACCAAGTTTTCCAATAATTCAAAAGTCCTTGGGAAAATTTTTGGTGGCGTAAAAACAACGAATTTTTTGTAGTTTTTTTAGTTTTTCGGAAATAACTAAATAACGAAGCGTTGCATCGAAAACAATGTCAAGTAAAAAATTGTAGAGCATTAAATTTAGCGTATTCTAGCGAATTTTGAAAAAAAATTAAGTTGTCCTATTTCAACTACGTATATTTACATTATGGCCAATCATGCACTAATTTTTTATATGAGTAAACTTGTAGGCAACTCAATTATCTTTCCAATCACTATTTAGTTTTAAAAATCGATTGAGAATTGCCGATAATACATCCTTTTTAGCGAATTTACATGCCAAATAAAAAACCGTCTATTAATAGTTCGTAATAACCCGAATCCTGACCATCCGAAGATGCCTACGTAAACACTTCAGTAACCTGTACTTAGATATTAAATTTTGCTCAGAGGGCAAATTCAGAATTTGTAATTCCATGGGAGTTGGCT